>CM071595.1:152283079-153533079 GCA_036435485.1 Saposhnikovia divaricata
TGTGTCTCTCCTTTTGGAGTTTGTGTTTTGTTTCTCTTTTTGAAGTGTTTTGTTATATTCTTAATTAGTCATGTTTAGGGTTGTGTGTTGAATCTATTAAAAATGATTTTGTTGATGTTTTTGGGATCTGGAAAGGCTGCATCGAAGATGGGGCGGTGGCGATGATTGCAAGAGCTCACCTTTCACAACCAAAGATTGTTCATCCTTTGGGGATTTTCACTTTTGGAATGTCTATAGCTCCCCCTTTTGGCATGTCTATAGCTGGTATCCGGCATGTAGATACTGGGGTGTCGTTCCTCTAACCTCAGTTTATTCAATTGGGGCTTCTGAATACTCTATTTATTCAATTGGGGCTTCTGAATACTGGACTAATAACGGTTGTTATGTGATAAGGCCAATTGTGATGTTGCTGTTTTCAGAAATGTTGGTGCAGTTTGGATCGTTTGAGATGTCTTCGATTTCATTTTTAATTTCAAGAATTTTTTTTTGCCACATTGATTCTATTATTTTAGTATCTGTTCTGATACATGCGGTAGGGGAGAATCGAACCTGGTGGCACTACTAGAAATCTGTTAATAGACATCACACATTAAAAGCGTTTTGGACATCACCGAATTAAAAAGTGATGTCTTTTGAATACATGTACATCAATCCATTGGTAAAGCGATGTCTAAGCCCTTTTTTAAAAAAACTAAAACTCGCTATCCTTTGTATTTTTAATAGCTGTGCATCAGTTAATATGTAAAGCGATGTCTAAACCCTTTTTAAAAAAATGAAACCACCGACCCCTCTATTTTCTCCCCGCCCTTAGCCAAAATTTTCACTTTTAGTTCAATTTTTCCCCCTTAACATATTTTCCACTCCCGCTCTGTCCTTTCCCAAATTAAAAACAATAAAAGACAAAAACAAAACAAAATATCAAAACAAAACATAACTCTCTCCCGTTTCTTCCCCAAAACTCTGTCTCCCGTTTCTTCCCCTTTTTCAAACCCTAGATGTCGTTGCTGGAACCAAACCCTAGAAGTTCATTTTGTTCAATTACACCTTCAATCTCGGATTACACCTTTCAATATCTTCATTTACTTTCTTTCTTTGTTTGTTTCTACTAGAATCTGGGTATATGGTGTGCTAAGACAGGGGCGATGATGATGAGTTCAATAGGCGGAGCATTTAGCAAGACACCTTGTTCTTCTTGTTCCTTAATTTTTACAAGGCCAAGGCCCAGGCCTCCAACAACAACTAGTAGTTTGTTCAATCTCAAGTCATGAGAAAGAACAGCTCGCTAATCAACGTCATTTGGTAGTTTTCGACAAGGCATAGTCCTCATTTACCACATGAGCCACACCATTACCCCATTTCAAGAATACCATCACCCCATTTCAAGAATTTTTAAATTCTATGTGTTAAAAGATCAGGAAACAAATCAGCTAATTGTTTTTAGTTTGTTATTTGTTTTCCAACCTGGTTGTATCAGCAGTTGGGGGTTTGTCCTGGCTGTATTATGACTTATTGAATGAAAATCGCTTTATTTCTGGCAAAAAAAAAAGTTGAGCTCTATTATAATATTTTGAGCAATAATTAATAAAGTTATATTTTTTTTGTAATTGTTTTAAAGTAGTCATAACAATTTTTTTTGTTTTTGAATATTTATCAAAGAGTTTGTTTAATGAAAATTTTGTCAAAAAATTAGAATGGTGCCTGTCACAGTATAGAAATTTCATTCATCACATTATTATTCTTACAAATTATAAAAATTAATTTTAAAATATAGAAATTAATTTCTCCAAGGTGTAACTAATTTGTATAGTATCTATTACTATATATTAAAAGACAACAAGGGCAAAATTTGCCAATAAAAATGATTGTAAAATTACTATTTTATCCTTATTTTTTGAAAAATAATAATTGTATCACCCCTCTATAATCTATTGAAAAAATAATAGAATAAAATAATAGAATTTTTGTTAAGATAGTGAGTCAACCACCAACCTTCTACTAAGATATCCTTCTAAAATCCCGTATTTTTTTATTTTTATTTAATTATTAGATATTAGATATTAAAGTAATTTTTAATTTAGATATTTATTTTATTTAGAAATTTCTAGAAACTTTTTGTACAAGATATTTTTAAAGATAAGATTTGTTATTATCGGAAAAAAGTTAACGTTAGAATATTTTATTGAATCGATATCTTCTTATTTTAGTTAATTGTGTGTATAGAATATTATAAATTTGGAATTTACTTGGAGGAGTTGTAAAACTTAAGGAGCAAGTTTTATAGTTACTTATTTTATCTAGGGTTAGCGTGCCTATATAAGTATGTCTTTAGAATACGAATAAGCTGTACAACAATTTCACCCGACAAGTATGTTTCTTCTTATCTTTGATCTTAATAATTATATGTTGGTCTGATCGATATTGATTTCTTCTTATTCCCCATGTTCATGTCATGTATACTCACCATCTTTTGATTTGTTTATGCTGATTTTCGTACATGACAGTCTCTGTAATTCAGCTATGTTGTAAAATTCGTATCACATTGAAAAATAATCGGTTTTTGTTGAGTCTGGGCATTTTGGAAAGATCGTTTCTTTATCTACAACTTTTATTAGAGTCAAAATTTCGAAATTTGGTGTATAACTGTGCTCAAAATTGCATTCTTTATTAGCACTCAGATTTAGGTCGTGAGTAATATTTCGTATGTTCTAAAATTCATTATAAATTCATCGTAAACTCAAATATTACTTATGATACCAATTCGGAAAGCTTGTGACGTCTTCTTTAATTATCAATTACTCCCATTTAAAAATTTATTGGTCTTCCTTGTCTAAAAAGACTTACAATCATTCTGTACTGTTTGTAATTTTCTGCTGATTTGTTACAAATTCAAAAATTGATATCTCCTTCGTTGTTTGTCTGATTTTTGTGATCTTTACCATTTTAAAATCCTTATTGAATATACTCTAAGTCTTCAGTTGATCGCTTTCTCATATCCATAATCTATTTGTCGTTAATATTAGAATTTGTAAACGTGTGTATTGTTGTTCGTCTTATTCAGTGATTGATTTGTATTGTTTGTTAATATTTATATAATTATAGTTAGTTTATTTTTAAATTTTAAACATGTGTAATATTTAATGAATATTGTTCATGTTTGTTAAATATTATTTAGGAGTGATCATGCATTATATAATTTTCGGTGTTTGGTCGCTTTTGAGTTAAGTATTTTTTGACTTACTTTTATTTTCCGAAAAGGTTTTGATATTATGATTTCGATTTCGTATAAGATATAAGATATTGATTTTCGAACTGTATAAGATATAAGATACGAGAATCTTCAAATCCCTCAGTCTTTACGTTTCGAACCTGTTCGTAATTTACGATATAGTTCCGGAACTAGCCTTAGATACCCTTAGTAGGCGCACAAGTGTGCAACTTTAGATACCTATTAAGAGCGCGTAATTATTGAACTTTTAGATGCCGGTCACTGGCAAAGTGTGACAAAAGAATAAGAATAAGATGCCGGTCACTGGCAAAGTGCGGTCGTAGATCATGTGGTATTTTCGATTTTCGTTTTGTTTCTGTTTTCTGCTTCAGTTTTAAATTCTGAATTTTTGAAAAAAAATAAACTTTGGGTTGGATTTATTTTCGCAAAGGATTTGCAAACTGATACTTTATTTTGAAAATTGTTTTATTAAAACGCCCATTGATTTTTAGGAGCATCTGTTAGTCAATTTGTACTTGTTGAGCTGTTAGCTCACCCTTTTTTTATATTTCAGGTTTTGGAAGCATATTATGAATAAGGATGTGAAATTTATGAATTTGCGTGTTAGCTGATTTGGATGCATTTATTGAAAAAATTTATCGCATTATTAGAATAAATTTAGAAATTGGATAATGCATTTATTGAGCTACGTCTCCAAATTGATGATTTTAGAATATTGAATTTGACCGCTGCATTTTGACTTTCGTGAAATTTTGGATTATCTGAATTAAGAATTCCATTTATTTTAGTTTCGTATTTAGATTTAATATCCCAAAAATTCGGGATTTTACAATCCTTGTCATAATCACTTTACTATATTGATTTTTGAGTTTATTTTAAAAAAAGTTATTAGATGAATCACGTCCTTTCCACTTAATTTATTTTCTTTTTAATTTCAACTTTTGAGTAAATAAAATGTTAGTTTATATTATTTATATTACTCCGTTTTTATCATAATTTTATATATCTATAAATTCAATCATTTTTATTATACTTATATGTTTTCGATTAAATATATATTAATCATGTTGTTTATCTATGTGTTGTAAGTTTACAAAAATGCAATCTCTCTATAATTTATTTATGTGAAAATGGAAGAATTTGTATTAGAATTAAGGATTGAACAATTGATTAAGTACCACAAAATTCATATCATAACCACTATACTACAATAAATCTTGAATTCTTTTCAAAATATTTTGTAGAAAAGTCACTGTTTTCTTCTTATTTTTTTAATTCTAACTTTTGTGCAAATGTTGATTTACATTATTTTTATAACTTCGTTTTTTTCCCAATTTCCACAATTTTATATATAATTATGTAATTAATCATCTTTATACACTTTTATTATACTTTTAATTTTTTAATTAAATACATATGTTGATTGTTATGATTTATATTTTTATATATTATTATATTTTTCATTATACTTTATTTCATTAGTCAAGTATTGACACATTTAATATAATGTAAAATTGGATAAAAAAATAATTAAAATATTATATGTGGTATATTTTATTATTCGTTAGGTATATATTTTTAAATTAAGAATATTACTATTAGAATTACTATTAAATCACACAATAAATATTTAAATATCCTATGTTACGGTCTATTCATTTCTTAACAATTTCGTGTTCCAAAAAAAACTCTTTATTTATTATTATCTTACGAAATGATATGTTATTTTTTAGTAACTTTGGTACTCTCACTAATTTACCTATTTAATCTTTCACTATCTTCACTCTAGTTATCTTTTTTAAGTCTTATTATTGATCCCAAGCTTTAACAATTACATTGACACGGAGTAAGTAACTAATTTACCTTTTTTTTTGGTCAATGAGTAAATATATTGATAATCTTTTATCTGATTTCAATTACTATTATCTAATTAATTAGTATAACAATTATAATGCAGTACTGGCTTGAAATATATTACATTAACGAATCACTTTTTAGTTAATATTACTTAGAAAAAGTGTACATATGTATGAATATACAAATTTATAAATATAAATATGCTGTATAAAAAAGGGAAACAAAATTTTAAGATACTGCATTAAGATATTTTGTAATTTTTGTGATATAACAAATATAATATTAATATGTTAAAATCACAAGAAAACTTTAAAAATTAAAAATTATTAATATGTTGTTGGCGGGAATTGAAACATAAAACACTGTATGTAAATGCTTTTAATATTGTATCTAACGATCATCATCTATTTGAGTTGACGATTTAACTAAAAAAAACCAAAAATAAAGGGTTAACCAAACTACAAAATATGCCTTCTAATCAAACTACAAAATATACCTTCTTTCGCTTATTATAGTAGCTTATAGCCTGTGCAAAGTGGGGGTTAATTTTAAATATTTTTAAAATTATATATTAAACAAATTAAATAGTTAAATAGAGTATAATAATTTATATGAATATAATTTAACTTTGTAATATTAATTAATAAAATTATTAGTAATAATAATAGTTATTTAATAAATGACATGCATTTTTTAAAACTAATATAAAATCTTAATGTAAATTTGTTGTTGGCGGGATTCGAACCTTGGATTTTAGAAGAGTGATTTAAATATAGAATATTCCTTATTATTAGATCTAAAGATTATCATCTATTTACTAAATATCTAACGGTCAATATTTTTTAACGTTTGGTTGAACCAAAAACCAAACTACCAATTATACCCTAGTTTGCTTATTATATATTACTAGTTTATAGCCCGTGCAAAGCACGGGTTATTTTTATTTTCTTAAATATGTTTATAGTTTAGTATATATAAAATTTTAAACATTATTTTTAGTTTAGTATTAAATCTAAATTAATATGCTGTTGGTGGGAATCGAACCTTCAACCTTTCTATATAACATAATCTAGTATTAATTTTATATTTAAATGTTGTTGGCGAGATTCGAACCTTAGACCTTCAACTTTTAGTATTGTTGTATCTAACGGTCATGATCTATTTGAATTGAAGATCTAACGATTGTGAATGAGGATAACAAAAAATAAGGGGATAACCAAAAATAAGGGGGTAACCAACTACAAATTATACCCCCTTTGGCTTATTATAATATATTATAGATAAAAGTATAGATAGATTAGTATAGATATAGATAGATAGATTAGTATAGATAATAATTTATTATGGATATAATTTAACTTTATAATATTAATTAATAAAATTATTAGTACTAATAATAGTTATTTAATAAATGAATTTAAAACTAATAATATAAAATTTTAATGTAAATTTGTTGTTGACGGGATTCGAACTTGGATCTTTAGAAAAGTGATTTAAATATAAAATATTCATTATTATCAGATCTAGCGATTATCATCCATTTATTAAATATGTAACGGTCACTCCGTTACTAATTTTTTAATGATTGGTTGAACTAAACAATCAAACTAGCGATTATCACCTAATTTATTTATTATTTGTTTTTTTTTGAAGAAAAATGAAATTTCATTTCTTAATCATTCGAATCATACATCATCGAATTCAACACTGAATGTGGAGGACTCAAAAAATTCACATAGCAATTTAACATGAATTAGTAATAGTATAAATTAGTATAGATAAGCAATCCTGTGTCTGTCATTATGGGTGCAGTTTACTCAACCATAAATAGCTAAACTACATACAATTAGGTGGTTCCTTGGCGACCCGTAAATTCTGTATGTTCTTACATGGTGCATGGTACAAAAATAATAGAAGAAAATTCAATAAAATTATTTGTATCATCATATGTTTCAAATTAAATAAGCTAAGTATGTAAAAAAAAATTACATACAATATATATATATAGGCCATTGTTGCATGAAAAACACCCTTATATAAAGAATAATAAAGAATCTTATAAAAAATTGCATTTAGATTTTAATTTTCACATCAAAAATGATGTTTTATTAATAAAAATAGAATCTAACAAAAAATTATGATCAAATATAACATGATTACACATAATTTTATTTTTACAAAAATATATATAAGATTCTATAGTGGATTTTATGTAACATTTGATTTTTAAATTTAGATGAGATTCTATGTTAGATTCGATATGTTAAATTTAATTATTGTTAAAATTTGTGATTTTTATAAAAACAAATCAATTTTTTTGAAAAATAAAGTTTTATAATGGTATTTTTTATTATTCTTTATATAAGGTAACCTTGCAATCTATAATTTTATTTATAACAAAAACCATAATTATTTACAATCACGTCATGACATGCAGGATTAAATGTTAAAAACAATATAATATCAAAAAATAATTTAATTATTAGTTCTCTCCACATATAATCATAAAATTAATTAATACAAATTAATTTTAAAATAATTGAAAATGAAAAATACATGGATTTTAGTTGATAAGCCTCTGTTTACAAGAAGTTGACCAACCTCTACCTCACTACGAACACCAAGTAAAGGTCAAACATTTAAATACATATATTTCTTTATCCAATATAAAATTTGGTTGGGGTTTAAAAAAAATTAAATTATTTAAATTATCAATATAAAACACGTAATACTCCCTCTCTCCCCTCATTTGTTTACATTGGAGGGGGACACAGAGACCAAGACAATTCATAAAAAATGAGTAAAGTTAGATGAAAAGTGGGTTAAGTGGTGGGACATATCAATTTTAATAATAAATTTGAGATAGTGGACGAAAGTAGTGAGTGTAATAGTCTTTTTTATTGTTAAATATGAGATAGAGGGGGAAGGTAATGGGTGTAATAGTGGGGAAAACTTACTATTTATGGTGACGTAAAGAAATGAGAGCGACATTCAAAATAGTAACTGTAAAGAAATGAGAGGGACAGAGGGAGTAATAAACACACTATTCTCACTTTTACTGTGGTATAAATATAATCAATCAAATCAACTCAAAACATGTCCAATACAATAATAAATATTCCAATTACTACTTTTGTATAAATTATAATAAATTAAATTAATCAAAATTTCTATTATTGCTGGGTTGTGAGTATTGATTTTCCTTTATTATTATAATCTCAAAATGTAAATTATAAGAAAATTATGGAGCCGGCAAATATAATAATAATAATAATAATAATAATAATAACAAAAATAATAACAATAATAAAATTCCAAGTATTTTTATTAATTTTTTAGCCAAATAAGTTATAACAAATTACAAAGAGCCAAATAAGTCAACAAATTACAAAGAGGAAATATGTGACCTATCCTTAGGACCTCATCTGTCACTGTCCATGTATTTATTATCTAAGCAAGAAATAGTAAAATGGGACTCAAGTCAATCATTGCTGCTGAACGCTGATGTTTGTTAATAATTGTTATCAACTTATCGCTTTTAGTTTGCCTTGGCCGTTGGTATGTACACCTGCAGCCTGCAGCATCACCGTGACAACCTTGCTTATAATGTAAACACCGTTAGACCACACACAAAAATACTATAATATATATATAATTAATAATGCAAGTATATATAAGAACACTAGGCAGTAGCTTACTTCATATGAAACACATTGTCCATCTAACATGGATTCAACATTATTAGAGGAAAAAGATCCGAGAGAAAGGAGCTTTCGCAACGAAGATTACAATATTCGAAGGGTGTTCTTAAGGAGCTATCCACTTCAATGGGGAGGCGGCGACGACGACCAAGTAAAAAATGAGGAAAATAAAAAAGATAGTACTCGTGCGCGAATGAGCAGAGGAGGTAAAGTAAAGAAGATGATTCTAGCAGTTGTTAATTGCGGAGAAGATAGGAAATTGGTGCTCCGTAGGTTTAAGGACAAGATCAATTTTTATGTTGTAGCTTGTTTTCATGTCAGTTTTAAAACCACCACTCCTCTCATTTCTCGTTAATATCAGAAGTTCAGACCTCTGCTTCAGATGCTCAATGCATCATGCATGTACTGTTAGTATCATTTTTTAAGTGTGTGTATAAAAAATGTTCAGATTTTGTAGATAACAGTAACACTATGTTCCTCACACAAATAATATTTAAAATTGTAATTCAGATGAAAAAGAATTCAAAACTACTGATTTAAACTACTCCGTATATATTTCAAGCACAATGAGCTTTTTGTGTTCAGAATTCAGACATACACATATTGGTTAATATAACCTGACAGATAAGCATAACAGAATGATGCCACGTAGATAACGAACTCTCAACGACTCAATGATCTCGTGTACAGGCTGGCAGTAGTGGTGGTTAACATTGCTTGTACATTTCTGTATATAAGGAGATAGATGCAGATAGAATTAGTTAGTTTTTGTAGCAATGATAGAGTTAGTTAGTTAACTCATTTTCCCTCTGTAAATCTCTCTGTACATTGTTTACTTTGATGAATGGAGTTTCATCTTATCATTTAGATAAAGATTACATGGTATCAGAGCTTGCAAAGCTTCTTCTAATGGCGATCTGAAGTTGTTTGTTATTTCCGATCATTTCCGATCATCTCCGATTATCTCTTTCACGATGTTTTTCAAGTCATCTTTTCGAGGTGTTTTCTGATCCTTTTCTTTTGAAATCGATACATAACTTGTGTAATTTGATCGATTAAACAGATTGATTTGTTTTGATTGAGCGATTTATCTCTTTTCTGAGCAATTTGTGCTTGAATCTTGTTAATTCATTGAAGAACAATCTGATTTCTTGTTACATATCTGATTCATGAAGATGAATATGTCTATTCGATCTTGTTGATTTTCTGTTTGAGATTTGTTGAAATAATCTCCTGAGTAGTTACATTGATCAAACAATCTTTAATTTCTGTTGCTGATCTTTCGATCTCTCTTTCTCGATATTCGATCTCTCTGCGATATTCGATATCTCTTTCCGTTGGTGAATTAATGGCTGGTTCTTCAACTAATCAACGTAATTCAACTAATCAAGATCCATCTAATCAAGATCCTTCTAGTGTATATTACATCCATCCTTCAGATTCTTGTACTAATCAGCTTGTTTCTGTTAAGTTCAATGGAGAAGGTTTTAATAACTGGAAACGGAGTATGATGTTAGTTCTATCAGCAAAGAACAAGTTAGGGTTTGTGAATGGTTCTATAATTGTTCCTGCTGCTACTTCTGTTGAGTATAAGGCATGGCAACGATGTAATGACTTAGTTACTTCTTGGATTTTGTTTAACTTGGATGAGAACATTACTAGGAGTGTTCTGTTCTTGAAAACAGCTAGAGAGATATGGAGAGATTTAGAGGACAGATTTGGATATGCTTCCATGGCACAACTTTCTTCTTTGGAACAACAATTGGCTGATATTCATCAAGGCCAGCTTAGTGTTTCTGAGTTTTACACCAAGCTCAAAACAATATGGGACAGTTTGGATGATGTTAATCCTCTACCAATTTGTACTTGTCAGAACTGTACTTGTAATTTGACAAGTAGGATTCAGAAAATGCAGCAAGAGCAAAGAGTTCTCTAGTTTTTAATGAATTGAATGAAAATTTTTCTGCTGTCAGAGGAAACATACTAATGATGACACCAATCTTGAATGTGGCACAAGCTTATCGATTGATAGCCCAAGAGGAGAATCATAAAGAGTTTTCACAACAGACAAATCACACTGATGCTGTTGCTTTTGTTGCAGATAGAAGAAGGTTTAATTATGGCTCTAATAACTACTATGGATCTAAATTTCAGCAGCAAAATTCTCAGAATTCTAGTAACTCTCAGAATCATAACTCTCAGACTCAGAATCTTCAGAGTCAGAATAACTATGCTAAGAAACCAGGGAATTCTTATTATTGCACTCATTGCAAGATGAATGGTCACAGTGTTGAAAGATGTTTTAGAATTCATGGGTTTCCACCTAGTTTCAAGAGCAACAGAGATAGAAAGTTTGCAGCATTCTCTTCTTCTACCCCTGAAACAACTAATGAGCATAATGATGCACCTGCTTCACCTGCTTCATCTGTCTCTAATATCTCAGTTGAACAATATAATCACCTGATTGAGCTACTTGGTAAACAACAGTTTGTTGACAAAGAACAAGATACTCACACTGGACATGCTTTACTTGCAGGTAAAGTATGCTTAATGTCTTCATTTACAAAGGATTGGTTCTTAGACAGTGGAGCAACCGATCACATTAGTCCTTACTCAGATGATTTTGCTACTATTACTCCAGTCACTGAGGCAAACAATCATATTACAATACCAGATCATGGTAGTCAAATTAAAGTTACACATATTGGGACAGTGATTTTAAATGATAAAATCACTCTTTTGAATGTTCTTCTTGTTCCAGCATTTCATTATAGGTTGTTATCAGTTCATAAACTTTGTGAAGATATGAACTCTAACATAACTTTTTCTGCTAATCAATGTTATCTCCAGGACCTCTCTCAGAAGCAACCATCAATGCTTCTTGGTGAATTACACAATGGTCTTTACACTGTCAAGCCTCAAAATGTTGTTTCAGACATTCGATTTTTCAAAACTCCAGCTGCTTTTCTTAGCATTTCAGAAGACTGCAAACTTTGGCATCTTCGACTAGGCCATGTTCCCTTTTCTCAACTGAAGCTACTCAAGTCTTCTTGTCAACTCAAAGATGAGGATACCAATATACAAGACTCATTTTGCCAAATATGTCCCAAAGCAAAGCAAACTAGAAATTCATTTCCTGTTAGTAGTATTAAGACTACTTCTATTCTTGAATTGCTACATGTAGATGTATGGGGACCTTACAAGGTCAAGAACCATAATCAATGTACTCAATTTGTTACTATTGTAGATGATTACAGTCGTTACACTTGGGTGCATTTGATAAAATACAAATCTGATGTTGCTTCCGTTATTACTTCATTCATTCTATATGCTGAAAAACAGTTTTCTCAACCTGTTTTATGCATACGATCTGACAATGCTAAAGAGTTTACAGAAGGCTCATTGAAATTATTTCTACAATCCAAGGGTATTATTCACCAAACAAGTTGTAGCTATACTCCCCAGCAAAACGGAGTTGTGGAGAGAAAGCATCATCACTTACTTGAAACAGCTCGAGCTCTCCAGTTTCAATCCAACTTACCAGCACATTTCTGGGGTGAGACTATCTTATGTGCAACCTTTCTAATAAATCGGATGCCACTTAAGAGTATCAATTACCTTACACCATATTTTAAACTTCACAATTCTGAACCTGTTTTGGAGAATCTACGAGTTTTTGGCTGCTTGTGCTATGTGTCAACCATTAAGCCTCACAGAAGTAAATTTTCACCACGGGCTAAACCATGTATTTTCATAGGTTACCCTGCTCATCAAAAGGCTTACAAGGTATTAGATTTACAATCCTATGAAATCTTAATATCTCGAAATGTTACTTTCTATGAGCATCATTTTCCATATCACATTATATCTCATCATTTTAATTCCAAACAAAATTTTCTTTCTTCTAATTTTCTTCCTACTGTTACTACCTTTTCATCTACTCCACAATTTGATGATGATGATATTTCTAAGTCTACACAGTCCACTATTTCATTACCAGTTAATAATTCCAATCTTTCTACTACTGATACAACAATTTCATCTCCTTCATCCTCTTCTACTAATGACACTACCAATGATAATCATTCGGAGATATCTAATTATGATTTTTCTCTACGACAATCTACCAGAATTAAGAAAGCTCCATCATATCTTAATTCTTATCATTGTCATATTGCTCTTTACATAAACCTCCTAGCTGGTGTAATCTTGTTAGTTATAACACCATGCCAGATTCACATAAGGCTTTCCTTGTTCATCATGATTCTCTTGTTGAACCTACAAGCTATAGAGAGGCTGCTTCTCAACCTTTGTGGGTTGCAGCCATGGACAATTAAATTCAAGCACTTAAGGACAACCACACTTGGGACTTAGTTGATTTACCTCCTGGTAAAAAATCTATCGAATGCAAGTGGGTTTATAAAACCAAACTAAATGCAGATGGTACTCTTGAGCGTTGTAAAGCTCGTTTAGTTGCAAAAGGGTTCACCCAGCAACATGGAATTGATTACGACGAGACATTCTCTCCTGTCATAAAAATGAGTTCAGTTTGTTGTTTAATAGCTTTTGCAGCTAGTCGAAAATGGCCATTATTCCAGCTAGACGTTAACAACGCTTTTCTCCACGGTGATCTTAGTGAAGAAGTCTACATGAAAGTTCCCCCTGGAATTCCTCATAAACCTAATCAAGTATGCAGACTTCGTAAATCTCTTTATGGCCTCAAACAAGCCTCTCGTAAGTGGTTTGAAAAATTAGCCAGTGAATTAATTTCTCTTGGTTATACTCAGTCTAAAAATGACTATAGTATGTTCATTAAAAAATGTTCTACTACTATCACTGTTGTTGCTATTTACGTAGACGATATTATAGTCACTGGTGACAATTCTCTGGAAATTGAAGATCTTAAATCCCATTTACATGATGTATTCAGTATCAAGGATTTAGGCATTCTTCATTATTTCCTTGGCATAGAGGTTGGTTATGTAACTGAAGGGATACTGCTCAGTCAACGAATGTTTACCAATGACATTCTAAAAGCTTGTGATTTTGATCTCTCGAAACCAGCTGTCACTCCATTGCCTTTACATCTAAAGCTATCAACTGACACGGGTACTATTTATCAACATCCAGACCATTATCGTTCTCTTGTTGGTAAGCTTAACTACCTCACTAATACACGACCTGATTTATCCTATGCTGTCCAAACACTGAGTCAGTATATGCAGAAACCACGACAGCCTCATTTTGATGCTTTATGTCACACAATTCGTTATGTTGCTCATTCTATTGGACAAGGCATATTATTAAAAGCTGCAGATTCTCTCACACTTCAAGCATTTTCTGACTCTGACTGGGCCTCCTGTGTTGATACTCGACGATCAATTACTGGCTATATTATGCTCTTTGGTCAGTCACCTGTTTCATGGAAATCCAAGAAACAATCTACCGTTTCACGATCATCTGCAGAGGCAGAATACCGTGCCATGGCTTCTGATGCTTCCGAGGTTACTTGGTTGGTCAGATTATTAGAAGAACTCGGTGTCAAAAATCTCAAACCAATCACTCTTCATTGTGATAACCAGTCTGCCATACACATTGCCAGGAATCCCGTTTTTCACGAACGCACCAAGCACATTGAGCTTGATTGCCATTTCACCCGTGATAAAGTCCTTGAAGGTCTTTTACAGCTTTCTTATTTGCCTACTCAACATCAACTGGCAGATATCCTCACGAAAATAATGCCATCTCCTCAGTTTAAAGATTTATTATCCAAGCTAGGAATGCCTCAGAACTTAGTACCTATTTCTTCACCATCTCCCAGCTTGAGGGGGGGGGTATTGGTTAATATAACCTGACAGATAAGCATAACAGAATGATGCCACGTAGATAACGAACTCTCAACGACTCAATGATCTCATGTACAGGCTGGCAGTAGTGGTGGTTAACATTGCTTGTACATTTCTGTATATAAGGAGATAGATGCAGATAGAATTAGTTAGTTTTTGTAGCAATGATAGAGTTAGTTAGTTAACTCATTTTCCCTCTGTAAATCTCTCTGTACATTGTTTACTTTGATGAATGGAGTTTCATCTTATCATTTAGATAAAGATTACAACACATAAAGGATTAATCTATATTCCACTAAACCTTCGAATTTTTTATTGTTTCTGAATTTCTCTAATAGCAGATCCTTGTTGGAAAAAATCTAAATGTAGTATGTGACATCAAGGGATTATCTTGGTGCAGATAATTCATCAGCTCGAAGGTTGTAAGTTGAATCAGCAATGGTCCAACGAGTAAATGGATTGTGTGTGTTGTTGGATTCTTGAAGGAACATCTCCTCCTGCCATTTTTCCCACCTCTCAACCAAGCCATCACCTTCAAGCATTTTAACAACTTCCGATATTTTGGGACGTTAAGTTGGTGAATCTTGTGTGCAGCGCAAAGCTACCTGAAGTAACTCTTCCACCTGCTCAGCTACATAGCTACCCTACAAATTTGTGTCAACTAACATCTGCAGCTTCTTGTTTATTAGAAGTCCTTTCACCTGAAATTTAAGGGAGAGTTAACAGGAAGTAATAAATTCTTCATCAGTCAACTATGGAATGTAAAATAGCTTTCATTCGTGTAGCAGAGATGTTCAAAATTAACATCGACACACAGAATTTTTCAGAGTTGTATATTAAAAATAATCCTACGATGTTGTACAAGAACCAAAAACAGTGCATAAACTAAAATAACACAAAAAGTGTTGGTTAATGCTTACCCAGCCAAGCAACATCACATCATCATCATTGGCAAGACGAGCAAGATCAAAAGCCCTTCGACCTGTAATGAGCTCAAGTAGCATGATCTCATAGCCAAAACAATCAGTCTTCTCTGACGACTTTCCTGTTGATAGATACTCGGGTGCTATGTGTCCGATAGTTCCACGTACAGCAGTAGTAACATGAGTATCCTTGTTGTCCATGAGTTTAGCCAGCCCAAAGTCCCCCACAACTGATTTAAACTCTTCATCTAATAATATGTTTGCAGCTTTGACATCACGGTGAACGATCTTAGGATTACAATGGCCATGCAGATAAGCAAGTCCTCTTGCAGATCCAAGTGCGATTCTCTGCCTTACTGTCCAATCCAGCGGTGGCCGTGACTCACTTCTCTCTGTTGTAATGCATCGATTAGCTTATTTGAATGCCACTTTGGAACATGTTGTTGACGAAATTAAACTATTTTGTCTAAACCATAAATTCTGTTGCAATATGATAAATGCTGCTGTGGAAGGGAAACCTCTAAGATGTCTATAGAAGTGAATCTTTTGCAGTTGATTACAAAAAATCATTGGGTGACCACTTAATTTCATTTTTATATGCTTACTTCATAAGTCATACATCAGTGTTAATATTACGAGAAAACTTGGCACATATCAAAAACATATCATCTACAAGGCCGAGGTAACAATCAGAGCACATGTGTTGCCATCATGAAAATCAACAAGGCAAAAAAAAAGTATCTGGTTGTTTGATGCGGTATATTTTTAAGTTCGTTCGCAGGGAGACAGGTTTTATCAAATTCAATTTAATTATCACGAATTTTATATTAAAAACAATTATTAGTAAATAACGTAAATAAATGTGTTTTAAAAACGATTAACTAAAAGTCTAGGGCGATCGGGTTCACCATGTTTACACCGAACGATTTATATGGATGTAGTAATTTAACGGATTTAAATAATTAGAGCATGTGTTAATCTCTCTCAAGCATTAACGTTCTCGGAAATCCAATTATGCTCTCGCACTAAAATTCAATTCCGCTAATCGTATGTATGCCTCTAGTGAATAAAATCTCTCGATCTATTATTCCTATTTGCAAATAATTAAATAATGATACCGGCCGATAACAAAAATTAAATTTCATAACATATCGATTAGAATTATTTTATATCCGTTAAACAACTAATAAGATTAAAGCATTATTGTGGTGTAAACATGACTCCCCCGTACACCCTAGAAATAAACTACTCACTCATGCTATTAATAAAATTTACAAAAACAATTAAACAAGACATATAAAATATATATTAACAAGCAAAATAAAATTAAGGAGTACCTCAAATTTGAAATAAAATGGAGAATTTAAATCAAGGTGTACATAAAAGAGAAGAAAACCAAGCCCCTAATTTCTCCACAACTTCAATAGGCGAATAAAATGTAGAATAGAATAATGTATGGTGTACTGTAGAATGGTCTAGTCTATTTCCAAGCTCTCTCCGAATGTGTCCATGCAGTGTGTTTTTTGTGCCTATTTATGGTGTCCAAAATGAAAGAATTATTGTGAACAATGATGAACCCACTTTCTCTTTTTGCAATGTTACAATTCTTTTTGCCGAAAGTGATTGATTCTTCTTGTCTTCCACAAAAACTTGATCATTTGCTTCACCAACTAGTCCCATCCTTTAATGACATAAAACATTTTTAATGATTTAAATAGAATACAAGTGGGATTCCTTGATAAAATTGGAAAATCGCAGCTACTTTCTCCTCAGATTACGGACTGCTCTAGTCGGATTTTGCCCATTAGATCATCTTTGAATTAAAGAAATTTTACAGGCTTCACGTGGACTGTAAGATCGTCTAAATCCGACTCCTACAACTCCGGATATGAATTAAATACCGTAGAAAGCGAGTCTAGTTTACTAAATCCGAATTTCTTCCATTTTTAGCTCCAAAATAGCTCTTTAAGCCCAAATTCTTCCAAACTTAGAATTTCTTGTATTCTACAATAAAACATTAAAATTTATTAAATAAATATCCAAATAAATACAAAATGCAATTAAATATGGGAATAAAATTATCTAAAATATATATAAAAATATATCCTATCAAACATCCCCACACTAAGCATTTGCACGTCCTCGGGCAAATAAGCGAAATAAAAACTAAATCCTAACTAATATCACTTTCGTATGACACGATTGCATTGAGCATATGCAACAAGCCGTTAAACCTCTAGGCAGCCCTAGTAGGACGAGTGTTGTCTCGTGAGGGTTTATAGTGAATATATCCACAAAATCCGATTTTTTTCTACCAAGTCTCAAGTATGCAACATATCATAGTACTCCACACATGCAAAACTTAATTACACAATATAGAAAAGACAAGTCTTTCAATTTACGCATCATTTGTACAAGACTATCCAAGTAAGCACACAGTCTAGATAGACAAAAAGATCATGAAATATATATCAATGCCGCATTCAGTGAGTAACATGCTATGGATATAAATGAAGCTCACAAAACTCTCAAATCACACAAGTGTATAGGTGAAGTGTATTCGCTCAAGTTCAATCAATAAAGCAATGTGCTACCATATGCTTGGTTGTCCACCAAATCTCCACTACTTTGTATACATGCATGCACAAATCAAAAGGTCTTTGTTAAAGGTTGTAACGTGGCTAAGGTGAAGGGTAGGGAATCAAGAAAAAGGCTAACAAGTGGCTAACTCGACAAACTAATAGAGCACAAGGTTCATTTCTAATTAAAGCACTCAACATGAAATTTCGATTATGTAAAAGCTGATCAGACTCTCACAAGCATTAAACCCTAAGCACATATTACCATGTACTTTTCCACTTTCATATTGCACAAACCAATGAACACAACTCTGCTCGATCTTTTATTTTCTCTTTTTTTTTTTGTTCCCACCAAATTTTCACACTTTAACAAAGAAATCCCCACACTATTCACTTACCAATCTCCAAATGAATCAAAATGCTCTACTAGTAAATCAAGAGAAGAATAAACAAGTAGGCTCAAGAATTTAGATTGGTGATATACGAAAAGAACGGATAAAAAGCTCAAAGGGGGTTCACTAAGGATATATGCTTCAAGGGTACTGTTTGGATAAATACGGTTAATCCTAGTGCCTTTATCATTTTCATGCATACAGATATCATGTAATCTCAAAATGGTTTGAAACAAGTTCTAGAGCGACATACTTAATGATGAACAACACACAACAATAAAAATTTGATCGATATAAAATGTACCAATCATAAATTAGGCTCAAGATCTCACAAGGTGAAAGCATGCTTCAGTACTCACTAAATTTGACAATGATGTATCTCAAGTTTTAAAATTTTCGCAAGCACGAACAGGGAATCATCAAGTAACAAATGATTTTCTAGAGATATGACATGTCAAATAATCATGCAAAATAAGCTCACAAGATGTGTACCTATCCTTGTTAACACAATACGAGACGAGGCAATTAATTTTCTAATTTTCTGATTTTTTTGGAATTTTTAAATTTTTAAATTTTTTTTGGATTTTTTTAATCATCGAGAACTCATCCCCACACTTAAGTGGTTCATTGTCCTCAATGAACAATTATATATAAAGAAAAGTAAGAAATACTCCCCTAAAGCCTCCTCAAACCATTGGGTTGCCTCCCAATAAGCGCTCTTTTACCGTCATTAGCTTGACTTCTGCCTTCGAATCAAGGTTCCATGGAGAGATTGTCGAGCCGAATCGTCTCCATTTTTCCAACAAATGCGCCGTCCACATATAATTTAAGGCGTTGACCGTTTACCTTAAATTTTTCTCCATCTTGCCCCATGATTTCAATAGCACCATGAAATTTAACTCCAGTTACAGTGAAAGGTCCGGACCATCTAGATTAGAGTTTCCCAGGAAAGAGTCGGAGCCTTGAGTTAAATAACAATACCTTGTCACCAACTTCAAAATCTCTTCGCTGTATCATCTTATCATGCATTTTCTTCGTTCTCTCTTTGTAAATCCGGGAATTATCATAAGCATCAAATCGAAGCTCATCTAATTCATTTAATTGAAGAAGTCTTGCTTGTCCCGCAGCCTTTAAATCCATGTTGAGTTCTTTTATAGCCCAAAAAGCACGATGTTCCAACTCAACTGGCAAGTGACATGCCTTGCCATATACTAACCGCTATGGGGTAGTTCCAATAGGGGTCTTATATGCTGTTCGATAAGCCCACAAAGCATCATCTAGCTTCAAGTACCAATCTTTTCTAGATTTTGCAACCACCTTCTCTAGAATGCTTTTAATTTGACGATTTGAAACCTCCACTTGGCCACTTGTTTGAGGATGATAAGCAAGACCAACCTTGTGAGTGACACCATACTTCTTCAACAAAGTTTCAAATTGTCGGTGGTGAAAATGAGAACCACCATCACTTATCACGGTTCTTGGAACTCCAAAGCGCAGGAAGATGATTTTCTTGAAGAGATTCATAACAACCTTAGAATCATTGGTGCGCGATCCAATTGCTTCAACCCATTTGGAAACATAATCAACTGCAACTAAGATGTATTTCATCCCACAAGAAGTTGGGAACGGTCCCATAAAATCAATACCCCATACATCATATATCTCGACCTCAAGAATACCGGTCTGAGGCATCTCATTGCGTTTAGAAATATTGCCCGTTCTTTGACATGCATCACAAGCCAAACAGAAAACACGAGCATCTTTAAATAGAGAAGGCCAAAAGAAACCGGATTGAAGTACCTTAGCAGCAGTTTTAGAAGGACCATGGTGCCCTCCACATGCAAGAGAATGACAATGCTTGAGAATGTCTTTAACTTCAAACTCAGGGACACATTTACGAAAGATCCCATCAGCACACTTTCGATACAAGAAAGGGTCATCCCAAAAATATTGTTTAGCATCATGATGGAACCGCTTTCGTTGTTGATAGGTCAAGTTTGGAGGATGAGAGCCACTCACACAAAAATTTGCAAAGTCTGCATACCATGGAGTTTTAGTGGCAACAGCAAATAATTGATCATCAGGAAAAGAGTCGTTAATAGGAGTATCAGATGCAACATCTGATGTGAAACACAGTCATGAAAGATGATCTGCAACCACGTTCTCAGCACCCTTCTTGTCTTTGATTTCCAAGTCAAATTCCTGGAGTAACAGAATCCAACGAATAATCCTTGGTTTTGCTTCTTTCTTGGCCAACAGATATTTCAGTGTTGAATATGGTCTGTGTGAACAATGACTTTGGAGCCAATGAGATATGCCCGAAACTTGTCAAGAGCATAGACCACAGCTAGAAGCTCCTTCTCGGTAGTAGCATAATTGACCTGAGCTTCATCCAAGGTTTTACTTGCATTGTAGATGGCATGCAATACCTTGTCTTTCCTTTGACCGAGAACGTCTCCCACAGCATAATCACTTGCATCACACATGATTTCGAATGGAAGGCTCCAATCTGGAGGTTGTATGACTGGTGCACTAATCAAAGCTTCTTTAATCTTGCTAAAAGACTCCAAACAAGCGTCAGTAAACACAAAGGTGGCATCCTTAAGCAACAATTGAGTGAGGGGTTTTGCAATTTTTGAAAAATCTTTTATAAAACGACGATAAAAACCCGCATGACCAAGGAAACTCCTCACTCCCTTGACATTAACAGGAGGAGGAAGCTTCTCAATCACCTCAATTTTTGCTTTGTCAACCTGGATGCCACGTTCAGAAATCAAGTGACCAAGTACCACTCCTTCATTTACCATGAAGTGGCACTTTTCCCAATTCAAAACCAAATTCACCTCTTCACAACGTTTAAGCACTTTAGAAAGATTATGCAGACATACATCAAAATCAGACCCATAAACACTGAAATCATCCATAAATACTTCCATGATAGACTCTATGAAATCAGAAAATATGGCAGTCATGCAATGCTGAAAAGTAGCAAGGGCATTGCACAATCCAAAAGGCAATCTACGATATGCAAAAGTACCATATGGGCAAGTAAATGTAGTCTTTTCTTGGTCATCAGGATGTATAGGGATCTGAAAGAACCCTGAATATCCATATAAATAGCAAAAGTACTTATGCTTAGCAAGTCTTTCAAGCATCTAATCAATAAATGGGAGAGGGTAATGATCTTTTCTAGTAGCAGTGTTTAACTTACGGTAATCAATGCACATTCGCCAATCGGTGACAATTCGAGTGGGAATTAATTCATCTTTATCATTCTTAATTACCGTTGTTCCTCCTTTCTTAGGGACTACCTGAACTGGGCTTACCCATTTAGAATCGAAAATCGGGTAAATGATGCCCGCATCTAACAACTTCAAAACTTCTTTTTTAACAACCTCTTGCATGTTAGGGTTCAAGCGACATTGTCCCTGTATGCAAGGCTTATGGTCATCATCTAAATGAATTCTATGCATGCAAAAGTCTGGGCTAATACCTGTAAGATCATCAATACTATACCCAATAGCTTTTCTATGCACACGCAAAACAGTAAGAAGATTAAAAACCTGGTTATCATCAAGACTAGAGCTAACAATCACATGACAAGTCTTTTCATCATCAAGAAACACATATTTAAGATTAGATGGCAAAGGCTTTAACTCTAACATTTTTACCTGAGGTTGACTACAAGAAGTGACAGTGTTGGTTACCTCACAATTCGGATCAGCTACACCATCCAACTCAAAAATCAATGAATCGACTTCAGCATGTCCTTCTCCTTCGTATGCTTCAAGCATGAGCACTGCTTCCAATGCATCATTCAATAGAATCTGAGGCATCTCATCTTGGACAATTCCATCTATAACATCAATCCTGTAGCAAGTATTCTCAAGCAAAGGGGATTTAAGAGCAGAGGTTAGAGTAAAAGTAATTTTATCATCACCAACGCTCAATGTGAGAGTCCCACTTTTAACATCAATTACAGCACCTGCAGTACAGAGAAATGGTCTACCTAAAATAATAGGTATTTGGCTATCCTCTTCCATATCTAGAACTACAAAGTCTACAGGAATATAGAATTTTCCAACCCTAACAGGCACATCCTCTAAAATTCCAAGAGGATATTTTATCGAACGGTCTGCCATTTGTAAAGTCATCTGTGTGCATTTTAATTCTCCCATGTTTAATTTCTGAAAAATCGAGAGAGGCATGACTGAGACGCTAGCGCCTAAATCACATAAAGCTTTATCAATAAACAATGCACCAAAATGACAAGGGATCGAAAAACTACCAGGATCTTTAAGCTTAGGTGGAGACTTATTCTGTAAAACAACACTACACTCCTCAGTAAAAGCTACTGTCTCTACCTCACCAAAGGACCTTTTTTTAGTGAGAATATCCTTGAGAAACTTTGCATATGATGGAACTTGAGAAATTAAATCAGTGAAAGGAACTGTTACCTCAAGGTTCTTGACAAGTGTCATGAACTTACCAAACTGCCGGTCCACCTTAGTTCTGTTCATCCTGCTAGGGAATGGGAGCTTTGGCACAAATGGTGGAGGGGTGACTGTAATCTTTTCTTTGTCCTTTTCCTTGCTTTCCTCAGTTTCACCTTCGTTTGTGTCTTCAACAACTTTCTCTACCTTGTCTTCCTCAGAATTCTCTTTTTCTTTAGTAGGAACATCGTCAGTAGGTATTGGAGGAGCACCATATGTATGACCACTCCTAAGAGTAATGGCATTCACATTTTCCTTTGGCTGAGTTGGTTGTGCTGGTAGAGAGCCTTGTTGCCTTGTAGACGAAGAACTAGCCATTTGAGCAATCTGATGTTCTAGCATCTTATTATGAATCTCCATCTGGTTCATCTTCCTATTGGTATCCTCCATATTCTTTTGCATTTGCAACAATATCTTCATCATATCACCTTGATTATCAGCCTGTGCAGCTTGATTGGCTTGAGGAGCATAATTCTGATAGGGCTTCTGAAATCCAGGGGGATTCATAGGTCCTTGCGGGGGCCTATACTGCTGTTGTGGAGGAGGCTGATACGACTGCTGATATTGCTGCTGCTGATTAGGAACATTTGAATTCTGAGGGTTATTGTTCCTATATGAGAAGTTCGGATGATCTTTCCAACCAGGATTGTAAGTGTTGGAATACGAATTGTACTGCTGCCTCTGTTGGAAAACATTTGCTTGCTCCATCTGAAAATTTTGTGAATTGTATTGGCAATCGTTACCATAGTGGCCTTGGATGCCACAGACTTCACAAATAGGATAATTCATAGGAGCCATGGATGACAATGCATTGATACTCATAGGTGGAGTAGAGGGCTGAGATGTCTTCAATGAGTGGATCTCCTGAGTCAATGCAGCGAGTTGAGATGATAATAGAGAATATGCATCCATTTCAAGTTTACCCCCTTTCTTGGATGCTCTCGGGTTACTGAAGTGATTGGCAGCCAAATTTAAAAGAAAAGCATGTGCATCATCAACTCCTTTGTCTAAAAACACGCCACCTGCAGCGTTATCAACCATCCTGATAAGTGGATTTTATATCTACTTGGAACATTCTAATTCAGCTTAAATTGATTGCTTTGGCCTCAAGTTTGTTGTATTTTTGATGTGTTTTGTTTAATTGTGCAGGGTTGAAGAAATATCGATTAAGGGTGTAGTTTCTGTCGTTTTGTGGAGTTGATTGATGTTATGGAATGAAGAATGGAGGCTAATGTCAACTCCTAAGAAGTATACAAGTCATTAAGAATGAAAGACGGAAGCTCATGCAAAAGGAACGGGAAGAAAAGATGAAAAAACGAAGAAAATCAAGTTTTCGCAGATTGCAGCCAGGCAAGTTGCCCCGTGAGGCAACCAGCGCCGGTTCCAGCAGAATGGCGCCAGGCAAGTTGTCTGGTGAGGCTCTTTGCTCGGCGGGCTGCTACGTGAATTTTCCAGAATTGCCCTTTTCGAGCTGAAATTGATTTCTACGTGGTTTATGACTCTTAAATCGAATTCTAGATGTATTTTAAGATATTTTCTTGCTGGGCAAGATGTCTAGAGCCTATATAAACACATCTAAACCCGTGTAAACATATCATTACATACAATTACATATCTTAGCTTAGTTTTGCAAGGGAGAAAAGGAGAGAAGGATTCAACGCTTGTGACAAGCAACGGATCTAGATCTACTTCATCTTTTGTGTTATCCTGGATTCTAGATTTGTTTTCTTAACTCTTCGTTTATTAATATAATTACTTCTTTTATTCATATCTTGTTTTATATCATGTTTTCATCAAATCCCATGACGATGAACGGTTCAATTATGAGCTAATCGTTGTCATGGGATTCTAACGGAGTTATTTATGTAGCTTAGTAGTTTGTATGCTTTAAAGATTTATGTGTGGTGAATTCTTGATATCCTCGTATGGTTGTGTTTCATGTATTTAGATGCGTCGCGAACATCTAATTTGTTAATCTCTTGTGAAGTGAAAGTGGATCTTGAGATTTAGAACTTGCCATGCTAGCATAGGTTCATGATTGTTTATCAACATGATTCGTAGTATGAGATGAGAATACTTATATTGCCCTGTGTGATCTTTATGGATAACTTGTTCTTCAACCGTTATGTTTTCAAATTCTATAGACATATAGGGTCTAAGCATAATTGGTGTCTATTCATCTTCTATCTCTTTTGTGGATGTATGGGTAGTTTGGTATACGTATACTGAGAGGTAGCGTGTACTTGTTTCGTGTTGTCCGATCAGATATCAAAACCATCACATGTATTGATTAAAGGCTGCGACTCTAAGTGAAGTAGATAATGACGTTAGGATCCCATGTTTTTATTCTTATAATTAATTCAGATTTAATTCTTATTAGTTAATTAGTTTTTACTTTGCATCTTAGTTTAATTTAGATAATTAAAACCCATATTTGTTAATTATCTTAGCAGTGAATTAAGATCATACATTGTTGAATAGGTGCATTTACTGAAAAGAACCATAACCTGATCCCTGTGGGAACGAATTTGGACTTAACCTTATATATTACTTGTGACCACGTACGCTTGCGTGATTTAGTGTAAACAAGTTTTTGGCGGCTAAGGGCTGGTTACACTCTCTACTAGCTGGTTCCATTACTACATTGGATGACCTTGCTCAGAAGTTTCTTACTAAATTCTTCCCTATGGCGAAAACTGCAACAATACGGAACCAGCTAACTCAGTTTCAGCAGCAATCTGGAGAGTCTTTGTGTGAGGCTTGGGAACGTTACAAGGAGATGCTTCGTAGGTGTCCACATTATGGCATGCCTGATTGGATGGTTATCAATGGTTTCTACAATGGGTTGGGAGCACAGTCTAAACCTTTGCTAGATGCAGCATCAGGTGGAGCTCTGTGGGCTAAGAGCTATGAGGAGGCTTATGATCTTATTGAGACGATGGCTGCTAATGAATATCAAAATCCAACCCAGAGGCTTTCTCAAGGCAAGGTAGCAGGTGTTCTTGATGTTAATGCAGTCTCAGCTCTAGCAGCTAGAGGCAATGAATAGGAAAATAGATTCTTTGGCAAATTATGGAGTTCAGCAGGTTGCTAGTATTTGTGAGCTATGTACGGGCGCACATGAGACGAATCAGTGTGCTATCTCTTCTGAATCAGCACAGTTCGTAAGTAATTTTCAGAGACCTGCTGCACCAGTACCAGCCACCTATCATCCAAACAACAGGAATCATCCTAACTTTAGCTGGAGCAACAACCAAAGTGCTCAACAACCTCAGCAGTCCTATCAGCAGTTTCAGAGTCAGGAAGCGAGGCCATTCAATCAAGGCTATCAACAGTAGTATGCTCCAAGGCAATCATATCAGCCTCCGGGATTTCAGCAGCAACAGCCCCAGGCTCATGCGGGGCAATCATCTAATGAAAAACCAGAAAGGGATGATTTGTGGATGATGGTGAAGAACCTGCAAGCTTCTCAAAAGGTCTTGGAAAACCAGATAGGACAGATTGTTAGTGCTTTACATAGTAGGCCACAAGGAACTCTTCCCAGTGATACGGAAGCAAATCCAGGTAGAAGGGAAAGCAAAGAACAGGTCAATGCAGTTTCTTTGAGATCTGGAAAAGTCACGAGGGATCCTAAATCAGCAGCTAAGGAAGATGAAGATGTTCAGAATCAGCAGGTTGAAAAATCTACAGTGCCAGAAATTGAGGAATCTGATTTAGTGGCTGATCAGCTTGATGGTGAGAAGAGCAAGAATACTGTTGAAAAGTCTACTCCGGAGCAATCTTCGAAGAATAATCAGATCTATCCTCATCCTCCATATCTTGGGCGTTTGCAGAAAAGTCAAGAGAAACAGTTTCAGAAGTTTATGGATGTTTTCAAGAAATTGTCTATTAACATTCCTTTTGTTGAAGCATTGGAGCAGATGTCGAGGTATGCAAAGTTCATGAAGGATATTTTGTCACGAAAGAGAAGGTTGGAAGAATTTGAAGCAGTGGCATTGACGGAGGAGTGTAGTGCAGTTCTGCTGCAGAAGTTGCCACCCAAACTTAAAGATCCGGGAAGTTTCACCATCCCTTGCACTATTGGAAACCTTTCTTTTAGCAAGTGCTTGTGTGACTTGGGAGCTAGCATCAATCTCATGCCTTTATCTGTGTTCAAGCAACTTGGTCTGCCGGAGCCAAAGCCAACCAATATCTCTTTGCAGTTGGCTGATCGATCTATCACATATCCAAGGGGCATAGTGGAGGACGTTTTGGTGAAAGTTGATAAGCTTATCTTCCCAGCTGATTTTGTTATCTTGGATTTTGAAGAAGACAAGAAGATTCCCATAATCTTGGGAAGACCTTTTGTAGCTACAGGCCATACTTTGATTGATGTGCAAAAAGGAGAGCTTACAATGAGGGTGCAAGATCAGAATGTCACTTTTAATGTTTTCAAGGTCATGAAATTTCCGACAGAGGATGAATAATGTTGCAGTGTGGAAATAGTTGATACAGGTCAGAGAAAGAAGTTTGATCAGTTAGTGAGCGAAAAGTCGGACACACACGTGCTACAGCATCACATCAGTGATTTCATTGACAGTTCTTCAATTCGAGATCTTTCGAATGTCAAGCTCGGAAGACTTCCATCTCATTTGAAGTATGTCTTTCTGAATGATGAGTTAGTGATTTTTAAAGTGTGTCCAGATAATGTGTTAAGAAGGTGGATCATGGATGATGAAGTAGAAGAGTGTTCTTATCAATCAACCATGAAGCATAAACACCTTAGAGGTGTGAAGAAGAAAAAGAAAAAATTGATTGGAGGAAGAGTCAAAGTGAAGTTTGTTTTAGAAAAGATGTGGGAAGATAGCAAGAAGGTTGTCAACCAATGGGTGAATGGTCCTTCTTCTAAGGACAAGTCGAATGCGATCTTTGAGCCGCCATGATTTGAATTATATTTGTCCGGCTAAATGATGTTAACGACAGTGCTTCGTGGGAGGCAACCCATGTGTTAGGTATGTTTTATGCTATCCCTTGTAATTACTTCCATTCAATGCGGACATTGAATCTTTCAAGTTTGGGGGTGGTTTGGGGGATAAGTAGTATGTTGTTGTATATCTTATTAGTGTGTTCATATAGATAGCATATTGTGCATGTTTAGTCATGTTTAGTGTAAGTCATTCATGTTATGTTCATGATTAGTTATGTTTTGTTTCATATAGGACATTCTGTTTTAGTTTTCATATACTATGTGAGTTCATATTAGTTGCATTTCATGATATGCATATTTCATGATCCCTTAGAATGAGCTAATTCTGATTGGTAGGTAGGTGTCTAATTGAGTGTGGTAATGATGAATAGAGGGTTGACTTATAGTTTCTATGAAATTGACTTATGTGTTTCAGAAACAAAACTAATTACACGGTCTCATCGTTTGCTTTTGGGCTAGGTTGAGGTTATGCTTGTTTGGATGTTTTGAGATTTAATCACTTATTTATATTTAGAATTTCGTTATTCCCTTGATAGTGTAGGAGCACTTAAGTCTAAGTTTGGGGGAAAACAGGGATTTCATGCTAAATTGTAAATAACTATCAATAATGGCTAGGTGTCAAATGGCTAGTAACCGGCTCATATTTATATGAGTAGTCTAGGGTTGGAATTGAGAATTCTCATTCCAGATTGCATAGAAAAAAAAAACAGAAAAAAAAAGAAAAAAAAAAAGAAAAAAGTGTCAATTGTTTATATGCAAAATTAACTAGGGTGAGCTCTTTAATACTCGAGCAATTAAGTTCGCGGGGACTTTGTGCCTAGTGACCTAAGGTTTTTATAGTCTGGGATCCACTAACCCAACGCTCGCTACATGGGTATTATTGTATAAGCTTTTTGGGGTCTCATCCACTACACGGTTAAATAAGCATGATTGTATATATTTGTCGTAGTAGTTAGTAATAAAGCATGAATTTCTGTCTACCTTGGATAAGGATGGAGGTGTTCCTAGGTTATGAAGTGTTTACAGTCTATTCTATTTATAAACCTGTGATTGTCTTGACGAAGAGCATGTATGATTTTTGACCTAGTTTTGGGAGTATTTCTGATGAGCATTGCACACACGCACGTTTCTGTTCATGTATTGTTAGTATACGGGAACTTAATCGAGCTCTATTTGGATTTATTGCATTCTTTGAGATATTTGCTTGTTAGTTGGTTTTGGTTAGTTTGAAGGGGGTCGTTGCAATTTTCATATTAGTTGCATTCATGCATTGCATTGCATTAGGTTAAATGGATTTTGTGGGTACATTCGCTATAGGCCCTCACGAGACCTTACTCGTCCACTGGGGCTGCCTAGGGGTTTAAAGGGCTTGTTGTATATGCCAAATGCAACCGTGATCACCTACGGAAGTTGTATTAGTTAGTTAGTTGTAATTGTTTATGCTTCAGGACAAGCATCGGTTTAAGTCTGGGGGTGTGATAAATGGATTTTATATCTACTTGGAACATTCTAATTCGGCTTAAATTGATTGCTTTGGCCTCAAGTTTGTTGTATTTTTGATGTGTTTTGTTTAATTGTGCAGGGTTGAAGAAATATCGATTAAGGGTGTAGTTTCCGTCGTTTTGTGGAGTTGATTGATGTTATGGAATGAAGAATGGAGGCTAATGTCAACTCCTAAGAAGTATACAAGTCATTAAGAATGAAAGACGGAAGCTCATGAAAAAGGAACGGGAAGAAAAGATGAAAAAACGAAGAAAATCAAGTTTTCGCAGATTGCAGCCAGGCAAGTTGCCCCGTGAGGCAACCAGCGCCGGTTCCAGCAGAATGGCGCCAGGCAAGTTGCCTGGTGAGGCTCTTTGCTCGGCGGGCTGCTGCGTGAATTTTCCAGAATTGCCCTTTTCGAGCTGAAATTGATTTCTACGTGGTTTATGACTCTTAAATCGAATTCTAGATGTATTTTAAGATATTTTCTTGCTGGGCAAGATGTCTAGAGCCTATATAAACACATCTAAACCCTTGTAAACATATCATTACATACAATTACATATCTTAGCTTAGTTTTGCAAGGGAGAAAAGGAGAGAAGGATTCAACGCTCGTGACAAGCAACGGATCTAGATCTACTTCATCTTTTGTGTTATCCTGGATTCTAGATTTGTTTTCTTAACTCTTCGTTTATTAATATAATTACTTCTTTTATTCATATCTTGTTTTATATCATGTTTTCATCAAATCCCATGACGATGAACGGTTCAATTATGAGCTAATCGTTGCCATGGGATTCTAACGGAGTTATTTATGTAGCTTAGTAGTTTGTATGCTTTAAAGATTTATGTGTGGTGAATTCTTGATATCCTCGTATGGTTGTGTTTCATGTATTTAGATGCGTCGCGAACATCTAATTTGTTAATCTCTTGTGAAGTGAAAGTGGATCTTGAGATTTAGAACTTGCCATGCTAGCATAGGTTCTTGATTGTTTATCAACATGATTCGTAGTATGAGATGAGAATACTTATATTTCCCTGTGTGATCTTTATGGATAACTTGTTCTTCAACCGTTATGTTTTCAAATTCTATAGACATATAGGGTCTAAGCATAATTGGTGTCTATTCATCTTCTATCTCTTTTGTGGATGTATGGGTAGTTTGGTATACGTATACTGAGAGGTAGCGTGTACTTGTTTCGTGTTGTCCGATCAGATATCAAAACCATCACACGTATTGATTAAAGGCTGCGACTCTAAGTGAAGTAGATAATGAAGTTAGGATCCCATGTTTTTATTCTTATAATTAATTTAGATTTAATTCTTATTAGTTAATTAGTTTTTACTTTGCATCTTAGTTTAATTTAGATAATTAAAACCCATATTTGTTAATTATCTTAGCAGTGAATTAAGATCATATATTGTTGAATAGGTGCATTTACTGAAAAGAACCATAACCTGATCCCTGTGGGAACGAATTTGGACTTAACCTTATATATTACTTGTGACCACGTACGCTTGCGTGATTTAGTGTAAACACATCCCTTTTGTTTCAGGATCAAGACCATTGTAGAAGCGTTTAAGCAGGAACCACTTCTCAAGACCATGATGAGGGCATGCACGTTGATAATCCTTGAATCTGTCCCAAGCATCCCGAAGAGATTCGCCATAATCTTGCTTAAAACCCATCATCTTGTCGATCAAATCGTCGGTTCTGTTAGGAGGGAAGAACTTAGTTAAGAAAGCCTGAGCAATCTCATCCCACTCGGTCAAGTCAATATCATTCAACCATTTTTTAGCTTTGTCACGAAGAGAGAAACCGAACAACATGACTTTCAACTGGTCTGGAGTGACTCCCTGATGTTTAATGGTAGAACAGAGCTGTTAAAACCTTTGCTGATGAAGTGTAGGGTCTTCGGATGGAAGACCAGCAAACTGATTATGTTGGATCATACTGAGCAACGTCGGTTTGATCTCAAAGTTTGCTGCTTGAATAGCTGGCATAGCGAGACCAACTGGTACCCCACTCGGAGAAGGTTGTGAATAGTTCTTCAAAGATTTAACAGGAGGGTTGGCCATTTTAATCTCTGAGAAATGGATCTTTCGCTGCGTTTTATTTCTCTGTTTATCGATATATTGTTGCAGAGGTTCTCCGGAATCAAGATTCCGAGTAGAATCAGGAGTTATAAATACGTCTTCTGTAGACTTGTGCATCAACAACAAAAACAAGAAAAGCAGTAAAACCGGTCTCAATTGGAATTTTAGTTCCAATGAGACAGTGGAAAAAAAATAGACGAATTAAAAATTTAACACTAAATATGCATATATTTTTTTTATTTTTAAATCAAGGAAGCCACAATATACAAAACTCACAAAACAACTTTACAGATTAAAAAGAAGATTTAAACTATTTTAAACTAATTAAGTAAAAATGAAAAGATCTAAAAACTAATTTAACAATTAAATAAAAATTATTTAAAATCTAGTTAAATCCTATTTTTTTTAATTATTTTTTTATTATTTAACCAACACAAGAATTTATCACTATAAAAACAAACGAGAATTTTCTACCGAAAACAAAAATAAACGAATTCAAGCTCAGAAAATAAAAATCGACAGTAACAAACTCGAAAGCAACAAACTCAGCAAACAAACTATACAAAATAGTTACCCAGTCGACTCAGCCACACTTTCGAAAAAAAAAATGGAACTCATAAATCCCACAACTCAGAGACAAACTACCAGCACCGCTAAAATCCACGACATCATAGCAACTCAGTGACACAGAAATGATTAACTCGACAAACACGGCAAAGACGGTACAATCTTGACAGCAGCTCAGATTCTCAGCACAAAACGGAAGTTAGAATAAGAACACTCGAAGCTCACACAATAGACTCGGATATGCAGTAACAAAACTTAGTGATTCTACAATCCGTCGAACTCAACCATGAACAACAACAACACACTAAGAGACTGCAAAAACGCAGCAAGGAACAACTAATCCTAAGCAACTCAACATAATTGAATACAAAATTCAGCCACTGAACTACACAGCATCGTTCGCCAAGGACAAAACCAGAACTTAAGGAGACACAAACATTAACACTATAAACTCAAGCTCACAGACAAACATTCCCGATACTCAAACTCAGAACAAAACCCAGTCACAAACTCATTTGATATACAACATATTCGACTCAGCACAATTAAATTCAACAACATTTCACTCGCAGATCAACTCAAAGACTAAGTGACCAGAAATCGGAAGAAAAACAAACAGGGAATCGGAGATTGTAGTGAAAAGAGAAAGGTATGAAGGGCTGGGGATTCGACAGAAAAGAAGAAGAATTGGGTGGTGTTCGTGGCTGAGAATGGGAGACGATAGGAGGTGGTGAAGAGGAGAAGGAGATGGGTTTTGCGTTTTGGTTTTCGTGGGGACAAGTAGAAGAACCAGGGGGGGCAGTCCGAGGTTCAGAAAACAATGGGGGTTTTTGGGTGTGTGTTTGTGTGACTAGAAGAGGGGAGGGGGAAGCTGTAAACGAAGAAGGGAGAACAAGAATGGGAGTACATTGTGGGAGTGATGTTAGTTGTAGTAGTGGTGGAGGGGAACTGTACGGGCTGAAAACGAAGAGCAAGGGGTGTGGGTTTGTTGTGGTGCAGGTGGTTTGCAGGTGACGGAATTGCGGTGAAAGGAGGAGTGGAGGAAGGGAAGGGGAGAGATAGGGGAGGCTGGAATGGAGGTTACGGGAAAGAGAATTGTGGACAGAGAAGATGGCGTGGATAGTGGTTGTGAGTTTGCAGTCGGACAGTGGTGGTGACTGGAAGAGGTGAGAAGGGAAGGGGGATTGACAGAGAGGTTGGTGCAGGAGAAGGAGAGTGAACGGAGGCGGACTGTAGTGGGTGAACGGGAGAGAGAGATGGCAGTGGTGGATGTTTTGGTGAATTGAGGAGAAAGGGGATGTTTTGTTTGATGAAGGTGTTGGTGTAAGGAGGAGGAGAAAGAAGCTGGGTTTGGTGTTGTAACGAAAACAGGGGAAGGGAGGGTTTTGCTTCGAATAAAACCAAACAATTGCAGAAAATATGAACATGAAATTAATAAAACTAACACTTTTTTTTTAGTACACTAACACAATAAATAAGAAAATTAAATCTATAATTAAAATCATGAAACCCGAACAATTAAATTAAAATTTATAAATCTAACCGCCTCCCCGGCAGCGGTGCCAAAATTGATGCGGTACATTTTTAAGTTCGTTCGCAGGGAAACAGGTTTTATCAAATTCAATTTAATTGTCACGAATTTTTATTAAAAACAATTATTAGTAAATAACGTAAATAAATGTGTTTTAAAAACGATTAACTAAAAGTCTAGGGCGATCGGGTTCACCATGTTTACACCGAACGATTTATATGGATGTAGTAATTTAACGGATTTAAATAATTAGAGCATGTGTTAATCTCTCTCAAGCATTAACGTTCTCGGAAATCCAATTATGCTCTCGCACTAAAATTCAATTCCGCTAATCGTATGTATGCCTCTAGTGAATAAAATCTCTCGATCTATTATTCCTATTTGCAAATAATTAATTAATGATACCGGCCGATAACAAAAATTAAATTTCATAACATATCGATTAGAATTATTTTATATTCGTTAAACAACTAATTAGATTAAAGCATTATTGTGGTGTAAACATGACTCCCCCGTACACCCTAGAAATAAACTACTCACTCATGCTATTAATAAAATTTACAAAAACAATTAAACAAGACATATAAAATATATATTAACAAGCAAAATAAAATTAAGGAGTACCTCAAATTTGCAATATAATGGAGAATTTAAATCAAGGTGTACATAAAAGAGAAGAAAACCAAGCCCCTAATTTCTCCACAACTTCAATAGCCGAATAAAATGTAGAATAGAGTAATGTATGGTGTGCTGTAGAATGGTCTAGTCTATTTCCAAGCTCTCTCCGAATGTGTCCATGCAGTGTGTTTTTGGTGCCTATTTATGGTGTCCAAAATGAAAGAATTATTGTGAACAATGATGAACCCACTTTCTCTTTTTGCAATGTTTGATAAGTGGATTTTATATCCATTTGGAATGCCTCAGTTCGGCTTAAATTGATTGTTTTGGACTCAAGATGTTGTAGTTTTGATGTGTTTTGCTTAGTTGTGCAGATTTACGAGAATGTTGATTAAAGTTGATGCTTCTATTGTTTTTGGAGATTTATTTGATTAAAATTTGGATTTTCCGGGAAGGCTGCGCAGCTTATACTGTTTTGGCCATATCTGGAGTTCTAGAAGTCCGTTTTCAGCGATCTTACTGCCCACGCGAAACTTGAAAGATTTTCTACAACCTGGGATAGATAGCACGTGCAAGGAATATGCTGAATGAAATCGCGCACGTGATCTTGTAAAAGAAGGCTAGGAATTTACTGTTTTGCCCTTTTTCTAATTCTAATTGTATTCTGGACAGTTTTGGTACCTTCTTTAAATTCTAATTGTAATAGAAGGTAATTGCTTGTTGGGAAAGATTAGGAGTATCTATATAAACACATCTAGGGATCGGAAAAACATTATTGGGGTTCATTGTTAGAGAGATACAATTTCTACGCAGCTTTTAGGATTTTTTCTGGAGAACCATTATTTTCTTTGAAGATTGAAGTTAAAAGGTTTCTTTTCTATATTCTTCTAATTATGATTTCTTTTATTAATTCTTGTTTTGTTAATTTAATCATGTGTAACTAATTCTCTAATCTGAGAATTGGGTAGTATTCCTTGGTATTCATGCCTGATTAATTATCTGTGATTTTCTTGCTTTGCTGATCTGTTATTGAGGGCTTAACACAATTAGGGGAGTCATGAACCTTTGATTGGATTTTAGGGATTGTAATAACTTGGAAGAGGAGTTGCAATTTTAGTACAGGATTTAACAGACATAACTCGAATATTTGATTGGAAGATTAATAGGAGAGATGTGAGACTTATAATTCTTGGTGCGTAATAGTTTATGATTGTACTTTGATTGTATCACGGAAGTGACAATTAAGGTGTAGTTGTAGACACTATATTGTATCTTGGAAGAGAACATTATAACCTTAGAAGAATTGTTTTCAGTAGAGTAAGAACGTAGAAGTCACATAGATATTGAATGTGTATTGAAACCAAGTGAAGAACCCCAGTTCTTGGATTATTTTCCTCATATATATTTTATTCTCAATTGATAATTAGTTTAATTTAGTTTACAAACAAACCAAACATTCCTTTACACTTCTAAATTGTGAGAGATAAGATACTTTAACTTGATATTACATTCAGTCCTTCCCTGCGAACGAACAACAAAAATACTATTAACAAATTGGCGCCGCTGCTGGGGAGTTTGATAACAGCCATCATGCCACACTTTACGAACTTCCAAAATAAAATTATTTAGTTTAGCATTCTCCTCATACCAAGCTATGGAATCACATGGAATATCATTGTCACTAGCAATCTCTAAAGTTGGTTCATCAAAAACTCCCAAAGAAAGTAAGGGAAGATTAGACTGAGTTCCTTGAATCATTTTATTGAGCGCAATCTCCCAATCAGCAAGTAAAGAAGGATTAGACTGAGTTAAACTCGTATCAACATCATTACACATATATGGATAAACATCATCATGATATTGATTTTCAAACGAATATGAATAATCATTGCTAGGGGCATATGGAGCATAAAATGAGTTCTCAGAACAGAACGAATTCAGCTGATATGCATTACGATCCTCATAAGAATTGAATTGTGGGTAAGGATTGAAGTCTTGATATTGTTCCTGACTGTTGTAGAAATTCTGAGCATTGTTCCAACCAAAGTTGTACTCCATCTAGTCTCTCTCCTCAAAACCTGTTTAAGTTGTCTACCTCAAAGAACCTGTAGACACACCAAGGAAAGAAATACAAAAAGAAAGAAAAGAAAAATATATACAAAGATAAAATCCAAACTACAAGAAAATACGAGGGACATTGAGCTCGTACGCATTATCCTCCACCAGATTCATCCGAGGAGGGTTATGACTCAGCTGATTAGGTATGTTTCTGCTATCCCTTCTATTTACTTCCATTCAATGCGGACATTGAATATTTTAAGTTTGGGGGTGGTTTGAGGGATTAGTAGTTGTTGTTGTATATATGTGTTCATGTAGGATTTCATGTTTTGCATATTAGTGATAGTTCATGCATGTATGTTCGTGTTATCTACGTTTGTTTCATATAGGACATTCTATTTTTTGTTTGGTATACCATGTGAGTTCATATTAGTTGCATTTTCATGGCATGCATATTTCATGATCCCGTAGAACGAACTAATTCTGATTGGTAGGTAGGTGTCTAATTGAGTGTGATGATGATTAGTAGAGGGCTGATTTGTCCTTCCCTGCGAACGAACAACAAAAATACTATTAACAATGTTACAATTCTTTTTGCCGAAAGTGATTGATTCTTCTTGTCTTCCACAAAAACTTGATCATTTGCTTCACCAACTAGTCCCATCCTTTAATGACATAAAACATTTTTAATGATTTAAATAGAATACAAGTGGGATTCCTTGATAAAATTGGAAAATCGCAGCTACTTTCTCCTCAGATTACGGACTGCTCTAGTCGGATTTTGCCCATTAGATCATCCTTGAATTAAAGAAAATTTTACAGGCTTCGCGTGGACTGTAAGATCATCCAAATCCGACTCCTACAACTCCGGATATGAATTAAATACCGTAGAAAGCGGGTGTAGTTTACTAAATCCGAATTTCTTCCATTTTTAGCTCCAAAATAGCTCTTTAAGCCCAAATTCTTCCAAACTTATAATTTCTTGTATTCTACAATAAAACATTAAAATTTATTAAATAAATATCCAAATAAATGCAAAAATGCAAGTGGGTGTAAGAACCCTAATTTTTGGTAATATTTCCTTTTATTTAATATCTTGTGACATTATCATTATGGAACCTTTCTAGTCATCCCTGTTGATTAATAGAATTGATTGTCTGAGAAACTGCGTTGTTGCATTTATTATGTAAGATATACAGAGAGATTGTGAAGGCAAGAGTCTTACTGTTAGTAATATTTATTAAACTTGGGATTTGAGAATGGTTAGAGCATTAAAGGATTTATTAAGAATTATGACGAGGAATTATGAACATTCGAGGAATTTACACAATAAGTACTTAAGGAATTATAGGGGAAATCTCTACGCGACGAAATATTATTACGAGAGAATAATTAAGATACGATACGAATTAAAGATTTAATTATAAGCATTGGTGGATGAATAATAATACAAGGAGTAGTATTGCATGCAAGCCCATGCAACCAAGTAGTTAGAAATCAAACAAGTTAGTTGGCCATTGGAAGATGAATAGTGTTTAGTTGGTTACTTTTTCAAAAAAGGGGACACATAGTACAAGAGCCCATGCTTGCTAGTACACCACCATGCTTACATGTGATATGTATCACCCAACCTACATGACCTAACACTAATTATTCACCCAAGACAAACACAAAAACAAAACAAAAACTTTTCTCTTCCCCCCCCCCTTGAAGTTGCTCTCGGCCAAGCAAGAGAAGAAGAAGAAAATTTCTTCTTCTCCCCTCTCCCATCACTCATAAATCTTGCCATAATTCCTAGGTCATCTACATCATATATACAAGGTATGCTAGCAATTTCACTCCATTCTATCCAACCATTTTCAAGTTACAAATTATTCAAGCTTTGGTAAATAGTAACCAAGTTTGTTTTTCCTTTAGATCTTGCATTGTAAGTATTGTAGGAGGCCATCTAAGGTGTTTTTGAGTTGTGTAAAGATTGTTCAAGGCCTCTAGGAGCTCAAGAAGGTATAAAATCTCAAACCCCCCTTGGTTATGTATTGTTCATATAGTATGGTAGTAGATCCATGTGTTTTAGGACTTATCTTGGATGTATATGTATTGGATAGCATGGATCTTGGGTTTTGATGTTGAGATTGTGATTTTTATGACTATGGTTAATATATATATCTCCATGAGTGTTATGAGTCATGATCTAAGTGTATTAAGTGGTGATTATGTTATGGAAGTATGAAAAATGGTTGATCTAAGTGGTTGGAGCTTGCTGAGTTTGTCCAGGAACTTTGATCTGTGTTGTAGCACGATTTTGAACCCCCAAATGATGTCCCCTGATGTCCTACCTTATATTTTTGGAAAGATAATTGAATGTAGTTTCTGGAAATGTAAGGTTCATAGCTAGGTGATGTGTGGATTTTTAGTTATGGCCGGAGGAGTGAATTTTGTTTCTGGACTATGGACTGCATTAAGTGACCCCCTTGTGAACCTTGTTTAAACACCTTAAAATATGTGTGGGATCATGGAAAATTTTGAGAATGTAAGTAATGCAGTGGTGAAGACCACCCAAAAGGAATTGGATTAAAATATGAATTTTTGGATTTTATAAAAATGCTAGAGTAAAATTCGCGCAATGGAAAAAGTCGATTAGTGGAACATGATTCTAGGGTTAGTGGTTATGGTTCGAACGTGGTAACTAAATTAAGTCGAGTAAGTGACGAGCGTAATCGAGAGATGACATGGACCTATAGTGGGGCTAGGGAGTCATAAGACGAAGTCGTTAAGTTAATTTCGTACCCCCTTAAAACCCCGTAATTAAAGAGAAATTGTTAAGGTACTAACGAACGATTATTGTTTATGTATAGATCGTTCGAATCCGCACGCTCGACCACCCCACCCAAACCAAGGCAAGTTTACTTTTCAAAACTTATCCCTATACAAGGATTTTCACTGTTGTGTTTGTAGTTTTCAAATTATATCAAATGCTATGTTTATCGAAGTATTGATGCAATTGAGATTGAACAAGTACATGTATGCTTTTACCCCTTGAACTTAGATTGAAATGTTTTCTTCGGACAACGACTCTAGCAATAGAGGTCGTAGCGGTCCGTATATACTATTGACCGGGGAGCGGTATATTATTATATCGTATCTATATTGCGAAAACCCGAAGGGTCATTCGGGTGGTATCGTATATTCAAATAACTATTATTATATCTTCGTAAATACTCGAAACCCTATCTTGGATTAAAAGTTTATTTTATCGAATAATTATTTTATTAATTATTAATATTAAATCTTAAAATATTATTTATTAATTACTATTCATTATTTAAAGACAAAGTTAATCCAAGATACTTTTTAATACTTTCAAACTCGAACTCTTTCGAACTCAAAACATTTTCGAAAACCCCCGGTCAGATTCCGCTTCTTGTATGATTTCAAGAATCATCGGTCGACTGATGTCGGACCTCAACTACTCTGTTTTCAATCAAAATCAAGTTTTAAAAGAAAAGAAAAAGGGACTCTGGCAGGTGTGGGAACCGTTGACGAACGATTCCCGGGATGTGTAAGCGGCCGTGAGCCAGGCGGTCCATCACTTATTATTCCGGCCCAGGTGTTGCCGAAGGATGATTACGGATGTAGTTTTCATTGAGGGTGATTACGGATGTAGTTTTCACCCGAGGGATAGTTACGGATGTAGTTTCTATCCTTCTACCGGTAGAGAAGACCCGCGGATTATTGGACTTGGATGTGGCGACTGATCATCGTCAATCCTCGTCAGGTTTTTATGTTTTCTTTAAGTCCCATTCCTCCATTTTGGAAAAATGCTTTGACACTGCTTCTTAGGCTTTTGTGCCAAGTTGCTGATAGTGTTCTATTTTGATGAGAAAGATGTTGATTCAGTGCAGTATCTAGAACTGCAAGTTTATTTTGAAAACGAGGGCACATATTGTTTCACCTTCGAGATTTATCAACTATGACAAGTGATTTTATAACTGGTTGATACAAACAAATATATCAACTGCCAATCATATGATATGTTATATTGCCTATCTTATATATATATTTCTTGCTGAGCTATAGTTGCTCACTCTTGCTTGTTTTCAAATTTTACAAACACAACAGCTAAGCGAAATGGCAAGACCCAGGCAGACTGTTCGAAAGCAGGTGACTAGACCCGAGCCACCACTTGAGATTCCACCGGTAGGCCCCATTAGCCGGATTGGTTGGCAGCTTTTGTTAGTACGTTTTATTTATCAGCATGACCTGTGCAAGGCAGTGTATCGTAACAAACTTTCAAGCCGCCAACTTCGCTTCATATCGAAGTGTTGCTGGTAGCATAAATACTATTTAATTCGGTCTGTAATAACTCTGATAACTTTATTACGGTTTAATCAATGTGTGACGTTTCTGAGGCTCTAACCTGTGTGTGTGAGTGTGGTGTGAGTTCATTGTGGGGTCGATGGCTGTGTTATATATATTATGTGCAAGGACAGGTATGTTACTAATGGAAAATGGACCGTGAGCGCCTAGATCTCCGACCCCGGATCTGGGGGCGTCACAGAAATGGTATCAGAGCGAGGTTACAGTTCTCAGAAATGATAGTAATTTAAGAAAGCAACCCTAATAATCATAACAATAACGATAACCTTAATAACAACTTTAATAATACTTAGAACTCTCATCGAGTTTGTAGTCGGGTTATCGGATATAGCCCTGACTTTAAGGCCCGTGAGGGAACTACTCCTAAACCCTTCTTTTATGGTTAGTGACCCACCTTATTTCCCTTGTGTAGATGGAGGAGATACCAGACCCTGAGGCTTTCGAGAGAGAGCATGACGAGGCCCTGATGCGAGAGACCGAGGATCCTGAGGAGGATATGGGTGTTGACTCCGAGCTTGGCCCCTGGATTACAGTGATAGATAGTACTGATGATGAGGATCCCGTTGAGGAGCCCTTTAAGCCTGAGCCCGAGCCTGAGCCTGTTACCCCATCTCCTGTAGCTACTGATGAGGAGAGTGTGAGATCCGGCGAGGGTCGTGTTGTGTCACCCCCACCTTCTCCACAGACGTCTAGCCCTGTTTCATCGGACGGTGACTCTGAGGATGACACTTCTGGCGAGGAGGAGCTTGACCCTACCCCTGCTCCTGCTCCTGCTGCTGCTGCTGCACCTACGCCTGTTCCTGTCATACCACCTCCACCGGCGGACCTACCCCCAGTGTCTGGTACTGAGCATGCTTACGTGGTACAGTTCCTGACCCGAGACTTACTATCTGCAGAGGCCCGACTTAACGAGGCGAGGCGGGCACTAGTGGAGGAGCGCGAGGCGCGCTTGAGGATCCAGGCTGAGATGAGGACCACTGTTGCTAGGAGGACTAGGGCTCGACTCCACAGGATTGAGATGAGGAGTCGCGATAGGATTCTTGGTTTAGGGATCCGCGGGGGCGGAGTGATCCAGGCTAGGGATGCTAGGCGTGTTGTACGTCGTGCATTTACCCGAGTGAGGACCTTGCTCCGTCGCGACGCGGCCCCGTGATGTGTTACTGGTAGCTCAGTCCCCTAGGTTCAGATGACATTAATGTGTCGATTTTGCGGGATAGTTTACTTGTGCAGTGGTATCCTTTCTGACCAGTGGATGAGTAGACTGACCTACAGATATGTAGATGTGACTTCGGGTAGTATGTATGGATGTAGCCCTACTTTTGTGTAGCCTGACTATTCGGATGATGTATTTGTATTTGTTCCACTTTTGCTAGACTTTGACATCGGAACTATGTATTTGGCTCTAACATCCAAACTTGTGATAACCCTTGCACCGTACTTATCTAGTTTCAGTTTCCTTAATATTGCCTCAACTGCTTTACTTTCCGATGCCATGCTTTACTGTTTTGATATACAACTGTGATTATACAATTGCTACAAGCCGCAAATACAACCATACTGTTTCAAATTTACGATATGCGATTTCAAATTATTTTCTACAATTTCCAAAAATGTTCCTACAATCTTTAAAAATAAATTTTTCAAAAAAAAAAAAAAAAAAGAAAAAAAAATGTTTTGAAATTTTGAAAAAATATTTTGAGGTTTCAAAATTTTGAAAACTCTTGTAAGTGTTTTCGCATCCCAAAGGGATTTTTCCCCAAAAATGTTTGACATTTTATCTCCAACATCGGATTATTAAAACTTTTGCAACTTCCACCCTTATGAGGAGGAACGATACGCTCCTGGCCGTGCAAACGCTGTCAGGTAATTGGAAAACCCTAACCCCTCTCTTGTTTTATTATCAGCATCATGCCACCCAGAAGAATGAACACTCGAGCTCACCCGATCAGTTCTGAGGGCCAGGGTAGCCACCATGGAGCCGGAGGCCACCAGAACCGTGAAGGGGAGAATGTCAACCTGAGTGAGAATGAGGGCAACGATCATAACCTGTTTGATGACTTTGAGTATGAAGAAGAATAAGCTGGTGATGATACCCGAGAGGTAGAACATCCTAGGGGAGGCCCTATGGAACAGTTCATGGAGTTACTTAGGCAGAACTTGGACAGACCCCCAGTTCAGCAACCACCCCAGAATGCTAATGCTAATGCTTTCCGGAACTTCAAATCCCTGAAACCCCCAGAATTTAAAGGAACTGCCGACCCTGTCGAGGCAAGGGCCTGGCTGAAGGAAATGGAAAAATCTTTCGAGATACTAGGTGTCGCTGAAGAGCAGAAGACTGTTTTCGCCACTTACCTTCTGAAGGGTGAGGCGAACTATTGGTGGGAAGCTAAGAAGAATTTGGAAGGAAGAGGTGTGGTAACCTGGGAGAGATTTAGCGAGCTGTTCTTGGAGAAGTACTTTCCTAGGTTCATGGAGACACAAATGGAGTTAAAGTTTTTGGAGCTGAAGCAAGGAAACATGACAGTGGCCGAGTATGAGGCCAAATTTACTGAGTTGTCAAGGTTTGTGCCGGAGTATGTGAACTCTGAGGCAAAGAGGGCCCGAAGATTTCAATTAGGGCTAAAACAATGTATTCAGAATCGTGTGGCGGTTCTTGAGCTGACATACTATGCCACCCTGGTACAGAAAGCGTCAATTGTTGAAGCTGGGAGTGAACAGATGCAGAAGGAGAGAGAAGGAAAGAAGAGGAAGTTGGATAACCGAAAGGGAAACTCTGCTGGTGGGAGCTTTCCGAGCAAATTTAAGCGAGGAACGATGTCCCAACCAAGCGGGAACTTTGGAACCAAGAGAGCTGAAAGTTGGAGTGTGGGCCAGGGCGGCCGACCGCAGGGATCGTCTTACTCTACCCCATCCCGAGCCCAGCCCCCAGAATGCAATAAATGTGGAAGGAAACATGCGGGTGTGTGTAACCTGCAAGATGTGAAATGCTTCAAGTGTGGGCTGACAGGGCATTATGCTAACGCCTGTCGCGGAACTAGTAACAACCCGAGTGTCGGGGGTAATTGCTTCAAGTGTGGGAAACCAGGGCACCGAATGAGGGAATGTATGTCCTCTGGGCCAGCTGCATCAAGAGTGAGTGGAACTGCTTCTAACAAGGCCCCTACTGCAAGAACTTTTAACATGACGCTGCAGGATGCCGTGAGGAACACGGATGTGATTGCAGGTACCCTATTACTCAACTCAGTTAAAGCAAATGTTTTATTTGATTCGGGAGCTACCAAGTCTTTCATATCTCTAGATTTTGTATGTCGGTTAGGCCTTAAGACTGAACCATTGAAAGACAGATTGCAAATAGAGATAGCTAATCGTGAAATTATTCCCGTTAGCCAAGTATGTCCAGGTTGTGACTTAGAAATAGAAGGGCGACACTTTCGGGTAGACTTAATACCTTTTAAACTAGGGGAGTTTGACGTAATAGTAGGTATGGATTGGTTAACAACCCACGGAGCCCAGATTGATTGTGTCAAGAAGAAAGTAAGTTTGAGACTGCCAGGGGACGAAGAAGTAGTATTTAGTGGGAAACGGCAAAGCCAAAAGTTCCTGACTATGATTCAAGCTAAGAAGCTGTTACGTAAAGGATGCGAAGCCTATTTAGCCTATGTGAAGGATACCAAGAAGGAGGCACCAAACCTGCAGGAAATCCCTGTCGTTAATGAGTTCGCGGACGTGTTTCCGGATGATCTTCCCGGACTACCACCCGATAGGGACATGGAGTTTGCTATAGACTTAGTTCCGGGTACGGCCCCAATTTCGAAAGCCCCATATCGGCTAGCCCCAGTGGAGATGAAAGAGCTGGCCACTCAGTTACAAGAGTTGTTGGATAAAGGGATGATAAGACCTAGTGTGTCACCGTGGGGAGCCCCGGTGTTATTCGTGAAAAAGAAGGACGGCAGCATGAGATTATGTATAGATTACCGGGAGTTGAACAAGGTGACTATAAAGAATAAGTATCCCTTGCCCAGGATAGATGACCTGTTTGACCAACTGAAAGATGCAGTTTATTTCTCTAAGATTGATTTGCGGACCGGGTACCACCAGTTAAAGATCAAACCAGAAGATATACCAAAGACGGCCTTTCGCACCCGGTATGGACACTATGAGTTCCTAGTGATGTCATTTGGGCTAACAAATGCCCCTGCAGCTTTCATGGATTTAATGAATCGAGTCTTCAAGAAATACTTGGACAAGTGTGTTATAGTCTTCATCGATGATATCTTGATTTATTCCAAGACGAAGGAGGAACATGCAGAGTACTTGAGAATTGTATTGGGAGCATTGAGAGAAGAAAAGTTGTACGCTAAGTTCTCGAAGTGCGAATTTTGGTTGAAGGAAGTTCAGTTTTTAGGGCATGTGATTAGCGAGCAAGGCATTCTAGTGGACCCAGCCAAAATAGAGGCTGTATCAAATTGGGAGAGACCAACCACTCCGACAGAGGTGAGAAATTTCATAGGACTGGCTGGCTACTATAGGAGATTCGTCCAAGACTTTGCAAAGATAGCATCCCCTTTGACCCGACTAACTCGCAAGACCGAGAAGTTTGTGTGGACTGAGAAATGTGAAGAGAGCTTCCAAGAGTTGAAGAAGAGGTTGGTGACAGCACCAGTACTAGCCCTACCTGATGATAAGGGAGATTTTGTGATTTATAGCGACGCATCCCATAAAGGTTTAGGGTATGTGCTTATGCAGCACGGTAAGGTGATTGCGTATGCGTCCAGACAACTTAAGGAATATGAGATAAGATACCCCACCCATGATTTGGAATTAGCAGCGATAGTTTCTGCTTTGAAGATCTGGAGACATTATCTTTACGGAGAAAAGTGTGAAATCTACACGGATCACAAGAGCTTAAAGTACATATTCACTCAGAAAGAGTTAAACATGAGACAGAGGAGATGTCTAGAGCTAATCAAAGATTATGATTGTGAGATTCATTATCACCCAGGGAAGGCCAACGTGGTGGCCGATGCACTTAGCCGAAAGGAGAAGCTTAAGATGATAACGTCAGTGGACGAATTGATCAAGGACCTTGAGAAACTGGAGATTGAAGTGAGGCTACCAGGAATTGGACAAGAGAGTCTAATGGAAATAAAAGTCCAACCACCGTTATTAGAGAAGATTAAGTTATGCCAGGAAAAGAAGATAGAAGAAGAAAAGAATTCGATGGAGAAAATTTTGACTGGCGAGGAAATTAAGTGTGAGAAGGACGGGAATGGAATTATGAGGTACGCATCTAGGATAAGGATCCCGAACGTTCAAGAATTAAAAGACGAGATTTTGCAAGAGGCTCATAGTTCGAGGTACTCAATTCACCCTGGAGGCACTAAGATGTATAGAGATCTGAGAGAATATTATTAGTGGCCTAATATGAAGAAGGACGTGGCAGAGTGGGTAAGTAAATGCTTGACATGTCAAAGAGTGAAGGCCGAACACCAGAGGCCCAGTGGATTGTTGCAACCCTTAGAGATACCCGAGTGGAAATGGGAGCAGATTGCGATGGATTTTGTGGTCGGATTACCAAGGACCAGGACTAATCATGATGCCATTTGGGTAATTATCGATAGGTTGACCAAGTCAGCACATTTTCTTCCGATCAACGAGAGATATACTGTCGACAAGCTGGCAGATATTTACTTAAAGGAGATCGTGGTTAGACATGGGGTTCCTGTGAGCATTGTATCAGATAGAGACCCAAGATTCAACTCCAGGTTCTGGAGGAGTTTTCAGGATTGTGTGGGGACCAAGTTAAACATGAGTACTGCATACCATCCCCAAACAGACGGACAGAGCGAGAGAACCATCCAGACCATCGAGGACATGTTGAGGGTATGTGCCATTGATTTTAAGGGAAGTTGGGATGACCACTTGCCGCTGATCTAATTTTCCTACAACAATAGTTACCATGCGAGTATAGGCATGCCCCCATATGAAGCTTTATACGGGCGAAGATGTCGGTCTCCCTTGTGTTGGGAAGAAGTTGGAGAGCGGAAGATTTTAGGGCCCGAACTGGTCCAACAGACAAGAGAAACTATCGAGCTCATAAGAGGACGGCTGGTAGCGGCCCAAGACAGACAGAAGAAGTATGCGGACCAGACCCGCAAGGACAAAGAATATGAGGTAGGAGAGTTTGTAATGTTGAAGGTATCGCCGTGGAAAGGATTGATGAGATTTGGTAAGAAGGGAAAACTAAGCCCGAGATTTATTGGTCCTTTTGAGATCTTGAAACGAGTTGGGAAGTTAGCCTATGAATTGGCTCTACCCCCGAGCTTACAGCAAGTACATAATGTGTTCCATGTGTCCATGCTACGACCATACCATACCGACTTCCGACATGTGATAGAACATGATCAAGTGGATCTGCAACCAGACTTAACATATGTCGAGCAACCCGTAGAAATCATGGATAGAAAAGAACAGGTGCTAAGGAACAAGGTTGTCAAACTAGTGAGAGTCTTGTGGAGGAATCAGAATGTCGAAGAATCAACATGGGAACTAGAGAGCGCGATGCGTGAAAAGCACCCCCAACTGTTTTCAACCTGATTCCGGGACGGAATCCTTTTAAGGAGGGGAGGCTGTAAGAACCCTAATTTTTGGTAATATTTCCTTTTATTTAATATCTTGTGACATTATCATTATGGAACCTTTCTAGTCATCCCTGTTGATTAATAGAATTGATTGTCTGAGAAACTGCGTTGTTGCATTTATTATGTAAGATATACAGAGAGATTGTGAAGGCAAGAGTCTTACTGTTAGTAATATTTATTAAACTTGGGATTTGAGAATGGTTAGAGCATTAAAGGATTTATTAAGAATTATGACGAGGAATTATGAACATTCGAGGAATTTACACAATAAGTACTTAAGGAATTATAGGGGAAATCTCTACGCGACGAAATTTTATTACGAGAGAATAATTAAGATACGATACGAATTAAAGATTTAATTATAAGCATTGGTGGATGAATAATAATACAAGGAGTAGTATTGCATGCAAGCCCATGCAACCAAGTAGTTAGAAATCAAACAAGTTAGTTGGCCATTGGAAGATGAATAGTGCTTAGTTGGTTACTTTTTCAAAAAAGGGGACACATAGTACAAGAGCTCATGCTTGCTAGTACACCACCATGCTTACATGTGATATGTATCACCCAACCTACATGACCTAACACTAATTATTCACCCAAGACAAACACAAAAACAAAACAAAAACTTTTCTCTTCCCCCCCCCTTGAAGTTGCTCTCGGCCAAGCAAGAGAAGAAGAAGAAAATTTCTTCTTCTCCCCTCTCCCATCACTCATAAATCTTGCCATAATTCCTAGGTCATCTACATCATATATACAAGGTATGCTATCAATTTCACTCCATTCTATCCAACCATTTTCAAGTTACAAATTATTCAAGCTTTGGTAAATAGTAACCAAGTTTGTTTTTCCTTTAGATCTTGCATTGTAAGTATTGTAGGAGGCCATCTAAGGTGTTTTTGAGTTGTGTAAAGATTGTTCAAGGCCTCTAGGAGCTCAAGAAGGTATAAAATCTCAAACCCCCCTTGGTTATGTATTGTTCATATAGTATGGTAGTAGATCCATGTGTTTTAGGACTTATCTTGGATGTATATGTATTGGATAGCATGGATCTTGGGTTTTGATGTTGAGATTGTGATTTTTATGACTATGGTTAATATATATATCTCCATGAGTGTTATGAGTCATGATCTAAGTGTATTAAGTGGTGATTATGTTATGGAAGTATGAAAAATGGTTGATCTAAGTGGTTGAAGCTTGCTGAATTTGTCCAGGAACTTTGATCTGTGTTGTAGCACGATTTTGAACCCCCAAATGATGTCCCCTGATGTCCTACCTTATATTGTTGGAAAGATAATTGAATGTAGTTTCTGGAAATGTAAGGTTCATAGCTAGGTGATGTGTGGATTTTTAGTTATGGCCGGAGGAGTGAATTTTGTTTCTGGACTATGGACTGCATTAAGTGACCCCTTTGTGAACCTTGTTTAAACACCTTAAAATATGTGTGGGATCATGGAAAAATTTGAGAATGTAGGTAATGCAGTGGTGAAGACCACCCAAAAGGAATTGGATTAAAATATGAATTTTTGGATTTTATAAAAATGCTAGAGTAAACTTCGCGCAATGGAAAAAGTCGATTAGTGGAACATGATTCTAGGGTTAGTGGTTATGGTTCGAACGTGGTAACTAAATTAAGTCGAGTAAGTGACGAGCGTAATCGAGAGATGACATGGACCTATAGTGGGGCTAGGGAGTCATAAGACGAAGTCGTTAAGTTAATTTCGTACCCCCTTAAAACCCCGTAATTAAAGAGAAATTGTTAAGGTACTAACGAACGATTATTGTTTATGTATAGATCGTTCGAATCCGCACGCTCGATCACCCCACCCAAACCAAGGCAAGTTTACTTTTCAAAACTTATCCCTATACAAGGATTTTCACTGTTGTGTTTGTAGTTTTCAAATTATATCAAATGCTATGTTTATCGAAGTATTGATGCAATTGAGATTGAACAAGTACATGTATGCTTTTACCCCTTGAACTTAGATTGAAATGTTTTCTTCGGACAACGACTCTAGCAATAGAGGTCGTAGCGGTCCGTATATACTATTGACCGGGGAGCGGTATATTATTATATCGTATCTATATTGCGAAAACCCGAAGGGTCATTCGGGTGGTATCGTATATTCAAATAACTATTATTATATCTTCGTAAATACTCGAAACCCTATCTTGGATTAAAAGTTTATTTTATCGAATAATTATTTTATTAATTATTAATATTAAATCTTAAAATATTATTTATTAATTACTGTTCATTATTTAAAGACAAAGTTAATCCAAGATACTTTTTAATACTTTCAAACTCGAACTCTTTCGAACTCAAAACATTTTCGAAAACCCCCGGTCAGATTCCGCTTCTTGTATGATTTCAAGAATCATCGGTCGACTGATGTCGGACCTCAACTACTCTGTTTTCAATCAAAATCAAGTTTTAAAAGAAAAGAAAAAGGGACTCTGGCAGGTGTGGGAACCATTGACGAACGATTCCCGGGATGTGTAAGCGGCCGTGAGCCAGGCGGTCCATCACTTATTATTCCGGCCCAGGTGTTGCCGAAGGATGATTACGGATGTAGTTTTCATCGAGGGTGATTACGGATGTAGTTTTCACCCGAGGGATAGTTACGGATGTAGTTTCTATCCTTCTACCGGTAGAGAAGACCCGCGGATTATTGGACTTGGATGTGGCGACTGATCATCGTCAATCCTCGTCAGGTTTTTATGTTTTCTTTAAGTACCATTCCTCCATTTTGGAAAAATGCTTTGACACTGCTTCTTAGGCTTTTGTGCCAAGTTGCTGATAGTGTTCTATTTTGATGAGAAAGATGTTGATTCAGTGCAGTATCTAGAACTGCAAGTTTATTTTGAAAACGAGGGCACATATTGTTGCACCTTCGAGATTTATCAACTATGACAAGTGATTTTATAACTGGTTGATACAAACAAATATATCAACTGCCAATCATATGAGATGTTATATTGCCTATCTTATATATATATTTCTTGCTGAGCTATAGTTGCTCACTCTTGCTTGTTTTCAAATTTTACAAACACAACAGCTAAGCGAAATGGCAAGACCCAGGCAGACTGTTCGAAAGCAGGTGACTAGACCCGAGCCACCACTTGAGATTCCACCGGTAGGCCCCATTAGCCGGATTTGTTGGCAGCTTTTGTTAGTATGTTTTATTTATCAGCATGACCTGTGCAAGGCAGTGTATCGTAACAAACTTTCAAGCCGTCAACTTCGCTTCATATCGAAGTGTTGCTGGTAGCATAAATACTATTTAATTCGGTCTGTAATAACTCTGATAACTTTATTACGGTTTAATCAATGTGTGACGTTTCTGAGGCTCTAACCTGTGTGTGTTAGTGTGGTGTGAGTTCATTGTGGGGTCGATGGCTGTGTTATATATATTATGTGCAAGGACAGGTATGTTACTAATGGAAAATGGACCGTGAGCGCCTAGATCTCCGACCCCGGATCTGGGGGCGTCACAGTGGGCCTTTAATGGACTTTACTATCCAATTAAGTGGGCCTATGGCCCAACAAAGGCAATAAAAATTCAAGGATAAATACGCAAAACTTACTATTTACACTGGCAGTGTTGATGCGTTGCTTAGACAGTCTTCTTAGTTCGACAACAGCCTCGGACATGACAACCTTGGTCTGTCACTTTCTTTTTAAGCTTGTTCCATTTAGCTGCCAAGGAAAAAAATAGCAATTTGAAGACACCAAAAATGTTAGTTACAAGGTCATAGCTTATGATACTTTCTGGGTTGTGAGTGCTTTTATAGCTGTATTAAGTTTAGACAACCTGTCATCAAATTTCAAGGAAGCAGTAGGAGAACTTTGCGATATTACAAGTCTGGATGGTCAGTATTTAATGCACGTATCCATTTACTGCAGGTATGCTGATGGTGATTTTGACACTTACATTACACATATGTGAAACCCCCGCATTTGGGGAGGAGAACCAAAGCTGCTCATGGCTTCCCATGTTCTAAAGAGGCTCCATACCAATTAACGCATATATTTTTCAAAATTCTATTAAGGATTTTTCAAAATTAGAGATTGCATTTTCTTAGTCCTTATCAGAGCACAAAGATTTGATCGGAAGAACACAAAGTGTTTGATGAAATTACCTCAAGAACTCGAGAAGAACAACAGACAGATTGATTCAGCGGAATGAACAATCGGATATACAAATCTCAGAATCGATTCCGGTTGCTCTGATACCATGTTACAAATCAATGAGATTATAGAATGCTTCTCGAATAGATTTACACAAGCTAAAACAACTGTTTATTACTCAGGCTTACTGATTAATCTCCATTACAAACCAAAGAAATAATAGAGATTACAAAGAAAATATAAAAAGATATACATTGTTCTTTGAGAGAGATTACAGGTTAAGCTAATATATATATATATGTTAGTATGACTTGAATTAGGTAGCCGCCGGATTTGACTGCGGCGGCCGTCGGCGGCGGCCGCCGGTTACTGTTCCTCCGGCGGCCACCAACCACACCTAACCCCTTAGATTTAGTCTATAAATAGACATCCATATTTCTCTTGTAAATTATCTGAGAGATCTGAGCATCTGAAATCTGTAATCTGAAAATCCTCAAGATCAATATAAATTATTTCTCTTTTGTTTATCATCTTTCTTGCTTCCGTTATAACAAATTGGTATCAAAGCTTTGGTTGAAACTGCTGTAAAATTTTTCGCCAAAATTTTTTTAAGCTCGTTGGAGTTACTGTTCATCGCCGGAGAAGACGACACTGTTCAGGCGGAGTTACTGTTCACCGCCGGAGAAGACGACACTGTTCATCATCGGAGAAGGCAACACTGTTCATACGACAATGTTCATACGGTACTGTTCATCCGGCACTGTTCATCAGGCACTGTTCACCGACACTGTTCAGGGCACTGTTCACGGGTACTGTTCACCGGCACTGTTCACGTATACATTTCTGGGAGAAAGATGTCTGGTGGTATTAACGTTAAGGTCGACAAGTTTACTGGGAGAAATAGTTTCAGTCTGTGGCAAATCAAGATGCGTGCCCTGTTAAAACAACAGGGGCTCTGGGCGCCGTTGAACACAAAAACGGCTGCTTCTACAAGCGCTGAGATGGTCATTCTGGAAGAAAAGGCACATTCAACAATTCTGTTGTGTCTTGCAGATGATATTATTACAGAAATCGCGGAGGAGGATACCGCGTCTGGTCTGTGGTTGACGCTTGAAACTCTCTACATGACGAAGTATTTAACAAACAAGTTGTTGCTGAAGCAACGTCTGTTTAGTCTGCGAATGCAGGAAGGTATGCCTCTTCGAGATCATTTAGATCAATTAAACACAATTTTATTAGAATTGCGTAATATTGATGTTAAAGTTGAAGATGAGGATGCTGCTTTGATTCTGTTAGTTTCTTTACCATTATCGTATGAGAACTTTGTACAATCATTTATTGTTGGTAAAGATACTATTTCTCTGGAGGAGGTTAGATCTGCTCTTCATTCTAGAGAGTTGCGCCATAAGGCGGCTGGTACAGGTGCAGATAATCATGCTGCTGGGTTGGTAGCTAGCGGGAGTAATGGACATGGAAAGTCGGGGAAGAAATCAGTTCCTAAGGGTCCAAAACCTAATGATATCTGTAATTACTGTAAAGAGAAGGGACACTGGAAATCTAACTGTCCCAAGAAAAAGAAGCAACAAGATAATTTGACAGATACTGCTGCTGTAGCTGATGCTACTTCTGAAGAAGATATTGCTCTAGTTGCTGTCAAGGACACGCATCACTCTGATGTGTGGATTCTTGATTCTGGAGCGTCTTATCATATATGTCCGCGCAGGGAGTGGTTTACAACCTACAAGCGAGTAGACGGTGGCAAGATTTCTATGGCTAACAGTTTTGCTTGTGAGACGGTTGGAATAAGCTCGATTAAAATTCGGACACATGATAGTAAATTCTGCACATTGAATGATGTTAGGCATGTTCCACTTATGACAAAGAATCTGATATCTTTGAGTATGTTAGACAGCAAGGGTTTCAGTTTTCAAGGTGAAGGTGGAGTTCTACATGTCTGCAAGGGTTCTAATGTGGTTTTGAAAGGTGTTAAACGTGGTACCTTGTATCTTCTTCAAGGTTCTACGTTATCAGGTTCTGTTGTTGTCGCGTCCTCGGAGAAGATTAAGAAGCTGCGAACCGATAATGGTCTGGAATTTTGCTCTTCTGAGTTTGATGAGTTCTGTAAGAGAGAAGGGATTTCTAGGCATCATAAAGTCAGGGATACACCGCAGCAGAATGGTGTAGCAGAGCGTATGAATCTGACACTTCTGGAGAGAGAAGGGATTTCTAGGCATCATACAGTCAGGGATACACCGCAGCAGAATGGTGTAGCAGAGCGTATGAATCAGACACTTCTGGAGAGAGAAGGGATTTCTAGGCATCATACAGTCAGGGATACACCGCAGCAGAATGGTGTAGCAGAGCGTATGAATCAGACACTTCTGGAGAGATCTAGGTGCATGCTTTCTAATGCTGAACTAACTAGAAGATTCTGGGCAGAAGCAGTTAGTACAACATGTTATCTGATAAATCGTGGATCTACGATTGTTTCAGAAAGTGGTGGTGTTGAGAAACAGGTGGAGCAGGAAGTCACTCAAGATGAGAGTGAACCACAACAAGAAGTTCAACAACCACAGTCAGAATTAGAATCATCAGTTTCAGTAGCGAATCAGCACAGTTTGGCTCTTGATAGATCAAAGAGAGCTAATTATGGGGTGCCTCCCAAGAGAATTGTGGTGAGCAAAGTAGGTACTGCTGATAACCCAGCTGATATGCTCACCAATCCGGTTCCACATAGCAAGTATCAACATTGTTTGGACTTGCTAAATGTTCGGAGTTATTGATTGGCAGAAGAGTTTTTTCTGGTACATCTGGCATTATTATGGTGCATCCGGTACATCTGGCATTATTATGGTGCATCTGGTACATCTGGCATTATTATGATGCGTCTGGTACATCTGTTATCTGTTATTTGTGAGAGGATTCAAGTCAAGGTGAAGAGTTTTATATGGTACATCTGGCATTATTATGATGCATTTGGTACATCTGTTATCTGTTTTCTGTGAGAGGATTCAAGTCAAGGTGGAGATTGTTAGTATGACTTGAATTAGGTAGCCGTCCCCTTAGATTTAGTCTATAAATAGACATCCATATTTCTCTTGTAAATTATCTGAGAGATCTGAGCATCTGAAATCTGTAATCTGAAAATCCTAAAGATCAATATAAATTATTTCTCTTCTGTTTATCATCTTTCTTGCTTCAGTTTTAACAATATAAATTGGGAGTTAGTTAGTCTACAAGCTTAGCTGTCAAACAGTCTATAACAAACTCAGTCTGTTATGTGTGCATGCTCAGCATTTTCTGTTAGTGCCACATCATCAGTATCTTCTATTTTTTCTGTCCTTGCTATCATATTCAACACCATGATGGAAGCTGGGAATATTAAGGTGAACACTTTGTTGTATCTTTTAAGTCTAGAATAATTTTTGGTTTTATCGAAAAAGTAACTGGTACTCGGAGCCAGAGTTTGATCATGAGATCGAATTCTCACTCCCTTCACCGCATACATAAAATTATGTAGCATCAAAGATTATGTGACCAAAAACTAATGCAGCCTCTTCATGAATGAAGCATGTCTTGATCATGAGTTCATGGCCTAATATTACAGGGGTATTACAGCAAACACTCTTCTATGATGGCGAAAACTATTCCTTATAGCTCCTAACTGCTCTGCTCAATATTCTATCCAGGAATATATTATGTGGATAAAATCTTCAATGTTAAGCAGGTTTTTACTCCATTTCAGGCTTGCAGAAAATGTAACCCTGAACCTTAACATGTGAATGTTTTGGTTTTACTACATGTGTTACCCCTTTTATCAATGGGGTTTACTATGAAATTGATTACAGATCATTACCAGTACGTTTCCCTTTGGATCTGATCTAGCTAGGTCTTGCAAATACAATCCTCCAATTCTATATAATGCTAAGAAATGGCTTCCAAAGTGTTCCTTAATTATATAGACTGTTTTTAAAAGATCTTGGTTTTGCTGAGCAAGGATCTAAATCACTGAACGCTAAGAGAGTAAGAATAATGCAGGATATAAATCATTGTGGTTTAGCTGAGCACGGCTAAATCATTGAAAGCTACAAGAGTAAGAACAATGTAGGAGTATATACTTTCTTAAAATCGTAACTTCATCATGTTTACTTTGTCAGTAAATATTGGCTCACTCAGATGAAGAACAAAAAGAGTTGGTCAACATGAACTAACAAACTCTAATTATTGGCCTACTAGAAAGTTCATTGCAGTTACATCTGATTTGAAATAAGATAATGCGTGTATGCATATATTTGTCCCAAAGTAGAAGAAAAAAATATATTAGCGTTGCTGAATCATTTCAGTGGACGCATATATTTGTCCCAACGAACTGAAATCGCATATTCATAGGAATAAATGACCTACAACCCTAACATCCACACGCATAATCTGAATTCACTAACTGAGAATGGAATTAATTCTCGTCCTCCTTCCTCTGATTTTTTTTATAAATGTAGAATTACTATGCACCAAAGTTGTACGGACGTCCACCAGGTCCATGTGGCCTCCTGTTGATCGGAAACATGCACCAGTTTGACAGCTCAAACACTCACCTCTACTTAATGGTAATGACATTTTCAAATTGAGACGGATGTGTTACAGTTGAGCATTTTCAATATAAATAAAATTTTCTCATGCAAAAATTCGAAAATTAAGGAATTGTTGTAATTTGTTTTGTGTTTGAATAGATAGGATTGAGTACTTCTGTTTTTGATTCACGAATTCTCAACCAAGAGCCATAACACTTAAAAATTACGTATACTAATTTACTTCAGTTAATGACAATAATTTTGTGCTAATATATTGATTTGCCTATATGCCAGAATGTTATAGTTGCAGGGGTAGGCACAAGTGCAGCAGCTGTGGTTAGAGCCGGCCAAACGGGCGGTTAGGCACGGCATGCCCGTGAATTATTCGTAGAAAAGCACGTTCAGCCTGTCTACAGTAAAAAACCGGCACAACCCGTTCAGCCCGTTCCAACAGATGTGCCGTGCACGAATTCATTTTCTGTGAACCGCGGCACGTTCGGCACGGCACGTGGAAGACCGTTTATAAATAAAAGGCACGGCACGTCATCTGCACTGCTATATACATTAATTTTAAATCAATGTTTATTTATCTTCCTTCTACAGCATAAGAAACAGAGCTTTGTTATAATTCTCACAAATACAAATATTCTTTTTCAAGTTGTGTCTTTTTGTGGAATAAATGTTTTAAAATAAAAATGGTGCCTCCATTTCCAGAAACCATTCATGTTTTCGACAAAAAATTTAAAAATACGATAAAAAATTTTTTTACTAATTAAAAATACGATAAAAATTAAAAACAATTACATTTTAATTTTAACAATATCGACATTTAAATCTTTCAAATTGTGTACTATGTAGAAATAATAAAATAAAACAAAAATGTAAAAACAAAACAATTGCTTACAGAAATGAAAGGAAAAAAAAAAAAAAGGGGACGCGAACCGGCCCGGCATGCCGAACAGGCACGCCAATGTTTTTGTTCTAATAGTAGTCAACAAAACATGAAATGAAAAAAAAAAAAAAAAAAGGGGACGCGAGGCACGCCGAACCGGCACGCCACAGGCATGATATATTGTGTGTTTTTTAAGTGGTTTGGTGTTACACATATATTTGGGTGTTGTGGCTAATAGGAGTTTGACACGTCAGTTTTCACGGTCCACTTTCGGTTTTTTTGACACTTTAACGTTTTAAAATTGAAGTTCATATAGGATTTTTGTGTTTATTTTTTTAATTGTAAGTCATCATTTTAATACACGGCATATTTTATAAATATTATTTATGAATTTTTATATTAAATTATTATTCTTCTAATTTTTTTTGAAAAATTCACAAAATAATATCTGCAAATTTCATTGAATTAATGAAAGTTATTTTATTAACATAATTTTTAATATTTCTACAAATTGCAAAAAGTATATTATTACAAGCACGCCAACCCGCACAAGCCCGCGTGCCGTTCACGGGCTGAAAACTTGAAGAACCGGCACGGCACGGCACATCCCAAACATGCGTGCGTGCCCGTGCCCAACCTTTCTCAGCACGGCACGTGGCCAGCCCGGCACGCCCCGCACGGCACGCACGGATGGCCACCTCTAGCTGTGGTATGGGCCATGACTTTTTTAATTAAGAACCCCTACAACAATGAAGAAGGCGCAACAAGAGGTTAGAGAGATTACTGGAAAGAAGGGATTTGTTGATGAAAACGACCTGCAAAAGCTTGTTTATCTTAAAGCGGTTGTGAAGGAGTCACTGAGATTGCACCCACCAGTTCCACTTCTTATGGCTCGAGAAACAATTGAAAAATGTGTGATAAGTGGCTATGAGATTGAAGCTAAAACACGTGTATACATAAACGCGTATGCTATAGGAAGGGATCCTGAATCTTGGGAAAATCGGCTTTACCTGAAAGATTCATAGATAGCAACGACAGGATTTTGAGCCGATACCTTTCGGAGCAGGCCGGAGAATGCCCCATATGTTAAATATTGCATTACTAATTTTGAAAAAAATTTCAAGAAATATGTTACATTAGCATGTAATTAATGTTTATGAGAAAATTTTATTGTGGATTAAAAGATCTTATTATAGATGGGATTGTATTGTGGATTGAAAGATCTTATTATAGATGAGATTGTATTCATTAGACAAGAAACTTGTCATTCCAATATGAATACAATTTTAAAACGGAAATCCAAGTATAATTCCTAATCTTATCACAAAACGTAAAATTATTCATTACTTTTGCTTATAAATACAAACGCACGTTAAAACATTCATGCACATACACATAAATTTATAGATACTACATTGCACTGGTTCAATATATATACGGAGATATCAAGAGGATCAATAAAATTTGTGTTTAGCTTGATCGGTTTCATAAGAATGAAGATGAAAGTTCTGTGTTTATCGTTTTTCGTTCAGCTTTTACTACTGTTAGCTCAATGTTCTGCTAGATGGAATCCTACAGGGAACATTAACAAAGATGTTGAATTGGTATCCTCGCCACCTGTTCAGCTTCGTAGACAGTCTAACTATGTGGTGATGGACAATGGATTGGCACAAATATCTCTGTCAACTCCCGGAGGAATGATAGATGGAATCGGATACAAAGAAATCAATAACTTACTGGAACCTGAATACGGTCCAAATTATAGAGGATACTGGGATCTTGTTTGGAGCACGAACGGAGTCCCTAAAATCACTCAAGACAGGCTGAACACAACAAATTTTAAAGTTATAGCTGAGGATGAAAACAAAGTGGAGCTTTCATTTACAAGAACATGGAATCCTAATTTCCAGACTATCCCTCCAATGAACATTGACAAAAGGTATGTAATGTTGCGTGGCTCCCCTGGTTTTTACACGTATTCAATATTCGAGCGATTACAGGGAATGCCTGGTACAATTATCGCTCAAACAAGGGTCACCTTCAAGCTATCAGAAAAATTGTTTCATTACATGGCCATATCTGATGAGAGGCAGCGATACATGCCAGCACGCGAAGATCGTGAACCACCAAGAAGTGTACAACTGGCTTACCCAGAAGCCCGTTTGTTGACAAATCCATCAAACCCCAGCTTAAAAGGAGAAGTGGATGATAAGTTCCAATACTCTAAAGACAACAAGGATAATGTGGTACATGGATGGATAAGTGATGAGACTGGCGTGGGATTCTGGGTGATCAGCCCTAGTTTTGAATACCGCGCTGGAGGTCCTTTTAAACAAGAACTTACCTCTCATACTGGCCCAACTTCCTTAGCAGTATTCTTTTCTAACCACTACTCAGGCAAGGAGTTGGATTTACATTTTGGGGATGGAGAGGCCTGGAAGAAAGTTTATGGTCCAGTTTTTGTCTATTTGAACTCAGCTTCGACTAAAAATGTTAATGATCTTCATTCCACACTCTGGACTGACGCTAAACAACAGGCATCAATAGAACAACAAAGTTGGCCATATAGTTTTCTCCTGTCTAATGACTACCCTCATGCCGATCAACGTGGTACGGTAAGAGGCCGGTTACAAGTCAGTGACAGGTACATGAATCAAGGCCTAATAAATGCAGAATCTGCTTATGTCGGATTGGCTCCAAAAGGGAATGAAGTATCATGGCAAAAAGAGAACAAGGGTTACCAATTCTGGAACCAAACGGATGCGACAGGAAATTTCTTACTTAAAGGTGTCCGATCAGGGAACTACAACTTATATGCTTCAGTTCCTGGTCACATAGGCCATTACATATACAAATCTGATGTTACAATTACGCCAGGAAGTGCAATTGAACTGGGTGATCTTATTTATGAACCTCCAAGATTTGGACCAACATTATGGGAAATTGGAATTCCTGATGGTACTGCTGCTGAGTTCCACGTTCCTGATGCAAAGCTTGTCAATAAATTATACATAAATCATGACAAGTTTCGACAATACGGCCTATGGGATCGATACACAGATTTATACCCTGACAATGACCTAGTCTACAACGTTGGAACCAACAATTATAGCAAAGATTGGTTCTTTTCTCAAGTTACAAGGAAAATCAATAACGAATACCATCCAACGACATGGCAGATTAATTTTGATCTGCCAAATGTGGTCGCTAGTGGAACTTATACACTTCAATTAGCATTGGCATCTACAAATTTAGCTCAGCTTAGGGTTTATGTTAATAGATCTCCGGCTGAGGGATATCCTCTGTTTAGAGTAGGTCAAATTGGACATGACAATGCAATTGCTAGACACGGAATACATGGATTGTACTGGCTCTTTAGTGTTCAAATACCAGGCCGGGCTCTTATTCGTGGAAGAAACAATATTTTGTTAAATCATCGTACAGCCTCAAGTCCTTTCGTAGGCACTATGTATGACTACATCCGTTTAGAAGGGCCTCCTACACTGTAAAATCGGAAAGCAATTAGGCGTCATTTGTATTTTGTTTGTTTAATTGTTGCATTTGTACACTTATTCTTTACGTTAAATGTACCGATCACATGCAAACATTGTTCTAATTTTGTAATAAATCTTCTGATAATGGCCGGATGATCACTACTGTTTTTTCGGAGAAAACATGCGGCCATCAAAATCATAGGTGATCCTATCTGATCAGAGCAACAAACTCAAATTCTTCTTGCATTATGAATAATCAAATTTTCTTTTCTCCTGCCTTTTCGGTCGCAGGAATAATTTTACTATTGCTGCTATTCAGAGTCAAAAAAGTTGCACTCTATCGTCCTACATCATATTGATGTTGTATTTGACCAGGAGCATGAAATAGATCGAATGGATGTAAAAAAAAAAATTAAAGTAAATAATAGAGGGAGGTGAGAAAATTTAGAAAACATGGACTTGTGTAAATATTTTATGATGATAGTCGAATAAAAAGTGGGTATAGTTTTCTATGATTACTGGCGGAGGCATTATAATTTCTTTTAAAAAAAATACATATATTTATCTCATATTAAACGCATCTTTAACATAAATTATGAATACATGTATTATAATTTTAATCCATAAAAATCGAAACTTAAAATAAAATAAAATTTATAACATCAATATCAAATTCTAATAGTTAATACGATCTTTTCTTGTGAGTTTTATCCTCGTTAAACACGTTTCAAGTTGTTCTCAATAAATTATAAAATAAATAACAAAAAGAGATAAATAAGTTCAAAAGATAGTAAAAGATGTACCTCATTGCCTTCGTATTCTACTTTCAATAGAATTTTCAATTATATATTTTTTCTATAAATTTAAATTCTTCTCCTCTGTATTTTTAAACACATATTCTACTTCTAATAGAACTTTTTATATGTCTTTTCCATAAATTTGAGCTCTTTTATCGATAAATTTGAACATCTATTCTACTTTCAATATAACTTTTAATCATATATATTTTCTATAAATTCAAACAACTATTTCACTTTTAATAAAAAAGATTAATATATACCTTACAAATTCCTATTCTACTTTTAAAAGAACTTTAACTATATATAGTTTTTATAAATCCGAACTTTATATATATGCTACTCAATAAACCCGAGTTTCGCGAAGGCGTTATATTTTTTTAAAAAAAAGTTAATGTGTATTAATCTTATATTATATCATCAATATTAAATTTTAACAGTTAACACGATCTCTCTAATAATCTACTCTCTCGTAAAAACAATTCTTTTATTAAAACCTCTCTCTCGTTAAAACCGAATTAACCTCGACTTAAACATATATTATGAATACTTGTATAAAAAATTTTATCCATAAAAATCGAAACTAAAAAATAAAATAAAATTTATAGCATCAATATATAATTTGAATAATTAATAGGATCTTTTCTAGTGAGCCATCTTTTCGTTAAAGATACCACCTCACTGACCATCCTCATTTTCTATTTCCATTATAACTTTTAATTATACGTGTTCTCTATAATTTCAAACTTTTCTCGATACATACTCTATTTCTATTTGAACTTTTAATAATACGACTTTTCTATGAATTCGAACTCTTCTTCTACATAAAATTGAACACGTATTCTACTTTCAACTGAATCTTTAATTATAAGCCTTTCCAACACATATTCTAATTATAATAAAACTTTTAATTATATATCTTTCCTATAAATTCGAACTATAAATTCGAACACTTATCCTACTTCCAATAGAACTTTTAAATTACTTATTTTTCCAATAAATTTGAGTTATTCTTCTTTATAAATTCAAACATCTAACATATTTCCAATAAATCATTTAATTATATGTTGTTCCTAGAAATTCGAACAATCCTCCTCTATTAATTCGAATACCTATTTTACTTTTAATATGTTAAAGGATAATTATTTATTCATTAGTATTTAACATTCTAAAAATAATAAATTGAAACGATCTTAAAGATGCCAACTAATGTTTCATGTATCCTCTTTATTTAATACATGAAAATGCATATACTATATAGTTATAAAATGGGTTTTGGACAAAATACATGTTATATTTTATATTTCCACCAAAAGTAACCTTTAAATATGCTAAAGAAAATTCAAAATATATGTATTTCCTTTAAAATTTGAATTACAAATTTTATATATAAGATAAACTTCGAATGACTTTTATCAATTACAAACAATTTTTAGATAGCACAAATTAAGAAATTTTTCTAAAATATTTTTAATCAATGCATGCAACCTACAAATTTAATTAACTACATAGACCATGAACATGTATCATTGTATTGTTATTTGTTACTAATATTATGTACATGCATGATGGTATTGAATGAATGGAAAGGCAAGAAACCTCATATGGTGATGGTGACAGGAGTTGTCAAAGTAAACTTTTTCGAAAAAAATTTGTGAACTAATATTTTTCCAAGGATATATGTATCTTTACGGAGACCTAAACAGACCTCAGATGTATCATGTGTGTTTAAACTCATTACTAACCAAAGCTGATTGCAAAGTTGACCAGAAAGGCAGAAACCAAAGTTAATGATCAATATTAAAAACCTAATTATAGAAAACATGGTATTAACAAATCAAAATCAACAAAGTCCAAGCAAATCATTATAATCATAAAATCATATCAATAACATATGAAAAGGATTTTATAAATTATTGTTCAAAAACATTACTTACCCTTCCGTATATTCTTTTATTTGCAGAATGAACAGAGGTAGTTGTCTCACAGACGTATGACCGCATTCCTGTCTCCAAACACAAAGATTTAAATCACCTTAAACCTAATAATCAAAGGGAAGCTCTACCAAAAAGATTTGGTTTTATAATATATAAAACTTTTTAGACCGAAGATGAAAACTGTGACTGAGAGAATAGAAGCATTAAATAATGCCCAAGTAAGTCTTTGTAAATTCGAGTTCAACGTAAATTCCAATTCTTCTCTACTGTAAATTAGAATACTTATTCCACTTTCAATGCATTGAACAATATTTTAGTTATTATATAATTCTAATTCTTCTCTTCTAAAAAATCAAATATCTATTATATTTCTAACATGCTAAATGATATTATTTATTTATTAGAATTTAAAATTCTAAAAAATTAGAAAAAATAGATTGAGATGATCTAGAGCGCCATATTGACTAGTTGACTAAGCCGTGGTTCGCGGCGGCCTTATAATATTTTTTTTCAAAAAATTTAAAAATATGAATTTAAGAAAGAAATCGAAAAGAAAATATCTATAAATAAATTAGTGAGCACAAAATTATATAAATTTTAATATATATATATATATATATATATATAGACAACTAATAAACTATATACTTATTTTTTATGTTGATTTTGTTTCACATTTTCTTAGGCCGACACCCGTTGTAATAAATACATATAAGACACGTTTTTCGACGGTCTTGTAATATTTTTTAAAATTTTCAAAATATAGACTATTTAAGAAAGAAATCAAAAAAATTATAAATAAATTACTAAACACAATATTGTACAAATTTTAATACGTATATAGACAAAAAAAAAACCATATACTGATTTTTTACGTCGATTTTGTGTCACATTTTCTTAGGCCGACACCCGTTGTAATAATACATATAGATAAAAGAGGTGATTTGATTGAATTAATTAAAATAAGACGATGGAATATTATGATCAAGAATAATGAGAAGATAACAACGAAATATTAAAAATTAACAATAAATAAATAAATAGTGAATGGTAAAAGTTCAAACCTTTTGTGTCAAGTTTCTCAAGTTTTTCTACTTCTCAAACAGAAAAATATCTCCTAATTCTTGTTCAAACGATTTAGGTTTTTTTTTTACCAAGATCACTAACAAAAAAAATACAAATTCCAAAGCAAAGAAAAAAATAAACGAAGACAAAAGCAGGAGCAAAAAAAAAGGTTACGAACATTGTGATAAAATTTGATCGTTATAAGCTAAGATTGTATATATATATATATATATATATACAATAAAATAAACTATATATTTATTTTTTTACGTCGATTTTGTGTCACATTTTCTTAGTCCGACACCCGTTGTAATAAATACATATACATAAAAAAACAGATTTGATTGAATTAATTAAAAGAAGACGTTAGAATATTATGATATACTTATTTTTTACGTCGATTTTGTGTCACGTTTTCTTAGGCCGACACCCGTTATAATAAATACAAATAGATAAAAGAGCAGATTTGATTGAATTAATTAAAAGAAGACGTTGGAATATTATGATCAAGAATAATGAGAAGATAACAACGACAAATTAACAATTAACAATAAATAAATAAATAGTGAATGGTAAAAGTTCAAACCTTTTGTGCTAAGTTTCTCAAGTGTTTCTACTTCTCAAACAGAGAAAGATCTCCTAATTCTTGTTCACACGATCAGGTATTTCTGTAACGAGATCACTAACAAAAAAAATATAAAATCCAAACCAAAGTAAGAAAATAAACGAAGACAAAAGCAAACAGAAGCAAAAAAAAAAGGTTACAAACGTTGTGATAAAATTTGATTGTTATAATCTATGATTATATATATATATATATATATATATATATATATATATATATATATATATATATATATATATATATATATATATAGGGTGTGGCTCAAAAGAGAACTCATTTTTTGAAGAAAACTAAGGTACTAATCCTAACCATTGGATGTATTATAATCAATGGCCCCGCCAGGGGCACCCACACACTAATCAAATACACCCTCACACACACAATCCCACCTAATCCCCTCCGTTTTTAATTTGATTTTTCCCGTCAATCGGTGATATTTTTTTAAAATATAATTGGTGATATTTTTTTAAAATATAATCGGTGATATATATATAGGGTAAGGTTCTAGGGAGAACCTCCTTATCAAGAGAATTAGAGAACTCTCATCTAGACCGTCCATTAATTAAAATTCAATTTAATTACATTATACAAAACATAATGGCAATATTGTAATAAATTATAAAGATCAAGGTCATTTAGAATCTCTCATCAAATATTATACGTATACAATTTCATTAGAGAAGGAAAGAATCATTAAAATAAGATTTGATTTTATAACACAATCTTTTTTAAATTTGGAAAGAATATCATGACACAAATATCACGCTACAGTTGTCTGTATATGATTTAGACTATCCAATATTCCTATTGTACGACGCTGCAAAAACCTAGAAGCATAATCTGAGAAGAATATGGAGGAAGAAGACGATACAACGATGTAATTGTTCTTTTATTTGGGTAGAGTTAAACATTTGAACTACAATATTTTTATAGAACACTAACTAGAACACTTATTTTTGTTACAGGTGTTTTATGGAATCGTCCATGAACGATGTGTTGACCATAAAAGATGTATTGTAAGGTTTCAATCACTTATCTTGATAGATGTGATTTCATCTTTGTTGGAACATTTATTTTCTGATGGAGGAGTGATATGGATTCATCATTCAAAGAACTAGCTGTAAAATAAGAAGAAAGTATTCAGTCATAGGGTTTTAATCACATATATCGATGGATGTGATATCTTCTTTGACAGAGACAACTAAGTGTTTCAGTATTGGAACTTGGTTTTCAATGGTCGCACGCTAAAGCGTTCTGTTAAGATTTCATGATCTCTTGTAGCCTTACATGATCATATTGTGTTTGGTTCTTATAAGTATTTCATGATTACTAATGATCTTAAGATTCATTAAGGTTTTTTTTAAGATTCATTAGTTGTGTTAAGATTCATTAGTTGTGTTAAGATTCATTAACATGTTCTTTTAACGTATTAAGATTCATTAACGTGTTCTTTTAAGTTGTTCAGTTATTAAGATTCGGTTGTGAACATGTTTTGTTTAGCATCGTGTTTTTAAGATTCACTAAGTTGTTAAAGTTCATTAACCTGCTCTGTAGGTGTCGTGTTCTAGTATTCTTTTGAACTTTATTTTGGACAACTTTCTTGCTTCATTTGGTAGCAGCAATATGCCTTGAGGTGGAGTGTTATTTATTATGCTGATCGAAAATTTGTTTTGGATGTAATGGGATTCATGGATATAAAGGTTGGAGTTATAGTATCTGGAGATTACTTTTAAATCATCGGAAACATTAATTGGTGGATGGAGTTTGAAGAGTCCTAACAATAAGATTCACAATTTTCGAATTGATTATCCTGGTTATTTGTTGTGGTCAATTCTCCAGGGGTGTTAATTTTTTTTCTTGATGAAAGTTGGTCTTGTGTTTTATCTAGGCTGACTTATTAGTATGTGTAGGTGTGTGGAATATGTTCTTTGTGGAGTTTTTTTTTTTTTTTTTGTTGATTATGCTTGTTCGTGATTTTTATAATATTTGAGAAAAGTCCTTTCTTTTTAAAAATATTTTTAATTAATAAATTTTATACCATTTACAAGAAAAAATAATTATTCAAAACACTAATTTGAAACGCTTAAGAGAACGTCTTAAAAATTTATTCATAAAATGCAAAGCAGACAATTGAATTTTAGTTTGTCAAATATAATTTATTCAATAATATTAAAATCACAAATATATTAGAATATTGCTATTAATCACTCAAGAGAACTTTCATGTTCAAATAATGATGTGTATGCTTTTAAATGATAAATTCTATAATTTTGGCACATTAGTTATGTATGAGATAGCTGCAAAGTTGGGTAAAAAGGAAACTAGGAGCAAGAATATCTACTTTGCTAGATTTTTAATGCTCTTAGCACTGCATGTGTCTGAGAATAAGCTATCCATTGCTAACCCGGATAGCAAGTTCCAATGTTTTGTTCAGGAGAAGAGAGTCTTAAGTGACCTGATTCGAATGAACCTCAATGCAGGAGTACAGTTGGTATATCTACCAATTGTTCAGGTAACTATCTCTAACTCTGAAACCCCTATCTTCAACCCCCAAATTTCTTTGCCTTCTAGTGTCACAATGGAGTCTGTAGTTGTGACCAAACAGGCTCCTACCAAAGTGACCAAATCCAAAGTTCCAAAACCACACTCTAAAAGGCAAACCTCAAGTGTCTCTCAAAAGACACCTGTTGTAAAATCTACCAAACCTCTTGAGGGGAGTGTGAAGGTGGTAGTGAGTGGTGAGGGACAGGGTGAACATCAAAGAAGCCCTAAGGATAAGGAAGGAGAGATGAGTGCAACCACCATTTCAGTCTCTCAAAAGACTGCTAATGTAACTACAGGCCAAATTCTAGTTACACTCTCCCAAAAGAGTGTGACTACTGAATCAAGTTCCCCACAAGGAACACTGCACAAGAGGGTTAGGGACACATATAGCCCAATCTCAAAAACCTATGGAAGAAGAGTGAAATCTAAAACCACAAGGGGATCACAGGGTGCACACACTGTACAGGAAACTGTACCTTCTCAAACTCAGTTTGATGTGGCTTCAATAAATGTGGAGTCACAGCCCCTTGATCTTAATCTTCAAATCGACACACATTACAATCCACCATCACCAACTCCATCTCTGGATGTGGATATGATATCTACATCAATTCCTGATTCTCCATCTTTAAGATTCTTGGAGAAGCCCCACTCTGTAATTGGTGGTCATCATCTTTTAGATGATTTGTTGGACCATCAATCTTCCCTTCCAGAATTCTCAACACAGACTGTGGCCTCGAACTTAAAATCAATCTCCACAGATTCAGTGTTGGTTTTCTCTTCAACGGATAGAATTATTCCTTCCTGAACGGATATCCTTCATCCGTTGACAAGTGTTTCTCCATCAACGGATGCGCCTCTATCTAGCCATCCGTTGACAGCTATAACTACTCCATCATCGGATATTTCTTATCCATTGATAACTCACTCTACCACTGCTAAATCTGACATTCCAGTGTCAAGTGTAGAGGAGTTCTCCGTAGTTGAAACACTTTTAGGTTTGAGGGAAGGGAGTGAGAGGCTGCCTTGTGAGCAGGCAAAAGGAGAGATAAATAATGAGAGGCTGGCCATTTCTTCCAGTCAGGAAAAAGGAGAGTTTGAGAGTTCCACCTTAGTAGGTGAAGGTGAGGGTGTGAGAGGTGTGAGCCAAGGGGAGCCCTTGATGCAAGAAAAGAGAGATGAGGGGAGAGAAGGGACTACAGGAGAGATAAGGATGGAAAAAGCAGCAATTGCTAGTGAGTCAATGAGGGTTGATGATGCATCCAAGGAAATGGAATTTCAAAGAGAATATCAGTCTATGATTGACTCCATTTCTTTGGATGCTGAAACCTTTACTCACCATGTTCCTGCCTATCAAATTCTGGCACAACAGGGCAATGTGGAAGCAGAGGAGGCAATGCACCTAGTGCACACCTCACAATCTCTACTTAGAGCTAAAGAATCTATAGCAGCTCTGCCAACCACTGCTGAGAGTGATGAATTTGACAATTCTGAAATGAAGACAGCCAGAGCTCTGAAGATGAAGGTGGTAGCAGTATTCATGATTTTGCATTTGCTCAAAACTACACCTATCATCAACTTGATATGGAAATCATAAGGCAATATAAATCTGCCCTGGCTGAGCACCCAGAAGCAGATCCACAGAGAAAGGTTGTTCTTCAACAGGCAATTGACTCCCTAAAGTTACAAAAGATGCAAATGGTGATTCAGAGATCCAATTTAGAGGAGGTCAAACAAGAAATCAAGGATGTGAAGATCTCTGTGGATTCCAAGCTAGAGCAACTAGCTCCTACAGCCACTCAGAGGGTGTTGCAACAAAGGTTTCTCAAAGAAGACAACCTGGCTAAATCTGTGCAACTTCTCAATTCAAGAGTGGAAAAGATGGAATCCCAGATGGAGCAATTTCTTCAACATCAGAAACTGCAAACCCAACTGCTAGAAAAGTTAGTTGCAGCCCCAACTTCTAGTCAAACCCTTGATGCTAACAAAAAGGGGGAGAAAGTGGAAGAGGCTGTGGCAACTACAAGTCAACTCTTAATTTCTGAAAGAAGGGAAGCAGCAAGTAAGGGGGAGCAGCAGCCTACCATAGTGGTCAATCCACAAGAATTCATTGTCACAGCTTCCCCCAGCAAATCCAAACCTCTATCTGAAGAGTTTGATCTTTCAAACTTGACAGAAGAAGAAAAGCTAGCCAAAATTGAAGCTCTCCAAAAGATGAAAGAAGAAAACTATGAAAGGATAATGAGGACAGAAAGATTGATCAATCAATCTATTGCATCAACTCTGTTCTCTAGCCAAACCTCAGCTCCAACAATATCTACAACAATTCTGAAGGTGCTCACTCCAGCAATTGTGGCTCCTACATTCTATGATGCTGAGCCTTCTCATGTTAAGGAATTTGAACCCTACATCAAATCAAGACCCTTCTCACCACCAAAAGCAAATGGGAAGAACAAGTTACAACTGGACTTTCCATTTCCCAAGGATGATGAAGAGAAGTTGATGGGTAAGGCAATCAAGGAATTCAAGGAGAAGACTAACAGTTGCGTAAGAGAATGGATGGCTATAATCATAAGGAATGGAAAAGTTCTAAACATATCCAACAGCCATCCTAGATTTGTTGAAGCCAAGAGAGAAGAGACTTCAAGGCTGCTAAGAGAATCTCAACCAAGCACTGAATATCAATATGAAAACTCAGATGAGAAGCAAGCAAGGCTGGCTCAAGAGTTATTGGATGAGGTAGAGGATGAATTGAGGGAACCTGAGGAAGTCCCCAAATTCAAAAAGAAAGGGAAATCAGTCCCCAAATCCAAGAGATTAAAATCACATGCAAGGAGGCCTGTCTCTCCAGAAACTGAAAACAAAGAGACAGTTGGTTCATCACAACCTATTGATGTAAAAGTATTCAACCCAGATGTAAATTTCCATGGTGAGCCTATAGTACCTAAAGAGGAACCAATGAATCTTGACTCCATTGAGGTTCCTTCATTCTTGCTGAAGCCTCAACAGAAGCCTACACAGAAGAAAAGGAAACCAAGGAAGCAACCTTCAAAGGAACCAATTCAAGTTGTTAGGGTACCTGCAATTGTCAGGCAGCCAATCTTGGAAAACAAGGATGATTTTATCTATCAGGCAGATATTGAAGAATACTCTGACATGAATCTTTATCTGGATGAATTGTCAGAAGTAAGAGGAATTGACAAATATAGACATTTGCCTGAAAGATTGGTCTTTGTATACAAGGGAGGAACGGAAAGGACATGGCCACTACAAAGGGTTCTTGGAGAAAATTATCATACCTTAACCAAAGTGTTCTCTGCAATCAAGAGATACACAGGGTTCTCCAAGATAGCAAAAGGGGAGATACTGGACAAAATAGAACAAATAAGGAGGGATTGGAACTCACCATCAAGTCTACCAAGGAAAATGAAGATCCCATACAATGGACAGAAAATCCACCTCCAACCTTTCTGGATGATGGAGTTCAGGGATGAAGATGGTAACAGGAGATTCTTCAGGTTAGAAGACCAACTACCAAAGGCTAGTTCTCAATACCTGAGATGGCTACAACAGAAGCTAAATCCAAAGGTAGATGAAGAAGATGCCTTCTATAGGCAACTCCAAATACAGATTGAGTCCAACTCTGCCAAGGAAGGAAAATCAAGGGTGATGCCAACAAGAGGAAAGAAACAGTCCTAATCTGCTCAGTCTAGAGGAGCACTTCTCTGTAAATTTCTCAAACTTTCAGTTTTTAATTATTGTAGCTTAATACAATTTATGTATTGTTCTTTATATATCATTAGGAATGTTTTGTTATCATCAAGGTCCTGAATTTATGCTTTATTGCCATCAAGTATAAATTGGGGGAGATTGTTAGGAATATGTTGTACTTGATGATAACTTTTGAGGTTTTGTAGCTGTCAACGGATGAGGATTTATAACTCTATCCGTTGACAGGTAGCTCATCAACGGATGAGGTTTTGTAGCACACTGCAGTATCTCTATGTTATCAGTTGATAGTGTTTTTATCCACAGTCATGTTGACTATCAACGGATAGGCAGAATAGGGTAGCCAATTGTAAATAAGCTATGCTATGTAATTCTGTCTAAGTGAAAGTGTATCAACGGATGAAGACTAAACAATATCAACGGATACAACTCAAATCCACTCTATCAACGGATACAGCTCAAGTCCCAATATCAACGAATACTGCTCTATACATCATCAACGGATGTCAGTATACATCATCAACGGATAATCATTGACACTGTCTTCTATGATTAGCTGGAGATTAGCAGTTGATAAGGACATGTTTGACTGACAGATCACATGAGTTTATAGTAGATACAAAAAGCAGTATGGCAGCCATACTTTGGAAACACAGAAGAAAGAAGCATTCCATTTACACTATGAATACAAGAAAGGTGCAGGAGACATGTCTGAACACAAGGACAACCTTTCGGCTACATGTGTATTTGGAGTGTAGTAGCAAGTCAACTAGAATTAGATTAGTATTATCTTATTCCAGTAGTACTTGTAAAACTTGGGATATATAACCAAGGGTAGCAACTCTTTGTAGGTTAAGAAAACAGACATATTTGCTTAGGGTTTCTTGAATATCCTTAGAAGCAAAGAGTTGTAAAACGGCAGCTGTGTACATTTTGTATCACAGAGTTTTCTTCAAATAAAAGCTTCAGGTGGTGCATATTAACCACCTGATTTTATATGTGTTTGTGTTTAAATCTTACATTGCAATTATCTCTTCATAAGTTTCTGAAGTTCTTATCAGAAATTTATAAATATCAAGAATTGTATTCAACCCCCCCTTCTACAATTATACAAGTGTGTAATCTGGGAATAACAATTGGTATCAGAGCAAGCTTCTAACATATTTGAAGTTTAAAGATCAACACACTTCCAACATGTCTAAGAAGGATTATGGAGTGAAGATTCCAGTTCTTGATAGAGAAAATTACTTTCACTGGAAAGTAAAAATGCGTCTACATCTCTCGTCTATTGATGAGGGTTTTGTGGATTGCATTGACAAGGGTCCTCACGTTCCAATGAAGACAGCAACAAGAGTTGGCCTGGCTGATGATGTGCCTGACACTTTCATTCCCAAACCTGTTTCTGAGTGGAGTCTTGAAGATATTGCAGAAGTCCACAAAGACAAAAAGGCCATGAATATTCTGTTCAATGGTCTAGAAACAGACATGGTTGACAATGTTATTAACTGCACTACCGCCAAGGAAGTATGGGACATTGTTCAAACCCTGTGTGAAGGAACAGAACAGGTAAGGGAAAACAAGATGCAACTACTAATCCAACAGTATGAACATTTTCACTTTAAGAGTGGAGAAACATTGAATGATACATTTAGTAGATTTCAAAAGCTACTAAATGGTTTGAAACTGTATGGAAGAGTCTATCAAGTTAAAGACTCTAATCTCAAATTTCTGAGATCACTGCCCAAGGAATGGAAGCCAATGACTGTTTCTCTAAGAAACACTCAAGAGTACAAGACATTTACTCTTGAAAGGCTCTATGGAACTTTAAAGACCTATGAGCTGGAAATGGAGCAGGATGAAGAGATTGAGAAGTCTCAAAAGAAAAGTGGGTCAGTTGCACTCGTTGCCAATTTGGAGCAAAAGGAGGAAAGGACAGAAACTGCTAGTTCTACACCAAACAGGGAGGTTTGTAAAAGTAGAGCAGAATCAAGCAGGAGCAAGGAAAAGGTGTCTGAGGAATTGAATGCCCTTCAGCAGGATGAATTGGATGAGATAGATGAGCACTTAGCTTTTCTATCTAGGAGATTCTCTAAGCTGAAATTCAAGAGAAACTCTGGGATGGCCAAGCCATTTAACAAGGATTTTTCCACAAACAACTATGTGGATAAATCCAAAATTAAATGCTACAATTGTGGGATTGCTGGTCATATGATAAGTGAATGCAGGAAACCTAGATCTGAGAACAAGGGAAAGCCAACTGAGGTTGTTGACTATAAGAAGAAATATTTTGATCTTCTCAGGCAGAAAGGAAAGGCATTCTTGACCCAAGAGTATGACTGGGCTGTTGATGACAATCATTCTGATGATGATGCTGAGTTAGTCAACCTTGCTTTAATGGTTGATTCTGGAGAGCAGGAAGCAAGTTCAGCTAGCAATCAGGGAAACAAAAGGAATCTATGGTACCTAGACAGTGGATGTTCTAGGCACATGACAGGAGATTCAACCCTGCTCACAGAGTTCAAGGAAGGAGCTGGCCCTAGAATTACCTTTGGAGATGACAGCAAAGGATATACTAAGGGATATGGCCTGATTTCAAAAGACAATGTCATCATTGAAGAAGTGGCTTTAGTTGAAGGTTTAAAGCACAATTTGCTGAGTATCAGTCAGATTTGTGACAAAGACTATGAAGTAAAGTTCACAAAAGAAGCCTGTGTTGTTTCTGCCAAGGAAGACAACAATGTGGTATTGACAGGCTTTAGAAAAGGAAATGTTTACATAGGTGACTTCAATTCAGCATGCTCAGAATCCATTACTTGTCTCTTCAGCAAAGCAAGTAAGGATGAGAGTTGGCTATGGCATAAGAAGCTGTCACATTTGAATTTTAAAGTGATGAATGATTTGGTAAGAAAGGATCTTGCTAGAGGAATCCCTCATTTGGAGTTTGTCAAAGATGGGCTATGTGATGCCTGCCAATTAGGGAAACAAAAGAAATCATCTTTCAAAAGCAAGACAGAGTCATCCATTGTTAAGCCTCTTCAATTGCTGCATATGGATTTATTTGGTCCAGTAAATGTCATGTCTATTTCAAAGAAGAAATACTGTCTGGTGATTGTAGATGATTTTTCTAAGTTCACATGGACTTTCTTCCTGCACTCCAAGGATTGTGTAAGTGAAATCATTATCAATCACCTCAGAATGCTAAACAATGGTTCTGAAGACAGAGTACAAAGGATCAGGAGTGACAATGGTACTGAATTCAAAAATTCCACAATGAAGATTTTCTGTGAAGAGAATGGAATTGTCCATGAGTTTTCTGCTGCCAGAACACCTCAACAAAATGGGGTTGTTGAAAGGAAAAACAGAACTCTCATTGAAGCAGCTAGAACAATGTTAAGTGAATCAAGATTACCAACATATTTCTGGGCTGAAGCTGTCAACACTGCATGCTTTACTCAGAATATTTCCTTGGTCAATCAAGCTAGAGGAATGACTCCTTATCAGTTATTAACCAACAAGAAACCAACTTTAGCTTTTCTACATGTCTTTGGATGTAAGTGTTTTGTGCTAAGGAATCATGGAGATAATTTAGGCAAATTTGAAGCAAAGGCAGATGAAGCTATTTTCGTTGGATATGCAGCAGGGAAAGCCTACAAGGTCTACAATCTAAGAACCAACATTGTTATGGAATCTGTACATGTTGTGTTTGATGATCAAAAGATTCTAGGCCTAAATGATGAAGGTTACCATGAAAAGTTGGAATTTGAGAATGAAGGTGAAGGAAGAATGTACTATGATGATGATGAGGAGAATGAAGATCATGACCACAGAGATCCACCTAGAGCTGTTACACCAACTAGAAGTGATGCTTACACTGAAAATGAAGCATCTGTTGATAGTCATTCTGGAGCATCCGTTGACAGTCATTCTGCAACATCCGTTGACACTATTAGAGATGCATCCGTTGACAGAAATTCTCAAGCATCCGTCGACAGGCAAAATGATGCATCCATTGACAGTCAACTTCATAACTCAGCAAGGACAACAAACTCAGGGGGAGTTTCTCAAGGTCAAAATTCAATGCTAAATCAACATGATAATGGAAATGAAGCAACCTCATCAAGATCAAATCTTCCACCTGCAAGAAAATGGACTAGAAATCATCCATTTGAGTTAATCATTGGTGAATCAAATTCAAGAGTCCAAACTAGAAGGGCCACTCAAGCAGAATGTCTATACAGTAGCTTCCTGTCTCAAGAGGAACCTAAGAAAGTGGAAGATGCCCTTCTAGATCCAGATTGGGTGTTAGCAATGCAAGAAGAGCTAAACCAATTTGAAAGAAATAAAGTATGGAAACTTGTGCCCAAACCTGATGATAGAAGTGTCATAGGTACTAAATGGGTTCTCAAGAATAAGACAGATGAAAATGGCATAATTGTGAGGAATAAAGCTAGATTAGTGGCAAAGGGCTATTCTCAAGAAGAAGGAATAGATTTTGATGAAACTTTTGCTCCAGTAGCAAGACTTGAGGCAATAAAAATCTTTCTAGCCTATGCAGCACATGCCAATTTCAAAGTCTATCAGATGGATGTCAAAAGTGCCTTTCTAAATGGGGAACTGGAAGAAGAGGTCTATGTCCATCAACCTCCTGGTTTTGAGGATCCAGAATTTCCAGAATATGTATATCTTCTCATGAAAGCACTTTATGGTTTGAAGCAAGCACCAAGAGCCTGGTATGACACTTTATCTCAATTTCTTTTGGAGAACCACTTCACTAGAGGTACAGTAGATAAAACCTTATTTCATAGGGATATTAATGGCTCTTCAATACTTGTTCAAATCTATGTAGATGATATTATTTTTGGGTCTACAGATGAGAAGCTTTGCAAAAAGTTTGCCAAACTTATGCAAAGTAGGTATGAAATGAGTATGATGGGTGAATTAACTTACTTTCTTGGCCTACAAGTAAAGTAAGTTAATGAGGGCATTTTCATAAGTCAAACAAAATATATTTATGATCTCTTAAAGAAATTTGACTTAATGGATTGTACATCTGCTAAAACACCTATGGCCACTGCAACTAAGCTTGAGTTGAATACTAAGGAAAAGTCTGTGGACATCTCAAGTTATAGAGGCATGGTAGGTTCACTTTTATACCTAACAGCTAGTAGACCTGATATAATGTTTTCTACTTGTCTTTGTGCTAGATTTCAAGCTGATCCTAGAGAGTCTCACTTAATAGCTATTAAAAGAATTTTCAGGTATCTCAAGGGAACACCAAACCTTGGCATTTGGTACCCAAGAGAATCTGGTTTTGATCTAACTGGCTATTCAGATGCAGATTATGCAGGTTGCAGAGTTGATAGGAAAAGTACTACAGGTTCTTGTCAATTTCTAGGAAACAGGCTTGTGTCATGGTTCAGTAAGAAACAAAACTCAGTCTCCACTTCTACAGCTGAAGCTGAGTACATTGCGGCTGGAAGCTGTTGTGCACAGATTCTATGGATGAGAAACCAACTCATTGACTATGGTCTAAAAGTTGAGAAGATTCCAATTTTCTGTGACAACACAAGTGCTATTGCCATCACAGGGAATCCAGTGCAACATTCGAGAACCAAGCACATTGACATCAAATACCACTTCATTAGAGAACATGTGATGAATGGTACAGTAGAAATGCACTTTGTGCCAAGTGAAATGCAGCTTGCAGATATCTTCACCAAGCCTCTTGATGAATCCACATTCACAAGATTGGTAGGTGAGCTAGGTATGCTTAACTTGTCATAATTTCTAGTGATATTTGATTTCAATGAATTGAAGCTGGAAATGTGTTTTGATTTACTTGAAAGTTAAAACTTTCAGAAAACTTTTCTGCAGAAATTTTGCCTAAGGCAAAATTAGCTTATCAACGGATATCCTTTTATCCGTTGATAGTATAAACACATTACTAGATTTTTGCATGTCAACGGGTAACAGGCTATCCACGTCATCAACGGATAAACTGTTTCTCAACCGTTCATTCTATATCCGTTGATATACATTTTTTTAACCGTTGGTAACCGTGTATATCTAATCATGGCTGTACTTATTCTCTTTTTATTTATTATCTGACAGTTACTTTTGACCAATGGAGTAATTACTTTTAATTATTTCATTTTTAATTCTTGAAAAATATAAAAGGCGGACTTGTACTCTCACATCTCACTTTTATTCATTTTCAAGCGTATCAAAAGTTAACTGCATCTTCTTCCCTAAAACTCTCTGTAACCAAAGTTCAATCACTTCAATGGCGCCTATTGTTAAGATGATGTCCTCCACTGGGTTTACCTATGAGAAGAACAATTTCGCGGCCTTTGTTGACACAGTGAATGCTCCAGAAGCTTACCACACTTTGATGAGTTTCGTGAAGAAATGCAAACTGTCATATGCTATGACGGCTACCACTCCCTTAATCCACGAGGTAATTGAAGAAATGTGGACATCTGCTGAGTACAATGGCACAGACGGTACAATTGCTTTTTCTTTAAAGGGTAAAAACTATGTGGTTAATTCTGATGTAATAACTGCTTGTTTAAAATTGCCTGAGAATAACTGTCTGAAAGTACCTACTGATGCTGAAATTGTTGCCATGCTTAATTCTATTAATTATGCCCTTAGTACTGAAAACTTAGGGAAAATTGCTAGAAAAGGAATGGTTAAAGAATGGAGCTACTTCTGTGATGCCTTCATTAAAACTTTTTCAGGAAAAATTAGTAATTTTGATGCTGTTACCCAGTCCATTCTAACAATGATGTGTATGCTTTTAAATGATAAATTCTATAATTTTGGCACATTAGTTATGTATGAGATAGCTGCAAAGTTGGGTAAAAAGGAAACTAGGAGCAAGAATATCTACTTTGCTAGATTTTTAATGCTCTTAGCACTGCATGTGTCTGAGAATAAGCTATCCATTGCTAACCCGGATAGCAAGTTCCAATGTTTTGTTCAGGAGAAGAGAGTCTTAAGTGACCTGATTCGAATGAACCTCAATGCAGGAGTACAGTTGGTATATCTACCAATTGTTCAGGTAACTATCTCTAACTCTGAAACCCCTATCTTCAACCCCCAAATTTCTTTGCCTTCTAGTGTCACAATGGAGTCTGTAGTTGTGACCAAACAGGCTCCTACCAAAGTGACCAAATCCAAATTTCCAAAACCACACTCTAAAAGGCAAACCTCAATTGTCTCTCAAAAGACACCTGTTGTAAAATCTACCAAACCTCTTGAGGGGAGTGTGAAGGTGGTAGTGAGTGGTGAGGGACAGGGTGAACATCAAAGAAGCCCTAAGGATAAGGAAGGAGAGATGAGTGCAACCACCATTTCAGTCTCTCAAAAGACTGCTAATGTAACTACAGGCCAAATTCTAGTTACACTCTCCCAAAAGAGTGTGACTACTGAATCAAGTTCCCCACAAGGAACACTGCACAAGAGGGTTAGGGACACATATAGCCCAATCTCAAAAACCTATGGAAGAAGAGTGAAATCTAAAACCACAAGGGGATCACAGGGTGCACACACTGTACAGGAAACTGTACCTTCTCAAACTCAGTTTGATGTGGCTTCAATAAATGTGGAGTCACAGCCCCTTGATCTTAATCTTCAAATCGACACACATTACAATCCACCATCACCAACTCCATCTCTGGATGTGGATATGATATCTACATCAATTCCTGATTCTCCATCTTTAAGATTCTTGGAGAAGCCCCACTCTGTAATTGGTGGTCATCATCTTTTAGATGATTTGTTGGACCATCAATCTTCCCTTCCAGAATTCTCAACACAGACTGTGGCCTCGAACTTAAAATCAATCTCCACAGATTCAGTGTTGGTTTTCTCTTCAACGGATAGAATTATTCCTTCCTCAACGGATATCCTTCATCCGTTGACAAGTGTTTCTCCATCAACGGATGCGCCTCTATCTAGCCATCCGTTGACAGCTATAACTACTCCATCATCGGATATTTCTTATCCGTTGATAACTCACTCTACCACTGCTAAATCTGACATTCCAGTGTCAAGTGTAGAGGAGTTCTCCGTAGTTGAAACACTTTTAGGTTTGAGGGAAGGGAGTGAGAGGCTGCCTTGTGAGCAGGCAAAAGGAGAGATAAATAATGAGAGGCTGGCCATTTCTTCCGGTCAGGAAAAAGGAGAGTTTGAGAGTTCCACCTTAGTAGGTGAAGGTGAGGGTGTGAGGTGTGAGCCAAGGGGAGCCCTTGATGCAAGAAAAGAGAGATGAGGGGAGAGAAGGGTCTACAGGAGAGATAAGGATGGAAAAAGCAGCAATTGCTAGTGAGTCAATGAGGGTTGATGATGCATCCAAGGAAATGGAATTTCAAAGAGAATATCAGTCTATGATTGACTCCATTTCTTTGGATGCTGAAACCTTTACTCACCCTGTTCCTGCCTATCAAATTCTGGCACAACAGGGCAATGTGGAAGCAGAGGAGGCAATGCACCTAGTGCACACCTCACAATCTCTACTTAGAGCTAAGGAATCTATAGCAGCTCTGCCAACCACTGCTGAGAGTGATGAATTTGACAATTCTGAAGATGAAGACAGCCAGAGCTCTGAAGATGAAGGTGGTAGCAGTATTCATGATTTTGCATTTGCTCAAAACTACACCTATCATCAACTTGATATGGAAATCATAAGGCAATATAAATCTGCCCTGGCTGAGCACCCAGAAGCAGATCCACAGAGAAAGGTTGTTCTTCAACAGGCAATTGACTCCCTAAAGTTACAAAAGATGCAAATGGTGATTCAGAGATCCAATTTAGAGGAGGTCAAACAAGAAATCAAGGATGTGAAGATCTCTGTGGATTCCAAGCTAGAGCAACTAGCTCCTACAGCCACTCAGAGGGTGTTGCAACAAAGGTTTCTCAAAGAAGACAACCTGGCTAAATCTGTGCAACTTCTCAATTCAAGAGTGGAAAAGATGGAATCCCAGATGGAGCAATTTCTTCAACATCAGAAACTGCAAACCCAACTGCTAGAAAAGTTAGTTGCAGCCCCAACTTCTAGTCAAACCCTTGATGCTAACAAAAAGGGGGAGAAAGTGGAAGAGGCTGTGGCAACTACAAGTCAACTCTTAATTTCTGAAAGAAGGGAAGCAGCAAGTAAGGGGGAGCAGCAGCCTACCATAGTGGTCAATCCACAAGAATTCATTGTCACAGCTTCCCCCAGCAAATCCAAACCTCTATCTGAAGAGTTTGATCTTTCAAACTTGACAGAAGAAGAAAAGCTAGCCAAAATTGAAGCTCTCCAAAAGATGAAAGAAGAAAACTATGAAAGGATAATGAGGACAGAAAGATTGATCAATCAATCTATTGCATCAACTCTGTTCTCTAGCCAAACCTCAGCTCCAACAATATCTACAACAATTCTGAAGGTGCTCACTCCAGCAATTGTGGCTCCTACATTCTATGATGCTGAGCCTTCTCATGTTAAGGAATTTGAACCCTACATCAAATCAAGACCCTTCTCACCACCAAAAGCAAATGGGAAGAACAAGTTACAACTGGACTTTCCATTTCCCAAGGATGATGAAGAGAAGTTGATGGGTAAGGCAATCAAGGAATTCAAGGAGAAGACTAACAGTTGTGTAAGAGAATGGATGGCTGTAATCATAAGGAATGGAAAAGTTCTAAACATATCCAACAGCCATCCTAGATTTGTTGAAGCCAAGAGAGAAGAGACTTCAAGGCTGCTAAGAGAATCTCAACCAAGCACTGAATATCAATATGAAAACTCAGATGAGAAGCAAGCAAGGCTGGCTCAAGAGTTATTGGATGAGGTAGAGGATGAATTGAGGGAACCTGAGGAAGTCCCCAAATTCAAAAAGAAAGGGAAATCAGTCCCCAAATCCAAGAGATTAAAATCACATGCAAGGAGGCCTGTCTCTCCAGAAACTGAAAACAAAGAGACAGTTGGTTCATCACAACCTATTGATGTAAAAGTATTCAACCCAGATGTAAATTTCCATGGTGAGCCTATAGTACCTAAAGAGGAACCAATGAATCTTGACTCCATTGAGGTTCCTTCATTCTTGCTGAAGCCTCAACAGAAGCCTACACAGAAGAAAAGGAAACCAAGGAAGCAACCTTCAAAGGAACCAATTCAAGTTGTTAGGGTACCTGCAATTGTCAGGCAGCCAATCTTGGAAAACAAGGATGATTTTATCTATCAGGCAGATATTGAAGAATACTCTGACATGAATCTTTATCTGGATGAATTGTCAGAAGTAAGAGGAATTGACAAATATAGACATTTGCCTGAAAGATTGGTCTTTGTATACAAGGGAGGAACGGAAAGGACATGGCCACTACAAAGGGTTCTTGGAGAAAATTATCATACCTTAACCAAAGTGTTCTCTGCAATCAAGAGATACACAGGGTTCTCCAAGATAGCAAAAGGGGAGATACTGGACAAAATAGAACAAATAAAGAGGGATTGGAACTCACCATCAAGTCTACCAAGGAAAATGAAGATCCCATACAATGGACAGAAAATCCACCTCCAACCTTTCTGGATGATGGAGTTCAGGGATGAAGATGGTAACAGGAGATTCTTCAGGTTAGAAGACCAACTACCAAAGGCTAGTTCTCAATACCTGAGATGGCTACAACAGAAGCTAAATCCAAAGGTAGATGAAGAAGATGCCTTCTATAGGCAACTCCAAATACAGATTGAGTCCAACTCTGCCAAGGAAGGAAAATCAAGGGTGATGCCAACAAGAGGAAAGAAACAGTCCTAATCTGCTCAGTCTAGAGGAGCACTTCTCTGTAAATTTCTCAAACTTTCAGTTTTTAATTATTGTAGCTTAATACAATTTATGTATTGTTCTTTATATATCATTAGGAATGTTTTGTTATCATCAAGGTCCTGAATTTATGCTTTATTGCCATCAAGTATAAATTGGGGGAGATTGTTAGGAATATGTTGTACTTGATGATAACTTTTGAGGTTTTGTAGCTGTCAACGGATGAGGATTTATAACTCTATCCGTTGACAGGTAGCTCATCAACGGATGAGGTTTTGTAGCACACTACAGTATCTCTATGTTATCAGTTGATAGTGTTTTTATCCACAGTCATGTTGACTATCAACGGATAGGCAGAATAGGGTAGCCAATTGTAAATAAGCTATGCTATGTAATTCTGTCTAAGTGAAAGTGTATCAACGGATGAAGACTAAACAATATCAACGGATACAACTCAAATCCACTCTATCAACGGATACAGCTCAAGTCCCAATATCAACGGATACTGCTCTATACATCATCAACGGATGTCAGTATACATCATCAACGGATAATCATTGACACTGTCTTCTATGATTAGCTGGAGATTAGCAGTTGATAAGGACATGTTTGACTGACAGATCACATGAGTTTATAGTAGATACAAAAAGCAGTATGGCAGCCATACTTTGGAAACACAGAAGAAAGAAGCATTCCATTTACACTATGAATACAAGAAAGGTGCAGGAGACATGTCTGAACACAAGGACAACCTTTCGGCTACATGTGTATTTGGAGTGTAGTAGCAAGTCAACTAGAATTAGATTAGTATTATCTTATTCCAGTAGTACTTGTAAAACTTGGGATATATAACCAAGGGTAGCAACTCTTTGTAGGTTAAGAAAACAGACATATTTGCTTAGGGTTTCTTGAATATCCTTAGAAGCAAAGAGTTGTAAAACGGCAGCTGTGTACATTTTGTATCACAGAGTTTTCTTCAAATAAAAGCTTCAGGTGGTGCATATTAACCACCTGATTTTATATGTGTTTGTGTTTAAATCTTACATTGCAATTATCTCTTCATAAGTTTCTGAAGTTCTTATCAGAAATTTATAAATATCAAGAATTGTATTCAACCCCCCCTTCTACAATTATACAAGTGTGTAATCTGGGAATAACATTGTGTTATAATATTTATGTATTTGTATCACTCATCGTCTCCAGCATTTTGGAGGCCCTAGATTATTTAAACTATATAGTTTAGAGGATTTAAATTTTACAGAACAAAATAACATGAATATTACATTAACACAATAATTCTGAAATATCGAACAAAATAAAGTTATAGCAGTAACTCAAATCAAGAAGTTAGAAGTCGCTTTTGAATAATTCAAATTAAATCGTTGCAATCTAGTTTAACTAACATTTTTTTTCAATGGACATCATAGCCACCGTTGATACTCTCTTCTTTCTTTACACAGTAGCAACTATAATCGATATAGTTAATATAACTTTGTATTATGATATTTAAAACAAAATTTTTTGATTACGCTCTTTTTTAATACAAATAGAAAGGTTAATTTAAATAAAGATAGTATTTATTCAAAAAGGAAATTTTGTATTGTCAATATTTATTGTTTTTAATTTTAAATTGAGCTTTAGAAGAATTTTTTAGTCAAAATATGCATAACAATTAATTCAAAATAAATATTACATCTATACTATATTATAATAAGCGAAAGGGGTATAATTTGTAGTTGGTTACCCCCTTATTTTTAGTTATCCTCTTATTTTTATTTATCCTCATCCACAACCGTTAGATCTTCAATTCAAATAAATCATGACGGTTAGATACAACAATATTAAAAGTTGATTTTTTGTGGCCCTAGGCAAGAATATGGGCAAATTGCCCTCGAGGAGATAAGATTCCATTAAGTATTTTGATAAAATATTTAACTTTTTTTAAAATTTGGTCAATAAAATAGTTATCATAACATTTTAGGAATCTAACATTGACAATTTGCATTATCAACACTTTAATGAACTTCACTATATATCTAGAAATTAAAAAAAAAAACATGAAATATTTATTTTAAAAGAATATTTAGAAGGATATGAGTACTTCTCTTTAAAAAATATACTTTTTAATATTTAGATGGATATTCAAGTTTTCGTTAAGTGTTTCGATAAAATTTACTTATTCAGTTTGATCAATAAATATTATCAAAATGCTTAAGCAATCTCACATTGACAATATGTATTAAAAATAGTTTAATGAATTTCACTATAACTCTAAAAAAGTACAAAAGATTAAATAAAAATTCCAAAAAATAAAAATATATGAGTACTTTTTAAAAAAACAATATTCGTCAAGTATTTCCATAAATATTTTTTAATTGTAATGGATCAATAAAATTATTTTGAAGATTCCGTTAAGTGTTTTAATAAAATATTTACAAATTCCTTTAAACTTTTGTCAATAAATATTTATCAAAACACTTTTAGGAATCTCACAATGAGAATGTGCATTATTTAAACTTTAATGAACTTCACTATATATCTAAAAAATACAAAAAAAAATGAAATATTTACAAAGAATATGAGTACTTTTCTTTGAAAAATCTACTTAATAACTTTTTTAAGGATATTAAAGATTCTTTTAAGTGATTCGATTAAAATATACTTATTCTTCTAAAATTTGATCAATACATATTTACTAAAACATTTAAGGATTCTCACATTGCCAATATGTATTAAAAATATTTTAATGAATTTCATTATAAGTCTAATAACTATAAAAATGAAATTTATTTTTCAAAAAAAAATTAAAAAGATAAGAATATCTTTTTTTAAAAATAGTCGTCAAGTGTTTTAATAAGTGTTTTTAAAGTATCTTAATAATCATAAATTAAATATCTTAAAGAATCTCAAAAATATTAAAAATATACTATTTAAAAAGGATATAACTTTTTCAAATACATTTTGGAATCTCAAAAATAATAATAGGTAACAAATTAACATTCTATATTATGCAAAACACTTTAAAGAACCTCAAAATTTGTTAATTTAAAAAATATTCCAAAAAATATATTTTAAAAGAAATTTTGAATGAAAATTAAAATATATATGTTGAAATTAAAATATTCCTACCTATATTTGAGATTCTTTAAAATATATAGGTTGTATTAGCTCATTTCCATATTTGGATTAAATTTATTAAAATTTGAAATTAACCATTTATTTGAATATATTTAAATTTATTTGAAATTTATCTTTTAAAATTTGAATTTTAAATCTATCAATTTCGAATCATAATGTATATGTCAGTCAAAATACAATAAATCTTTAGTGTATATTTCATTAAACTGTTATCTATTTCCAAAAAAAAAAACTTATATATCAGATACAATTAAATGATGTCTATTTTACCAAGAATCTCTTTTAGGTTTTGTTATAACAGATTTTATATGAAATCTACTTACTTAAATATTTATGATTATACCATATTCTCTTAAGTGTTATATTAACTTTTTATTAATAATAAATTAACGAAATTAGTAAAAAAATTAACGAAATCTTCAATAAATTAATGAAAACAATTAAAAAAAAATTAATGAATTAATGAAAACACTTGATTAAATCTTTAGTGAATTAATAAAAACACTTAACATAATATTTGATAAATTAATATAACACATATTAGAATAAATATAACACATACTACAAAAATTCAATTATAATAATTTTGAATTGATCATTGAAAAATTATCATGTAATATCTTAAAACATCTAAGATATAGTAGAAAAATGAATAAAACTAAAAAACACTTAAGAGAATCTTGGTGTATTACACAATATTTCTATATATTTATTTTTTCAAAAGAAAATTTATACATTTCTTTTAAATTTAAATTACAGGTATAAATATTATAAAATGTACCAAGATTCTCTTACGTGTTTCAAATCAATATATCAGTTTATCTAATTTTATTGTGTTTTTGAGATTCTTTTTAAAATTGTTTTAAAAGACATTCTATAATAATTGAATTTTAATTTGAAAAAATATTATTTAAATTTTCTTAAATATTGGATAAATTATTTATAGTGCTCTACTTGTACATAACTATACCGAAACTTATTTTATACCAATAGTATATTTAGTAGAATCTAAATGTAAATATCTAATAAAATTAAATTACTATTTTTAAATAAATAACAAAACACCAAAGAAAATATTGGTGTATTACATAATATTTTTATATTATACTAAGCGTGTTTCAATGTATCATTTAAAATTTATTCTCCATTATCTCAAGTTCTAGAATTCGAAAAAATATTCTTAAATGTTCCATGAATTATTTATAACGTTGTACTTGTACATTACTATATTCGAAACTTATTTTAAGTTAATAAAATATTTAAACAAATCTTAATATAAACATTTGATAAAGTAATATTATGATTTCAAGTAATTAAAAAAACATCCAAGAGAATCTCGGTATTACATAAAGAACTATTATGATTTCAAAGTAATTAATGAAACATCTAAGAGAATATTGGTGTATTACATAATACTAGGTAACAAAGCCGCGCGGCATAAAATTATTTTTAAAAATCTTTTTTTTTTTCATACTATTATCAATTGAGAATAATTATTTAGTTGTTGATATGGTAAATTGACATTGCGTGTTACGTGTTATAAAAATTATAATATTGTGTTATATATATATATATATATATATATATATATATATATATATATATATATATATATATATATATATATATATATATATATATATATAGGGGGCTACTCCAATACAAACCTCCTTAAAATACAAACCTACAAACCAAGCATAATCTAATATTTCAAGCTAATCTAATGACCAAACTAGGGGTACCCCAATACAAAAAATGCTTAAAATAATTGGCTCTATCCAACAAAAAAAATAAAAAAAATAAAAAAAATAAAAAAAATTCACTGTTCACGTGATGACGTGGCAGTGGATTTCACTGGTTAACGGTGCTTCGCACCTTCTTGTACGGCGCTTCGCGCCTTTATCATTCTAAAGTTGTAAGGAATGGCAATCAATGGTAAAGGCAATAGACGATTGACGGGTGTGTCGAGAGCCTTCGGCCCTCATGACCACCTAACTCATCCGTTTACTGTCTTAAATGCTTCGCATTTCCACGACAAGTTTTTTTTTTTTTTTTTTTTTTTTTTTTTATGGATAGAGCCAATTATTTTAAGCATTTTTTGTGAAGGTACCCTTGGCGGGAACCTTAGAATAAATGAAATATAATTAATTTAGTGTTGGTTTGTAGGTTTGTATTTTAAAAGTGGTTTGTATTTGAGCACTTGCCTATATATATATATATATATATATATATATATATATATATATATATATATAAATTCAACATTTAATATATTTTTTTACTATTTTTTCTAGACAAACTAGCCGCGTTTTGCACAATTAATAATTTTTTATTTTTAGGTAATAAAAACATAAAAATTATTATCTATTATATTAAGAAAAATTGATAGATATTTTAAAAAATTCCTTAAAAAATTGATTTGACATAGTTTATATGAATTTTTAGTTGGAAAATACTCTTATTATATATTTAAATTTTTATAATCTTAAAAGTATCATAAACATGAAAAATAGCAATCACAATACGAACGTAATCTTTACGATAAAAAAATTATAGATATTGAATATGACTAAATAACGTTTCTTAAAACCGACACCGCTCTCATAACATATATGTTCAATAATAGTGTAATAATTTATTTAATTAGAAAATTAATTCATTTCAAACAACATATGACATAACGTGGTAATTTTTTTATCGATTTATGATAAAATATTTGGATAATTCAATTTAATCGGTTTAGTCACAACACATGTGTAATTTATTTTTTTGCAAAAGTAAAAAACTATCGATATTGTTTATATACAAATTCTAGATGTTAACTGAAAGATCTTTATATTTCCATAGAATTTCCATAACTTATAACTATTTCCATATTCACTAAAAAAATATCTATGAATAAGTTAAGTTTATCTATTCTATAATTATCTAAAAAGAAATTACCGGGATCTTGAATATAGAAGAAAAAAAAGATGCAATGTCAAGAATTTTAATTCGTCATTTTATCAAAAAATAATCTTAATTATATATATATATATATATATATATATATATAAGTAATATTTTTATATTACATAATAATTATAATGTGCAAATAAAATTTTTTAATCTTTCAAATATATTAAATAAAATAAATTTTATATCTTGTTTCTTGACAAATAAGAATAAAGTAATTTTTAATATATTTAATAAGTGTAATTAATGACAGATTATGATGTTCTTTAGATGTTATTTAATGTTGTTAATTAATGTAAGAAAAGAATTTTAATAAGAAAATTCAAAAACAAAAAATTCAAAAAAAATCATGAATGCTTCTATTGCTTTTTCGATATTCAGACATTATAATATATATCGAGAAAATGTGCCGCACATCGCGGCCTCGATACCTCATGGTCTCGCAGAATCCGACTAATATAATCAAATATACTTAATATTTAGTATACACAAATGTATGATTTTTACAAATTCCAAAAAAGAATGAATAATAAAATTAAGATTTCATTTGCAAATAAATATTAAACTAATGATCTCATAAATAAATTTAATTATGTAGATTTATGATAGATGTAATTATATAGGTAGCATTAATTATAATATTGATAAATAAAAGAAATACTAAATGTACGTTAATTACGTTTTAGCTAGCCGACTTTCATCCTAAAAGATTCGATCAGAAGAACATTTTTCAATACATTAATCGAACATATTTGTTCAATTTTTCCTCTCAAACAATTGGAAAGAGTTAAAATATGTAAATAAATAAATTGTAGAATTAACTGGTAAACATATTAAACTTTTTCCTTGAAATGGATTACGACAATTTATCATTTTGGAGTTTATTTATTTTATTTTTAAATACATTCTAATTAAATCATATAAAACACAATAACAGAAGTTTTGAAAATGAGAAAGTCAGCCCCCATTTAGTTGAACTTGATTCTAATGTTGCTGTTAGACCGCCTGATTCAAAGGAACAGAAGTAATACTCCCTCCGTCCCTTTTTAGTTGGCACATTTGCAAAAAACATACATATTAAAAAGAATTAATTATATAATTTGTTTCCATATTTGCCATTAATCTTAACATTAAATAAAGAGTTATGGGTGTGTATATTAAATATAAAGTCAAACATTGGTATTAGAAATAAAGGGGTATATATGGAAAAATTGGTAAAAATATGTATTGGAACAAGGAATGTTACAACTATTTAGGGACAAATTTTTTTTGTAAATGTACCAACTAAAGAGGGACGGAGGGAGTATTTATTTTTTGTCGAAAGGAGCAGAAGTAATACAATGAATGCTAATACTAATACAATGATATATATATATATAGGTAAGTGCTCAAATACAAACCACTTTTAAAATGGGTTAAATCTCAAAGTGCTCACTGAAGTGGAGGGCTAGTATCAAATTGCTCACCCTAGTTATCGGCATCTCATTTGAATCATTAAAGTCATAATAAATATCAAATGGATACCTTTAAAATATACTCAAAAAATAAAAATAATTTTTCATTGATTTCTACACATTTTTCTTGAATGGTTCCATAACCAAACGAAAGGTTAATAATTCTAGTATTTTTGATAATATATTTAGAATTTAAAAAGTTTATTTACTATTTATTTTTAATTAAAACAAGGAAAATGACAATAAAATTAAAAATAAATAGTAAGTGAATTTTTAAAAATCTAAATATATTATCAGAAATACTAGAATTATTAACCTTTCGTTTGGTTATGGAAACATTCAAGAAAAATACGTAGAAATCAATGAAAAATTATTTTTATTTTTTGAGTATATTTTAAAAGTATCCATTTGATATTTATTATGACTTTAATGATTCAAATGAGATGCCGATAACTAGAGTGAGCAATTTGATACCAGCCCTCCACTTCAATGAGCACTTTGAGATTTAACCCCTTTTAAAATACAAACCTACAAACCAACACTAAATTAATTATATTTCATCTATTCTAAGGTTCCCGTCAAGGGTACCTTCACAAAAAATGCTTAAAATAATTGGCTGTATCCAACAAAAAAAAAAAAAAAAAATCTTGCCTTGGAAATGCGAAGCATTTAAGACAGTAAACGGATGAGTTAGGTAGTCACCCGTCAATCGTCTATTGCCTTTACCATTGATTGTCATTCCTTAAAACTTTAGAATGATAAAGGCACGAAGCGCCGTACAAGAAGGTGCGAAGCACCGTTAACCAGTGAAATCCACTACCACATCATCACGTGAACAGTGATTTTTTTTATTTTTTTTATTTTTTTATTTTTTTTGTTGGATAGAGCCAAGTATTTTAAACGTTTTTTGTATTGGGGTACCCCTAGTTTGGTCATTAGATTAGCTTGAAATATTAGATTATGCTTGGTTTGTAGGTTTGTATTTTAAGGAGGTTTGTATTGGAGTAGCCCCCTATATATATAGAATGGTGCAAACATAAAAGAAAGAAAAATAAAGTATGAGGCAGGAATCGATGCCTTGAACAGGCATGCGCCATCTTTCTATGGAGCTCAGGGATTAAGAAAATAGAAAATTGTCTTGAAATGTTTTTTAAAATGCCACCCCACCTTTCCAATCCCCTACTTTTATTATATATATATATATATATTTCCTTTTTTAAAAAAATTATACAATTTTTTTTAAAATTAAGTTACATATAAGAATATTATGTAATACAACAAGATTCTTTCAAATCAATATATGTTTATTTTCTTTTTTATCTTTTTGAGATTTCTTCGAGAATTCTTTTAAAATAAAGTTACTGTTATGCCCAAATCTGGCATAATAGCTAAATTGATTTGATTTGCTAAATTAATGGTTCATTATTGACTATGGGCCTAAAAGATGACAATTGGGCCACTAAAGAACACCATTGGATTCAGCCCGGCACAGCTACAGTGCCACTGCGCTCATGACCCGGTCTAAGGGATCGCTTCGCTGGTACACTCTCATTGGGATCGCTTCGCGATGCCAACACATCTGCTGGATCGCTATTTCTAATTCTTTATTGGAAGGCTCATGGCCAGACCCAAGGTCGCATGAGTAGTTGGACAGATGGGATCGCTTCGCATGGCTAGATCCCACGAGGTCGCATGCTAGGTCCTGATTAATTTTCTATTGGCCAATTCTATCCGTTCGAGACTATGGGCTTCCACAGTTGGGCCATGGATCACGGATATGGTTGATGATTCACTGCCATGTCAGCCCTGAACGAATGGGCTTGGACTTTGGTTTATCTCCTAAAACCCTAGCCCGCCTAGGTAACTTGTTGCCCAAGAACTACGTCAGGCTTGATCCCTATAAATAGGGTACGTAGGCACCTTGAAACGGAAGAGAAACAGTTTACCTGAAAACACCTATCAAGCTCAGCCACATCTAAACACACAAACCCTAAATCCTCTGTTCTTCTTTTATTAGCAAAATATCCGTATTTTGCTCCGATAATCCAGCAAACCTCCAAAATATTGTTATACAATATTCTCCCTATAACATTTGGCGCTAGAAGGAGGGCATCGAGTCATTGAATTGGGAGAAGCGATGACTAAATCACACAAAAAGAAGAATGATGGAGAGACCCCGGGATCGCATAAGCTTAACAAGGACGATCCCCTGACGAAGGACCCCTCAGAGGACGAGGTGTCCAAGGACGACTCTAAGACTGGGTAAAAGGAGGAACACACCCCCCAGTACAGAGGGTGGCGTTGACCAGCGAGGTTATGTCTTTTCTAAAAGGCCTCGGCAAACAAGTGATTGCTGTACATGAGAGGGTCGCAAAAGTGGAGAAGCGCTATAGTTCTAGCGGATCGAAGAGGAACGCAAGGACAGGTGGTCGAACACATCAAGGGGAAGGAAGTAAAATCTGTGACGCCCCCAGATCCGGGGTCGGAGATCTAGGCGCTCACGGTCCATTTTCCATTAATAACACACCTGTCCTTGCACACAATATATATAACACAGCCATCGACCCCACAATAAACTCACACCACACTCACACACACAGGTTAGAGCCTCAGAAATGTCACACATTGATTAAACAGTAATAAAGTTATCAGAGTTATTACAGACCGAATTAAATAGTATTTATGCTACCAGCAACACTCCGATATGAAGCGAAGCTGGCGGCTTGAAAGTTTGTTACGATACACTGCCTTGCACAGGTCATGCTGATAAATAAAACATACTAACAAAAGCTGCCAACCAATCCGGCTAATGGGGCCTACCGGTGGAATCTCAAGTGGTGGCTCGGGCCTAGTCACCTGCTTTCGAACAGTCTGCCTGGGTCTTGCCATTTCGCTTAGCTGTTGTGTTTGTAAAGTTTGAAAACAAGCAAGAGTGAGCAACTATAGCTCAGCAGGAAATATATATAAGATAGGCAATATAACATCTCATATGATTGGCAGTTGATATATTTGTTTGTATCAATCAGTTATAAAATCACTTGTCATACTTGATAAATCTCGAAGGTGCAACAATATGTGCCCTCGTTTTCAAAATAAACTTGCAGTTCTAGATACTGCATTGAATCAACATCTTTCTCATCAAAATAGAGCACTATCAGCAACTTGGCACAAAAGCCTAAGAAGCAGTGTCAAAGCATTTTTCCAAAATGGAGGAATGGGACTTAAAGAAAACATAAAAACCTGACAAGGATTGACGATGATCAGTCGCCACATCCAAGTCCAATAATCCGCGGGTCTTCTCTACCGGTAGAAGGATAGAAACTACATCCGTAACTATCCCTCGGGTGAAAACTACATCCGTAATCACCCTCGATGAAAACTACATCCGTAATCATCCTTCGGTAACACCTGGGCCGGAATAATAAGTGATGGACCGCCTGGCTCACGGCCGCTTACACATCCCGGGAATCGTTCGTCAACGGTTCCCACACCTGCCAGAGTCCTTTTTTCTTTTCTTTTAAAACTTGATTTTGATTGAAAACAGAGTAATTGAGGTCCGACATCAGTCGACCGATGATTCTTGAAATCATACAAGAAGCAGAATCTGACCGGGGGTTTTCGAAAATGTTTTGAGTTCGAAAGAGTTCGAGTTTGAAAGAATTAAAAAGTATCTTGGATTAACTTGCCTTTAAATAATGAACAGTAATTAATAAATAATATTTTAAGATTTAATATTAATAATTAATAAAATAATTATTCGATAAAATAAACTCTTAATCCAAGATAGGGTTTCAAGTATTTACGAAGATATAATACTAGTTATTTGAATATACGATACCACCCGAATGACCCTTCGGGTTTTCGCAATATAGATACGATATAATAATATATCGCTCCCCGGTCAATAGTATATACGGACCGCTACGACCTCTATTGCTAGAGTCGTTGTCCGAAGAAAACATTTCAATCTAAGTTCAAGGGGTAAAAGCATACATGTACTTGTTCAATCTCAATTGCATCAATACTTCGATAAACATAGCATTTGATATCATTTGAAAACTACAAACACAACAGTGAAAATCCTTGTATAGGGATAAGTTTTGAAAAGTAAACTTGCCTTGGTTTGGTTGGGGTGGTCGAGCGTGCGGATTCGAACGATCTATACATAAACAATAATCGTCCGTTAGTACCTTAACAATTTCTCTCTAATTACGGGGTTTTAAGGGGGTACGAAATTAACTTAACGACTTCGTCTTATGACTCCCTAGCCCCACTATAGGTCCATGTCATCACTTGTTTACGCTCGTCACCTACTCGACTTAATTTAGTTACTACGTTCGAATCATAACCACTAACCCTAGAATAATGTTCCACTAATCGACCTTTTTCCATTGCGCGAATTTTACTCTAGCATTTTTATAAAATCCAAAAATTCATATTTTAATCCAATTCCTATTGGGTGGTCTTCACCACTGCATTACCTACATTCTCAAATTTTTCCATGATCCCAAATATATTTTAAGGTGTTTAAACAAGGTTCACAAGGGGGTCACTTAATGCAGTCCATAGTCCAGAAACAAAATTCACTCCTCCGGCCATAACTAAACATCCACACATCACCTAGCTATGAACCTTACATTTCCAGAAACTACATTCAATTATCTTTCCAACAATATAAGGTAGGACATCAGGGGACATCATTTGGGTGTTCAAAATCGTGCTACAACATAGATCAAAGTTCCTGGACAAACTCAGCAAGCTCAAATCACTTAGATCAACCATTTTTCATACTTCCATAACATAAACACCACTTAATACACTTAGATCATGACTCATAACACTCATGGAGATATATATATTAACCATAGCCATAAAAATCACAATCTCAACATCAAAACCCAAGATCCATGCTATCCAATACATATACATTCAAGATAAGCCCTAAAATACATGGATCTACTACCATACTATATGAACAACACTTAACCAAGGGTGGTTTGAGATTTTATACCTTCTTGAGTAGCTAGGGACCTTGAATGAGCTTTACAACAACTAAGAATACTTGGATGAGCCCTCACACACCTTAATCCTTCAAGATCTAAAAGATAATAAACTTATGTTAACACTTTTCTAACTTTCAACAATTTATAACTCAAGAACCAATGGATGGAAGGCCATGTAATTGATACCATACCTCTAATATGATGCAAGGAAGCCCTAGAAAGGTTGTAGATGAAGAAATCTTGGAGGGAAAATCTCTCCCTCTCTCCCAAGGTGGTTCGGCCGAGAGCTTTACTAAAGGGGGGGGAGTGTTTTTCTCTCTTTTTGTTTTGTTGGAATGGTAAGAAATGCTAAGTATGACTTGTATTATTGTGGTTAATAAAGAGTAGTCACATGTTGCCAAGTCTATAGCCTAGGTTGCCTCCATGCCCTATTGTCCCCTAAGTACATCATCCATCATGCTAGTCACTATTCACTTTTACTTTTATGTTTTCTAGTTCCTTTTTCTAACTAGCTAGTTACATGGCACTTGCATGTAATTCCTTTCCTTGTAATATTATTCTCCCACCAATGCTTGTTATTCAATCCTTACTTCGTATCGTAACTTAATTATTCTCTCGTAATAATATTTCGTCACGTAGAGATTTCCCCTATAATTCCTTAAGTACTTATTGTGTAAGTTCCTCGAATGTCCATAATTCCTCGTCATAATTCTTAATAAATCCTTTAATACTCTAACCATTCTCAAATTCCAAGTTTTATAAATATTACTAATAGTAAGACTCTTGCCTTTACAATCTCTCTGTATATCTTACATCATAAATGCAACAACGCAGTTTCTCAGACAATCAATTCTATAAATCAACAGGGATGACTAGAAAGGTTCCATAATGATAATGTCACAAGATATTAAATAAAAGGAAATATTACCAAAAATTAGGGTTCTTACAGCCTCCCCTCCTTAAAAGGATTCCGTCCCGGAATCAGGTTGAAAACAGTTGGGGGTGCTTTTCACGCATTGCGCTCTCTAGTTCGCATGTTGATTCTTCGACATTCTGATTCCTCCACAAGACTCTCACTAGTTTGACAACCTTGTTCCTCAGCACCTGTTCTTTTCTATCCATGATTTCTACGGGTTGCTCTACATATGTCAAGTCTGGTTGCAGATCCACTTGATCATGTTCTATCACATGTCGGAAGTCGGTATGGTACGGTCGTAGCATGGACACATGGAACACGTTATGTACTTGCTGTAAGCTCGGGGGTAAAGCCAATTCATAGGCTAACTTCCCAACTCGTTTCAAGATCTCAAAAGGTCCAATAAATCTCGGGCTTAGTTTTCCCTTCTTACCAAATCTCATCAATCCCTTCCACGGCGATACCTTCAACATAACAAACTCTCCTACTTCATATTCTTTATCCTTGCGGGTCTGGTCCACATACTTCTTCTGTCTGTCTTGGGATGCTACCAGCCGTCCTCTTATGAGCTCGATAGTTTCTCTCGTCTGTTGGACCAGTTCAGGCCCTAAAATCTTCTGCACTCCAACTTCATCCCAACACAAGGGAGACCGACATCTTCGTCCGTATAAAGCTTCATATGGGGGCATGCCTATACTCGCATGGTAACTGTTGTTGTAGGAAAATTCGATCAACGGCAAGTGGTCATCCCAACTTCCCTTAAAATCAATGGCACATACCCTCAACATGTCCTCGATGGTCTGGATGGTTCTCTCACTCTGTCCGTCTGTTTGGGGATGGTATGCAGTACTCATGTTTAACTTAGTCCCCACACAATCCTGAAAACTTCTCCAGAACCTGGAGTTGAATCTCGGGTCTCTATCTGATACAATGCTCACAGGAACCCCATGTCTAACCACAATCTCCCTTAGGTAAATATCCGCCAGTTTGTCGACAGTATATCTCTCGTTGATTGGAAGAAAATGTGTTGACTTGGTCAACCTATCGATAATTACCCAAATGGCATCATGATTCGTCTTGGTCCTTGGTAATCCGACCACAAAGTCCATCGCAATCTGCTCCCACTTCCACTCGGGTATCTCTAAGGGTTGCAACAATCCACTGGGCCTTTGGTGTTCGGCCTTTACTCTTTGACATGTCAAGCATTTACTTACCCACTCTGCCACATCCTTTTTCATATTAGGCCACCAATAGTATTCTCTCAGATCCCTATACATCTTAGTGCCTCCAGGGTGAATTGAGTACCTCGAACTATGAGCCTCTTGCAAAATCTCATCTTTTAACTCTTGAACGTTCGGAATCCATATCCTAGATGCGTACCTCATAATTCCATTCCTGTCCTTCTCACACTTAATTTCCTCGCCAGTCAAAATTTTCTCCATCGAATTCTTTTCTTCCTCTATCTTCTTTTCCTCGCATAACTTAATATTTTCCAATAACGGTGGTTGGACTTTTATTTCCATTAGACTCTCTTGTCCAATTCCTGGTAACCTCACTTCAATCTCCAGTTTCTCAAGGTCCTTGATCAATTCGTCCACTGACGTTATCATCTTAAGCTTCTCCTTTCGGCTAAGTGCATCGGCCACCACGTTGGCCTTCCCTGGGTGATAATGAATCTCACAATCATAATCTTTGATTAGCTCTAGCCATCTCCTCTGCCTCATGTTTAACTCTTTCTGAGTGAATATGTACTTTAAGCTCTTGTGATCCGTGTAGATTTCACACTTTTCCCCATAAAGATAATGTCTCCAGATCTTCAAAGCAAAAACTATCGCTACTAATTCCAAATCATGGGTGGGGTATCTTATCTCATACTCCTTAAGTTGTCTGGACGCATACGCAATCACCTTACCGTGCTGCATAAGCACACACCCTAAACCTTTATGGGATGCGTCGCTATAAATCACAAAATCTCCCTTATCATCAGGTAGGGCTAGTATTGGTGCTGTCACCAACCTCTTCTTCAACTCTTGGAAGCTCTCTTCGCATCTTTCAGTCCACACAAACTTCTCGGTCTTGCGAGTTAGTCGGGTCAAAGGGGCTGCTATCTTTGCAAAGTCTTGGACGAATCTCCTATAGTAGCCAGCCAGTCCTATGAAACTTCTCACCTCTGCCGGAGTGGTTGGTCTCTCCCAATTTGATACAGCCTCTATTTTGGCTGGGTCCACTAGAATACCTTGTTCGCTGATCACATGCCCTAGAAACTGAACTTCCTTCAACCAAAATTCGCACTTCGAGAACTTAGCGTACAACTTTTCTTCTCTCAATGCTCCCAATACAATCCTTAAGTGCTCTGCATGTTCTTCTCTTGTCTTGGAATAAATCAAGATATCATCGATGAAGACTATAACACACTTGTCCAAGTATTTCTTGAAGACTCGATTCATTAAGTCCATGAAAGCTGCAGGGGCATTCGTTAACCCAAATGACATCACTAGGAACTCATAGTGTCCATACCGGGTGCGAAAGGCCGTCTTTGGTATATCTTCTGGTTTAATCTTTAACTGGTGGTACCCGGTCCGCAAATCAATCTTAGAGAAATAAACTGCATCTTTCAATTGGTCAAACAGGTCATCTATCCTGGGCAAGGGATACTTATTCTTTATAGTCACCTTGTTCAACTCCCTGTAGTCTATACATAATCTCATGCTGCCGTCCTTCTTTTTCACGAATAACACCGGGGCTCCCCACGGTGACACGCTAGGTCTTATCATCCCTTTATCCAACAACTCTTGTAACTGAGTGGCCAGCTCTTTCATCTCCACTGGGGCTAGTCGATATGGGGCTTTCGAAATTGGGGCCGTACCCGGAACTAAGTCTATAGCAAACTCGATGTCCCTATCGGGTGGTAGTCCGGGAAGATCGTCCGGAAATACGTCCGCGAACTCATTAACGACAGGGATTTCCTGCAGGTTTGGTGCCTCCTTATTGGTATCCTTCACATAGGCTAAATAGGCTTCGCATCCTTTACGTAACAACTTCTTAGCTTGAATCATAATCAGGAACTTTTGGTTTTGCCGTTTCCCATTAAACACTACTTCTTCGTCCCCTGGCAGTCTCAAACTTACTTTCTTCTTGACACAATCAATCTGGGCTCCGTGGGTTGTTAACCAATCCATACCTACTATTACGTCAAACTCCCCTAGTTTAAAAGGTATTAAGTCTACCCGAAAGTGTCGCCCTTCTATTTCTAAGTCACAACCTGGACATACTTGGCTAACGGGAATAATTTCATGATTAGCTATCTCTATTTGCAATCTGTCTTTCAATGGCTCAGTCTTAAGGCCTAACCGACATACAAAATCTAGAGATATGAAAGACTTGGTAGCTCCTGAGTCAAATAAAACATTTGCTTTAACTGAGTTGAGTAGTAGGGTACCTGCAATCACATCCGTGTTCCTCACGGCATCCTGTACTGTCATGTTAAAAGTCCTTGCAGTAGGGGCCTTGTTAGAAGCAGTTCCACTCACTCTTGATGCAGCTGGCCCAGAGGACATACATTCCCTCATTCGGTGCCCGGGTTTCCCACACTTGAAGCAATTACCTCCGACACTCGGGTTGTTACTAGTTCCGCGACAGGCGTTAGCATAGTGGCCTGTCAGCCCACACTTGAAGCATTTCACATCTTGCAGGTTACACACGCCCGTATGTTTCCTTCCACATTTATTGTATTCTGGGGGCTGGGCTCGGGATGGGGTAGAGTAAGACGATCCCTGTGGTCGGCCGCACTGGCCCACACTCCAACTTTCAGCTCTCTTGGTTCCAAAGTTCTCGCTGGGTTGGGACATCGTTCCTCACTTAAATTTGCTCGGAAAGCTCCCACCAGCAGAGTTTCCCTTTCGGCTATCCAACTTCCTCTTCTTTCCTTCTCTCTCCTTCTGCGTCTGTTCACTTCCAATTTCGACAATTGACGCTTTCTGTACCAGGGTGGCATAGTCTGTCAGCTCAAGAACCGCCACACGATTCTGAATCCATTGTTTTAGCCCTAATTGAAATCTTCGGGCCCTCTTTGCCTCAGAGTTCACATACTCCGGCACAAACCTTGACAACTCAGTAAATTTGGCCTCATACTCGGCCACTGTCATGTTTCCTTGTTTCAGCTCCAAAAACTTTAGCTCCATTTGTGTCTCCATGAACCTAGGAAAGTACTTCTCCAAGAACAACTCGCTAAATCTCTCCCAGGTTACCACACCTCTTCCTTCCAAATTCTTCTTAGCTTCCCACCAATAGTTCGCCTCACCCTTCAGAAGGTAAGTGGCGAAAACAGTCTTCTGCTCTTCAGCGACACCTAGTATCTCGAAAGATTTTTCCATTTCCTTCAGCCAGGCCTTTGCCTCGACAGGGTCGGCAGTTCCTTTAAATTCCGGGGGTTTCAGGGATTTGAAGATCCGGAAAGCATTAGCATTAGCATTCTGGGGTGGTTGTTGAACTGGGGGTCGGTCCAAGTTCTGCCTAAGTAACTCCATGAACTGTTCCATAGGGCCTCCCCTAGGATGTTCTACCTCTCGGGTATCATCACCAGCTTCTTCTTCTTCATACTCAGAGTCGTCAAACAGGTTATGATCGTTGCCCTCATTATCACTCAGGTTGACATTCTCCCCTTCACGGTTCTGGTGGCCTCCGGCTCCATGGTGGCTACCATGGCCCTCAGAACTGATCGGGTGAGCTCGAGTGTTCATTCTTCTAGGTGGCATGATTCTGATAATAAAACAAGAAAGGGGTTAGGGTTTTCCAATTACCTGACAGCGTTTGCACGGGTCAGGAGCGTATCGTTCCTCCTCATAAGGGTGGAAGTGCAAAAGTTTTAATAATCCGTTGTTGGAGATAAAATGTCAAACATTTTTGGGGGAAAAGATCCCTTTGGGATGCGAAAACATTTACAAGAGTTTTCAAAATTTCGAAACCTCAAAAATATTTTTCAAAATTTCAAAACACACATTTTTTTTTTTGAAAAAATTTATTTTTAAAGATTGTAGGAACATTTTTGGAAATTGTAGAAAACAATTTGAAATCGCATATCGTAACTTTGAAACGGTATGGTTGTATTTGTGGCTTGTAGCAATTGTATAATCACAGTTGTATATCAAAACAGTAAAGCATGGCATCGGAAGGTAAAGCAGTTGCGGCAATATTAAAGAAACTGAAACTAAATAAGTACGGTACAGGGGTTATCACAAGTTTGGATGTTAGAGCAAAATACATAGTTCCGATGTCAAAGTCTAGCAAAAGTGGAACAAATACAAATACATCATCCGAATAGTCAGGCTACACAAAAGTAGGGCTACATCCATACATACTACCCGAAGTCACATCTACATATCTGTAGGTCAGTCTACTCATCCACTGGTCAGAAAGGATACCACTGCACAAGTCAACTATCCCGCAAAATCGACACACTAATGTCATCTGAACCTAGGGGACTGAGCTATAAGTAACACATCACGGGACCGCGCCGCGACGGAGCAAGGTCCTCACTCGGGTAAATTCACGACGCACAACACGTCTAGCATCCCTAGCCTGGATCACTCCACCCCCGCGGATCCCTAAACCAAGAATCCTATCGCGACTCCTCATCTCGATCCTGTGGAGTCGAGCCCTAGTCCTCCTAGCAACAGTGGTCCTCATCTCAGCCTGGATCCTCAAGCGCGCCTCGCGCTCCTCCACTAGTGCCCGCCTCGCCTCGTTAAGTCGGGCCTCTGCAGATAGTAAGTCTCGGGTCAAGAACTGTACCACGTAAGCATGCTCAGTACCAGACACTGGGGGTAGGTCCACCGGTGGAGGTGGTATGACAGGAACAGGCGTAGGTGCAGCAGCAGCAGCAGGAGCAGGGGTGGGGTCAAGCTCCTCCTCGTCAGAAGTGTCATCCTCAGAGCCACCATTCGATGAAACAGGGCTAGATGTCTGTGGAGAAGGTGGGGGTGACACAACACGACCCTCGCCGGATCTCACACTCTCCTCATCAGTAGCTACAGGAGGTGGGGTAACAAGCTCTGGCTCGGGCTCAAAGGGCTCCTCAACGGGATCCTCATCATCAGTACTATCTATCACTATAATCCAAGGGCCAAGCTCGGAGTCAGCACCCATATCCTCCTCAGGGTCCTCGGTCTCTCGCATCAGGGCCTCATCATGCTCCCTCTCGAAAGCCTCAGGGTCTGGTATCTCATCCATCTACACAAGGGAAATAAAGTGGGTCACTAACCATAAAAGAAGGGTTTAGGAGTAGTTCCCTCACGGGCCTTAAAGTCAGGGCTATATCCGATAACCCGACTACAAACTCGATGAGAGTTCCAAGTATTATTAAAGTTGTTATTAAGGTTATCGTTATTGTTCTTATTATTAGGGTTGCTTTCTTAAATTACTATCGTTTCTGAAAACTGTAACCTCGCTCTGATACCATTTTTGTGATGCCCCCAGATCCGGGGTCGGAGATCTAGGCGCTCACGGTCCATTTTCCATTAATAACACACCTGTCCTTGCACACAATATATATAACACAGCCATCGACCCCACAATAAACTCACACCACACTCACACACACAGGTTAGAGCCTCAGAAACGTCACACATTGATTAAACAGTAATAAAGTTATCAGAGTTATTACAGACCGAATTAAATAGTATTTATGCTACCAGCAACACTCCGATATGAAGCGAAGCTGGCGGCTTGAAAGTTTGTTACGATACACTGCCTTGCACAGGTCATGCTGATAAATAAAACGTACTAACAAAAGCTGCCAACCAATCCGGCTAATGGGGCCTACCGGTGGAATCTCAAGTGGTGGCTCGGGCCTAGTCACCTGCTTTCGAACAGTCTGCCTGGGTCTTGCCATTTCGCTTAGCTGTTGTGTTTGTAAAGTTTGAAAACAAGCAAGAGTGAGCAACTATAGCTCAGCAAGAAATATATATAAGATAGGCAATATAACATCTCATATGATTGGCAGTTGATATATTTGTTTGTATCAATCAGTTATAAAATCACTTGTCATACTTGATAAATCTCGAAGGTGCAACAATATGTGCCCTCGTTTTCAAAATAAACTTGCAGTTCTAGATACTGCATTGAATCAACATCTTTCTCATCAAAATAGAGCACTATCAGCAACTTGGCACAAAAGCCTAAGAAGCAGTGTCAAAGCATTTTTCCAAAATGGAGGAATGGGACTTAAAGAAAACATAAAAACCTGACAAGGATTGACGATGATCAGTCGCCACATCCAAGTCCAATAATCCGCGGGTCTTCTCTACCGGTAGAAGGATAGAAACTACATCCGTAACTATCCCTCGGGTGAAAACTACATCCGTAATCACCCTCGATGAAAACTACATCCGTAATCATCCTTCGGCAACACCTGGGCCGGAATAATAAGTGATGGACCGCCTGGCTCACGGCCGCTTACACATCCCGGGAATCGTTCGTCAACGGTTCCCACACCTGCCAGAGTCCCTTTTTCTTTTCTTTTAAAACTTGATTTTGATTGAAAACAGAGTAATTGAGGTCCGACATCAGTCGACCGATGATTCTTGAAATCATACAAGAAGCAGAATCTGACCGGGGGTTTTCGAAAATGTTTTGAGTTCGAAAGAGTTCGAGTTTGAAAGAATTAAAAAGTATCTTGGATTAACTTGCCTTTAAATAATGAACAGTAATTAATAAATAATATTTTAAGATTTAATATTAATAATTAATAAAATAATTATTCGATAAAATAAACTCTTAATCCAAGATAGGGTTTCAAGTATTTACGAAGATATAATACTAGTTATTTGAATATACGATACCACCCGAATGACCCTTCGGGTTTTCGCAATATAGATACGATATAATAATATATCGCTCCCCGGTCAATAGTATATACGGACCGCTACGACCTCTATTGCTAGAGTCGTTGTCCGAAGAAAACATTTCAATCTAAGTTCAAGGGGTAAAAGCATACATGTACTTGTTCAATCTCAATTGCATCAATACTTCGATAAACATAGCATTTGATATCATTTGAAAACTACAAACACAACAGTGAAAATCCTTGTATAGGGATAAGTTTTGAAAAGTAAACTTGCCTTGGTTTGGTTGGGGTGGTCGAGCGTGCGGATTCGAACGATCTATACATAAACAATAATCGTCCGATAGTACCTTAACAATTTCTCTCTAATTACGGGGTTTTAAGGGGGTACGAAATTAACTTAACGACTTCGTCTTATGACTCCCTAGCCCACTATAGGTCCATGTCATCACTTGTTTACGCTCGTCACCTACTCGACTTAATTTAGTTACTACGTTCGAATCATAACCACTAACCCTAGAATAATGTTCCACTAATCGACCTTTTTCCATTGCGCGAATTTTACTCTAGCATTTTTATAAAATCCAAAAATTCATATTTTAATCCAATTCCTTTTGGGTGGTCTTCACCACTGCATTACCTACATTCTCAAATTTTTCCATGATCCCAAATATATTTTAAGGTGTTTAAACAAGGTTCACAAGGGGGTCACTTAATGCAGTCCATAGTCCAGAAACAAAATTCACTCCTCCGGCCATAACTAAAAATCCACACATCACCTAGCTATGAACCTTACATTTCCAGAAACTACATTCAATTATCTTTCCAACAATATAAGGTAGGACATCAGGGGACATCATTTGGGTGTTCAAAATCGTGCTACAACACAGATCAAAGTTCCTGGACAAACTCAGCAAGCTCAAATCACTTAGATCAACCATTTTTCATACTTCCATAACATAAACACCACTTAATACACTTAGATCATGACTCATAACACTCATGGAGATATATATATTAACCATAGCCATAAAAATCACAATCTCAACATCAAAACCCAAGATCCATGCTATCCAATACATATACATTCAAGATAAGCCCTAAAATACATGGATCTACTACCATACTATATGAACAACACTTAACCAAGGGTGGTTTGAGATTTTATACCTTCTTGAGTAGCTAGGGACCTTGAATGAGCTTTACAACAACTAAGAATACTTGGATGAGCCCTCACACACCTTAATCCTTCAAGATCTAAAAGATAATAAACTTATGTTAACACTTTTCTAACTTTCAACAATTCATAACTCAAGAACCAATGGATGGAAGGCCATGTAATTGATACCATACCTGTAATATGATGCAAGGAAGCCCTAGGAAGGTTGTAGATGAAGAAATCTTGGAGGGAAAATCTCTCCCTCTCCCAAGGTGGTTCGGCCGAGAGCTTTACTAAAGGGGGGGGAGTGTTTTTCTCTCTTTTTGTTTTGTTGGAATGGTAAGAAATGCTAAGTATGACTTGTATTATTGTGGTTAATAAAGAGTAGTCACATGTTGCCAAGTCTATAGCCTAGGTTGCCTCCATGCCCTATTGTCCCCTAAGTACATCATCCATCATGCTAGTCACTATTCACTTTTACTTTTATGTTTTCTAGTTCCTTTTTCTAACTAGCTAGTTACATGGCACTTGCATGTAATTCCTTTCCTTGTAATATTATTCTCCCACCAATGCTTGTTATTCAATCCTTACTTCGTATCGTAACTTAATTATTCTCTCGTAATAATATTTCGTCACGTAGAGATTTCCCCTATAATTCCTTAAGTACTTATTGTGTAAGTTCCTCGAATGTCCATAATTCCTCGTCATAATTCTTAATAAATCCTTTAATACTCTAACCATTCTCAAATTCCAAGTTTTATAAATATTACTAATAGTAAGACTCTTGCCTTTACAATCTCTCTGTATATCTTACATCATAAATGCAACAACGCAGTTTCTCAGACAATCAATTCTATAAATCAACAGGGATGACTAGAAAGGTTCCATAATGATAATGTCACAAGATATTAAATAAAAGGAAATATTACCAAAAATTAGGGTTCTTACAAAATCCCTGCTAAGAAACTCATTGATGACTTCGAGGATGTCCTAACAGATCAAATGAACCCTGACTGGAATGAGGAAGAGGATTCGCTCGAAAAGAAAGGAGGATCGCATGACATGGTCGCCTCATCTGAGGGGAGATCGGTCAGTGTTTTTGACCGTCTCGGAAAGAAGCTAACTGAACACGACCTTCGTCAAAAATTGGAAAAGGTTAAGGCACCTCGGGATGAAGAATCTAAGAATATAAGCAAGGGCGCTCATCGACCATTGTCTCCTCATCGAGATCGCGAGCGGTCATATCGTCGTGATGACAGACCCCCCTCTCCTCGCAGAGAGCGTGAGCGGTCCCATCGTCGCGATGACAGACACCCATCTCATCGAGACCAAGAACGATCCTAATACCATGAAGAGGATCGTAAAAAGACGCAGGAATGACCAGGAGGAGTCTAGTGTCCCAAAAAAGACTCAGTCACACCATGGAAGTACTGGAGATAAAAAGGAGGGTGACAAGGAAGCCAAAGTAGGCGATTATAAGCTGGAGGAGTTGAAAAAGGTCTTGGACGCAATGAACAGTGAGAAAGGGATTTTTAGCACTATGGGCTCTTCCTCGCCCTTAACCCACGAAATTCGAACCGCGCCACTTCCTGCGGTGTTTCGAGGGCATCATGCGGACATGACCTATAATGGAGATACTGATCCAGCAGAGTTCGTAATTCGGTTTAACAATGAGATGGAAGTCTACCAGGTCTCGCATCTGGCGAGGTGCAGATTGTTCGCAGCTTCGCTAAGAGGAAGCGCTCAGCAGTGGTTCGAATTTGTTAGAACTCGGAGAGAGATGATTTTATAATCATTTTTTTTATAAATATTTGGAAATATCATGAATCTAATTTATTTAGTATTTGTTAGGTCATAGCAGTGGAGCTGTGTGTGTTGTGACCTAGATCGAATTTAACGGGTAGAAGCATCGTACGGTAAGTATATACCGTACTATTTTATTGTTGAGAATGATTAATTTCGATCACTGAACACAACAAAGTTCTACTAAAATACCTTATGATACTTTCTGGGTTGTGAGTGCTTTTATAGCTGTATTAAGTTTAGACAACCTGTCATAAAATTTCATGGAAGCAGTAGGAGAACTTTGCGATATTACAAGTCTGGATGGTCAGTATTTAATGCACGTATCCATTTACTGCAGGTATCTTGATGGTGATTTTGACACTTACCTTACACATATGCGAAACCCCCGCATTTGGGGAGGAGAACCAAACTTCTCATGGCTTCCCATTTCTAAAGAGGTTCCATACCAATTAACACATATATTTTTCAAAATTCTATTAAAGATTTTTCAAAATTCTATTAAAGATAAGTCAGAGATTGCATTTTCTTAGTCCTTATCAGAGCACAAAGATTTTATCGGAAGAACACAAAGTGTTTGATGAAATTACCTCAAGAACTCGAGAAGAACAACAGACAGATTGATTCAGCGGAATGAACAATCGGATATACAAATCTCAGAATCGATTCCGGTTGCTCTGATACCATGTTACAAATCAATAAGATTACAGAATGCTTCTCGAATAGATTTACACAAGCTAAAACAACTGTTTATTACTCAGGCTTACTGATTAATCTCCATTACAAACCAAAGAAATAACAGAGATTACAAAGAGAATATAAAAAGATATACAATGTTCTTTGAGAGAGATTACAGGTTAAGCTAATATATAGATTGAGAGTTAGTTAGTCTACAAGCTTAGCGGTCAAACAGTCTATTATCTAATTCTATATAATGCTAAGAAATGGATTCCAAAGTATTCCTTAATTATATAGACTGTTTTTAAAAGATCATGGTTTTGCTGAGCAAGGATCTAAATCACTGAACGCTAAGAGAGTAAGAATAATGCAGGATATAATCATTGTGGTTTAGCTGAGCAAGGCTAAATCATTGATAGCTACAAGAGTAAGAACAATGTAGGAGTATATACTTTCTTAAAATCGTAACTTCATCATGTTTTCTTTGTCAGTAAATATTGGCTCACTCAGATGAAGAACAAAAAGAGTTGGTCAACATGAACTAACAAACTCTAATTACTAGAAAGTTCATTGCAGTTACATCTGATTTGAAATAAGATAATGCGTGTATGCATATAAATGTCCCAAAGTATAAGATATTAGCGTTGCTGAATCATTTCAGTGGACGCATATATTTGTCCCAACGAACTGAAATCGCATATTCATAGGAATAAATGACCTACAACCCTAACATCCACACGCATAATCTGAATTCAGTAACTGAGAATGGAATTAATTCTCGTCCTCCTTCCTCTGATTTTTTTTATAAATGTAGAATTACTGTGCACCAAAGTTGTACGGACGTCCACCAGGTCCATGTGGCCTCCTGTTGATCGGAAACATGCACCAGTTTGACAGCTCAAACACTCACCTCTACTTAATGGTAATGACATTTTCAAATTGAGACGGATGTGTTACAGTTGAGCATTTTCAATATAAATACAATTTTCTCATGCAAAAATTCGAAAATTAAGTAATTGTTGTAATTTGTTTTGTGTTTGAATAGATAGGATTGAGTACTTCTGTTTTTGATTCACGAATTCTCAACCAAGAGTCATAACACTTAAAAATTACGTATACTAATTTACTTCAGTTAATGACAATAATTTTGTGCTAATATATTGATTTGCCTATATGCCAGAATGTTATAGTTGCAGGGGCAGGCACAAGTGCAGCAACTGTGGTATGGGCCATGACTTTTTTAATTAAGAACCCCTACAACAATGAAGAAGGCGAAACAAGAGGTTAGAGAGATAACTGGAAAGAAGGGATTTGTTGATGAAAACGACCTGCAAAAGCTTGTTTATCTTAAAGCGGTTGTGAAGGAGTCACTGAGATTGCACCCACCAGTTCCACTTCTTATGGCTCGAGAAACAATTGAAAAATGTGTGATAAGTGGCGATGAGATTGAAGCTAAAACACGTGTATACATAAATGCGTATGCTATAGGAAGGGATCCTGAATCTTGGGAGAATCCCGACCAGGCTTTACCTGAAAGATTCATAGATAGCAACGACAGGATTTTGAGCCGATACCTTTCTGAGCAGGCCGGAGAATGCCCCATATGTTAAATATTGCATTACTAATTTTGAAAAAAAATTCAAGAAAATATGTTACATTAGCATGTAATTAATGTTTATGAGAAAATTTTATTGTGGATTAAAAGATCTTATTATAGATGGGATTGTATTGTGGATTGAAAGATCTTATTATAGATGGGATTGTATTCATTAGACAAGAAACTTGTCATTCCAATATGAATACAATTTTAAAACGGAAATCCAAGTATAATTCCTAATCTTATCACAAAACGTAAACCTATTCATTAATTTTGCTTATAAATACAAACGCACGTTAAAACATTCATGCACATACACATAAATTTATAGATACTACATTGCACTGGTTCAATATATATACGGAGATATCAAGAGGATCAATAAAATTTGTGTTTAGCTTGATCGGTTTCATAAGAATGAAGATGAAAGTTCTGTGTTTATCGTTTTTCGTTCAGCTTTTACTACTGTTAGCTCAATGTTCTGCTAGATGGAATCCTACAGGGAACATTAACAAAGATGTTGAATTGGTATCCTCGCCACCTGTTCAGCTTCGTAGACAGTCTAACTATGTGGTGATGGACAATGGATTGGCACAAATATCTCTGTCAACTCCCGGAGGAATGATAGATGGAATCGGATACAAAGAAATCAATAACTTACTGGAACCTGAATACGGTCCAAATTATAGAGGATACTGGGATCTTGTTTGGAGCACGAACGGAGTCCCTAAAATCACTCAAGACAGGCTGAACACAACAAATTTTAAAGTTATAGCTGAGGATGAAAACAAAGTGGAGCTTTCATTTACAAGAACATGGAATCCTAATTTCCAGACTATCCCTCCAATGAACATTGACAAAAGGTATGTAATGTTGCGTGGCTCCCCTGGTTTTTACACGTATTCAATATTCGAGCGATTACAGGGAATGCCTGGTACAATTATCGCTCAAACAAGGGTCACCTTCAAGCTATCAGAAAAATTGTTTCATTACATGGCCATATCTGATGAGAGGCAGCGATACATGCCAGCACGCGAAGATCGTGAACCACCAAGAAGTGTACAACTGGCTTACCCAGAAGCCCGTTTGTTGACAAATCCATCAAACCCCAGCTTAAAAGGAGAAGTGGATGATAAGTTCCAATACTCTAAAGACAACAAGGATAATGTGGTACATGGATGGATAAGTGATGAGACTGGCGTGGGATTCTGGGTGATCAGCCCTAGTTTTGAATACCGCGCTGGAGGTCCTTTTAAACAAGAACTTACCTCTCATACTGGCCCAACTTCCTTAGCAGTATTCTTTTCTAACCACTACTCAGGCAAGGAGTTGGATTTACATTTTGGGGATGGAGAGGCCTGGAAGAAAGTTTATGGTCCAGTTTTTGTCTATTTGAACTCAGCTTCGACTAAAAATGTTAATGATCTTCATTCCACACTCTGGACTGACGCTAAACAACAGGCATCAATAGAACAACAAAGTTGGCCATATAGTTTTCTCCTGTCTAATGACTACCCTCATGCCGATCAACGTGGTACGGTAAGAGGCCGGTTACAAGTCAGTGACAGGTACATGAATCAAGGCCTAATAAATGCAGAATCTGCTTATGTCGGATTGGCTCCAAAAGGGAATGAAGTATCATGGCAAAAAGAGAACAAGGGTTACCAATTCTGGAACCAAACGGATGCGACAGGAAATTTCTTACTTAAAGGTGTCCGATCAGGGAACTACAACTTATATGCTTCAGTTCCTGGTCACATAGGCCATTACATATACAAATCTGATGTTACAATTACGCCAGGAAGTGCAATTGAACTGGGTGATCTTATTTATGAACCTCCAAGATTTGGACCAACATTATGGGAAATTGGAATTCCTGATGGTACTGCTGCTGAGTTCCACGTTCCTGATGCAAAGCTTGTCAATAAATTATACATAAATCATGACAAGTTTCGACAATACGGCCTATGGGATCGATACACAGATTTATACCCTGACAATGACCTAGTCTACAACGTTGGAACCAACAATTATAGCAAAGATTGGTTCTTTTCTCAAGTTACAAGGAAAATCAATAACGAATACCATCCAACGACATGGCAGATTAATTTTGATCTGCCAAATGTGGTCGCTAGTGGAACTTATACACTTCAATTAGCATTGGCATCTACAAATTTAGCTCAGCTTAGGGTTTATGTTAATAGATCTCCGGCTGAGGGATATCCTCTGTTTAGAGTAGGTCAAATTGGACATGACAATGCAATTGCTAGACACGGAATACATGGATTGTACTGGCTCTTTAGTGTTCAAATACCAGGCCGGGCTCTTATTCGTGGAAGAAACAATATTTTGTTAAATCATCGTACAGCCTCAAGTCCTTTCGTAGGCACTATGTATGACTACATCCGTTTAGAAGGGCCTCCTACACTGTAAAATCGGAAAGCAATTAGGCGTCATTTGTATTTTGTTTGTTTAATTGTTGCATTTGTACACTTATTCTTTACGTTAAATGTACCGATCACATGCAAACATTGTTCTAATTTTGTAATAAATCTTCTGATAATGGCCGGATGATCACTACTGTTTTTTCGGAGAAAACATGCGGCCATCAAAATCATAGGTGATCCTATCTGATCAGAGCAACAAACTCAAATTCTTCTTGCATTATGAATAATCAAATTTTCTTTTCTCCTGCCTTTTCGGTCGCAGGAATAATTTTACTATTGCTGCTATTCAGAGTCAAAAAAGTTGCACTCTATCGTCCTACATCATATTGATGTTGTATTTGACCAGGAGCATGAAATAGATCGAATGGATGTAAAAAAAAAAATTAAAGTAAATAATAGAGGGAGGTGAGAAAATTTAGAAAACATGGACTTGTGTAAATATTTTATGATGATAGTCGAATAAAAAGTGGGTATAGTTTTCTATGATTACTGGCGGAGGCATTATAATTTCTTTTAAAAAAAATACATATATTTATCTCATATTAAACGCATCTTTAACATAAATTATGAATACATGTATTATAATTTTAATCCATAAAAATCGAAACTTAAAATAAAATAAAATTTATAACATCAATATCAAATTCTAATAGTTAATACGATCTTTTCTTGTGAGTTTTATCCTCGTTAAACACGTTTCAAGTTGTTCTCAATAAATTATAAAATAAATAACAAAAAGAGATAAATAAGTTCAAAAGATAGTAAAAGATGTACCTCATTGCCTTCGTATTCTACTTTCAATAGAATTTTCAATTATATATTTTTTCTATAAATTTAAATTCTTCTCCTCTGTATTTTTAAACACATATTCTACTTCTAATAGAACTTTTTATATGTCTTTTCCATAAATTTGAGCTCTTTTATCGATAAATTTGAACATCTATTCTACTTTCAATATAACTTTTAATCATATATATTTTCTATAAATTCAAACAACTATTTCACTTTTAATAAAAAAGATTAATATATACCTTACAAATTCCTATTCTACTTTTAAAAGAACTTTAACTATATATAGTTTTTATAAATCCGAACTTTATATATATGCTACTCGATAAACCCGAGTTTCGCGAAGGCGTTATATTTTTTTAAAAAAAAGTTAATGTGTATTAATCTTATATTATATCATCAATATTAAATTTTAACAGTTAACACGATCTCTCTAATGATCTACTCTCTCGTAAAAACAATTCTTTTATTAAAACCTCTCTCTCGTTAAAACCGAATTAACCTCGACTTAAACATATATTATGAATACTTGTATAAAAAATTTTATCCATAAAAATCGAAACTAAAAAATAAAATAAAATTTATAGCATCAATATATAATTTGAATAATTAATAGGATCTTTTCTAGTGAGCCATCTTTTCGTTAAAGATACCACCTCACTGACCACCGTCATTTTCTATTTCCATTATAACTTTTAATTATACATGTTCTCTATAATCTCAAACTTTTCTCGATACATACTCTATTTCTATTTGAACTTTTAATAATACGACTTTTCTATGAATTCGAACTCTTCTTCTACATAAAATTGAACACATATTCTACTTTCAACTGAATCTTTAATTATAAGCCTTTCCAACACATATTCTAATTATAATAAAACTTTTAATTATATATCTTTCCTATAAATTCGAACTATAAATTCGAACATTTATCCTACTTCCAATAGAACTTTTAAATTACTTATTTTTCCAATAAATTTGAGTTATTCTTATTTATAAATTCAAACATCTAACATATTTCCAATAAATCATTTAATTATATGTTGTTCCTAGAAATTCGAACAATCCTCCTCTATTAATTCGAATACCTATTTTACTTTTAATATGTTAAAGGATAATTATTTATTCATTAGTATTTAACATTCTAAAAATAATAAATTGAAACGATCTTAAAGATGCCAACTAATGTTTCATGTATCCTCTTTATTTAATACATGAAAATGCATATACTGTATAGTAAAATGGGTTTTGGACAAAATACATGTTATATTTTATATTTCCACCAAAAGTAACCTTTAAATATGCTAAAGAAAATTCAAAATATATGTATTTCCTTTAAAATTTGAATTACAAATTTTATATATAAGATAAACTTCGAATGGCTTTTATCAATTACAAACAATTTTTAGATAGTACAAATTAAGAAATTTTTCTAAAATATTTTTAATCAATGCATGCAACCTACAAATTTAATTAACTACATAGACCATGAACATGTATCATTGTATTGTTATTTGTTACTAATATTATGTACATGCATGATGGTATTGAATGAATGGAAAGGCAAGAAACCTCATATGGTGATGGTGACAGGAGTTGTCAAAGTAAACTTTTTCGAAAAAAATTTGTGAACTAATATTTTTCCAAGGATATATGTATCTTTACGGAGACCTAAACAGACCTCAGATGTATCATGTGTGTTTAAACTCATTACTAACCAAAGCTGATTGCAAAGTTGACCAGAAAGGCAGAAACCAAAGTTAATGATCAATATTAAAAACCTAATTATAGAAAACATGGTATTAACAAATCAAAATCAACAAAGTCCAAGCAAATCATTATAATCATAAAATCATATCAATAACATATGAAAAGGATTTTATAAATTATTGTTCAAAAACATTACTTACCCTTCCGTATATTCTTTTATTTGCAGAATGAACAGAGGTAGTTGTCTCACAGACGTATGACCGCATTCCTGTCTCCAAACACAAAGATTTAAATCACCTTAAACCTAATAATCAAAGGGAAGCTCTACCAAAAAGATTTGGTTTTATAATATATAAAACTTTTTTGACCGAAGATGAAAACTGTGACCGAGAGAATAGAAGCATTAAATAATGCCCAAGTAAGTCTTTGTAAATTCGAGTTCAACGTAAATTCCAATTCTTCTCTACTGTAAATTAGAATACTTATTCCACTTTCAATGCACTGAACAATATTTTAGTTATTATATAATTCTAATTCTTCTCTTCTAAAAAATCAAATATCTATTATATTTCTAACATGCTAAATGATATTATTTATTTATTAGAATTTAAAATTCTAAAAAATTAGAAAAAATAGATTGAGATGATCTAGAGCGCCATATTGACTAGTTGACTAAGCCGTGGTTCGCGGCGGCCTTATAATATTTTTTTCAAAAAATTTAAAAATATGAATTGAAGAAAGAAATCGAAAAGAAAATATCTATAAATAAATTAGTGAGCACAAAATTATATAAATTTTAATATATATATATATATATATATATATATAGACAACTAATAAACTATATACTTATTTTTTATGTTGATTTTGTTTCACATTTTCTTAGGCCGACACCCGTTGTAATAAATACATATAAGACACGTTTTTCGACGGTCTTGTAATATTTTTTAAAATTTTCAAAATATAGACTATTTAAGAAAGAAATCAAAAAAATTATAAATAAATTACTAAACACAATATTGTACAAATTTTAATACGTATATAGACAAAAAAAACCATATACTGATTTTTTACGTCGATTTTGTGTCACATTTTCTTAGGCCGACACCCGTTGTAATAATACATATAGATAAAAGAGGCGATTTGATTGAATTAATTAAAATAAGACGATGGAATATTATGATCAAGAATAATGAGAAGATAACAACGAAATATTAAAAATTAACAATAAATAAATAAATAGTGAATGGTAAAAGTTCAAACCTTTTGTGTCAAGTTTCTCAAGTTTTTCTACTTCTCAAACAGAAAAATATCTCCTAATTCTTGTTCAAACGATTTAGGTTTTTTTTTTACCAAGATCACTAACAAAAAAAATACAAATTCCAAAGCAAAGAAAAAAAATAAACGAAGACAAAAGCAGGAGCAAAAAAAAAAGGTTACGAACATTGTGATAAAATTTGATCGTTATAAGCTAAGATTGTATATATATACAATAAAATAAACTATATATTTATTTTTTACGTCGATTTTGTGTCACATTTTCTTAGTCCGACACCCGTTGTAATAAATACATATACATAAAAAAAACAGATTTGATTGAATTAATTAAAAGAAGACGTTAGAATATTATGATATACTTATTTTTTACGTCGATTTTGTGTCACGTTTTCTTAGGCCAACACCCGTTGTAATAAATACATATAGATAAAAGAGCAGATTTGATTGAATTAATTAAAAGAAGACGTTGGAATATTATGATCAAGAATAATGAGAAGATAACAACGACAAATTAACAATTAACAATAAATAAATAAATAGTGAATGGTAAAAGTTCAAACCTTTTGTGCTAAGTTTCTCAAGTGTTTCTACTTCTCAAACAGAGAAAGATCTCCTAATTCTTGTTCACACGATCAGGTATTTCTGTAACGAGATCACTAACAAAAAAAATACAAAATCCAAACCAAAGTAAGAAAATAGAAGAAGACAAAAGCAAACAGAAGCAAAAAAAAAGGTTACAAACGTTGTGATAAAATTTGATCGTTATAATCTATGATTATATATATATATATATATATATATATATATATATATATATATATATATATATATATATATATATATATATATAGGGTGTGGCTCAAAAGAGAACTCATTTTTTGGAGAAAACTAAGGTACTAATCCTAACCATTGGATGTATTATAATCAATGGCCCCGCCAGGGGCACCCACACACTAATCAAATACACCCTCACACACACAATCCCACCTAATCCCCTCCGTTTTTAATTTGATTTTTCCCGTCAATCGGTGATATTTTTTTAAAATATAATCGGTGATATTTTTTTAAAATATAATCGGTGATATATATATAGGGTAAGGTTCTAGGGAGAACCTCCTTATCAAGAGAATTAGAGAACTCTCATCTAGACCGTCCATTAATTAAAATTCAATTTAATTACATTATACAAAACATAATGGCAATATTGTAATAAATTATAAAGATCAAGGTCATTTAGAATCTCTCATCAAATATTATACGTATACAATTTCATTAGAGAAGGAAAGAATCATTAAAATAAGATTTGATTTTATAACACAATCTTTTTTAAATTTGGAAAGAATATCATGACACAAATATCACGCTACAGTTGTCTGTATATGATTTAGACTATCCAATATTCCTATTGTACGACGCTGCAAAAACCTAGAAGCATAATCTGAGAAGAATATGGAGGAAGAAGATGATACAACGATGTAATTGTTCTTTTATTTGGGTAGAGTTAAACATTTGAACTACAATATTTTTATAGAACACTAACTAGAACACTTATTTTTGTTACAGGTGTTTTATGGAATCGTCCATCAACAATGTGTTGACCATAAAAGATGTATTGTAAGGTTTCAATCACTTATCTTGATAGATGTGATTTCATCTTTGTTGGAACATTTATTTTCTGATGGAGGAGTGATATGGATTCATCATTCAAAGAACTAGCTGTAAAATAAGAAGAAAGTATTCAGTCATAGGGTTTCAATCACATATATCGATGGATGTGATATCATCTTTGACAGAGACAACTAAGTGTTTCAGTATTGGAACTTGGTTATCAATGGTCGCACGCTAAAGCGTTCTGTTAAGATTTCATGATCTCTTGTAGCCTTACATGATCATATTGTGTTTGGTTCTTATAAGTTTTTCATGATTACTAATGATCTTAAGATTCATTAAGGTTTTTTTTAAGATTCATTAGTTGTGTTAAGATTCATTAGTTGTGTTAAGATTCATTAACATGTTCTTTTAACGTATTAAGATTCATTAACGTCTTCTTTTAAGTTGTTCAGTTATTAAGATTCGGTTGTGAACATGTTTTGTTTAGCATCGTGTTTTTAAGATTCACTAAGTTGTTAAAGTTCATTAACCTGCTCTGTAGGTGTCGTGTTCTAGTATTCTTTTGAACTTTATTTTGGACAACTTTCTTACTTCATTTGGTAGCAGCAATATGCCTTGAGGTGGAGTGTTATTTATTATGCTGATCGAAAATTTGTTTTGGATGTAATGGGATTCATGGATATAAAGGTTGGAGTTATAGTATCTGGAGATTACTTTTAAATCATCGGAAACATTAATTGGTGGATGGAGTTTGAAGAGTCCTAACAATAAGATTCACAATTTTCGAATTGATTATCCTGTTTATTTGTTGTGGTCAATTCTCCAGGGGTGTTAATTTTTTTTCTTGATGAAAGTTGGTCTTGTGTTTTATCTAGGCTACTTATTAGTATGTGTAGGTGTGTGGAATATGTTCTTTGTGGAGTTTTTTTTTTGTTGATTATGCTTGTTGGTGATTTTTATAATATTTGAGAAAAGTCCTTTCTTTTTAAAAATATTTTTAATTAATAAATTTTATACCATTTACAAGAAAAAATAATTATTCAAAACACTAATTTGAAACGCTTAAGAGAACGTCTTAAAAATTTATTCATAAAATGATTTATGTCATAATAAATAATTATTCAAAACACTAATTTGAAACGCTTAAGAGAACGTTAAAAATTTATTCATAAAATGATTTATGTCACTATTTATGTCAATGATTTTTTTTTTGTTATTTTAAACCGTTAATTATTCGTAAGATCTCTATAAAATACATATAAAAATCTATTAAAATAAATAAATGATTAAAAATCTTAGCAAAAGATATAATTGAATCTCAATGTTAAAAAGAAGATTTTAAAAAATATTAATTGAAATTTGAAGATTCTTTTATAAGTTTATTATGAAAAGATAATTTGTTAGATATTAGTAATGTAGTATTTTTTAATTTGGAAAAACACTTTGAAAAACCCTTAAAAAGATTCTCAACACTTGACAAAATACTATATAATTATTCATAAAAGATTCTTTTAAGGTATTTAATAGAAAGATTAACAAAATATCATATGTTTTTCTGTAAATTTTGTATATACAGAAATTTGTTTAAAAATTTGTTTTTACTTTATGGATTCTCTTAAGTGTTCAATTAAATTATTTCTACAAGATTTTCTTAATTGTTTCATTGAAATAATATTAATTATTTAAAATATCATTTTTGTATCTTTTCTACGATGAGACAATATTCAATTAAGTGTTTCACACAATTTTGATTAATTTTTTTAGTATTTGTTTTTGTAATGGCTTAGTGTTGTTGTGTTATAATATTTATGTATTTGTATCACTCATCGTCTCCAGCATTTTGGAGGTCCTAGATTATTTAAGCTATATAGTTTAGAGGATTTAAATTTTACAGAACAAAATAACATGAATATTACATTAACACAATAATTCTGAAATATCAAACAAAATAAAGTTATAGCAGTAACTCAAATCAAGAAGTTAGAAGTCGCTTTTGAATAATTCAAATTAAATCGTTGCAATCTAGTTTAACTAACATTTTTTTTCAATGGACATCATAGCCACCGTTGATACTCTCTTCTTTCTTTACACAGTAGCAACTATAATCGATATAGTTAATATAACTTTGTATTATGATATTTAAAACAAAATTTTTTGATTACGCTCTTTTTTAATACAAATAGAAAGGTTAATTTAAATAAAAATAGTATTTATTCAAAAAGGAAATTTTGTATTGTCAATATTTATTGTTTTTAATTTTAAATTGAGCTTTAGAAGAATTTTTTAGTCAAAATATGCATAACAATTAATTCAAAATAAATATTACATCTATACTATATTATAATAAGCGAAAAGGTTCGAATCTCGTCAACAACATTTTAATATAAAATTAATACTATATTATGTTATATAGAAAGGTTGAAGGTTCGATTCCCACCAACAGCATATTAATTTAGATTTAATACTAAACTAAAAATAATGTTTAAAATATTATATATACTAAACTATAAACAAATTTAAAAAAAAATAAAAATAACCCAAGCACGGGCTATAAACTAGTATTTATAAATAAATGACATTAAGAAAATGTGGCCCCTAATTTTTTGTGGCCCTAGGCAAGAATATGGGCAAATTGCCCTCGAGGAGATAAGATTCCATTAAGTATTTTGATAAAATATTTAACTTTTTTTAAAATTTGGTCAATAAAATATTTATCATAACATTTTAGGAATCTAACATTGACAATTTGCATTATCAACACTTTAATGAACTTCACTATATATCTAGAAATTAAAAAAAAAATATGAAATATTTATTTTAAAAGAATATTTAGAAGGATATGAGTACTTCTCTTTAAAAAAAATATACTTTTTAATATTTAGATGGATATTCAAGTTTTCGTTAAGTGTTTCGATAAAATTTACTTATTCAGTTTGATCAATAAATATTATCAAAATGCTTAAGCAATCTCACATTGACAATATGTATTAAAAATAGTTTAATGAATTTCAATATAACTCTAAAAAGTACAAAAGATTAAATAAAAATTCCAAAAAATAAAAATATATGAGTACTTTTTAAAAAAACAATATTCGTCAAGTATTTCCATAAATATTTTTTAATTGTAATGGATCAATAAAATTATTTTGAAGATTCCGTTAAGTGTTTTAATAAAATATTTACAAATTCCTTTAAACTTTTGTCAATAAATATTTATCAAAACACTTTTAGGAATCTCACAATGAGAATGTGCATTATTTAAACTTTAATGAACTTCACTATATATCTAAAAAATACAAAAAAAAAAATGAAATATTTACAAAGAATATGAGTACTTTTCTTTGAAAAATCTACTTAATAACTTTTTTAAGGATATTAAAGATTCTGTTAAGTGATTCGATTAAAATATACTTATTCTTCTAAAATTTGATCAATACATATTTACTAAAACATTTAAGGATTCTCACATTACCAATATGTATTAAAAATATTTTAATGAATTTCATTATAAGTCTAATAACTACAAAAAATGAAATCTATTTTTCAAAACAAAATTAAAAAGATAAGAATATCTTTTTTTAAAAATAGTCGTCAAGTGTTTTAATAAGTGTTTTTAAAGTATCTTAATAATTATAAATTAAATATCTTAAAGAATCTCAAAAATATTAAAAATATACTATTTAAAAAGGATATAACTTTTTCAAATACATTTTGGAATCTCAAAAATAATAATAGGTAACAAATTAACATTCTATATTATGCAAAACACTTTAAAGAACCTCAAAATTTGTTAATTTAAAAAATATTCCAAAAAATATATTTTAAAAGAAATTTTGAATGAAAATTAAAATATATATGTTGAAATTAAAATATTCATACCTATATTTGAGATTCTTTAAAATATATAGGTTGTATTAGCTCATTTCCATATTTGGATTAAATTTATTAAAATTTGAAATTAACCATTTATTTGAATATATATGTTGTACATGTTTGTCTTAATTTACTTATATATTCTTTCCTATTAAATTATTATGTACGAGATTCTCTAAGGTGTTCCTTGTATGCTTAGCTCTTTTTTAAATTTATCATACATCTTTTAAAATTTGAATTTTAAATCTATCAATTTCGAATCATAATGTATATGTCAGTCAAAATACAATAAATCTTTAGTGTATATTTCATTAAACTGTTATCTATTTCCAAAAAAAAAACTTATATATCAGATACAATTAAATGATGTCTATTTTACCAAGAATCTCTTTTAGGTTTTGTTATAACAGATTTTATATGAAATCTACTTACTTAAATATTTATGATTATACCATATTCTCTTAAGTGTTATATTAACTTTTTATTAATAATAAATTAACGAAATTAGTAAAAAAATTAACGAAATCTTCAATAAAATAATGAAAACAATTAAAAAAAATTAATGAATTAATGAAAACACTTGATTAAATCTTTAGTGAATTAATAAAAACACTTAACATAATATTTGATAAATTAATATAACACATATTAGAATAAATATAACACATACTACAAAAATTCAATTATAATAATTTTGAATTGATCATTGAAAAATTATCATGTAATATCTTAAAACATCTAAGATATAGTAGAAAAATGAATAAAACTAAAAAACACTTAAGAGAATCTTGGTGTATTACACAATATTTCTATATATTTATTTTTTCAAAAGAAAATTTATACATTTCTTTTAAATTTAAATTACAGGTATAAATATTATAAAATGTACCAAGATTCTCTTACGTGTTTCAAATCAATATATCAGTTTATCTAATTTTATTGTGTTTTTGAGATTCTTTTTAAAATTGTTTTAAAAGACATTCTATAAAAATTGAATTTTAATTTGAAAAAATATTATTTAAATTTTCTTAAATATTGGATAAATTATTTATAGTGCTCTACTTGTACATAACTATACTGAAACTTATTTTATACCAATAGTATATTTAGTAGAATCTAAATGTAAATATCTAATAAAATTAAATTACTATTTTTAAATAAATAACAAAACACCAACGAAAATATTGGTGTATTACATAATATTTTTATATTATACTAAGCGTGTTTCAATGTATCATTTAAAATTTATTCTCCATTATCTCAAGTTCTAGAATTCGAAAAAATATTCTTAAATGTTCCATGAATTATTTATAACGTTGTACTTGTACATTACTATATTCGAAACTTATTTTAAGTTAATAAAATATTTAAACAAATCTTAATATAAATATTTGATAAAGTAATATTATGATTTCAAGTAATTAAAAAAACATCCAAGAGAATCTCGGTATTACATAAAGAACTATTATGATTTGAAAGTAATTAATGAAACATAGGTGTATTACATAATACTAGGCATAAAATTATTTTTAAAAATCTTTTTTTTTCATACTATTATCAATTGAGAATAATTATTTAGTTGTTGATATGGTAAATTGACATTGCGTGTTACGTGTTATAAAAATTATAATATTGTGTTATATATATATATATATATATATATATATAAATTCAACATTTAATATTTTTTTTTACTATTTTTTCTAGACAAACTAGCCGCGTTTTGCACAATTAATAATTTTTTATTTTTAGGTAATAAAAACATAAAAATTATTATCTTTTATATTAAGAAAAATTGATAGATATTTTAAAGAATTCCTTAAAAAATTGATTTGACATAGTTTATATGAATTTTTAGTTGGAAAATACTCTTATTATATATTTAAATTTTTATAATCTTAAAAGTATCATAAACACGAAAAATAGCAATCACAATACGAACGTAATCTTTACGATAAAAAAATTATAGATATTGAATATGACTAAATAATGTTTCTTAAAACCGACACCGCTCTCATAACATATATGTTCAATAATAGTGTAATAATTTATTTAATTAGAAAATTAATTCATTTCAAACAACATATGACATAACGTGGTAATTTTTTTATCGATTTATGATAAAATATTTGGATAATTCAATTTAATCGGTTTAGTCACAACACATGTGTAATTTATTTTTGTGCAAAAGTAAAAAACTATCGATATTGTTTATATACAAATTCTAGATGTTAACTGAAAGATCTTTATACTTCCATAGAATTTCCATAACTTATAACTATTTCCATATTCACTAAAAAAATATCTATGAATAAGTTAAGTTTATCTATTCTATAATTATCTAAAAAGAAATTACCGGGATCTTGAATATAGAAGAAAAAAATGATGCAATGTCAAGAATTTTAATTCGTCATTTTATCAAAAAATAATCTTAATTATATATATATATATATATATATATAAGTAATATTTTTATATTACATAATAATTATAATGTGCAAATAAAATTTTTTAATCTTTCAAATATATTAAATAAAATAAATTTTATATCTTGTTTCTTGACAAATAAGAATAAAGTAATTTTTAATATATTTAATAAGTGTAATTAATGACAGATTATGATGTTCTTTAGATGTTATTTAATGTTGTTAATTAATGTAAGAAAAGAATTTTAATAAGAAAATTCAAAAACAAAAAATTCAAAAAAAATCATGAATGCTTCTATTGCTTTTTCGATATTCAGACATTATAATATATATCGAGAAAATGTGCCGCACATCGCGGCCTCGATACCTCATGGTCTCGCAGAATCCGACTAATATAATCAAATATACTTAATATTTAGTATACACAAATGTATGATTTTTACAAATTCCAAAAAAGAATGAATAATAAAATTAAGATTTCATTTGCAAATAAATATTAAACTAATGATCTCATAAATAAATTTAATTATGTAGATTTATGATAGATGTAATTATATAGGTAGCATTAATTATAATATTGATAAATAAAAGAAATACTAAATGTACGTTAATTACGTTTTAGCTAGCCGACTTTCATCCTAAAAGATTCGATCAGAAGAACATTTTTCAATACATTAATCGAACATATTTGTTCAATTTTTCCTCTCAAACAATTGGAAAGAGTTAAAATATGTAAATAAATAAATTGTAGAATTAACTGGTAAACATATTAAACTTTTTCCTTGAAATGGATTACGACAATTTATCATTTTGGAGTTTATTTATTTTATTTTTAAATACATTCTAATTAAATCATATAAAACACAATAACAGAAGTTTTGAAAATGAGAAAGTCAGCCCCCATTTAGTTGAACTTGATTCTAATGTTGCAAAAGTGTTAGACCGCCTGATTCAAAGGAACAGAAGTAATACTCCCTCCGTTCCTTTTTAGTTGGCACATTTGCAAAAAACATACATATTAAGAAAGAATTAATTATATAATTTGTTTCCATATTTGCCCTTAATCTTAACATTAAATAAAGAGTTATGGGTGTGTATATTAAATATAAAGTCAAATATTGGTATTAGAAATAAAGGGGTATATATGGAAAAATTGGTAAAAATATGTATTGGAACAAGGAATGTGACAACTATTTAGGGACAAATTTTTTTTGTAAATGTACCAACTAAAGAGGGACGGAGGGAGTATTTATTTTTTGTCGAAAGGAGCAGAAGTAATACAATGAATGCTAATACTAATACAATGATATATATATATATATATATATATATATATATATATATATAGGTAAGTGCTCAAATACAAACCACTTTTAAAATGGGTTAAATCTCAAAGTGCTCACTGAAGTGGGGGGCTAGTATCAAATTGTTCACCCTAGTTATCGGCATCTCATTTGAATCATTAAAGTCATAATAAATATCAAATGGATACCTTTAAAATATACTCAAAAAATAAAAATAATTTTTCATTGATTTCTACACATTTTTCTTGAATGGTTCCATAACCAAACGAAAGGTTAATAATTCTAGTATTTTTGATAATATATTTAGAATTTAAAAAGTTTATTTACTATTTATTTTTAATTAAAACAAGGAAAATGACAATAAAATTAAAAATAAATAGTAAGTGAATTTTTAAAAATCTAAATATATTATCAGAAATACTAGAATTATTAACCTTTCGTTTGGTTATGGAAACATTCAAGAAAAATACGTAGAAATCAATGAAAAATTATTTTTATTTTTCGAGTATATTTTAAAAGTATCCATTTGATATTTATTATGACTTTAATGATTCAAATGAGATGCCGATAACTAGAGTGAGCAATTTGATACCAGCCCTCCACTTCAATGAGCACTTTGAGATTTAACCCCTTTTAAAATACAAACCTACAAACCAACACTAAATTAATTATATTTCATCTATTCTAAGGTTCCCGTCAAGGGTACCTTCACAAAAAATGCTTAAAATAATTGGCTGTATCCAACAAAAAAAAAAAAAAATCTTGCCGTGGAAATGCGAAGCATTTAAGACAGTAAACGGATGAGTTAGGTAGTCACCCGTCAATCGTCTATTGCCTTTACCATTGATTGTCATTCCTTAAAACTTTAGAATGATAAAGGCGCGAAGCGCCGTACAAGAAGGTGCGAAGCACCGTTAACCAGTGAAATCCACTACCACATCATCACGTGAACAGTGATTTTTTTTATTTTTTTTATTTTTTTATTTTTTTTTGTTGGATAGAGCCAAGTATTTTAAACGTTTTTTGTATTGGGGTACCCCTAGTTTGGTCATTAGATTAGCTTGAAATATTAGATTATGCTTGGTTTGTAGGTTTGTATTTTAAGGAGGTTTGTATTGGAGTAGCCCCCTATATATATAGAATGGTGCAAACATAAAAGAAAGAAAAATAAAGTATGAGGCAGGAATCGATGCCTTGAACAGGCATGCGCCATCTTTCTATGGAGCTCAGGGATTAAGAAAATAGAAAATTGTCTTGAAATGTTTTTTAAAATGCCACCCCACCTTTCCAATCCCCTACTTTTATTATATATATATATATATATATATATATATATATATATATTTCCTTTTTTAAAAAAATTATACAATTTTTTTTAAAATTAAGTTACATATAAGAATATTATGTAATACAACAAGATTCTTTCAAATCAATATATGTTTATTTTCTTTTTTATCTTTTTGAGATTTCTTCGAGAATTCTTTTAAAATAAAGTTACTGTTATGCCCAAATCTGGCATAATAGCTAAATTGATTTGATTTGCTAAATTAATGGTTCATTATTGACTATGGGCCTAAAAGATGACAATTGGGCCACTAGAGAACACCATTGGATTCAGCCCGGTACAGCTACAGTGCCACTGCGCTTATGACCCGGTCTAAGGGATCGCTTCGCTGGTACACTCTCATTGGGATCGCTTCGCGATGCCAACACATCTGCTGGATCGCTATTTCTAATTCTTTATTGGAAGGCTCATGGCCAGACCCAAGGTCGCATGAGTAGTTGGACAGATGGGATCGCTTCGCATGGCCAGATCCCACGAGGTCGCATGCTAGGTCCTGATTAATTTTCTATTGGCCAATTCTATCCGTTCGAGACTATGGGCTTCCACAGTTGGGCCATGGATCACGGATAGGGTTGATGATTCACTGCCATGTCAGCCCTGAACGAATGGGCTTGGACTTTGGTTTATCTCCTAAAACCCTAGCCCGCTTAGGTAACTTGTTGCCCAAGAACTACGTCAGGCTTGATCCCTATAAATAGGGTACGTAGGCACCTTGAAACGGAAGAGAAACAGTTTACCTGAAAACACCTATCAAGCTCAGCCACATCTAAACACACAAACCCTAAATCCTCTGTTCTTCTTTTATTAGCAAAATATCCGTATTTTGCTCCGATAATCCAGCAAACCTCCAAAATATTGTTATACAATATTCTCCCTATAACATTTGGCGCTAGAAGGAGGGCATCGAGTCATTGAATTGGGAGAAGCGATGACTAAATCACACAAAAAGAAGAATGATGGAGAGACCCCGGGATCGCATAAGCTTAACAAGGACGATCCCCTAACGAAGGACCCCTCAGAGGACGAGGTGTCTAAGGACGACTCTAAGACTGGGTAAAAGGAGGAACACACCCCCCAGTACAGAGGGTGGCGTTGACCAGCGAGGTTATGTCTTTTCTAAAAGGCCTCGGCGAACAAGTGACCGTTGTACATGAGAGGGTCGCAAAAGTGGAGAAGCGCTATAGTTCTAGCGGATCGAAGAGGAACGCAAGGACAGGTGGTCGAACACATCAAGGGGAAGGAAGTAAAATCTGTGACACCCCCAGATCCGGGGTCGGAGATCTAGGCTCTCACGGTCCATTTTCCATTAATAACACACCTGTCCTTGCACACAATATATATAACACAGCCATCGACCCCACAATAAACTCACACCACACTCACACACACAGGTTAGAGCCTCAGAAACGTCACACATTGATTAAACAGTAATAAAGTTATCAGAGTTATTACAGACCGAATTAAATAGTATTTATGCTACCAGCAACACTCCGATATGAAGCGAAGCTGGCGGCTTGAAAGTTTGTTACGATACACTGCCTTGCACAGGTCATGCTGATAAATAAAACGTACTAACAAAAGCTGCCAACCAATCCGGCTAATGGGGCCTACCGGTGGAATCTCAAGTGGTGGCTCGGGCCTAGTCACCTGCTTTCGAACAGTCTGCCTGGGTCTTGCCATTTCGCTTAGCTGTTGTGTTTGTAAAGTTTGAAAACAAGCAAGAGTGAGCAACTATAGCTCAGCAAGAAATATATATAAGATAGGCAATATAACATCTCATATGATTGGCAGTTGATATATTTGTTTGTATCAATCAGTTATAAAATCACTTGTCATACTTGATAAATCTCGAAGGTGCAACAATATGTGCCCTCGTTTTCAAAATAAACTTGCAGTTCTAGATACTGCATTGAATCAACATCTTTCTCATCAAAATAGAGCACTATCAGCAACTTGGCACAAAAGCCTAAGAAGCAGTGTCAAAGCATTTTTCCAAAATGGAGGAATGGGACTTAAAGAAAACATAAAAACCTGACAAGGATTGACGATGATCAGTCGCCACATCCAAGTCCAATAATCCGCGGGTCTTCTCTACCGGTAGAAGGATAGAAACTACATCCGTAACTATCCCTCGGGTGAAAACTACATCCGTAATCACCCTCGATGAAAACTACATCCGTAATCATCCTTCGGCAACACCTGGGCCGGAATAATAAGTGATGGACCGCCTGGCTCACGGCCGCTTACACATCCCGGGAATCGTTCGTCAACGGTTCCCACACCTGCCAGAGTCCCTTTTTCTTTTCTTTTAAAACTTGATTTTGATTGAAAACAGAGTAATTGAGGTCCGACATCAGTCGACCGATGATTCTTGAAATCATACAAGAAGCAGAATCTGACCGGGGGTTTTCGAAAATGTTTTGAGTTCGAAAGAGTTCGAGTTTGAAAGAATTAAAAAGTATCTTGGATTAACTTGCCTTTAAATAATGAACAGTAATTAATAAATAATATTTTAAGATTTAATATTAATAATTAATAAAATAATTATTCGATAAAATAAACTCTTAATCCAAGATAGGGTTTCAAGTATTTACGAAGATATAATACTAGTTATTTGAATATACGATACCACCCGAATGACCCTTCGGGTTTTCGCAATATAGATACGATATAATAATATATCGCTCCCCGGTCAATAGTATATACAGACCGCTACAACCTCTATTGCTAGAGTCGTTGTCCGAAGAAAACATTTCAATCTAAGTTCAAGGGGTAAAAGCATACATGTACTTGTTCAATCTCAATTGCATCAATACTTCGATAAACATAGCATTTGATATCATTTGAAAACTACAAACACAACAGTGAAAATCCTTGTATAGGGATAAGTTTTGAAAAGTAAACTTGCCTTGGTTTGGTTGGGGTGGTCGAGCGTGCGGATTCGAACGATCTATACATAAACAATAATCGTCCGTTAGTACCTTAACAATTTCTCTCTAATTACGGGGTTTTAAGGGGGTACGAAATTAACTTAACGACTTCGTCTTATGACTCCCTAGCCCCAATATAGGTCCATGTCATCACTTGTTTACGCTCGTCACCTACTCGACTTAATTTAGTTACTACGTTCGAATCATAACCACTAACCCTAGAATAATGTTCCACTAATCGACCTTTTTCCATTGCGCGAATTTTACTCTAGCATTTTTATAAAATCCAAAAATTCATATTTTAATCCAATTCCTTTTGGGTGGTCTTCACCACTGCATTACCTACATTCTCAAATTTTTCCATGATCCCAAATATATTTTAAGGTGTTTAAACAAGGTTCACAAGGGGGTCACTTAATGCAGTCCATAGTCCAGAAACAAAATTCACTCCTCCGGCCATAACTAAACATCCACACATCACCTAGCTATGAACCTTACATTTCCAGAAACTACATTCAATTATCTTTCCAACAATATAAGGTAGGACATCAGGGGACATCATTTGGGTGTTCAAAATCGTGCTACAACATAGATCAAAGTTCCTGGACAAACTCAGCAAGCTCAAATCACTTAGATCAACCTTTTTTCATACTTCCATAACATAAACACCACTTAATACACTTATATCATGACTCATAACACTCATGGAGATATATATATTAACCATAGCCATAAAAATCACAATCTCAACATCAAAACCCAAGATCCATGCTATCCAATACATATACATTCAAGATAAGCCCTAAAATACATGGATCTACTACCATACTATATGAACAACACTTAACCAAGGGTGGTTTGAGATTTTATACCTTCTTGAGTAGCTAGGGACCTTGAATGAGCTTTACAACAACTAAGAATACTTGGATGAGCCCTCACACACCTTAATCCTTCAAGATCTAAAAGATAATAAACTTATGTTAACACTTTTCTAACTTTCAACAATTCATAACTCAAGAACCAATGGATGGAAGGCCATGTAATTGATACCATACCTCTAATATGATGCAAGGAAGCCCTAGGAAGGTTGTAGATGAAGAAATCTTGGAGGGAAAATCTCTCCCTCTCTCCCAAGGTGGTTCGGCCGAGAGCTTTACTAAAGGGGGGGGGGAGTGTTTTTCTCTCTTTTTGTTTTGTTGGAATGGTAAGAAATGCTAAGTATGACTTGTATTATTGTGGTTAATAAAGAGTAGTCACATGTTGCCAAGTCTATAGCCTAGGTTGCCTCCATGCCCTATTGTCCCCTAAGTACATCATCCATCATGCTAGTCACTATTCACTTTTACTTTTATGTTTTCTAGTTCCTTTTTCTAACTAGCTAGTTACATGGAACTTGCATGTAATTCCTTTCCTTGTAATATTATTCTCCCACCAATGCTTGTTATTCAATCCTTACTTCGTATCGTAACTTAATTATTCTCTCGTAATAATATTTCGTCACGTAGAGATTTCCCCTATAATTCCTTAAGTACTTATTGTGTAAGTTCCTCGAATGTCCATAATTCCTCGTCATAATTCTTAATAAATCCTTTAATACTCTAACCATTCTCAAATTCCAAGTTTTATAAATATTACTAATAGTAAGACTCTTGCCTTTACAATCTCTATGTATATCTTACATCATAAATGCAACAACGCAGTTTCTCAGACAATCAATTCTATAAATCAACAGGGATGACTAGAAAGGTTCCATAATGATAATGTCACAAGATATTAAATAAAAGGAAATATTACCAAAAATTAGGGTTCTTACAGCCTCCCCTCCTTAAAAGGATTCCGTCCCGGAATCAGGTTGAAAACAGTTGGGGGTGCTTTTCACGCATTGCGCTCTCTAGTTCCCATGTTGATTCTTCGACATTCTGATTCCTCCACAAGACTCTCACTAGTTTGACAACCTTGTTCCTCAGCACCTGTTCTTTTCTATCCATGATTTCTACGGGTTGCTCTACATATGTCAAGTCTGGTTGCAGATCCACTTGATCATGTTCTATCACATGTCGGAAGTCGGTATGGTACGGTCGTAGCATGGACACATGGAACACGTTATGTACTTGCTGTAAGCTCGGGGGTAAAGCCAATTCATAGGCTAACTTCCCAACTCGTTTCAAGATCTCAAAAGGTCCAATAAATCTCGGGCTTAGTTTTCCCTTCTTACCAAATCTCATCAATCCCTTCCACGGCGATACCTTCAACATAACAAACTCTCCTACTTCATATTCTTTATCCTTGCGGGTCTGGTCCGCATACTTCTTCTGTCTGTCTTGGGATGCTACCAGCCGTCCTCTTATGAGCTCGATAGTTTCTCTCGTCTGTTGGACCAGTTCAGGCCCTAAAATCTTCTGCTCTCCAACTTCATCCCAACACAAGGGAGACCGACATCTTCGTCCGTATAAAGCTTCATATGGGGGCATGCCTATACTCGCATGGTAACTGTTGTTGTAGGAAAATTCGATCAACGGCAAGTGGTCATCCCAACTTCCCTTAAAATCAATGGCACATACCCTCAACATGTCCTCGATGGTCTGGATGGTTCTCTCACTCTGTCCGTCTGTTTGGGGATGGTATGCAGTACTCATGTTTAACTTAGTCCCCACACAATCCTGAAAACTTCTCCAGAACCTGGAGTTGAATCTCGGGTCTCTATCTGATACAATGCTCACAGGAACCCCATGTCTAACCACAATCTCCCTTAGGTAAATATCCGCCAGTTTGTCGACAGTATATCTCTCGTTGATTGGAAGAAAATGTGCTGACTTGGTCAACCTATCGATAATTACCCAAATGGCATCATGATTCGTCTTGGTCCTTGGTAATCCGACCACAAAGTCCATCGCAATCTGCTCCCACTTCCACTCGGGTATCTCTAAGGGTTGCAACAATCCACTGGGCCTTTGGTGTTCGGCCTTTACTCTTTGACATGTCAAGCATTTACTTACCCACTCTGCCACGTCCTTTTTCATATTAGGCCACCAATAGTATTCTCTCAGATCCCTATACATCTTAGTGCCTCCAGGGTGAATTGAGTACCTCGAAGTATGAGCCTCTTGCAAAATCTCATCTTTTAACTCTTGAACGTTCGGAATCCATATCCTAGATGTGTACCTCATAATTCCATTCCCGTCCTTCTCACACTTAATTTCCTCGCCAGTCAAAATTTTCTCCATCGAATTCTTTTCTTCCTCTATCTTCTTTTCCTGGCATAACTTAATCTTTTCCAATAACGGTGGTTGGACTTTTATTTCCATTAGACTCTCTTGTCCAATTCCTGGTAACCTCACTTCAATCTCCAGTTTCTCAAGGTCCTTGATCAATTCGTCCACTGACGTTATCATCTTAAGCTTCTCCTTTCGGCTAAGTGCATCGGCCACCACGTTGGCCTTCCCTGGGTGATAATGAATCTCACAATCATAATCTTTGATTAGCTCTAGCCATCTCCTCTGCCTCATGTTTAACTCTTTCTGAGTGAATATGTACTTTAAGCTCTTGTGATCCGTGTAGATTTCACACTTTTCCCCGTAAAGATAATGTCTCCAGATCTTCAAAGCAAAAACTATCGCTACTAATTCCAAATCATGGGTGGGGTATCTTATCTCATACTCCTTAAGTTGTCTGGACGCATACGCAATCACCTTACCGTGCTGCATAAGCACACACCCTAAACCTTTATGGGATGCGTCGCTATAAATCACAAAATCTCCCTTATCATCAGGTAGGGCTAGTACTGGTGCTGTCACCAACCTCTTCTTCAACTCTTGGAAGCTCTCTTCGCATCTTTCAGTCCACACAAACTTCTCGGTCTTGCGAGTTAGTCGGGTCAAAGGGGCTGCTATCTTTGCAAAGTCTTGGACGAATCTCCTATAGTAGCCAGCCAGTCCTATGAAACTTCTCACCTCTGCTGGAGTGGTTGGTCTCTCCCAATTTGATACAGCCTCTATTTTGGCTGGGTCCACTAGAATACCTTGTTCGCTGATCAGATGCCCTAGAAACTGAACTTCCTTCAACCAAAATTCGCACTTCGAGAACTTAGCGTACAACTTTTCTTCTCTCAATGCTCCCAATACAATCCTTAAGTGCTCTGCATGTTCTTCCCTTGTCTTGGAATAAATCAAGATATCATCGATGAAGACTATAACACACTTGTCCAAGTATTTCTTGAAGACTCGATTCATTAAGTCCATGAAAGCTGCAGGGGCATTCGTTAACCCAAATGACATCACTAGGAACTCATAGTGTCCATACCGGGTGCGAAAGGCCGTTTTTGGTATATCTTCTGGTTTAATCTTTAACTGGTGGTACCCGGTCCGCAAATCAATCTTAGAAAAATAAACTGCATCTTTCAATTGGTCAAACAGGTCATCTATCCTGGGCAAGGGATACTTATTCTTTATAGTCACCTTGTTCAACTCCGTGTAGTCTATACATAATCTCATGCTGCCGTCCTTCTTTTTCACGAATAACACCGGGGCTCCCCACGGTGACACGCTAGGTCTTATCATCCCTTTATCCAACAACTCTTGTAACTGAGTGGCCAGCTCTTTCATCTCCACTGGGGCTAGTCGATATGGGGCTTTCGAAATTGGGGCCGTACCCGGAACTAAGTCTATAGCAAACTCGATGTCCCTATCGGGTGGTAGTCCGGGAAGATCGTCCGGAAATACGTCCGCGAACTCATTAACGACAGGGATTTCCTACAGGTTTGGTGCCTCCTTATTGGTATCCTTCACATAGGCTAAATAGGCTTCGCATCCTTTACGTAACAACTTCTTAGCTTGAATCATAGTCAGGAACTTTTGGTTTTGCCGTTTCCCATTAAACACTACTTCTTCGTCCCCTGGCAGTCTCAAACTTACTTTCTTCTTGACACAATCAATCTGGGCTCCGTGGGTTGTTAACCAATCCATACCTACTATTACGTCAAACTCCCCTAGTTTAAAAGGTATTAAGTCTACCCGAAAGTGTCGCCCTTCTATTTCTAAGTCACAACCTGGACATACTTGGCTAACGGGAATAATTTCATGATTAGCTATCTCTATTTGCAATCTGTCTTTCAATGGCTCAGTCTTAAGGCCTAACCGACATACAAAATCTAGAGATATGAAAGACTTGGTAGCTCCTGAGTCAAATAAAACATTTGCTTTAACTGAGTTGAGTAGTAGGGTACCTGCAATCACATCCGTGTTCCTCACGGCATCCTGTACCGTCATGTTAAAAGTCCTTGCAGTAGGGGCCTTGTTAGAAGCAGTTCCACTCACTCTTGATGCAGCTGGCCCAGAGGACATACATTCCCTCATTCGGTGCCCGGGTTTCCCACACTTGAAGCAATTACCTCCGACACTCGGGTTGTTACTAGTTCCGCGACAGGCGTTAGCATAGTGGCCTGTCAGCCCACACTTGAAGCATTTCACATCTTGCAGGTTACACACGCCCGTATGTTTCCTTCCACATTTATTGTATTCTGGGGGCTGGGCTCGGGATGGGGTAGAGTAAGACGATCCCTGTGGTCGGCCGCCCTGGCCCACACTCCAACTTTCAGCTCTCTTGGTTCCAAAGTTCTCGCTGGGTTGGGACATCGTTCCTCACTTAAATTTGCTCGAAAAGCTCCCACCAGCAGAGTTTCCCTTTCGGCTATCCAACTTCCTCTTCTTTCCTTCTCACTCCTTCTGCGTCTGTTCACTTCCAGTTTCGACAATTGACGCTTTCTGTACCAGGGTGGCATAGTCTGTCAGCTCAAGAACCGCCACACGATTCTGAATCCATTGTTTTAGCCCTAATTGAAATCTTCGGGCCCTCTTTGCCTCAGAGTTCACATACTCCGGCACAAACCTTGACAACTCAGTAAATTTGGCCTCATACTCGGCCACTGTCATGTTTCCTTGTTTCAGCTCCAAAAACTTTAGCTCCATTTGTGTCTCCATGAACCTAGGAAAGTACTTCTCCAAGAACAACTCGCTAAATCTCTCCTAGGTTACCACACCTCTTCCTTCCAACTTCTTCTTAGCTTCCCACCAATAGTTCGCCTCACCCTTCAGAAGGTAAGTGGCGAAAACAGTCTTCTGCTCTTCAGCGACACCTAGTATCTCGAAAGATTTTTCCATTTCCTTCAGCCAGGCCCTTGCCTCGACAGGGTCGGCAGTTCCTTTAAATTCCGGGGGTTTCAGGGATTTGAAGTTCCGGAAAGCATTAGCATTAGCATTCTGGGGTGGTTGCTGAACTGGGGGTCGGTCCAAGTTCTGCCTAAGTAACTCCATGAACTGTTCCATAGGGCCTCCCCTAGGATGTTCTACCTCTCGGGTATCATCACCAGCTTCTTCTTCTTCATACTCAGAGTCGTCAAACAGGTTATGATCGTTGCCCTCATTATCACTCAGGTTGACATTCTCCCCTTCACGGTTCTGGTGGCCTCCGGCTCCATGGTGGTTACCATGGCCCTCAGAACTGATCGGGTGAGCTCGTGTGTTCATTCTTCTAGGTGGCATGATTCTGATAATAAAACAAGAAAGGGGTTAGGGTTTTCCAATTACCTGACAGCGTTTGCACGGGTCAGGAGCGTATCGTTCCTCCTCATAAGGGTGGAAGTGCAAAAGTTTTAATAATCCGTTGTTGGAGATAAAATGTCAAACATTTTTGGGGGAAAAGATCCCTTTGGGATGCGAAAACATTTACAAGAGTTTTCAAAATTTCGAAACCTCAAAAATATTTTTCAAAATTTCAAAACACACATTTTTTTTTTGAAAAAATTTATTTTTAAAGATTGTAGGAACATTTTTGGAAATTGTAGAAAACAATTTGAAATCGCATATCGTAACTTTGAAACGGTATGGTTGTATTTGTGGCTTGTAGCAATTGTATAATCACAGTTGTATATCAAAACAGTAAAGCATGGCATCGGAAGGTAAAGCAGTTGCGGCAATATTAAAGAAACTGAAACTAAATAAGTACGGTACAGGGGTTATCACAAGTTTGGATGTTAGAGCAAAATACATAGTTCCGATGTCAAAGTCTAGCAAAAGTGGAACAAATACAAATACATCATCCGAATAGTCAGGCTACACAAAAGTAGGGCTACATCCATACATACTACCCGAAGTCACATCTACATATCTGTAGGTCAGTCTACTCATCCACTGGTCAGAAAGGATACCACTGCACAAGTCAACTATCCCGCAAAATCGACATACTAATGTCATCTGAACCTAGGGGACTGAGCTATAAGTAACACATCACGGGACCGCGCCGCGACGGAGCAAGGTCCTCACTCGGGTAAATTCACGACGCACAACACGTCTAGCATCCCTAGCCTGGATCACTCCACCCCCGCGGATCCCTAAACCAAGAATCCTATCGCGACTCCTCATCTCGATCCTGTGGAGTCGAGCCCTAGTCCTCCTAGCAACAGTGGTCCTCATCTCAGCCTGGATCCTCAAGCGCGCCTCGCGCTCCTCCACTAGTGCCCGCCTCGCCTCGTTAAGTCGGGCCTCTGCAGATAGTAAGTCTCGGGTCAAGAACTGTACCACGTAAGCATGCTCAGTACCAGACACTGGGGGTAGGTCCGCCGGTGGAGGTGGTATGACAGGAACAGGCGTAGGTGCAGCAGCAGCAGCAGGAGCAGGGGTGGGGTCAAGCTCCTCCTCGTCAGAAGTGTCATCCTCAGAGCCACCGTTCGATGAAACAGGGCTAGATGTCTGTGGAGAAGGTGGGGGTGACACAACACGACCCTCGCCGGATCTCACACTCTCCTCATCAGTAGCTACAGGAGGTGGGGTAACAAGCTCTGGCTCGGGCTCAAAGGGCTCCTCAACGGGATCCTCATCATCAGTACTATCTATCACTGTAATCCAGGGGCCAAGCTCGGAGTCAGCACCCATATCCTCCTCAGGGTCCTCGGTCTCTCGCATCAGGGCCTCATCATGCTCCCTCTCGAAAGCCTCAGGGTCTGGTATCTCATCCATCTACACAAGGGAAATAAAGTGGGTCACTAACCATAAAAGAAGGGTTTAGGAGTAGTTCCCTCACGGGCCTTAAAGTCAGGGCTATATCCGATAACCCGACTACAAACTCGATGAGAGTTCTAAGTATTATTAAAGTTGTTATTAAGGTTATCGTTATTGTTCTTATTATTAGGGTTGCTTTCTTAAATTACTATCGTTTCTGAAAACTGTAACCTCGCTCTGATACCATTTCTGTGATGCCCCCAGATCCGGGGTCGGAGATCTAGGCGCTCACGGTCCATTTTCCATTAATAACACACCTGTCCTTGCACACAATATATATAACACAGCCATCGACCCCACAATAAACTCACACCACACTCACACACACAGGTTAGAGCCTCAGAAACGTCACACATTGATTAAACAGTAATAAAGTTATCAGAGTTATTACAGACCGAATTAAATAGTATTTATGCTACCAGCAACACTCCGATATGAAGCGAAGCTGGCGGCTTGAAAGTTTGTTACGATACACTGCCTTGCACAGGTCATGCTGATAAATAAAACGTACTAACAAAAGCTGCCAACCAATCCGGCTAATGGGGCCTACCGGTGGAATCTCAAGTGGTGGCTCGGGCCTAGTCACCTGCTTTCGAACAGTCTGCCTGGGTCTTGCCATTTCGCTTAGCTGTTGTGTTTGTAAAGTTTGAAAACAAGCAAGAGTGAGCAACTATAGCTCAGCAAGAAATATATATAAGATAGGCAATATAACATCTCATATGATTGGCAGTTGATATATTTGTTTGTATCAATCAGTTATAAAATCACTTGTCATACTTGATAAATCTCGAAGGTGCAACAATATGTGCCCTCGTTTTCAAAATAAACTTGCAGTTCTAGATACTGCATTGAATCAACATCTTTCTCATCAAAATAGAGCACTATCAGCAACTTGGCACAAAAGCCTAAGAAGCAGTGTCAAAGCATTTTTCCAAAATGGAGGAATGGGACTTAAAGAAAACATAAAAACCTGACAAGGATTGACGATGATCAGTCGCCACATCCAAGTCCAATAATCCGCGGGTCTTCTCTACCGGTAGAAGGATAGAAACTACATCCGTAACTATCCCTCGGGTGAAAACTACATCCGTAATCACCCTCGATGAAAACTACATCCGTAATCATCCTTCGGCAACACCTGGGCCGGAATAATAAGTGATGGACCGCCTGGCTCACGGCCGCTTACACATCCCGGGAATCGTTCGTCAACGGTTCCCACACCTGCCAGAGTCCCTTTTTCTTTTCTTTTAAAACTTGATTTTGATTGAAAACAGAGTAATTGAGGTCCGACATCAGTCGACCGATGATTCTTGAAATCATACAAGAAGCAGAATCTGACCGGGGGTTTTCGAAAATGTTTTGAGTTCGAAAGAGTTCGAGTTTGAAAGAATTAAAAAATATCTTGGATTAACTTGCCTTTAAATAATGAACAGTAATTAATAAATAATATTTTAAGATTTAATATTAATAATTAATAAAATAATTATTCGATAAAATAAACTCTTAATCCAAGATAGGGTTTCAAGTATTTACGAAGATATAATACTAGTTATTTGAATATACGATACCACCCGAATGACCCTTCGGGTTTTCGCAATATAGATACGATATAATAATATATCGCTCCCCGGTCAATAGTATATACAGACCGCTACGACCTCTATTGCTAGAGTCGTTGTCCGAAGAAAACATTTCAATCTAAGTTCAAGGGGTAAAAGCATACATGTACTTGTTCAATCTCAATTGCATCAATACTTCGATAAACATAGCATTTGATATCATTTGAAAACTACAAACACAACAGTGAAAATCCTTGTATAGGGATAAGTTTTGAAAAGTAAACTTGCCTTGGTTTGGTTGGGGTGGTCGAGCGTGCGGATTCGAACGATCTATACATAAACAATAATCGTCCGTTAGTACCTTAACAATTTCTCTCTAATTACGGGGTTTTAAGGGGGTACGAAATTAACTTAACGACTTCGTCTTATGACTCCCTAGCCCCACTATAGGTCCATGTCATCACTTGTTTACGCTCGTCACCTACTCGACTTAATTTAGTTACTACGTTCGAATCATAACCACTAACCCTAGAATAATGTTCCACTAATCGACCTTTTTCCATTGCGCGAATTTTACTCTAGCATTTTTATAAAATCCAAAAATTCATATTTTAATCCAATTCCTTTTGGGTGGTCTTCACCACTGCATTACCTACATTCTCAAATTTTTCCATGATCCCAAATATATTTTAAGGTGTTTAAACAAGGTTCACAAGGGGGTCACTTAATGCAGTCCATAGTCCAGAAACAAAATTCACTCCTCCGGCCATAACTAAAAATCCACACATCACCTAGCTATGAACCTTACATTTCCAGAAACTACATTCAATTATCTTTCCAACAATATAATGTAGGACATCAGGAGACATCATTTGGGTGTTCAAAATCGTGCTACAACACAGATCAAAGTTCCTGGACAAACTCAGCAAGCTCAAATCACTTAGATCAACCATTTTTCATACTTCCATAACATAAACACCACTTAATACACTTAGATCATGACTCATAACACTCATGGAGATATATATATTAACCATAGCCATAAAAATCACAATCTCAACATCAAAACCCAAGATCCATGCTATCCAATACATATACATTCAAGATAAGCCCTAAAATACATGGATCTACTACCATACTATATGAACAACACTTAACCAAGGGTGGTTTGAGATTTTATACCTTCTTGAGTAGCTAGGGACCTTGAATGAGCTTTACAACAACTAAGAATACTTGGATGAGCCCTCACACACCTTAATCCTTCAAGATCTAAAAGATAATAAACTTATGTTAACACTTTTCTAACTTTCAACAATTCATAACTCAAGAACCAATGGATGGAAGGCCATGTAATTGATACCATACCTCTAATATGATGCAAGGAAGCCCTAGGAAGGTTGTAGATGAAGAAATCTTGGAGGGAAAATCTCTCCCTCTCTCCCAAGGTGGTTCGGCCGAGAGCTTTACTAAAGGGGGGGGGGGAGTGTTTTTCTCTCTTTTTGTTTTGTTGGAATGGTAAGAAATGCTAAGTATGACTTGTATTATTGTGGTTAATAAAGAGTAGTCACATGTTGCCAAGTCTATAGCCTAGGTTGCCTCCATGCCCTATTGTCCCCTAAGTACATCATCCATCATGCTAGTCACTATTCACTTTTACTTTTATGTTTTCTAGTTCCTTTTTCTAACTAGCTAGTTACATGGCACTTGCATGTAATTCCTTTCCTTGTAATATTATTCTCCCACCAATGCTTGTTATTCAATCCTTACTTCGTATCGTAACTTAATTATTCTCTCGTAATAATATTTCGTCACGTAGAGATTTCCCCTATAATTCCTTAACTACTTATTGTGTAAGTTCCTCGAATGTCCATAATTCCTCGTCATAATTCTTAATAAATCCTTTAATACTCTAACCATTATCAAATTCCAAGTTTTATAAATATTACTAATAGTAAGACTCTTGCCTTTACAATCTCTCTGTATATCTTACATCATAAATGCAACAACGCAGTTTCTCAGACAATCAATTCTATAAATCAACAGGGATGACTAGAAAGGTTCCATAATGATAATGTCACAAGATATTAAATAAAAGGAAATATTACCAAAAATTAGGGTTCTTACAAAATCCCTGCTAAGAAACTCATTGATGACTTCGAGGATGTCCTAACATATCAAATGAACCCTGACTGGAATGAGGAAGAGGATTCGCTCGAAAAGAAAGGAGGATCGCATGACAAGGTCGCCTCATCTGAGGGGAGATCGGTCAGTGTTTTTGACCGTCTCGGAAAGAAGCTAACTGAACACGACCTTCGTCAAAAATTGGAAAAGGTTAAGGCACCTCGGGATGAAGAATCTAAGAATATAAGCAAGGGCGCTCATCGACCATTGTCTCCTCATCGAGATCGCGAGCGGTCATATCGTCGTGATGACAGACCCCCCTCTCCTCGCAGAGAGCGTGAGCGGTCCCATCGTCGCGATGACAGACACCCATCTCATCGAGACCAAGAACGATCCCAATACCATGAAGAGGATCGTAAAAAGAAGGATCGCAGGAATGACCAGGAGGAGTCTAGTGTCCCAAAAAAGACTCAGTCACACCATGGAAGTACTGGAGATAAAAAGGAGGGTGACAAGGAAGCCAAAGTAGGCGATTATAAGCTGGAGGAGTTGAAAAAGGTCTTGGACGCAATGAACAGTGAGAAAGGGATTTTTAGCACTATGGGCTCTTCCTCGCCCTTAACCCACGAAATTCGAACCGCGCCACTTCCTCCGGTGTTTCGAGGGCATCATGTGGACATGACCTATAATGGAGATACTGATCCAGCAGAGTTCGTAATTCGGTTTAACAATGAGATGGAAGTCTACCAGGTCTCGCATCTGGCGAGGTGCAGATTGTTCGCAGCTTCGCTAAGAGGAAGCGCTCAGCAGTGGTTCGAATTTGTTAGAACTCGGAGAGAGATGATTTTATAATCATTTTTTTTATAAATATTTGGAAATATCATGAATCTAATTTATTTAGTATTTGTTAGGTCATAGCAGTGGAGCTGTGTGTGTTGTGACCTAGATCGAATTTAACGGGTAGAAGCATCGTACGGTAAGTATATACCGTACTATTTTATTGTTGAGAATGATTAAGTTCGATCACTGAACACAACAAAGTTCTACTAAAATACCTTATGATACTTTCTGGGTTGTGAGTGCTTTTATAGCTGTATTAAGTTTAGACAACCTGTCATAAAATTTCATGGAAGCAGTAGGAGAACTTTGCGATATTACAAGTCTGGATGGTCAGTATTTAATGCACGTATCCATTTACTGCAAGTATCTTGATGGTGATTTTGACACTTACCTTACACATATGCGAAACCCCCGCATTTGGGGAGGAGAACCAAACTTCTCATGGCTTCCCATTTCTAAAGAGGTTCCATACCAATTAACACATATATTTTTCAAAATTCTATTAAAGATTTTTCAAAATTCTATTAAAGATAAGTCAGAGATTGCATTTTCTTAGTCCTTATCAGAGCACAAAGATTTTATCGGAAGAACACAAAGTGTTTGATGAAATTACCTCAAGAACTCGAGAAGAACAACAGACAGATTGATTCAGCGGAATGAACAATCGGATATACAAATCTCAGAATCGATTCCGGTTGCTCTGATACCATGTTACAAATCAATAAGATTACAGAATGCTTCTCGAATAGATTTACACAAGCTAAAACAACTGTTTATTACTCAGGCTTACTGATTAATCTCCATTACAAACCAAAGAAATAACAGAGATTACAAAGAGAATATAAAAAGATATACAATGTTCTTTGAGAGAGATTACAGGTTAAGCTAATATATAGATTGAGAGTTAGTTAGTCTACAAGCTTAGCGGTCAAACAGTCTATTATCTAATTCTATATAATGCTAAGAAATGGATTCCAAAGTATTCCTTAATTATATAGACTGTTTTTAAAAGATCATGGTTTTGCTGAGCAAGGATCTAAATCACTGAACGCTAAGAGAGTAAGAATAATGCAGGATATAATCATTGTGGTTTAGCTGAGCAAGGCTAAATCATTGATAGCTACAAGAGTAAGAACAATGTAGGAGTATATACTTTCTTAAAATCGTAACTTCATCATGTTTTCTTTGTTACTAAATATTGGCTCACTCAGATGAAGAACAAAAAGAGTTGGTCAACATGAACTAACAAACTCTAATTACTAGAAAGTTCATTGCAGTTACATCTGATTTGAAATAAGATAATGCGTGTATGCATATAAATGTCCCAAAGTATAAGATATTAGCGTTGCTGAATCATTTCAGTGGACGCATATATTTGTCCCAACGAACTGAAATCGCATATTCATAGGAATAAATGACCTACAACCCTAACATCCACACGCATAATCTGAATTCAGTAACTGAGAATGGAATTAATTCTCGTCCTCCTTCCTCTGATTTTTTTTTATAAATGTAGAATTACTGTGCACCAAAGTTGTACGGACGTCCACCAGGTCCATGTGGCCTCCTGTTGATCGGAAACATGCACCAGTTTGACAGCTCAAACACTCACCTCTACTTAATGGTAATGACATTTTCAAATTGAGACGGATGTGTTACAGTTGAGCATTTTCAATATAAATACAATTTTCTCATGCAAAAATTCGAAAATTAAGTAATTGTTGTAATTTGTTTTGTGTTTGAATAGATAGGATTGAGTACTTCTGTTTTTGATTCACGAATTCTCATCCAAGAGTCATAACACTTAAAAATTACGTATACTAATTTACTTCAGTTAATGACAATAATTTTGTGCTAATATATTGATTTGCCTATATGCCAGAATGTTATAGTTGCAGGGGCAGGCACAAGTGCAGCAGCTGTGGTATGGGCCATGACTTTTTTAATTAAGAACCCCTACAACAATGAAGAAGGCGAAACAAGAGGTTAGAGAGATAACTGGAAAGAAGGGATTTGTTGATGAAAACGACCTGCAAAAGCTTGTTTATCTTAAAGCGGTTGTGAAGGAGTCACTGAGATTGCACCCACCAGTTCCACTTCTTATGGCTCGAGAAACAATTGAAAAATGTGTGATAAGTGGCGATGAGATTGAAGCTAAAACACGTGTATACATAAATGCGTATGCTATAGGAAGGGATCCTGAATCTTGGGAGAATCCCGACCAGGCTTTACCTGAAAGATTCATAGATAGCAACGACAGGATTTTGAGCCGATACCTTTCTGAGCAGGCCGGAGAATGCCCCATATGTTAAATATTGCATTACTAATTTTGAAAAAAAATTCAAGAAAATATGTTACATTAGCATGTAATTAATGTTTATGAGAAAATTTTATTGTGGATTAAAAGATCTTATTATAGATGGGATTGTATTGTGGATTGAAAGATCTTATTATAGATGGGATTGTATTCATTAGACAAGAAACTTGTCATTCCAATATGAATACAATTTTAAAACGGAAATCCAAGTATAATTCCTAATCTTATCACAAAACGTAAACCTATTCATTAATTTTGCTTATAAATACAAACGCACGTTAAAACATTCATGCACATACACATAAATTTATAGATACTACATTGCACTGGTTCAATATATATACGGAGATATCAAGAGGATCAATAAAATTTGTGTTTAGCTTGATCGGTTTCATAAGAATGAAGATGAAAGTTCTGTGTTTATCGTTTTTCGTTCAGCTTTTACTACTGTTAGCTCAATGTTCTGCTAGATGGAATCCTGCAGGGAACATTAACAAAGATGTTGAATTGGTATCCTCGCCACCTGTTCAGCTTCGTAGACAGTCTAACTATGTGGTGATGGACAATGGATTGGCACAAATATCTCTGTCAACTCCCGGAGGAATGATAGATGGAATCGGATACAAAGAAATCAATAACTTACTGGAACCTGAATACGGTCCAAATTATAGAGGATACTGGGATCTTGTTTGGAGCACGAACGGAGTCCCTAAAATCACTCAAGACAGGCTGAACACAACAAATTTTAAAGTTATAGCTGAGGATGAAAACAAAGTGGAGCTTTCATTTACAAGAACATGGAATCCTAATTTCCAGACTATCCCTCCAATGAACATTGACAAAAGGTATGTAATGTTGCGTGGCTCCCCTGGTTTTTACACGTATTCAATATTCGAGCGATTACAGGGAATGCCTGGTACAATTATCGCTCAAACAAGGGTCACCTTCAAGCTATCAGAAAAATTGTTTCATTACATGGCCATATCTGATGAGAGGCAGCGATACATGCCAGCACGCGAAGATCGTGAACCACCAAGAAGTGTACAACTCGCTTACCCAGAAGCCCGTTTGTTGACAAATCCATCAAACCCCAGCTTAAAAGGAGAAGTGGATGATAAGTTCCAATACTCTAAAGACAACAAGGATAATGTGGTACATGGATGGATAAGTGATGAGACTGGCGTGGGATTCTGGGTGATCAGCCCTAGTTTTGAATACCGCGCTGGAGGTCCTTTTAAACAAGAACTTACCTCTCATACTGGCCCAACTTCCTTAGCAGTATTCTTTTCTAACCACTACTCAGGCAAGGAGTTGGATTTACATTTTGGGGATGGAGAGGCCTGGAAGAAAGTTTATGGTCCAGTTTTTGTCTATTTGAACTCAGCTTCGACTAAAAATGTTAATGATCTTCATTCCACACTCTGGACTGACGCTAAACAACAGGCATCAATAGAACAACAAAGTTGGCCATATAGTTTTCTCCTGTCTAATGACTACCCTCATGCCGATCAACGTGGTACGGTAAGAGGCCGGTTACAAGTCAGTGACAGGTACATGAATCAAGGCCTAATAAATGCAGAATCTGCTTATGTCGGATTGGCTCCAAAAGGGAATGAAGTATCATGGCAAAAAGAGAACAAGGGTTACCAATTCTGGAACCAAACGGATGCGACAGGAAATTTCTTACTTAAAGGTGTCCGATCAGGGAACTACAACTTATATGCTTCAGTTCCTGGTCACATAGGCCATTACATATACAAATCTGATGTTACAATTACGCCAGGAAGTGCAATTGAACTGGGTGATCTTATTTATGAACCTCCAAGATTTGGACCAACATTATGGGAAATTGGAATTCCTGATGGTACTGCTGCTGAGTTCCACGTTCCTGATGCAAAGCTTGTCAATAAATTATACATAAATCATGACAAGTTTCGACAATACGGCCTATGGGATCGATACACAGATTTATACCCTGACAATGACCTAGTCTACAACGTTGGAACCAACAATTATAGCAAAGATTGGTTCTTTTCTCAAGTTACAAGGAAAATCAATAACGAATACCATCCAACGACATGGCAGATTAATTTTGATCTGCCAAATGTGGTCGCTAGTGGAACTTATACACTTCAATTAGCATTGGCATCTACAAATTTAGCTCAGCTTAGGGTTTATGTTAATAGATCTCCGGCTGAGGGATATCCTCTGTTTAGAGTAGGTCAAATTGGACATGACAATGCAATTGCTAGACACGGAATACATGGATTGTACTGGCTCTTTAGTGTTCAAATACCAGGCCGGGCTCTTATTCGTGGAAGAAACAATATTTTGTTAAATCATCGTACAGCCTCAAGTCCTTTCGTAGGCACTATGTATGACTACATCCGTTTAGAAGGGCCTCCTACACTGTAAAATCGGAAAGCAATTAGGCGTCATTTGTATTTTGTTTGTTTAATTGTTGCATTTGTACACTTATTCTTTACGTTAAATGTACCGATCACATGCAAACATTGTTCTAATTTTGTAATAAATCTTCTGATAATGGCCGGATGATCACTACTGTTTTTTCGGAGAAAACATGCGGCCATCAAAATCATAGGTGATCCTATCTGATCAGAGCAACAAACTCAAATTCTTCTTGCATTATGAATAATCAAATTTTCTTTTCTCCTGCCTTTTCGGTCGCAGGAATAATTTTACTATTGCTGCTATTCAGAGTCAAAAAAGTTGCACTCTATCGTCCTACATCATATTGATGTTGTATTTGACCAGGAGCATGAAATAGATCGAATGGATGTAAAAAAAAAAATTAAAGTAAATAATAGAGGGAGGTGAGAAAATTTAGAAAACATGGACTTGTGTAAATATTTTATGATGATAGTCGAATAAAAAGTGGGTATAGTTTTCTATGATTACTGGCGGAGGCATTATAATTTCTTTTAAAAAAAATACATATATTTATCTCATATTAAACGCATCTTTAACATAAATTATGAATACATGTATTATAATTTTAATCCATAAAAATCGAAACTTAAAATAAAATAAAATTTATAACATCAATATCAAATTCTAATAGTTAATACGATCTTTTCTTGTGAGTTTTATCCTCGTTAAACACGTTTCAAGTTGTTCTCAATAAATTATAAAATAAATAACAAAAAGAGATAAATAAGTTCAAAAGATAGTAAAAGATGTACCTCATTGCCTTCGTATTCTACTTTCAATAGAATTTTCAATTATATATTTTTTCTATAAATTTAAATTCTTCTCCTCTGTATTTTTAAACACATATTCTACTTCTAATAGAACTTTTTATATGTCTTTTCCATAAATTTGAGCTCTTTTATCGATAAATTTGAACATCTATTCTACTTTCAATATAACTTTTAATCATATATATTTTCTATAAATTCAAACAACTATTTCACTTTTAATAAAAAAGATTAATATATACCTTACAAATTCCTATTCTACTTTTAAAAGAACTTTAACTATATATAGTTTTTATAAATCCGAACTTTATATATATGCTACTCGATAAACCCGAGTTTCGCGAAGGCGTTATATTTTTTTAAAAAAAAGTTAATGTGTATTAATCTTATATTATATCATCAATATTAAATTTTAACGGTTAACACGATCTCTCTAATGATCTACTCTCTCGTAAAAACAATTCTTTTATTAAAACCTCTCTCTCGTTAAAACCGAATTAACCTCGACTTAAACATATATTATGAATACTTGTATAAAAAATTTTATCCATAAAAATCGAAACTAAAAAATAAAATAAAATTTATAGCATCAATATATAATTTGAATAATTAATAGGATCTTTTCTAGTGAGCCATCTTTTCGTTAAAGATACCACCTCACTGACCACCCTCATTTTCTATTTCCATTATAACTTTTAATTATACATGTTCTCTATAATCTCAAACTTTTCTCGATACATACTCTATTTCTATTTGAACTTTTAATAATACGACTTTTCTATGAATTCGAACTCTTCTTCTACATAAAATTGAACACATATTCTACTTTCAACTGAATCTTTAATTATAAGCCTTTCCAACACATATTCTAATTATAATAAAACTTTTAATTATATATCTTTCCTATAAATTCGAACTATAAATTCGAACACTTATCCTACTTCCAATAGAACTTTTAAATTACTTATTTTTCCAATAAATTTGAGTTATTCTTCTTTATAAATTCAAACATCTAACATATTTCCAATAAATCATTTAATTATATGTTGTTCCTAGAAATTCGAACAATCCTCCTCTATTAATTCGAATACCTATTTTACTTTTAATATGTTAAAGGATAATTATTTATTCATTAGTATTTAACATTCTAAAAATAATAAATTGAAACGATCTTAAAGATGCCAACTAATGTTTCATGTATCCTCTTTATTTAATACATGAAAATGCATATACTGTATAGTTATAAAATGGGTTTTGGACAAAATACATGTTATATTTTATATTTCCACCAAAAGTAACCTTTAAATATGCTAAAGAAAATTCAAAATATATGTATTTCCTTTAAAATTTGAATTACAAATTTTATATATAAGATAAACTTCGAATGGCTTTTATCAATTACAAACAATTTTTAGATAGTACAAATTAAGAAATTTTTCTAAAATATTTTTAATCAATGCATGCAACCTACAAATTTAATTAACTACATAGACCATGAACATGTATCATTGTATTGTTATTTGTTACTAATATTATGTACATGCATGATGGTATTGAATGAATGGAAAGGCAAGAAACCTCATATGGTGATGGTGACAGGAGTTGTCAAAGTAAACTTTTTCGAAAAAAATTTGTGAACTAATATTTTTCCAAGGATATATGTATCTTTACGGAGACCTAAACAGACCTCAGATGTATCATGTGTGTTTAAACTCATTACTAACCAAAGCTGATTGCAAAGTTGACCAGAAAGGCAGAAACCAAAGTTAATGATCAATATTAAAAACCTAATTATAGAAAACATGGTATTAACAAATCAAAATCAACAAAGTCCAAGCAAATCATTATAATCATAAAATCATATCAATAACATATGAAAAGGATTTTATAAATTATTGTTCAAAAACATTACTTACCCTTCCGTATATTCTTTTATTTGCAGAATGAACAGAGGTAGTTGTCTCACAGACGTATGACCGCATTCCTGTCTCCAAACACAAAGATTTAAATCACCTTAAACCTAATAATCAAAGGGAAGCTCTACCAAAAAGATTTGGTTTTATAATATATAAAACTTTTTTGACCAAAGATGAAAACTGTGACCGAGAGAATAGAAGCATTAAATAATGCCCAAGTAAGTCTTTGTAAATTCGAGTTCAACGTAAATTCCAATTCTTCTCTACTGTAAATTAGAATACTTATTCCACTTTCAATGCACTGAACAATATTTTAGTTATTATATAATTCTAATTCTTCTCTTCTAAAAAATCAAATATCTATTATATTTCTAACATGCTAAATGATATTATTTATTTATTAGAATTTAAAATTCTAAAAAATTAGAAAAAATAGATTGAGATGATCTAGAGCGCCATATTGACTAGTTGACTAAGCCGTGGTTCGCGGCGGCCTTATAATATTTTTTTCAAAAAATTTAAAAATATGAATTGAAGAAAGAAATCGAAAAGAAAATATCTATAAATAAATTAGTGAGCACAAAATTATATAAATTTTAATATATATATATATATATATATATATATATATATAGACAACTAATAAACTATATACTTATTTTTTATGTTGATTTTGTTTCACATTTTCTTAGGCCGACACCCGTTGTAATAAATACATATAAGACACGTTTTTCGACGGTCTTGTAATATTTTTTAAAATTTTCAAAATATAGACTATTTAAGAAAGAAATCAAAAAAATTATAAATAAATTACTAAACACAATATTGTACAAATTTTAATACGTATATAGACAAAAAAAACCATATACTGATTTTTTACGTCGATTTTGTGTCACATTTTCTTAGGCCGACACCCGTTGTAATAATACATATAGATAAAAGAGGCGATTTGATTGAATTAATTAAAATAAGACGATGGAATATTATGATCAAGAATAATGAGAAGATAACAACGAAATATTAAAAATTAACAATAAATAAATAAATAGTGAATGGTAAAAGTTCAAACCTTTTGTGTCAAGTTTCTCAAGTTTTTCTACTTCTCAAACAGAAAAATATCTCCTAATTCTTGTTCAAACGATTTAGGTTTTTTTTTTACCAAGATCACTAACAAAAAAAATACAAATTCCAAAGCAAAGAAAAAAATAAACGAAGACAAAAGCAGGAGCAAAAAAAAAAGGTTACGAACATTGTGATAAAATTTGATCGTTATAAGCTAAGATTGTATATATATACAATAAAATAAACTATATATTTATTTTTTACGTCGATTTTGTGTCACATTTTCTTAGTCCGACACCCGTTGTAATAAATACATATACATAAAAAAAACAGATTTGATTGAATTAATTAAAAGAAGACGTTAGAATATTATGATATACTTATTTTTTACGTCGATTTTGTGTCACGTTTTCTTAGGCCAACACCCGTTGTAATAAATACATATAGATAAAAGAGCAGATTTGATTGAATTAATTAAAAGAAGACGTTGGAATATTATGATCAAGAATAATGAGAAGATAACAACGACAAATTAACAATTAACAATAAATAAATAAATAGTGAATGGTAAAAGTTCAAACCTTTTGTGCTAAGTTTCTCAAGTGTTTCTACTTCTCAAACAGAGAAAGATCTCCTAATTCTTGTTCACACGATCAGGTATTTCTGTAACGAGATCACTAACAAAAAAAATACAAAATCCAAACCAAAGTAAGAAAATAGAAGAAGACAAAAGCAAACAGAAGCAAAAAAAAAGGTTACAAACGTTGTGATAAAATTTGATCGTTATAATCTATGATTATATATATATATATATATATATATATATATATATATATATATATATATATATATATATATAGGGTGTGGCTCAAAAGAGAACTCATTTTTTGGAGAAAACTAAGGTACTAATCCTAACCATTGGATGTATTATAATCAATGGCCCCGCCAGGGGCACCCACACACTAATCAAATACACCCTCACACACACAATCCCACCTAATCCCCTCCGTTTTTAATTTGATTTTTCCCGTCAATCGGTGATATTTTTTTAAAATATAATCGGTGATATTTTTTTAAAATATAATCGGTGATATATATATAGGGTAAGGTTCTAGGGAGAACCTCCTTATCAAGAGAATTAGAGAACTCTCATCTAGACCGTCCATTAATTAAAATTCAATTTAATTACATTATACAAAACATAATGGCAATATTGTAATAAATTATAAAGATCAAGGTCATTTAGAATCTCTCATCAAATATTATACGTATACAATTTCATTAGAGAAGGAAAGAATCATTAAAATAAGATTTGATTTTATAACACAATCTTTTTTAAATTTGGAAAGAATATCATGACACAAATATCACGCTACAGTTGTCTGTATATGATTTAGACTATCCAATATTCCTATTGTACGACGCTGCAAAAACCTAGAAGCATAATCTGAGAAGAATATGGAGGAAGAAGACGATACAACGATGTAATTGTTCTTTTATTTGGGTAGAGTTAAACATTTGAACTACAATATTTTTATAGAACACTAACTAGAACACTTATTTTTGTTACAGGTGTTTTATGGAATCGTCCATGAACAATGTGTTGACCATAAAAGATGTATTGTAAGGTTTCAATCACTTATCTTGATAGATGTGATTTCATCTTTGTTGGAACATTTATTTTCTGATGGAGGAGTGATATGGATTCATCGTTCAAAGAACTAGCTGTAAAATAAGAAGAAAGTATTCAGTCATAGGGTTTCAATCACATATATCGATGGATGTGATATCTTCTTTGACAGAGACAACTAAGTGTTTCAGTATTGGAACTTGGTTATCAATGGTCGCACGCTAAAGCGTTCTGTTAAGATTTCATGATCTCTTGTAGCCTTACATGATCATATTGTGTTTGGTTCTTATAAGTTTTTCATGATTACTAATGATCTTAAGATTCATTAAGGTTTTTTTTAAGATTCATTAGTTGTGTTAAGATTCATTAGTTGTGTTAAGATTCATTAACATGTTCTTTTAACGTATTAAGATTCATTAACGTCTTCTTTTAAGTTGTTCAGTTATTAAGATTCGGTTGTGAACATGTTTTGTTTAGCATCGTGTTTTTAAGATTCACTAAGTTGTTAAAGTTCATTAACCTGCTCTGTAGGTGTCGTGTTCTAGTATTCTTTTGAACTTTATTTTGGACAACTTTCTTACTTCATTTGGTAGCAGCAATATGCCTTGAGGTGGAGTGTTATTTATTATGCTGATCGAAAATTTGTTTTGGATGTAATGGGATTCATGGATATAAAGGTTGGAGTTATAGTATGTGGAGATTACTTTTAAATCATCGGAAACATTAATTGGTGGATGGAGTTTGAAGAGTCCTAACAATAAGATTCACAATTTTCGAATTGATTATCCTGGTTATTTGTTGTGGTCAATTCTCCAGGGGTGTTAATTTTTTTTCTTGATGAAAGTTGGTCTTGTGTTTTATCTAGGCTGACTTATTAGTATGTGTAGGTGTGTGGAATATGTTCTTTGTGGAGTTTTTTTTTTTTTGTTGATTATGCTTGTTGGTGATTTTTATAATATTTGAGAAAAGTCCTTTCTTTTTAAAAATATTTTTAATTAATAAATTTTATACCATTTACAAGAAAAAATAATTATTCAAAACACTAATTTGAAACGCTTAAGAGAACGTCTTAAAAATTTATTCATAAAATGATTTATGTCATAATAAATAATTATTCAAAACACTAATTTGAAACGCTTAAGAGAACGTCTTAAAAATTTATTCATAAAATGATTTATGTCACTATTTATGTCAATGATTTTTTTTTTTGTTATTTTAAACCGTTAATTATTCGTAAGATCTCTATAAAATACATATAAAAATCTATTAAAATAAATAAATGATTATATATCTTAGCAAAAGATATAATTGAATCTCAATGTTAAAAAGAAGATTTTAAAAAATATTAATTGAAATTTGAAGATTCTTTTATAAGTTTATTATGAAAAGATAATTTGTTAGATATTAGTAATGTAGTATTTTTTAATTTGGAAAAACACTTTGAAAAACCCTTAAAAAGATTCTCAACACTTGACAAAATACTATATAATTATTCATAAAAGATTCTTTTAAGGTATTTAATAGAAAGATTAACAAAATATCATATGTTTTTCTGTAAATTTTGTATATACAGAAATTTGTTTAAAAATTTGTTTTTACTTTATGGATTCTCTTAAGTGTTCAATTAAATTATTTCTACAAAATTTTCTTAATTGTTTCATTGAAATAATATTAATTATTTAAAATATCATTTTTGTATCTTTTCTACGATGAGACAATATTCAATTAAGTGTTTCACACAATTTTGATTATTTTTTTTAGTATTTGTTTTTGTAATGGCTTAGTGTTGTTGTGTTATAATATTTATGTATTTGTATCACTCATCGTCTCCAGCATTTTGGAGGCCCTAGATTATTTAAGCTATATAGTTTAGAGGATTTAAATTTTACAGAACAAAATAACATGAATATTACATTAACACAATAATTCTGAAATATCAAACAAAATAAAGTTATAGCAGTAACTCAAATCAAGAAGTTAGAAGTCGCTTTTGAATAATTCAAATTAAATCGTTGCAATCTAGTTTAACTAACATTTTTTTTCAATGGACATCATAGCCACCGTTGATACTCTCTTCTTTCTTTACACAGTAGCAACTATAATCGATATAGTTAATATAACTTTGTATTATGATATTTAAAACAAAATTTTTTGATTACGCTCTTTTTTAATACAAATAGAAAGGTTAATTTAAATAAAAATAGTATTTATTCAAAAAGGAAATTTTGTATTGTCAATATTTATTGTTTTTAATTTTAAATTGAGCTTTAGAAGAATTTTTTAGTCAAAATATGCATAACAATTAATTCAAAATAAATATTACATCTATACTATATTATAATAAGCGAAAGGGGTATAATTTGTAGTTGGTTACCCCCTTATTTTTAGTTATCCATCCACAACCGTTAGATCTTCAATTCAAATAAATCATGACGGTTAGATACAACAATATTAAAAGTTGAAGGTCTAAGGTTCGAATCTCGCCAACAACATTTTAATATAAAATTAATACTATATTATGTTATATAGAAAGGTTGAAGGTTCGATTCCCACCAACAGCATATTAATTTAGATTTAATACTAAACTAAAAATAATGTTTAAAATATTATATATACTAAACTATAAACAAATTTAAAAAAAAATAAAAATAACCCGTGCTTTGCACGGGCTATAAACTAGTACAGTATTTATAAATAAATGACATTAAGAAAATGTGGCCCCTAATTTTTTGTGGCCCTAGGCAAGAATATGGGCAAATTGCCCTCGAGGAGATAAGATTCCATTAAGTATTTTGATAAAATATTTAACTTTTTTTAAAATTTGGTCAATAAAATATTTATCATAACATTTTAGGAATCTAACATTGACAATTTGCATTATCAACACTTTAATGAACTTCACTATATATCTAGAAATTAAAAAAAAACATGAAATATTTATTTTAAAAGAATATTTAGAAGGATATGAGTACTTCTCTTTAAAAAAATATACTTTTTAATATTTAGATGGATATTCAAGTTTTCGTTAAGTGTTTCGATAAAATTTACTTATTCAGTTTGATCAATAAATATTATCAAAATGCTTTAAGCAATCTCACATTGACAATATGTATTAAAAATAGTTTAATGAATTTCACTATAACTCTAAAAAGTACAAAAGATTAAATAAAAATTCCAAAAAATAAAAATATATGAGTACTTTTTAAAAAAACAATATTTGTCAAGTATTTCCATAAATATTTTTTAATTGTAATGGATCAATAAAATTATTTTGAAGATTCCGTTAAGTGTTTTAATAAAATATTTACAAATTCCTTTAAACTTTTGTCAATAAATATTTATCAAAACACTTTTAGGAATCTCACAATGAGAATGTGCATTATTTAAACTTTAATGAACTTCACTATATATCTAAAAAATACAAAAAAAAAAAGAAATATTTACAAAGAATATGAGTACTTTTCTTTGAAAAATCTACTTAATAACTTTTTTAAGGATATTAAAGATTCTGTTAAGTGATTCGATTAAAATATACTTATTCTTCTAAAATTTGATCAATACATATTTACTAAAACATTTAAGGATTCTCACATTGCCAATATGTATTAAAAATATTTTAATGAATTTCATTATAAGTCTAATAACTACAAAAAATGAAATCTATTTTTCAAAACAAAATTAAAAAGATAAGAATATCTTTTTTTAAAAATAGTCGTCAAGTGTTTTAATAAGTGTTTTTAAAGTATCTTAATAATTATAAATTAAACATCTTAAAGAATCTCAAAAATATTAAAAATATACTATTTAAAAAGGATATAACTTTTTCAAATACATTTTGGAATCTCAAAAATAATAATAGGTAACAAATTAACATTCTATATTATGCAAAACACTTTAAAGAACCTCAAAATTTGTTAATTTAAAAAATATTCCAAAAAATATATTTTAAAAGAAATTTTGAATGAAAATTAAAATATATATGTTGAAATTAAAATATTCCTACCTATATTTGAGATTCTTTAAAATATATAGGTTGTATTAGCTCATTTCCATATTTGGATTAAATTTATTAAAATTTGAAATTAACCATTTATTTGAATATATATGTTGTACATGTTTGTCTTAATTTACTTATATATTCTTTCATATTAAATTATTATGTACGGGATTCTCTAAGGTGTTCCTTGTATGCTTAGCTCTTTTTTAAATTTATCATACATCTTTTAAAATTTGAATTTTAAATCTATCAATTTCGAATCATAATGTATATGTCAGTCAAAATACAATAAATCTTTAGTGTATATTTCATTAAACTGTTATCTATTTCCAAAAAAAAAACTTATATATCAGATACAATTAAATGATGTCTATTTTACCAAGAATCTCTTTTAGGTTTTGTTATAACAGATTTTATATGAAATCTACTTACTTAAATATTTATGATTATACCATATTCTCCTAAGTGTTATATTAACTTTTTATTAATAATAAATTAATGAAATTAGTAAAAAAATTAACGAAATCTTCAATAAAATAATGAAAACAATTAAAAAAAATTAATGAATTAATGAAAACACTTGATTAAATCTTTAGTGAATTAATAAAAACACTTAACATAATATTTGATAAATTAATATAACACATATTAGAATAAATATAACACATACTACAAAAATTCAATTATAATAATTTTGAATTGATCATTGAAAAATTATCATGTAATATCTTAAAACATCTAAGATATAGTAGAAAAATGAATAAAACTAAAAAACACTTAAGAGAATCTTGGTGTATTACACAATATTTCTATATATTTATTTTTTCAAAAGAAAATTTATACATTTCTTTTAAATTTAAATTACAGGTATAAATATTATAAAATGTACCAAGATTCTCTTACGTGTTTCAAATCAATATATCAGTTTATCTAATTTTATTGTGTTTTTGAGATTCTTTTTAAAATTGTTTTAAAAGACATTCTATAAAAATTGAATTTTAATTTGAAAAAATATTATTTAAATTTTCTTAAATATTGGATAAATTATTTATAGTGCTCTACTTGTACATAACTATACCGAAACTTATTTTATACCAATAGTATATTTAGTAGAATCTAAATGTAAATATCTAATAAAATTAAATTACTATTTTTAAATAAATAACAAAACACCAACGAAAATATTGGTGTATTACATAATATTTTTATATTATACTAAGCGTGTTTCAATGTATCATTTAAAATTTATTCTCCATTATCTCAAGTTCTAGAATTCGAAAAAATATTCTTAAATGTTCCATGAATTATTTATAACGTTGTACTTGTACATTACTATATTCGAAACTTATTTTAAGTTAATAAAATATTTAAACAAATCTTAATATAAACATTTGATAAAGTAATATTATGATTTCAAGTAATTAAAAAAACATCCAGGAGAATCTCGGTATTACATAAAGAACTATTATGATTTCAAAGTAATTAATGAAACATCTAAGAGAATATTGGTGTATTACATAATACTAGGTAACAAAGCCGCGCGGCATAAAATTATTTTTAAAAATCTTTTTTTTTTCATACTATTATCAATTGAGAATAATTATTTAGTTGTTGATATGGTAAATTGACATTGCGTGTTACGTGTTATAAAAATTATAATATTGTGTTATATATATATATATATATATATATAAATTCAACATTTAATATTTTTTTTTACTATTTTTTCTAGACAAACTAGCCGCGTTTTGCACAATTAATAATTTTTTATTTTTAGGTAATAAAAACATAAAAATTATTATCTATTATATTAAGAAAAATTGATAGATATTTTAAAAAATTCCTTAAAAAATTGATTTGACATAGTTTATATGAATTTTTAGTTGGAAAATACTCTTATTATATATTTAAATTTTTATAATCTTAAAAGTATCATAAACATGAAAAATAGCAATCACAATACGAACGTAATCTTTACGATAAAAAAATTATAGATATTGAATATGACTAAATAACGTTTCTTAAAACCGACACCGCTCTCATAACATATATGTTCAATAATAGTGTAATAATTTATTTAATTAGAAAATTAATTCATTTCAAACAACATATGACATAACGTGGTAATTTTTTTATCGATTTATGATAAAATATTTGGATAATTCAATTTAATCGGTTTAGTCACAACACATGTGTAATTTATTTTTGTGCAAAAGTAAAAAACTATCGATATTGTTTATATACAAATTCTAGATGTTAACTGAAAGATCTTTATACTTCCATAGAATTACCATAACTTATAACTATTTCCATATTCACTAAAAAAATATCTATGAATAAGTTAAGTTTATCTATTCTATAATTATCTAAAAAGAAATTACCGGGATCTTGAATATAGAAGAAAAAAATGATGCAATGTCAAGAATTTTAATTCGTCATTTTATCAAAAAATAATCATAATTATATATATATATATATATATATATACATATATATATATATATATAAGTAATATTTTTATATTACATAATAATTATAATGTGCAAATAAAATTTTTTAATCTTTCAAATATATTAAATAAAATAAATTTTATATCTTGTTTCTTGACAAATAAGAATAAAGTAATTTTTAATATATTTAATAAGTGTAATTAATGACAGATTATGATGTTCTTTAGATGTTATTTAATGTTGTTAATTAATGTAAGAAAAGAATTTTAATAAGAAAATTCAAAAACAAAAAATTCAAAAAAAATCATGAATGCTTCTATTGCTTTTTCGATATCCAGACATTATAATATATATCGAGAAAATGTGCCGCACATCGCGGCCTCGATACCTCATGGTCTCGCAGAATCCGACTAATATAATCAAATATACTTAATATTTAGTATACACAAATGTATGATTTTTACAAATTCCAAAAAAGAATGAATAATAAAATTAAGATTTCATTTGCAAATAAATATTAAACTAATGATCTCATAAATAAATTTAATTATGTAGATTTATGATAGATGTAATTATATAGGTAGCATTAATTATAATATTGATAAATAAAAGAAATACTAAATGTACGTTAATTACGTTTTAGCTAGCCGACTTTCATCCTAAAAGATTCGATCAGAAGAACATTTTTCAATACATTAATCGAACATATTTGTTCAATTTTTCCTCTCAAACAATTGGAAAGAGTTAAAATATATAAATAAATAAATTGTAGAATTAACTGGTAAACATATTAAACTTTTTCCTTGAAATGGATTACGACAATTTATCATTTTGGAGTTTATTTATTTTATTTTTAAATACATTCTAATTAAATCATATAAAACACAATAACAGAAGTTTTGAAAATGAGAAAGTCAGCCCCCATTTAGTTGAACCGCTGATTCAAAGGAACAGAAGTAATACTCCCTCCGTCCCTTTTTAGTTGGCACATTTTCAAAAAACACACATATTAAGAAAGAATTAATTATATAATTTGTTTCCATATTTGCCCTTAATCTTAACATTAAATAAAGAGTTATGGGTGTGTATATTAAATATAAAGTCAAACATTGGTATTAGAAATAAAGGGGTATATATGGAAAAATTGGTAAAAATATGTATTGGAACAAGGAATGTGACAACTATTTAGGGACAAATTTTTTTTGTAAATGTACCAACTAAAGAGGGACGGAGGGAGTATTTATTTTTTGTCGAAAGGAGCAGAAGTAATACAATGAATGCTAATACTAATACAATGATATATATATATATATATATATATATATATATATATATATATATATATATATATATATATATATATATATATATAGGTAAGTGCTCAAATACAAACCACTTTTAAAATGGGTTAAATCTCAAAGTGCTCACTGAAGTGGAGGGCTAGTATCAAATTGCTCACCCTAGTTATCGGCATCTCATTTGAATCATTAAAGTCATAATAAATATCAAATGGATACCTTTAAAATATACTCAAAAAATAAAAATAATTTTTCATTGATTTCTACACATTTTTCTTGAATGGTTCCATAACCAAACGAAAGGTTAATAATTCTAGTATTTTTGATAATATATTTAGAATTTAAAAAGTTTATTTACTATTTATTTTTAATTAAAACAAGGAAAATGACAATAAAATTAAAAATAAATAGTAAGTGAATTTTTAAAAATCTAAATATATTATCAGAAATACTAGAATTATTAACCTTTCGTTTGGTTATGGAAACATTCAAGAAAAATACGTAGAAATCAATGAAAAATTATTTTTATTTTTCGAGTATATTTTAAAAGTATCCATTTGATATTTATTATGACTTTAATGATTCAAATGAGATGCCGATAACTAGAGTGAGCAATTTGATACCAGCCCTCCACTTCAATGAGCACTTTGAGATTTAACCCCTTTTAAAATACAAACCTACAAACCAACACTAAATTAATTATATTTCATCTATTCTAAGGTTCCCGTCAAGGGTACCTTCACAAAAAATGCTTAAAATAATTGGCTGTATCCAACAAAAAAAAAAAAAAATCTTGCCGTGGAAATGCGAAGCATTTAAGACAGTAAACGGATGAGTTAGGTAGTCACCCGTCAATCGTCTATTGCCTTTACCATTGATTGTCATTCCTTAAAACTTTAGAATGATAAAGGCGCGAAGCGCCGTACAAGAAGGTGCGAAGCACCGTTAACCAGTGAAATCCACTACCACATCATCACGTGAACAGTGATTTTTTTTTATTTTTTTTATTTTTTTATTTTTTTTTGTTGGATAGAGCCAAGTATTTTAAACGTTTTTTGTATTGGGGTACCCCTAGTTTGGTCATTAGATTAGCTTGAAATATTAGATTATGCTTGGTTTGTAGGTTTGTATTTTAAGGAGGTTTGTATTGGAGTAGCCCCCTATATATATATATAGAATGGTGCAAACATAAAAGAAAGAAAAATAAAGTATGAGGCAGGAATCGATGCCTTGAACAGGCATGCGCCATCTTTCTATGGAGCTCAGGGATTAAGAAAATAGAAAATTGTCTTGAAATGTTTTTTAAAATGCCACCCCACCTTTCCAATCCCCTACTTTTATTATATATATATATATATATATATATATATATATATATATATATATATATATATATTTCCTTTTTTAAAAAAATTATACAATTTTTTTTAAAATTAAGTTACATATAAGAATATTATGTAATACAACAAGATTCTTTCAAATCAATATATGTTTATTTTCTTTTTTATCTTTTTGAGATTTCTTCGAGAATTCTTTTAAAATAAAGTTACTGTTATGCCCAAATCTGGCATAATAGCTAAATTGATTTGATTTGCTAAATTAATGGTTCATTATTGACTATGGGCCTAAAAGATGACAATTGGGCCACTAAAGAACACCATTGGATTCAGCCCGGCACAGCTACAGTGCCACTGCGCTCATGACCCGGTCTAAGGGATCGCTTCGCTGGTACACTCTCATTGGGATCGCTTCGCGATGCCAACACATCTGCTGGATCGCTATTTCTAATTCTTTATTGGAAGGCTCATGGCCAGACCCAAGGTCGCATGAGTAGTTGGACAGATGGGATCGCTTCGCAAGGCCAGATCCCACGAGGTCGCATGCTAGGTCCTGATTAATTTTCTATTGGCCAATTCTATCCGTTCGAGACTATGGGCTTCCACAGTTGGGCCATGGATCACGGATAGGGTTGATGATTCACTGCCATGTCAGCCCTGAACGAATGGGCTTGGACTTTGGTTTATCTCCTAAAACCCTAGCCCGCCTAGGTAACTTGTTGCCCAAGAACTACGTCAGGCTTGATCCCTATAAATAGGGTACGTAGGCACCTTGATACGGAAGAGAAACAGTTTACCTGAAAACACCTATCAAGCTCAGCCACATCTAAACACACAAACCCTAAATCCTCTGTTCTTCTTTTATTAGCAAAATATCCGTATTTTGCTCCGATAATCCAGCAAACCTCCAAAATATTGTTATACAATATTCTCCCTATAACATTTGGCGCTAGAAGGAGGGCATCGAGTCATTGAATTGGGAGAAGCGATGACTAAATCACACAAAAAGAAGAATGATGGAGAGACCCCGGGATCGCATAAGCTTAACAAGGACGATCCCCTGACGAAGGACCCCTCAGAGGACGAGGTGTCCAAGGACGACTCTAAGACTGGGTACAAGGAGGAACACACCCCCCAGTACAGAGGGTGGCGTTGACCAGCGAGGTTATGTCTTTTCTAAAAGGCCTCGGCGAACAAGTGATCGCTGTACATGAGAGGGTCGCAAAAGTGGAGAAGCGCTATAGTTCTAGCGGATCGAAGAGGAACGCAAGGACAGGTGGTCGAACACATCAAGGGGAAGGAAGTAAAATCCCTGCTAAGAAACTCATTGATGACTTCGAGGATGTCCTAACAGATCAAATGAACCCTGACTGGAATGAGGAAGAGGATTCGCTCGAAAAGAAAGGAGGATCGCATGACAAGGTCGCCTCATCTGAGGGGAGATCGGTCAGTGTTTTTGACCGTCTCGGAAAGAAGCTAACTGAACACGACCTTCGTCAAAAATTGGAAAAGGTTAAGGCACCTCGGGATGAAGAATCTAAGAATATAAGCAAGGGCGCTCATCGACCATTGTCTCCTCATCGAGATCGCGAGCGGTCATATCGTCGTGATGACAGACCCCCCTCTCCTCGCAGAGAGCGTGAGCGGTCCCATCGTCGCGATGACAGACACCCATCTCATCGAGACCAAGAACGATCCCAATACCATGAAGAGGATCGTAAAAAGAAGGATCGCAGGAATGACCAGGAGGAGTCTAGTGTCCCAAAAAAGACTCAGTCACACCATTGAAGTACTGGAGATAAAAAGGAGGGTGACAAGGAAGCCAAAGTAGGCGATTATAAGCTGGAGGAGTTGAAAAAGGTCTTGGACGCAATGAACAGTGAGAAAGGGATTTTTAGCACTATGGGTTCTTCCTCGCCCTTAACCCACGAAATTCGAACCGCGCCACTTCCCGCGTTGTTTCGAGGGCAGCATGCGGACATGACCTATAATGGAGATACTGATCCAGCAGAGTTCGTAATTTGGTTTAACAATGAGATGGAAGTCTACCAGGTCTCGCATCTGGCGAGGTGCAGATTGTTCGCAGCTTCGCTAAGAGGAAGCGCTCAGCAGTGGTTCGAATTTGTTAGAACTCGGAGAGAGATGATTTTATAATCATTTTTTTTTATAAATATTTGGAAATATCATGAATCTAATTTATTTAGTATTTGTTAGGTCATAGCAGTGGAGCTGTGTGTGTTGTGACCTAGATCGAATTTAACGGGTAGAAGCATCGTACGGTAAGTATATACCGTACTATTTTATTGTTGAGAATGATTAAGTTCGATCACTGAACACAACAAAGTTCTTCTAAAATACCTTATGATACTTTCTGGGTTGTGAGTGCTTTTATAGCTGTATTAAGTTTAGACAACCTGTCATAAAATTTCATGGAAGCAGTAGGAGAACTTTGCGATATTACAAGTCTGGATGGTCAGTATTTAATGCACGTATCCATTTACTGCAGGTATCTTGATGGTGATTTTGACACTTACCTTACACATATGCGAAACCCCCGCATTTGGGGAGGAGAACCAAACTTCTCATGGCTTCCCATTTCTAAAGAGGTTCCATACCAATTAACACATATATTTTTCAAAATTCTATTAAAGATTTTTCAAAATTCTATTAAAGATAAGTCAGAGATTGCATTTTCTTAGTCCTTATCAGAGCACAAAGATTTTATCGGAAGAACACAAAGTGTTTGATGAAATTACCTCAAGAACTCGAGAAGAACAACAGACAGATTGATTCAGCGGAATGAACAATCGGATATACAAATCTCAGAATCGATTCCGATTGCTCTGATACCATGTTACAAATCAATAAGATTACAGAATGCTTCTCGAATAGATTTACACAAGCTAAAACAACTGTTTATTACTCAGGCTTACTGATTAATCTCCATTACAAACCAAAGAAATAACAGAGATTACAAAGAGAATATAAAAAGATATACAATGTTCTTTGAGAGAGATTACAGGTTAAGCTAATATATAGATTGAGAGTTAGTTAGTCTACAAGCTTAGCGGTCAAACAGTCTATTATCTAATTCTATATAATGCTAAGAAATGGATTCCAAAGTATTCCTTAATTATATAGACTGTTTTTAAAAGATCATGGTTTTGCTGAGCAAGGATCTAAATCACTGAACGCTAAGAGAGTAAGAATAATGCAGGATATAATCATTGTGGTTTAGCTGAGCAAGGCTAAATCATTGATAGCTACAAGAGTAAGAACAATGTAGGAGTATATACTTTCTTAAAATCGTAACTTCATCATGTTTTCTTTGTCAGTAAATATTGGCTCACTCAGATGAAGAACAAAAAGAGTTGGTCAACATGAACTAACAAACTCTAATTACTAGAAAGTTCATTGCAGTTACATCTGATTTGAAATAAGATAATGCGTGTATGCATATAAATGTCCCAAAGTATAAGATATTAGCGTTGCTGAATCATTTCAGTGGACGCATATATTTGTCCCAACGAACTGAAATCGCATATTCATAGGAATAAATGACCTACAACCCTAACATCCACACGCATAATCTTCAGTAACTGAGAATGGAATTAATTCTCGTCCTCCTTCCTCTGATTTTTTTTATAAATGTAGAATTACTGTGCACCAAAGTTGTACGGACGTCCACCAGGTCCATGTGGCCTCCTGTTGATCGGAAACATGCACCAGTTTGACAGCTCAAACACTCACCTCTACTTAATGGTAATGACATTTTCAAATTGAGACGGATGTGTTACAGTTGAGCATTTTCAATATAAATACAATTTTCTCATGCAAAAATTCGAAAATTAAGTAATTGTTGTAATTTGTTTTGTGTTTGAATAGATAGGATTGAGTACTTCTGTTTTTGATTCACGAATTCTCAACCAAGAGTCATAACACTTAAAAATTACGTATACTAATTTACTTCAGTTAATGACAATAATTTTGTGCTAATATATTGATTTGCCTATATGCCAGAATGTTATAGTTGCAGGGGCATGCACAAGTGCAGCAGCTGTGGTATGGGCCATGACTTTTTTAATTAAGAACCCCTACAACAATGAAGAAGGCGAAACAAGAGGTTAGAGAGATAACTGGAAAGAAGGGATTTGTTGATGAAAACGACCTGCAAAAGCTTGTTTATCTTAAAGCGGTTGTGAAGGAGTCACTGAGATTGCACCCACCAGTTCCACTTCTTATGGCTCGAGAAACAATTGAAAAATGTGTGATAAGTGCCTATGAGATTGAAGCTAAAACACGTGTATACATAAACGCGTATGCTATAGGAAGGGATCCTGAATCTTGGGAGAATCCCGACCAGGCTTTACCTGAAAGATTCATAGATAGCAACGACAGGATTTTGAGCCGATACCTTTCTGAGCAGGCCGGAGAATGCCCCATATGTTAAATATTGCATTACTAATTTTGAAAAAAAATTCAAGAAATATGTTACATAAGCATGTAATTAATGTTTATGAGAAAATTTTATTGTGGATTAAAAGATCTTATTATAGATGGGATTGTATTGTGGATTGAAAGATCTTATTATAGATGGGATTGTATTCATTAGACAAGAAACTTGTCATTCCAATATGAATACAATTTTAAAACGGAAATCCAAGTATAATTCCTAATCTTATCACAAAACGTAAAACTATTCATTAATTTTGCTTATAAATACTAACCCACGTTAAAACATTCATGCACATACACATAAATTTATAGATACTACATTGCACTGGTTCAATATATATACGGAGATATCAAGAGGATCAATAAAATTTGTGTTTAGCTTGATCGGTTTCATAAGAATGAAGATGAAAGTTCTGTGTTTATCGTTTTTCGTTCAGCTTTTACTACTGTTAGCTCAATGTTCTGCTAGATGGAATCCTACAGGGAACATTAACAAAGATGTTGAATTGGTATCCTCGCCACCTGTTCAGCTTCGTAGACAGTCTAACTATGTGGTGATGGACAATGGATTGGCACAAATATCTCTGTCAACTCCCGGAGGAATGATAGATGGAATCGGATACAAAGAAATCAATAACTTACTGGAACCTGAATACGGTCCAAATTATAGAGGATACTGGGATCTTGTTTGGAGCACGAACGGAGTCCCTAAAATCACTCAAGACAGGCTGAACACAACAAATTTTAAAGTTATAGCTGAGGATGAAAACAAAGTGGAGCTTTCATTTACAAGAACATGGAATCCTAATTTCCAGACTATCCCTCCAATGAACATTGACAAAAGGTATGTAATGTTGCGTGGCTCCCCTGGTTTTTACACGTATTCAATATTCGAGCGATTACAGGGAATGCCTGGTACAATTATCGCTCAAACAAGGGTCACCTTCAAGCTATCAGAAAAATTGTTTCATTACATGGCCATATCTGATGAGAGGCAGCGATACATGCCAGCACGCGAAGATCGTGAACCACCAAGAAGTGTACAACTGGCTTACCCAGAAGCCCGTTTGTTGACAAATCCATCAAACCCCAGCTTAAAAGGAGAAGTGGATGATAAGTTCCAATACTCTAAAGACAACAAGGATAATGTGGTACATGGATGGATAAGTGATGAGACTGGCGTGGGATTCTGGGTGATCAGCCCTAGTTTTGAATACCGCGCTGGAGGTCCTTTTAAACAAGAACTTACCTCTCATACTGGCCCAACTTCCTTAGCAGTATTCTTTTCTAACCACTACTCAGGCAAGGAGTTGGATTTACATTTTGGGGATGGAGAGGCCTGGAAGAAAGTTTATGGTCCAGTTTTTGTCTATTTGAACTCAGCTTCGACTAAAAATGTTAATGATCTTCATTCCACACTCTGGACTGACGCTAAACAACAGGCATCAATAGAACAACAAAGTTGGCCATATAGTTTTCTCCTGTCTAATGACTACCCTCATGCCGATCAACGTGGTACGGTAAGAGGCCGGTTACAAGTCAGTGACAGGTACATGAATCAAGGCCTAATAAATGCAGAATCTGCTTATGTCGGATTGGCTCCAAAAGGGAATGAAGTATCATGGCAAAAAGAGAACAAGGGTTACCAATTCTGGAACCAAACGGATGCGACAGGAAATTTCTTACTTAAAGGTGTCCGATCAGGGAACTACAACTTATATGCTTCAGTTCCTGGTCACATAGGCCATTACATATACAAATCTGATGTTACAATTACGCCAGGAAGTGCAATTGAACTGGGTGATCTTATTTATGAACCTCCAAGATTTGGACCAACATTATGGGAAATTGGAATTCCTGATGGTACTGCTGCTGAGTTCCACGTTCCTGATGCAAAGCTTGTCAATAAATTATACATAAATCATGACAAGTTTCGACAATACGGCCTATGGGATCGATACACAGATTTATACCCTGACAATGACCTAGTCTACAACGTTGGAACCAACAATTATAGCAAAGATTGGTTCTTTTCTCAAGTTACAAGGAAAATCAATAACGAATACCATCCAACGACATGGCAGATTAATTTTGATCTGCCAAATGTGGTCGCTAGTGGAACTTATACACTTCAATTAGCATTGGCATCTACAAATTTAGCTCAGCTTAGGGTTTATGTTAATAGATCTCCGGCTGAGGGATATCCTCTGTTTAGAGTAGGTCAAATTGGACATGACAATGCAATTGCTAGACACGGAATACATGGATTGTACTGGCTCTTTAGTGTTCAAATACCAGGCCGGGCTCTTATTCGTGGAAGAAACAATATTTTGTTAAATCATCGTACAGCCTCAAGTCCTTTCGTAGGCACTATGTATGACTACATCCGTTTAGAAGGGCCTCCTACACTGTAAAATCGGAAAGCAATTAGGCGTCATTTGTATTTTGTTTGTTTAATTGTTGCATTTGTACACTTATTCTTTACGTTAAATGTACCGATCACATGCAAACATTGTTCTAATTTTGTAATAAATCTTCTGATAATGGCCGGATGATCACTACTGTTTTTTCGGAGAAAACATGCGGCCATCAAAATCATAGGTGATCCTATCTGATCAGAGCAACAAACTCAAATTCTTCTTGCATTATGAATAATCAAATTTTCTTTTCTCCTGCCTTTTCGGTCGCAGGAATAATTTTACTATTGCTGCTATTCAGAGTCAAAAAAGTTGCACTCTATCGTCCTACATCATATTGATGTTGTATTTGACCAGGAGCATGAAATAGATCGAATGGATGTAAAAAAAAAAATTAAAGTAAATAATAGAGGGAGGTGAGAAAATTTAGAAAACATGGACTTGTGTAAATATTTTATGATGATAGTCGAATAAAAAGTGGGTATAGTTTTCTATGATTACTGGCGGAGGCATTATAATTTCTTTTAAAAAAAATACATATATTTATCTCATATTAAACGCATCTTTAACATAAATTATGAATACATGTATTATAATTTTAATCCATAAAAATCGAAACTTAAAATGAAATAAAATTTATAACATCAATATCAAATTCTAATAGTTAATACGATCTTTTCTTGTGAGTTTTATCCTCGTTAAACACGTTTCAAGTTTTTTCAAAATATATGTATTTCCTTTAAAATTTAAATTACAAATCTATTATCTTCTATTATCTATCTATTTCTATTTCTATTATCTATCTATTATATATATAAAGGAAAACCCCCGGGAGTTTGGTGGAGCTCTAGAATCGCTCGATTCATATTTATCTATTTTTCTAGAGCTCCTCTATTTTAAATATGTAAAATTGAAATTTCCTTCTTTAAATCCTATTTTTTAGACAAGAAATCAAAACTTCCTTTTTAACATTAATATAAACATTAACATAAACATAAACATCTTTGAAATAGAAAAGGTTCTCGAATTCGAATTTGTAGGGAAGAAGAACTCAAATTACATATTTGAAATTGAAAAGGTTTTCGAATTTGTTGGGAAGAAAAAATTATATATTCGAAATAGAAAAAAATATTATATTCGAAATAGTATATATTCGAAATAGGAAAGAAATTTTATATTCTTATATATATACAATCATTACTTCTAATAATCAAATTTTATCACCATGTTTGTAATCATATTTACTCGATTTATATTGTATATAATTAGTATTTTTAAAATATATACAACGGGCGTCGGTCTAAAAATTGTTAGGCAAAATCGATAAGTCAAAGTCAAAGAGCATTTTAATATTTAAATTTTTATTATTGTGTATGCTAAGTATTTTTATAATATATACAAATGGGTGTCGGCCTAAAAAATTGTGAGACAAAATCGGTATAGAAAAATATATGGATATTTTATCTTATTATCTATGTATATTTAATTTATACAATATTGTGTTCTCCAATTTATATTGATATTTTAGATATATTTAAAATTTTAAAAAAAGAATTGTGAGGTAAAATCGGTAAATCAAAGTCAAAGAGTATTTTAGTATTTAAAATTTTATTATTGTGTATGTTGAGTATTTTTATAATATATACAACGGGTGTCGGCCTAAAAAATCGTAAGACAAAATCGGTATAGAAAAATATATGAATAATTTATCTTATTATATATGTATATTTAATTTATACAATATTGTGTTCACCAATTTATATTGATATTATAAAAATATTTTTGTTGTTTTTTTTTCTTAAAATGATCTTTATTTAAAATTTAAAAAAAAATTATAAGGCCGCCGCGAAGCGCGGCTTATTCGACTAGTTATTATATATATAAAGGAGGACCCGCAGGAGCTCTAGAATCGCTCAATTCATATTTATCTATTTTTCTAGAGCTCCTCTATTTTAAATAATTAAAATCAAACTTCCTTTTTTAGCCCCTATTTTTTAGAAAAGAAATTAGAACTTTCTTTTTAATATTAAGATTAACATTAATTACAACTTCCTTATTTAGGTCCTATTTTTTATAAAAGAAATCAAAACTTCCTTTTTAACATTAAGATTAACATTTTCGAAATAGGAAAGGTTTCACGAATTCTATTTATCTATTTTTCTAGAACTCCTCTATTTTTATTAATTAAAATTAAAACTTCCTTTGTTAGGCCCTATTTTTTTAAAAATAAAATCAAAACCTTTTTTAAATTTAATATCAAAACTTCCTTCTTTAGATTCTATTTTTTAGAAAAAAAATCGAAACCTTTTTTAAATTGAATAATTTCCTTCTCCATGTTGCACCTATATATACAGCCATTCAAATAAAGAGATCTACCCGGTAAAAGTTTTTACGATAAAATTTTCTTCTTCATTCCTTTATCAATCTACCCATGTAATATGTTGGTTTTTTGATATTTTTTTCTCAGGTATACAAGATGTTGGTTAAATCTTACAATATTGTGAGTTATACATACAACAATTATTTGTACTTTTGCGGTGAGATCTAAAAATATAATCTTTTCTATTCATATGTTAATCTTAATTCACTCCATCATGTTTTCGCTTTTGGTCTAAGATTATTATACTTAATTTGTTTGAGCTTTGTAGGCAACCTCCGTGCATATTGGTTATCGAAAAAGACCCACTCAAAAAATAAAATCAAACAAATATATAATATTGGTTATCTATTTGAGAAGTAGAATTACCTGAGAAACTTGACAAAAAAGGTTTGAACTTTTACCATTCTCTCTTTATTTATTTATTGTTATAAAATTTTCTTCTTCATTCCTTTATCATACATAACAATGCATGAGTTGCATTATCCCGTCAAGATACAAATCTTGCAACATATCTACTGCAACTCCAAATTCGCTCTAATTTAAATTTTTTTATTCTTTGGAATTTTACAATTTCAAAAATTAAATACTAATAGTAAAAGGATTTTTTAGCACATTTGAAATAGAAAAAAATATTCAAATTTGTAAAGAAGAACAGTTCAAATATACTAAAAAGTTGAACATTATTAGCTATTTTTTTTTTAACATATTCAAAAATTTAAAATACTAAAATAGAAAAAGTTTTTGAATATATGGAAGGTTTTCGAATTCAATTTTATCTCTAATTTGAATATCATAAAGGAGAACCCCGGGGAGCTCTATAATTACTCGAATCCTATTTATCTATTTTTCTAGAACTTCTCTATTTCAAATACTAAAATTAATACATCATTCATTAGTTCCTATTTTTTAGATATTTATCTATTTGTCTAGAGCTCTTTTATTTTAAATACTAAAACTAAAACTTCCTTCTTTCGTTCCTATTTTTTAGAAAAAAAAATCGAAAGCTTTTTGAAGCTGGATAAGAGGTTTTTATAACTAAAATATCAAAACTTTCTTTTTCGATCCTATTTTTTAGAAAACAAAGTCGAATCCTTTTTAAATTGGGTAAGAGATTTTTAAAATCGAATATATATTTATTTTTTTAAGCTCCTCTATCTTAAATACTAAAATTAAAACTTCCTACATTAGGTCCAATATTTTAGAAAAGAAAATCGAAAGCTTTTTGAAACTGGATAAGAGATTTTTATGACTAAAATATTCAAACTTTCTTTTTTAGATTCTATTTTTTTGAAAACAAGGCCCAAACCTTTTTAAATAGGGTAAGAGATTTTTAAAATCGTACTCTTTTTTTCTACAGTAATTAATTTCCTACTATCATTACAAAATATAATCATAATTGTAATTGATTTATATTCTCTCATCTATATATAAGCTCATCAAAAGTTTATACTAAAATTAATTTTAAAAAAATATCAGATAGCTAACTTTTATAATTTTTGTGCAGAATCGAAAGCTTGGAAATAGGTATAGACTGGATTGAAAACAAAGTTCTTCAAGATGCAACACACACTCACGCTTTTTGTAGGTCAGGCAAGTGTATTTTTTTTCTTTTTTTTCCCTTAATTGAAAAATGTGATTTATTTGTGAGAAATAATTTTGTCATTATGTTTGCTTTTTTCATGCAATTTTTTTTTTTTGACAAACAAATGGATTTTATTAACTTGCATTAAACAAAACCCAGCCGACAAATTCCCAAACTGTCAACTATAACCTAATTGTGAAACAAAAACGAGCTAAATAAATAGTCGCTTTGTTTTCAGATTTCTTAACATATAGAATATAAATATTCTTGATAATAAAAACGATTACCAAGGCTTCTCGAGCAATCCAGTCGACACCAACATCCCTGAAAATAGAAGAATCACGATTGACCTACGCACATAAAAAAACGGTGATAGACCAGTGTTCATACCCATCAGTTACACCAACTGAGGTTGGGGATACATATACCCCATATATTGAACAATCCTTTGTTGTGCAAGGTGAGCTCTCGCGATAATCACCACCATTCCAGATTCGAAGCGGGATTCTCAGATCTCCCAATACACAATTCCAGATTCGAAGCGGGATTCTTAGATCTCCCACCATAGAAATCATTCTTAACGTAACATGACCACAAATAAAAAACTCAACAAAACATAAACCCCAAAAAATTGGGGATAATCAACAACCCAAAAAGATGGGTACGACAAAAAGATCTCATCCAAAAAGGATTGAATCTCAATTTTATTGAAAAACTAAAAATAGAAATTAAAGATTCAGAAATGGAGGAAATGAGATGAAATAATGGGTGGGATAGATGTGAGTTTGATGGAAGAATGGGACGGTGAAGGATGGGTGAAAGCTATGGAAGGCGGCCGACTCTAAAAACAGAATATAACTTGGGCCTTTCTTTTTTCATGCTATTGAAGTTGGTATTAAATGTAATTTTTTTTTTTTGTTATACTTTTCTTTTCATCAATTTTAGACTTTATATTGCAAGAGGAGGAGATACTAAGAATAAGAAAACATTTTTTTTTAAACAAGAAGACATGTCTTAAAAATAAAGGTACGATTGTTTTTGCTTAAGTAATGGTCATTTTTGGATAAAAGTGGTTAGCTGCAGATTAACTTAGTTGTTTTGACTAATAGGGTGAGTTAGTTATATTTAGCAGGAGTTCTAAAATCGTAAATAGAAAAAGTTTTTGAATTTGTAGGGAAGAAGAATTCAAATTTACATATTTGAAATAGAAAAGAAATTTTATATTTTTATATATATACAATCATTACTTCTAACGACCAAATTTTATCACCATGTTCATATTTTCTTACTTATGTTTACTTTCGTCTTCATCTATTTTCTTTTAGTTTTTTTTATTCATTCTGATTTTGTTTAATTCAAAATGTACATGACTTCTGTTTAGTGATCTTCATGTTGTTTTTTTTTTGGGTTTTTAAAGTTTGAATTTACTGATTTAATATTTGTTTTCTTCGTTTTATTTTTAAATTTATAATTTGCTATAATTACTTATAATTTTGGATTATTAGTAATTATTGATTGTTCTTTGCTTTGGTTTTTGTATTTTTGTTGTTAGTGATTTCGGTACAAAAACATCTGATCGTGTGAATGAGAATTAGGAGAATCTTTCTCTGTTTGAGAAGTAGAAGCACCTGAGAAACTTGACACAAAAGGTTTGAACTTCTACTATTTCCTCTTTATTTATTTACTGTTAATTGTTAATTTATCGTTATTATTTTCTCATTGTTCTCGATCATAATATTTCAACATCTTCTTTTAATTAATTCAATCATATCTACTTTTTTATCTATATGTATTTATTACAACGGGTATCGACCTAAGAAAATGTGACACAAAATTGACGTAAAAATTAAGTTCATATTTTATTTTGTTGTCTATATATATACACCTGATCGTGTGAACAAAAATTAAGAGATCTTTGTTTGTTTGAGAAGTAGAAGCACTTGAGAAACTCGGAACAAAAGTTTTGAACTTTCACCATTCCCTTTTTATTTATTTACTGTTAATTGTTAATTTATTGTTATTATCTTATCATTGTTCTTGATCATAATATTACAACGTATTCTTTTAATTAATTCAAGCAAATCTTCTTTTTCATCTATATGCATTTATTACAACGGGTATCGGCCTAATAAAACGTGACACAAAATTGACGTAAAAAATAAGTTTATAGTTTATTTTGTTGTCAATATATTTATATATTAAAATTTGTTTAATATTGTGTTCACTAATTTATTTATAGACATTTTCCTTCTGATTTTTTTCTTAAACAGTCTATATTGTGAATTTTTTTAAAAAATATTACAAGATCACCGCGACACGTGTCTTATATGTATTTATTAAAATGGATGCCGGCTAAAGAAAACGTAATACAAAATCGACATAAGAAATATGTATATAGTTTCTTTATTTGTCTATATATATTAAAATTTGTATAAAGTTGTGTTCATTAATTTATGTATAAATATTTTTTTTTTCGATTTCTTTCTTAAATTAATATTTTGAATCTTTTTAAAAATATTACAATGCCGCCGCGAAGCGCGGCTTAGTCAACTAGTTATATATATAAAGGAGAACCCGCAGGAGTTTGGTGGAGCTCTAGAATCACTCGATTCATATTTATCTATTTTTCTTGAGCTCCTCAATTTTAATAATTAAAATTAAAATTTCCTTCTTTGGTTCCTATTTTTTAGAAAAGAAGTCAAAACTTTCTTTTTTAACATTAACGTTAACATATTCGAAATAAAAAAGGTTTTCGAATTTGTAGAAAAGAAGAATTCAAATTTACATATTCAAAATAGAAAAGAAATTTTATATTTTTATGTTAACATCTTCAAAATAGAAAAGGTTTTCGAATTTGTAGGAGAAAAAAACTATCTATCTATCTATCTGTCTGTCTATTATCTATCTATTATATATATAAAGCAATAAATATATAAAGTAAATCCTATTTTTAATATAATTAAATAAAAGTTAATCCTATCCATATTTTTATTATATTATATTGTATAAATATAATCCTAATCTTTTTTTCTAGAGCTCCTCGATTTTAATTAAATAAAATAAAATTTCCTTATTTACATTCGAAATAAAATAGAGTTTCCTTATTTACATTCGATTTTATAGGAAAAGCTCTAGAATTGCTCGATTCATATTTATCTATTTTTCTAGAGTTCCTCTATTTTAAATAATTAAAATCAAAACTTCCTTCTTTAGGTCCTATTTTTTAGAAAAGAAATCAGAAGTTCCTTTTTTAACAATAACATTAACATTTTCGAAATAGAAAAGGTTTTCGAATTTGTAGAGAAGAAAAAGTCAAATTTATATATTCGAAATAGAATAGAAATATTGTATTCTTATATATACATAATCAATACTTCTAATGAACAAAATTTTATCACCATATTTGTAACCTTTTCTTGCTTCTGTTTGCTTTTGTCTTCGTCTATTTTCTTTTAATTTATTTTATTCATTCTTATTTTGTTTAATTCTCAACTAGGTAACAAAGCCGCGCTACGCGCGGCACGGAAATATTTTTAAAAATTTTATATATAACATCATTGTTCGTTGAATTTTATTATTTGAAAGTTGATATGATAAATTGAAACTTGTGTAAAATGTAATTAAATTTGAATGTTTAAGAATTATAGAGAAAAGAAAAGAAAACATGATTTTAGTTAAACTCTTAAGTGTTAATAATAATATTTTCGAAAATATTGATGACATCTATTTTGTTGCATAAAAAATGCTTTTGAAATTCAATATTGATAAACATTTGTAAAGTTTGACAATGGATAAGTAAAAGTAACATTTTTGAAATATTTTGTTGTCGATGCCATTATGAAAGACGTGATTGCTTAGTTTATTGATAAATTTGTTTGTATGACGAAGAAAAGAAGCAGAATGTAAATGTGATTGACTTAACTTGTCGATAAATTTGGTTGTATGACAAACAAAAGAGAATTCAAATGCATTTTGTAAGTCATGCTTCATATTTTTTTGGAGTGATCCGACACTTGTATATATTCATTTGATTAATTTTTTTGAGCATTATTTGTAAGAACTTTATTTGTATGTAATATTTAATTTAAATTCATGGACACATGTTCAAAATGGTACTCACATATTTTAATACTTTTATATCAAATCTTATAATAAATATGTACATGTAATTATATTCTATCTCCAATAAAAATGAATCTGAAAATTATTGGATTCTGAATATACACTAAATCGTTTAAAATTAATTATTTAAGCAAAATGAAGATTCTCTAACATATTATCTACTTCATCAATTCCATAAAGGCCTATTATTTTTTTCCCTACCAAATTACATTGTCAACATAATTTTTATAATAAAAATTTATAAATATTAAATAAAATGTTATTCAAAGCCGACACCCATCTCATAACATACATGCGCGATTAATTGATTAGTATTAGTATAAGAATGTGTTTAGTTAGAATATTATTTTATTCCAACACAATATAATGAAACAGCGAATGTATAACTTTTTCATTGATTTAATTATTAAAGAAAAAGGTTGGATTGGTTCAATTTAATCGAGTTGATCATACCCCATGTTTCATGTGTAAAAGTAAATTATATAATAATACTTGTATTTTAAATTGTAGATGTTAATTGAAAATTTTATATACTTCCGTAACTTATCAGGATTCTCACAGTCACTAATTACGAATTTATCGAAAAGTTAAAATCGTTTATTTATTATTGCCAAAAAAATTGCAATGATTTTGATAAAGGATTAGAAATGAACTATATAAATAATTTTAATTTATCATTTTAACTTGAAATAATTGTACTTTTAAATGGATAATTAATATTTTATATTAATATAATAACTAAAATGTTCTAATAAAGAAATAATAATAACTAAAATATTTTATATAGATAATTATTGGCTAAAATTTTGTTTTAAGTATAAAATAAAATGTATTTAATATAAGTTTAATAGGTACAATTAATGACTAATTATAATCCTATTAAATGCAAGGAAATTATTTAATAAAAAATCAAAAATGTGAAAAATCAAGGAAAAAATTTTGAAGTTTCAGAGTGAAAGCCTCTTCAATCTCCGGCTATTATAATATATGTAGATTGGTATTTTAAAATTTTCCTAAAAAAGTGATTTAAAACCGTTTATATGAATTATTAGTTGGAATAATACTTTAATTATATATCAAAAAGTTTAATAATCTTAGAAATATCATAATATGAAAAGTAGCAAATACAATATTAAATAGAACTAAATAACGTTGAAATATTTTGTTGTCGATGCCATTATGAAAGACGTGATTGCTTAGTTTATTGATAAATTTGTTTGTATGACGAAGAAAAGAAGCAGAATGTAAATGTGATTGACTTAACTTGTCGATAAATTTGGTTGTATGACAAACAAAAGAGAATTCAAATGCATTTTGTAAGTCATGCTTCATATTTTTTGGAGTGATCCGACACTTGTATATATTCATTTGATTAATTTTTTTGAGCATTATTTGTAAGAACTTTATTTGTATGTAATATTTAATTTAAATTCATGGACACATGTTCAAAATGGTACTCACATATTTTAATACTTTTATATCAAATCTTATAATAAATATGTACATGTAATTATATTCTATCTCCAATAAAAATGAATCTGAAAATTATTGGATTCTAACTGAATATACACTAAATCGTTTAAAATTAATTATTTAAGCAAAATGAAGATTCTCTAACATATTATCAACTTCATCAACTCCATAAAGGCCTATTATTTTTTTCCCTACCAAATTACACTGTCAACATAATTTTTATAATAAAAATTTATAAATATTAAATAAAATGTTATTCAAAGCCGACACCCATCTCATAACATACATGCGCGATTAATTGATTAGTATTAGTATAAGAATGTGTGTAGTTAGAATATTAATTTATTCCAACACAATATAATGAAACAACGAATGTATAACTTTTTCATTGATTTAATTATTAAAGAAAAAGGTTGGATTGGTTCAATTTAATCGAGTTGATCATACCCCATGTTTCATGTGTAAAAGTAAATTATATAATAATACTTGTATTTTAAATTGTAGATGTTAATTGAAAATTTTATATACTTCCGTAACTTATCACGATTCTCACAGTCACTAATTACGAATTTATCGAAAAGTTAAAATAGTTTATTTATTATTGCCAAAAAAATTGCAATGATTTTGAATAAGGATTAGAAATGAACTATATAAATAATTTTAGTTTATCATTTTAACTTGAAATAATTGTACTTTTATATGGATAATTAATATTTTATATTAATATAATAACTAAAATGTTCTAATAAAAAAATAATAATAACTAAAATATTTTATATAGATAATTATTGGCTAAAATTTTGTTTTAAGTATAAAATAAAATGTATTTAATATAAGTTTAATAGGTACAATTAATGACTAATTATAATCCTATTAAATGCAAGGAAATTATTTAATAAAAAAAATCAAAAATGTGAAAAATCAAGGAAAAAATTTTGAAGTTTCAGAGTGAAAGCCTCTTCAATCTCCGGCTATTATAATATATGTAGATTGATATTTTAAAATTTTCCTAAAAAAGTGATTTAAAACCGTTTATATGAATTATTAGTTGGAATAATACTCTAATTATATATCAAAAAGTTTAATAATCTTAGAAATATCGTAATATGAAAAGTATCAAATACAATATTAAATAGAACTAAATAACGTTTTGAAAGCCGACATCCCTCTCATAACATATATGCTCAATAATAGCATAAGAATTTATATAATTAGAATATTAAATTATTTTAACACAATATAATGAAACAACATGTGTATATAACATTTTTATCGACTTAATTGCGCAATAAAATGATTGAGTTTGTTATGTTAAAAATAAAAATTCTGTTAATATTATTTTGTAGAAATTCTAGATTTTAACCAAAAGATTATACTTCTATAACTTATAACGATTTCCACAATTATTGATAAAATATTGTTCGAGAAGTTAACATCGTTTGTCCCACAATCGTTCGAAAAAAGTTTGCAAATATCTTCAACATGTAATAAAAAATGACGCAGTATGAACAATTTTAAGTCGGTAATTTACATGAAAATAATCTTAATTTTATACATATAACTAATATTTTAAATTTGAATAATAATTATAATGCTCAAATAAAATTTGTTAATCTTTTATATAAATAACATGACGTAAATTTTATATATATATATATATATATATATATTCATAAGTGTAATTAATGATAATTAAATGTCATTAAGGTGTCATTAAGATGCTACTTAATGCAAGAAAAAATTAAATAGAAAAAAGCAAAAAAGTGAAAATTTAAGAAAAATATTTTAAACGATTATGGTACATTTCCGATCTCCTGGCATTATAATATATATAGATTATATATCAAAAAGTTTAATAATCTTAGAAATATCATAATATGAAAAGTAGCAAATACAATATTAAATAGAACTAAATAACGTTTTGAAAGCCGACATCTCTCTCTTAACATATATGCTCAATAATAGCATAAGAATTTATATAATTAGAATATTAAATTATTTTAACACAATATAATGAAACAACATGTGTATATAACATTTTTATCGACTTAATTGCGCAATAAAATGATTGAGTTTGTTATGTTAAAAATAAAAAATTTGTCAATATTATTTTGTACAAATTCTAGATTTTAACCAAAAGATTATACTTCTATAACTTATAACAATTTCCACAATTATTGATAAAATATTGTTCGAGAAGTTAACATCGTTTGTCCTACAATCGTTCGAAAAAAGTTTGCAAAAATCTTCAACATGTAATAAAAAATGACGCAGTGTGAACAATTTTAAGTCGGTAATTTACATGAAAATAATCTTAGTTTTATACATATAACTAATATTTTAAATTTGAATAATAATTATAATGCTCAAATAAAATTTGTTAATCTTTTATATAAATAACATGACGTAAATTTAATATATATATATATATATATATATATATATATATATTCATAAGTGTAATTAATGATAATTAAATTTCATTAAGATGTCATTAAGATGCTACTTAATGCAAGAAAAAATTAAATAGAAAAAAGCAAAAAAGTGAAAATTTAAGAAAAATATTTTAAACGATTCTGGTGCATTTCCGATCTCTTGGCATTATAATATATCAAAAAGTTTAATAATCTTAGAAATATCATAATATGAAAAGTAGCAAATACAATATTAAATAGAACTAAATAACGTTTTGAAAGCCGACATCCCTCTCATAACATATATGCTCAATAATAGCATAAGAATTTATATAATTAGAATATTAAATTATTTTAACACAATATAATGAAACAACATGTGTATATAACATTTTTATCGACTTAATTGCGCAATAAAATGATTGAGTTTGTTATGTTAAATATAAAAAATCTGTTAATATTATTTTGTACAAATTCTAGATTTTAACCAAAAGATTATACTTCTATAACTTATAACGATTATACTTCTATAACTTATAACGATTTCCACAATTATTGATAAAATATTGTTCGAGAAGTTAACATCGTTTGTCCTACAATCGTTCGAAAAAAGTTTGCAAAAATCTTCAACATGTAATAAAAAATGTCGCATTGTGAACAATTTTAAGTCGGTAATTTACATGAAAATAATCTTAGTTTTATACATATAACTAATATTTTAAATTTGAATAATAATTATATTGCTCAAATAAAATTTGTTAACCTTTTATATAAATAACATGACGTAAATTTAATATATATATATATATATATATATATATATTCATAAGTGTAATTAGTGATAATTAAATGTCATTAAGATGCTACTTAATGCAAGAAAAAATTAAATAGATAAAAGCAAAAATGTGAAAATTTAAGAAAAATATTTTAAACGATTCTGGTGCATTTTCGATCTCCTGGCATTATAATATATATAGATATGCATGACTATGTATGTACAATTTTTTGTGATTTTGGGGTTGCTTTTCTGCATTGGTTCTAAAGTTTTGAATGCCAAATTTAGAGCGATATCAACTTCAAAGATATTCTTAATAATCTCTTTCTCTTTAATATTTTTAGCGTTATTTATGAATTTTGTTATTAGGTTAAAAGTTATATATAATACTTATATATTGATTTTGAATTTTTTGATCTGCTTTTTTGTTTCAGTTCACAAAGATTGGATTGGCGAGGCGTTAAAGATTGGCAAGGCGCTAGCTATTAGTGCATGACTTTTATTTATTGTCTAATAAAAATAGGTACCGTATATATTTTTATATAAGCGAGTTCTTCTCTTTTTTAATCAAAATTTGTATCCTATATGTTCATGTGACTGATGATTGATTTCAATTTTTGTTAAATGAATAATTTTATTCATAAGTTCATATTATTTTATTTTATAATTGTTTTTCAATTACACATATTATGTCTGATTACGTGCATGTTATAATTATGGATTATTAGTAATTATTGGTTATAATTAGTGTCTAATTATATTTTGTGAAATTTGTCTGCTGTAATTAATGAAAATTAAATCAGAAGTATAATATTTGCCTAAATTTCATCGGAAAAGTTTTGTATTGTTCAGGGGATTCTTTCATCGTTGCTTTTTTTTAAAAAAAAAACTGAATTAGATTTATTCACAAATTTTCATCATTTTCCTATTAATTTAGATCGGCCCATTTAGGTTTCTGGCCCAAATTAATTTCCAACCCAAAACATGCTAGCCCACATCTTAATTTCTTTCTATAGTTTAAATCCAAATTAAACCCGTAATTATTTTAGCCCATAACAATTTTAGTGGTCCATAATTTTGCAAAGTCAGTGTATTTTAGACAAATCAATATCTTTTATATTTTATTAAAGCCCAGGAGCTTTAGAATCGCTCGATTCATATTTTTCTAATTTTCTAGAGCTCTTCAATTTTAAATACTTACAATTAAATTTCCTTCTTTAAGTCCTATTTTTTAGAAAAAAAAAGTGAAAACATTTTTTAAGTTGTAAAAGATAAACCATTGTATAAAAGGAAAGTCAAAACCTTTTTTTAGTTGTATTAAATAAGGAAAATGCAAGGTACCCCAAATTGGTACCCAAAAAAATTCCCAAATGCCAAGTGTATGATTGTAATTGGTTATAATAAAATGGACCCCTGCATTCACACCAACCTCCCCAATCAAAATCTTCCAATCGGCCACATCATCTATACCACATCATTTGGGAGTAATTTTTGGGTATCAATTTGGGATACCTAGCATTACTCAATAAGGAAATAAAATAAACCATTGTATAAAAGGTAAGTAAAACCTATAATTTATACCATATTTGTAACCTTTTTCTTGCTTCTGTTTCCTTTTGTTTTCGTCTAATTTCTTTTAATTTTTTTTATTAATTCTTATTTTGTTTAATTCTCAATGTACATGGTTTCTGTTTAATGATTTTAAGGTTCCTTTTTTTTTGTTGGTTTTAAAGGTTTGGATTTACTGATTTAATATTTGTTTTCTTTGTTTTATTTTTAAATTTATGATTTGTTATAATTTTAGTTATAATTATGGATTATTATTAAGCATTGGTTGTTCTTTTATTTGGCATTTTGTATTTTTTTATTGATCTCGGTACAGAAATACCTGATCGTATGAACAAGAATTAGGTGATCTTTCGCTATTTGAGAAGTAGAAGCACTTGAGAAACTTGACACAAAAGGTTTGAACTTTTACCATTCTAAATTTATTTATTCACTATTAATTGTTAATTTATCGTTTTTATTTTCTCATTATTCTTGATCATAATATTTCAACGTGTTTTTTTAATTAATTCAATCAAATCTATTTTTTTATCTATATGTATTTATTACAATGGGTGCTGGCCTAAGAAAACGTGACACAAAATCAACATATAATATAAGTATATAGTTTAATTTATAGATATATATTTTTTTATTTCTTTCTTAAATAGTCTATATTTTGAAATTTTTTTAAAAATATTATAATTCCGCCGCAAAACGCGATTTATATATATTTATTACAACGAGTGTCGGCGTAAAAAAACGTGATACAAAATTACCTAAATTTAGTATATAGTTTATTTAGTTGTCTATATATATTAAAATTTTACAATATTGTGTTCATTAATTTACTTATATATATTTTCTTTTCGATTTCTTTCTTAAATTTATAATTTGAATTTTTTTAAAATATATTACAAGGCCGCCGCGAAGAGCGGCTTAGTCAAATCAAATTAAAAATCCTATTTAGCTATTTTTCTAGAGCTCCTCTATTTTAAATAATTAAAAATCAAATTTCCTTCTTTAGGTCCTATTTTTTAGAGAAAAAAAAACGAAAACTTTTTTAAATGGAATAAGTTCTCTACAAATTATAAACCTAATCAAATTCTTTAACCATATTTTTAATCCTATAAAAAGTGATTATCACCGTAATAAAATTAAATCATCATCATTACGTCTTTTGTGATTGTGTTTTTTCAATTTTCTTATGAATACCAGTGTTGTAAAAAACGCAAATCGGACCTAAGCGATGGGATGACCTTCTAGCGCTTAAGCGGTTAAGCGGACGCTTAAGCGATTAAGCGGACGCTTAAGCGGTTTTAAAAGCGGATCATTAATCGGATTATATATATATATATATATATATATATATATATATATATATATATATATATATACAACATTAGTTTTTTTAAAAATAACATTCACATATGATATATAACATATTATCATAAAGTTAAAACCAGTGATCTCCACATTCACAAAGTCATAGTTAGTCATAATGAATTTAGAAAATACAAACGTAACATTTAGAAATATCAAATTACAAATTTGTTTTCAGATCCGCTTAAAACCGCTTAATCCCGCTTTTGACCCGCTTAAACCCATAAAATGCTTAAAAATCCGATTTTACTATAAGCTAGGTGTTTTTATCCCGTTTCCGCTTAAGCGGCCGCTTAATGCGCGTTTTAGAACACTGATGAATACTGTATATGAGTTTTGTTGATTAGGCTTTTCTCAATGCGTTCATGTATGTTCATCCTCATGTTTTTACCTGTAAATTTTTGTTATTCGTATGGTGTTGGACTGAGGAAGTGAGATATATTTATATATCTATTTTATGTTCTAAGATTATTGATTTGTTTGCGAACAATTGTTTCTTCGATTTGTTTATAGGTGTTATCCCAAACATAAGTACTTTCACTTTCGTACAGTTGAAGCAAACAACTAATGGTGAAAGGGACTGAGGGGTTATGCGACATTAAAGAATGAAAAGAGGTGAGTTAAAAGAGATCAAGTAATATTCATAATTATACTATAGCAGTCATCACCATCTTTGTTTATTGTATATGTAGATTTCTTTATTCTTATTAAATTTTTATTAGCTTGTGTGTAATAGTTGAACTTAATTGCTAAAAGATAAAGAGATTGATTATATTAATTTATATGTGAAAATCACCAAATGCATTAACCTATGCGAATATCCTGCAAATCTTTATCTATATCTTTATCTTTGGAGCTCTAAAATTGCTCGAATTATATTTATCTAATTTTCTAGAACTTTTCTATTTTAAATAATTAAAATCAAAACTTTCTTATTTAGTTTCTAATTTTTTAGAAAAAATCAAAACTTCTTTTTTTTAACATTAACATTAACATCTTGAAATTAGAAAAGATTTTTGAATTTGTAGGGAAGAAGAATTCAAATTTACATATTCGAAACAGAAAAGAAATTTTATATTCTGATATATATACAATCATTGCTTCTAAGAATCAAATTTTATCACCATATGTTTGTAACCCATTTCTTGCTTCTGTTTACTTTTGTTTTCATCTATTTTCTTTTAGTTTTTTTATTCATTCTTATTTTGTTTATTTCTCAATGTACATGGTTTCTTTTTAGTGATTTTTAAGTTGCTTTTTTTTGTTGGTTTTTGAGATTTGAATTTACTGATTTAATATTTACATGTATTCATTTTATTTTTAAATTTATGATTTGTTATGATTTTAGTAATAATTATCGATTATTAGTAACCATTGGTCGTTCTTTGCTTTGGCTTTTGTATTTTTTTTAGTGATCTCAGTACAGAAATAAATGATCATGTGAACAAGAATTAGGAGATCTCTCTGTTTAAGAAGTGGTAGCATAAAAGGTTTGAACTTTTACCATTCCCTCTTTATTTATTTATTGTTAATTGTTAATTTGTCGTTATTATCTTCTCATTATTCTTTATCATAATATTTTCAACGTCTTCTTTTACTTAATTCAATCAAATCTGTTTTTTTTATCTATATGTATTTATTATAATGGATGTCGGCATAAGAAAACGTGACATAGAATCGACGTAAAAAAATGTATAGTTTATTTTGTTATATATATATATATATATATTAAAATTTTTACAATATTGTGATCACTAATTTATTTATAGATATTTTATTTTTAATTTCATCATTAAATAGTCTATGTTTTCAAAAACTTTAAAAAATATCACAAGACCGATGTGACACACGGCTTATATGTATTTCTAAAAATGAGTGTCGGCCTTAGAAAACGTTATACAAAATCGACATAAAAAAGTACACAGTTTATTTAGTTGTCTATATATATTAAAACTTGTACAATATTGTATTCATTAATTTATTTATAAATGTTTTCTTTTCGATTTCTTTCTAAAATTTATATTTTAAAATTTTTTAGAAAATATTACATGGCCTCCGCGAAGCGCGGAAATTCCCCAAGAGTTTGGTGGAGCTCTAGAATCGCTCGATTCATATTTACCTATTTTTCTAGAGCTCCTCTATTTTAAATATGTAAAATTAAAATTTCCTTTTTTAAACCCTATTTTTAGAAAAGAAATCAAAACTTCTTTTTTTAACATTAATATAAACGTTAACATAAACATCTTTGAAATAGAAAAGGTTCTCGAATTTGTAGAGAAGAAGAATTCAAATTACATATTCGAACGAAAAGGTTTTCGAATTTGTTGGGAAGAAAAAATTATATATTTGAAATAGAAAAAAAAATTACATTCTTAGATTATATATTCGAAATAGAAAAGAAATTTTATATTCTTATATATATACAATCATTACTTCTAATAATCAAATTTTATCACCATGTTTGTAATCATATTTACTCGATTTATAAACAAATTTCTATAGTCCAAAAATATTAGTTTTGTTTATATTTATGTTTGTTTTTAGAGTATCTGTATCTTCTTGAACATAAACAATTAGTCTTGATTTTGACTGTTTTTTTTTGTAAGATGCAAGAATTGACGCCAAAGTTTTGTCGCAGTACAAAGAAGATGGATGTAATTTGATGATATTTGTATTATTAAAGAAAGAAGCTGGATGCATGATGATGATGTGCACCTATCAATTCTGAGTCACGATTTTCCTCAAGTCCTACTATGCACTACAAGTTAAGAATTTACGACATCAATTTTTTTATATATTGTATGACAAAAGTATTGGTTTAAATTTCTGTAAGAAACTACTTATATAATTTTATTTATGCATTAGAATTTTATGTTTGAAATATACAATTTTCACTATATCCTCCTTCACGTAGAGAGAGAAGAGAGATCTGTTAGTAGTATTTTTGTGTGTTCGTTCTCAGGGAAGGACTGATATCAATTCTAATTCTGAGTCTTTTATCTCAAGCAGTTCAGAAGTGCGGAAGAATAGATTGTTGATTATGATTATTAACTAAATTAAACTAATAAACAAATAAAAACTATATAATAACGATGAGAGAAAATAATCCAAGATTCGGGGTTCTTCAATTGACTACCAAGAATGTCTAATTTGTGTCTCTTGTTCGTTAAAAACAATCCTTCTAAAGTTTATAAATTCCTCTCCCAAGGTAATTCATAATGCCTACAATCATCCCCTAATCGCCACTCCCATGGTCAATCAAAGTATAATCATAAACTATTAAAACCAAGGATTAACAGTTTCACAATTCTTTTATTAATATCCCGATTCAATAATTAAATTGTGTCTATCATGTCATGTACTAGAATTACAACTCTTCTCCCGATTCGTTATAATCCCTACAGATTCAATCAAAAGTTAGCTACTCTTCTAATTGAATTAAGCCCTCAATGACAGATTAACAATAACAAGAGAAATCAAACAAACTCGACAAATCAACGAATACTACCCAACTCTTGGATAAAGGGAATTAACTACTCATAATTGAACAAAACAAGTATATATATAAAAACCACAAATCATGAGTTTAGAATTTAAGAACAAAGAATACAAATCTTGAAGTGTCTTGAACTCCGGACGAATCCCTTCGCTCCTTCCTTCAATCTTCTTCTCCAATTGATTCTCTCCCTTTTCTCTCCAATCTCAAAATAGTTCTAGATCTAAAGTATGAATTGTACTGAAAATAGGTTATGAATTACCTCTAAAATAATACCCTAGATGTGTTTATATAGGGCTCTACACATCTTGCCCAGCAAAAAAAATACCAAAACAGAATTATAATAGAATTTCTGCAAAATACGTTTCCTAAACTCATTCTGTTTTTTAAGGAAAATTCGTAGCTGACTTTTCTTCAGTATTTCTGGAACGTTCCAATCATAATTGGACCTCTGAACCACTCTAGAATGATAGAGAATCTCGTTAGCTTCGCGTGGACTGCTTACAGGCCTAAAACGGACTTGTAGAACTCAAGATATGGCCAAAACAAAATCCGAAATTCTGGCTGATTTTCTTCCGCGCCCCCTGGCGCCTGATGCACCGTTTTGGCGCCTGATGCGCCGGCACAATCTGCCCAAAAACGGCTGGAAGCCCCCGGCTTGGTCCCGTTCTGCGAAAACTGATTTTTCTTGCCTTTTTTCGCCTTTTCTTCCCGTTCCTTTTGCATGAGCTACCGTCTTTCATTCTTAATGACTTGTATACTTCTTAGGAGTTGACATTAGCCACCATTCTTCATTCCATATCATCAATCAACTCCACAAAACGCTCCAAAAACGAAGGAAACTACACCTTTAATCGATATTTCTTCAACCCTGCACAATTACACAAAACACATCAAAACTACACAAACTTGAGTCCAAAACAATCAATTTAAGCCGAACTGAGGCATTCCAAGTGGATATAAAATCCATTTATCAAGATCGTGCTAGGTGATCATGATCAACTGATATCTGTAAATTTTATGTTTGTTTTTTGTGTTTCCTTTTGGCTACTCTTCGTTTTTGTTTATTTTGATCATAAATTTGATTTATATGTATACGTTTGTGGAAAGAGTTTTGGTGATACAAGCACCAAAAGAGTTGTTATTATATTGTATGTGTATTTTTCTTTAAACACTGTTAGCATCATACTTTATTATGATTTTGCACTTTTAAATTCTAATTACATTGATTCTCTTATAGTTTTTTTAAACTGAAATTAAAGTAAAAAAGGATTTTAATATTTAAATTTTTATTATTGTATATACTTAGTATTTTTAAAATCTATACAACGGGCGTCGGCCTAAAAATAGTGAGGCAAAATTGATAAATCAAAGTTAAAGAGCATTTTAGTATTTAAATTTTTATTATTGTGTATGATTAGTATTTTTATAATATATACAAACGGGTGTCGACCTAAAAAATTGTGAGACAAAATCGGTATAGAAAAATATATGAATAATTTATCTTATTATCTATGTATATTTAATTTATACAATATTGTGTTCACCAATTTATATTGATATTTTAGATATATTTAAAATTTTAAAAAGAATTGTGAGGCAAAATCGGTAAATCAAAGACAAAGAGCATTTTAGTATTTATATTTTTATTATTGTGTACGCTTAGTATTTTTATAATATATACAACGGATTTCGGCCTAAAAAATCGTAAGACAAAATCGGTATAGAAAAATATATGAATATTTTATCTTATTATCTATGTATATTTAATTTATACAACATTTTGTTCACTAATTTATATTGATATTATAAAAATATTTTTTGTCATTTTTTTCTTAAATGATCTTTATTTAAAATTTTTAAAAAAACTTATGTTGTGGAATAAAAACGAGGGTTTGTATGTATTAAATACAAGGGATGGTGAGCTTCGAGCTTTAATGGCTGTTCTTGCGTTCGAGACTGATCGATCCTCACAAGATGCCTATGTATCTCTGTATTGCTAGAGAATCAAGCCAACGTAGTTCTGAGAATGAGGGGTCAGGCCCTTTATATAGGCTGAGAAGCCTTAGAATTAAGGTAGGAGTTGGAGACTTAATAGATAAGTCACCTCCTTGAGGAAAGTTCTAGACTCCTTCCTTGTAGGAGTCTGTTGCCATATCGAATTGGATGCCTTGGAGACTAAGTCTTGTAGAAATAATGTCCTTATCTGACACTTATTGCTGAGCTGTTTATTACCCCTAATATTAATTACGAAATTAATATTAAAAATAGGACTTTCGACCCTGTTGGTGGGCCCCACGTTCGGACCATACCGGGTCTAATTAATGCAACACTAAATGTGTCTTTAGGGCTTATTTTTAGCCCATATCATTTGCCCCCCAACTTCTAGGAAAACTGATCAGGTTTTCCTTGAAGTTTTAACGGTCCTTTCCAAGACTCGGGTCAGGGTTCATCTTTATACACTAGTGTTTCACGAGTATTGTCTTTATGTAAAGCATGGAGCGACCGACGCGTTTACGACAATGTTAATTCGATGCTAATCGGCACTAATCAGCCTTAACGACATTTAAACAATGTTTAAACGATGTTGAACGGCATAAAACGGCACTAAACGGTACTAACTAGCCTTAAATGACACTTAAACAACGTTTAAGTGACGCCAACCGGCATTAAACGACACTGAACGGTGCTTATCGACACTAACGGTGCTAATCGGCACTTAATCGGTGCTTATCGGCACTAACGGTGCTATCGGCACTTAATCGGTGCCTAACGGTGCTATCGGCACTTAATCGGTGCTTATCGGCACTGACGGTGCTTATCGGCACTAACAAGCCTTGAACGACACTTAAACAATGTTAAGCGATTCTAAACGGCGCTAAACGGTGCTAAACGGCACTAGCGGGGGTCCGGGGGCGGCAGCCCCCGGGCGGGGTCCAAGGGGCGGCAGGCCCTGGCGGGGTCCAAGGGGCAGAGCCCCTGGCTGGGGTCAGCTTGGAAATTTTTTATTTTCAAGGGCTAGTACTATTCAGAAATTATCATTTCGACTCAAATTTCTGAATTTTAATCACAAAATTCGAGCTCAATTTCGAGCTCAAATTGTCTCCAGGTCGAAGCCAATTTTCTTGTTTCCTAGGTCATTTTCGACCTGGAAATTTCGAGCTCAATTTCGAGCTCAAATGGGGGCCAGGTCATGGCTGCTTTTCTTGTTTCCTAGGTCATTTTCGACCTGGAATTTTCGAGGAGAAAGTATGTATTTTCGAGCTCAATTTCGAGCTCAAAATGGGGGCCAGGTCGTGGCTGTTTTTCTTGCTTCCTAGGTCATTTTCGACCTGGAATTTGCGATCTCAAGCCACGTTATAACGACCTCAATTTGAGTGGAACGACCTCAAAGTGGTTTCTCCAGGTCGCCTTGTCGAGCTCGTTATTGTACTAAAAAACGAGATCGATTGTCACGACCTCGTGCTTCCTTTAGGTAACTCCAAGTCTTATTATGGACTTTAACGGGCCCTGTCTTTAATTTTCATGGGCTGGGCCTAGGTTTTCAAATTGTTTGGACCTTTATCATGGGTCAAAATGACCTTAAATCAAAACCTTAATTAGGTTTATCAATCTTGGTTGGGTCGTGACAGGCCTTGATCCTTTTTAATTACTTTAGCTGGACTTGGGCCTTTGTTGGGCCTTTGTTGGCCCTTTTAGAGTCCAATTTGGTTCCTTAGCCCTTGATTTATAACACAAGGCCTGGATTCTAAGGTTGATGTTGGTGTTATGGATCACCAACACGAGGTTTCAGGTCAATAGGAGGTGTTTGTTATGCCTTAAATGGTTTCGTGAACCTTGACTTGTGACCTTCCGGGCCTTAACTTATTTGCTGAGACCTTGGTTTTAAGGTTATTATCAACCCTTGATTCTCATTCTAAGATGTAGAATGATGAAGTCCCTTAGTTCTTGCCCCCCTTGCTTCATATAGTGGAGGTCTTGCTTCTCGGTTGATCGCTCAAGAAGTTCACTTGCCACTAAGCACTCAACTTTAAGTCTGGTGTGCCTTGGCTGGTTGCCAATCCTCTATCTTACTTCTAGGTTTCCAACCTTCTTCTTATACTTGTAGTACCTTGACTAGGTTTTAAGTAGCCTGATGCCTCTTGTCAGGTTCGTTTGGAGGCAGATAACCTTGTTGGCCATCAAGGCTTAAATTTTTAGATTTGAAGTTCAAGACCTCAAGTGTGGAACTGTAAAGGACCTCTTATCTCAACACTCTCATTAACAGTTTCTGTACCTTCAAGGCATTATCAAGGGGCCAACCAGTCTCAAGATGAGCTTTAGGGTCTATCCTTCAGCTTACATCAACTGGTGCTACCAATTTCAAATTGATGGTGGGGGTCTTCAGGACTTGGAAGTAGACGCTCCCAGAATGGGTCTCGACCCTTGAATTGAGATAAGGCATCGACCTTTGTATTCTCCTCCCTTGGGATATACCTGGCACTCATCTAACTGGGCTATCGCAGCTTTCACAATCCTCAAGTATTTGGCCATATTCTTTTCTCTAACCTCAAACTCTCCATTGACTTGTGAGACTACCAACTTTGAGTCTCCACAAACTTTCAGGTTCTTGACCCTCAGGGCTCTTGTCAGTCTAGGTCGGCTATCAGAGCTTCATACTCCGCCTCGTTGTAGGTTATTTGGAAGTCCAACTTCAAGGCATACTCGAGTGTGAACCCATCGGGGCTTTGCAGAACTTAACCTGCACCACTGGTTTTTGTTTTAGATGCCCCATGAAAATAGAGCTTTTTGTTTTTGATGCCCCATCAAAATAGAGCATCCAATATTCCTTCTTATCTTCCAGGGGTTTCTCACCTTGCTGACCTTCCTGATCTATTACCTCCTGCCCCCCGACTTCTTGGTTGTCAATGGTATATTCAACCACGAAGTCAGCTAGAGCCTGAGCTTTGATGGCTGTCCTAGGCTTGTACTTAACATCGAATTCTCCTAGTTTGATTGCCCACTTGATGAGCCTTCCATTGGCTTTCGGGCTATGCAATATGTTTCTTCAGCGGGTGTTCCATCAGGACTTCAACGTTCATCTTTATCCAGGGTCCTTCAAGGACTTAAACTCTTATCTGCTGTAACCTAACTTTACCATTCGGGGTATGCATTCGTTTGTTTTCATTCGTGTATTCTTTTATTTTCGGTACTTGGTCTTCTTTGACTCACACATCAGGTGCTTGGCACATAAATAAAATCACAATCAATGAATGGAAAACAAACTTGCATTAATAACTTGGAAATGGGTTCAACCCTTACATAGAGTACTACTGTCCTACTCGGAGCAACATGCTCTGCATTGGTTTTAATGAACCTTATTTCTACTTCTACTATATAAATATGAAGCTAAGTCCTACTAGGATAACTTAAGCCCAATCGAGCCTTTGCAAGACTAGGTCTGCACCACTTGATTTTGTTTTTGATGCTCCATCAAAATAGAGCACCCGCCACTCCTTCTGGTCTCCTCATTCTTATTCTGCAGTTCACTTCCTGCTCGGGGTACTACCTCCTGCCCCCCAACTTCTTGGTTGCCGATGGTGCACTCAACCACAAAGTCAGTTAACGCCTTAGCCTCAATGGCTGTCTGAGGCTTCTGTGTGATGTCCTCTGCTGACCTTTCTTTGTGTTCCTTACCACTGTGGACATTCATGTCTTCAATCGGAAGGACCTGCCCCCCAACTCCGTCAGGCCTTAACGAGGCTACATAACAGCTTCGTGCCATCTTCTGATCACCTTTATGTTCTCCAACACCATTCCTGGTAGGGAACTTGATCTTCACATGATAGGTTGAGGCAACAGCCTTGAATGCATGAAGTCCAGTCCTTCCAAGGATAGCGTTGTACGTTGAATCCGCCTTGATTACCAGGAAGTTTAACATCTGAGTGGCCTCCTTGGGCTCTTGCCCGATAGTTACAGGCAGCTGAATAGTCCCTTCAACTTTGGATTTTACTCCATTAAATCCGTATATAGGCATGTTATTGGGGGTCAACTGAGAATCAGTGTATCCCATCTTCACAAACGCATCATGAAACAGAATGTCAACGGAAGCTCCATTGTCTATCAAGACTCGCTTCACCTCCGAGTTTCCAATCACAGGAGTTATAACCAACGGGTCATCATGGGGGAACTTCACCCCTTCCAAGTCTAAGTCATCAAAGCTAATCGCTACCTCAGTTTTTGCACGCTTCGGGGCCTCTCCCACGATGTGCAACACCTCTCGAGCATAAGCCTTTCGAGAGTTCCTAGTTGTCCCGGCCGCAGTCGGGCCTCCTGAGATCATGTTGATTACTGGCCCTCGGGGCTGTGGGTTGCGATCTTGATCGTCATCCCTTCTATTATAGTCTCTTCTCTGATTAGCACGGTCTTCACCCTTAGTGAAGTGCCTCAGCTTCCCTCTACGGATCAAAAACTCAATCTCATCTTTGAGTTGCTTACAATCGTCAGTGTCATGCCCCACGTCTCTATGGAATCTGCAATACTGATTCTGGTTTCTCTTTGCGGGATCACCCCTGAGTGGCTTCGGCCATCTGAAATCCTTATCATTCTCAATGTCCAACAAGATTCGACTCCTAGGAGTATTCAACCTTGCATACTCAGTGAACCTTGACCCTTGGTTCTTCTTAGGGGCAGAGTCGGAGTCCTCGCTAGTTCGGGGATACTTGTCCCTAGCATCATACTCTTGATCATCATAGTCCTGGTCTTGCTTTCGCTTCTTGGAGTCATTGTTACCTCCTCCTCCACCTACGGTGGTTTCTTTCTTCAAGCTATCCTCAGCTTTAATATACTTATCAGCCCTTCGTTGGAGCTCAGCCATGTTCTCCGGGGGATGCTTCGCCAATGATCTCTTGAAGAAGAGGTCAGTGGTTCCGTGTTCCAGGGCTACCATTGCCACCTTATTTTCCAAATCAGTGATGTTCAACATCTCCTTAGTGAATCGCTTGAGGTAATCCCTCAGATTTTCGTTCTTTCCTTGTACCACATACATAAGAGACGCGGTGCTCTTCTCATGTACCCTTCCGCTAATGAATTGGCTAACGAAGGCGGCACTCAACTCCTTAAAAGAGCCAATAGAGTTTGCAGGTAGACGGCTATACCATCTTTGAGCCATGCCTGACAGAGTTTGAGGGAACGCCCTACACTTTAAGGCATCACTAGCAGGCTGCAGCAGCAGTGCGTTTGAGAATGTTCTGACATGATTTGCGGGATCGCCCGTTCCATCATAGGCCTTAATAGTTGGCATCTTAAATTTCCTTGAGATGTGGGCATTCATCACCTCCTCAGTAAACGGAGGTGTGGGATCGTCAGGGTCCCCAAGTGGCATCAGATCTTTGGGGTTACTCTTGGGGGTTTCCACCCTCATAGCTTCTCTTGTTGGGACATCAGCCCTCTTCTGTCTTCTTGAGGACCTCTCCAAATCTATAACGGGAATCCTTCCTGAGATTGGAGGGGGTCGAATTAGACTCTGTCTTGCCTGTTCCCTTGCCATATCTTCCTTCAATTTTAAGATCTCGGCCTCATAAGCCTTGATCCTTTCAGCAGTTGTCAAAGATTGTCCATCACGGATGTCTTGAGTCCTCCTTCGATGTTCTCTACTAGCACGTCGCCTCCTCGGGGCTTCATCACGATCATCATCCTGAGACGATGAATCATCAGTATAAGGGCCGGAGTAGTCATCATAATCTCGGTCCCGGATTTGTAAGGCATGACCACTTGGTCCTGAACCTTGAGTCATCGGGGGGTAGTTGGGCAGACCGTGCCTGGGATTAGTGTACAAGGGGAGATCCGTAGTATGGATCTGTACCCCTGGTGGCGGGTTGTTCGGATCAACAATCTGGAGAGAGTTGGTCGCTTGTCCTGCCTGATTGGACAGAGGCAACGTACTCTCAGCATGGGGGATCACCCCTGGTTGCTGAGAAACTTGAGAGTGGATAATGACAGCTGATGCTGGGGGAGCCTGTTGAATGATCGTCCCTGATGCTGGGGGAGTCTGCTCGGTGAGAGGTGGGGCAGAGCTAATTGGCACGGCCTCAGTTACAACTGGTGTTGTTCTTCGTGTTTGAACCATGGTTGATGTTGTCGTCCCACAGACGGCGCCAAATGTTGTGGAATAAAAACGAGGGTTTGTATGTATTAAATACAAGGGATGGTGAGCTTCGAGCTTTAATGGCTGTTCTTGCGTTCGAGACTGATCGATCCTCACAAGATGCCTACGTATCTCTGTATTGCTAGAGAATCAAGCCAACGTAGTTCTGAGAATGAGGGGTCAGGCCCTTTATATAGGCTGAGAAGCCTTAGAATTAAGGTAGGAGTTGGAGACTTAATAGATAAGTCACCTCCTTGAGGAAAGTTCTAGACTCCTTCCTTGTAGGAGTCTGTTGCCATATCGAATTGGATGCCTTGGAGACTAAGTCTTGTAGAAATAATGTCCTTATCTGACACTTATTGCTGAGCTGTTTATTACCCCTAATATTAATTACGAAATTAATATTAAAAATAGGACTTTCGACCCTGTTGGTGGGCCCCACGTTCGGACCATACCGGGTCTAATTAATGCAACACTAAATGTGTCTTTAGGGCTTATTTTTAGCCCATATCAACTTATAAGGCAGCTAAATCAATCTTTATTACTATATTATATAAAGAAAATTCCCCAGGAGTTTGGTGAAGCTTTGTAATCACTCGAAAGATATTTATCTAATTTTCTAAATTATCTTAATTTTCAAATATAAAATATGCAATCAAGGAAATAATTGTTGTTATTAAAGGTAAGTCTCACCTCTAAATTATATTATAGTTAAGATATAAAAAATAAGTTCTAACCTTTTTTTTACAACAAAATCTCCTCATTCGAATTGAATCATAAGAAAATCTCACCGGCGTACAAACATATAGAACGGGTGTCGGCCTAAAAAATAGTTAGACAAAATCGGTATAGAAAAATATATGAATAATTTATCTTATTATCATTATATTTAATTTTTACAATATTGTGTTCACCAATCTATATTGATATTATAGATTTTTTTTTTGGTGATTTTTTAAAAACTCAAAAGCTATTTACCTAATTTTTTAAATTATCACAATTTTCAAACTAAAATATGATACATTAAATATGAAATCAAGGAAATATTGATGTTATTAAAGGTAAGTCTCACCTCTAAATTATATTATAGTTAGGATATAAAAGGTAAGTTCTAACCTTTTTTTTTTACAACAATATCTTCCAATTTTAATTAAATCGTAAGAAAATCTCACCGGCGTGCAAATCGAAATCAAAGGCAAAGAGAATATTAGTATTTAAATTTTATTAGTGCACACGCTTTTTTTTTTATAATATATACAATGGGTGTCGACCTAAATAATCATTTTTTATAATATATACAACGGGTGTCGACCTAAAAAATTGTGAGACAAAATCGGTATAGAAAAATATATGAATAATACATTTTATTATTTATGTATATTTAATTTATATAATATTTGGTTCAATAATCTATATTGATATTTTACATATATTTTTGTCATTTTTTTTCTTAAATAATCTTTATTTAAAATTTTCAAAAAAATGTTATAAGGCCGCCGCGAAGCGCAGCTTAGTCGACTAGTTTTATATATAAGATAAACTTCGAATGGCTTTTATCAATTACAAACAATTTTTAGATAGTACAAATTAAGAAATTTTTCTCAAATATTTTTAATCAATGTATGCAACCTACAAATTTAATTAACTACATAGACCATGAACATGTATCATTGTATTGTTATTTGTTACTAATATTATGTGCATGCATGATGGTATTGAAGGAATGGAAAGGCAAGAAACCTCATATGGTGAAATGGTGACAGGAGTTGTCAAAGTCGCTGCGTTCGTCTTTGAAAATTTTTTCCAAAAAAAATTAGTGAACTAATATTTTTCCAAAGATATGCATCTTTACGGAGACTTAAACAGACCTCAGATGTATCATGTGTGTTTAAACTCATTACTAACAAGCTGATTGCAAAGTTGACCAGAAACCAAAGTTAATGATCAATACTAAAAACCTAGTTAAATAATGCCCAAGTAAGTCTTTGTAAATTCGAGTTCAACGTAAATTCCAATTCTTCTCTACTGTAAATTAGAATACTTATTCCACTTTCAATGCATTGAACAATATTTTAGTTATTATATAATTCTAATTCTTCTCTTCTAAAAATTAAAATACCTATTATATTTCTAACATGCTAAATGATATTATTTATTTATTAAAATTATAAATGACAAAATTATAGATGAAAAATTTTTGAAACAAAAGAACAAACAGATAGAGTGTATAAGAATTTTCTGAAGAAATGATCAACAAATCAATGTATATAACACTGATTTCACAGAAAACAATCACAAACAGATCATCAATATAGTATAAACGCACAATCACAAAATATTGTGAAGAACGAACAGAAAGGTAAAAGAAATTGCGGAAGAACGAACTTAGATTAACGATAAGTGGATTTTATATCCACTTCGAATGCCTCAGTTCGGCTTAAATTGATTGTTTTGGACTCAAGTTTGTGTAGTTTTGATGTGTTTTGTGTAGTTGTGCAGGTTTGCAAGAATATCTAAGCTTTTGTCGTTTTTGGAGATTTAATTGATTAAAATTCGGATTTTCCAGGAAGGCTGCGCAGCTTATACTGTTTTGGTCATATCTGGAGTTCTAGAAGTCCGTTTTCAGCGATCTTACTGCCCACACGAATCTTGAGAGATTTTCTACAACCTGGGATAGGAAACAAGTGCAAGAAATATGCTGAATTAAATCTCGCACGTGTTCTTGTAAAAGAAGGCTGGGAATTTACTGTTTTGCCCCTTTTCTAATTCTAATTGTATTCTGGACAGTTTTGGGTACCTTCTTTAAATCCAAATTGTAATAGAAGGCAATTTCTTGTTGGGCAAGATTTGTAGAGCCTATTTAAACACATCCTACCATTGTAAATCATAACAATTCATAGCTTTTAATCGTATCAAGGTATTTCGATCTTCAATTCTTTCTTCAATATTATGTTTTCATTCATTATCATTATTATTATGTTTTCTTTATTAAATATGCGTAACTAATTCTCTAATCTGAGGATTGGGTAGTATTCCTTGGTATTCATGCATGCTTGATTATGTGATTTTCTGCTTTGCTGATCTGTTAATGAGATCTTAACACAATTAGGGGAGTCATGAACCTTTGATTGTATTCTAGGGATTGTAATAAGCTTGGGAGAGAAGTTGCAATCTTAGTACATGATTTAACAGACATAATTTGAATATTAGATCGGGAGATTAATAGGAGAATTGTGAGACATATAATTCTTGGCATTTAACAGTTTATAGATATACTTTGATTGTATCACGGGAGTGACAATTAGGGTGTAGCTGTAAGCACTATATTGTAGCCTGGGAGGGTACAGTATAACTTTAGAAGAATTGTTTTTAGCAAGGTAGGAACACAAATATCACATTAATATTGAGCATGTATTGAGACCAAGTGAAGAACCCCAGTTCTTGGATTGTTTTCCTCATATATATTTTATTCTCGATTGATAATTAGTTTAATTTAGTTTATAAACAAACCAACATTCTTTTACACTTTTAAATTGTGAGAGATAGGATACTTGAAATTGATATTACATTCAGTCCTTCCCTGCGAACGATCAACAAAAATACTACTAACAAATTGGCGCCGCTGCAGGGGAAGGCAGTAATGTTGGGTTTGAGTTAATTGTTTCTTGTAGTTTGGATTTTATCTTTGTATATATTTTTCTTTTCTTTCTTTTTGTTTTTCTTTCTTTGGTGTGTCTACAGGTTCTTTTAGGTAGACAATCTAAACAGGTTTTGAGGAGAGAGACTAGATGGAGTACAACTTTGGTTGGAACAATGCTCAGAATTTCTAGAACAGTCAGGAACAATATCAAGACTTCAATCCTTACCCACAATTCAATTCTTATGAGGATCGTAATGCATATCAGGTGAATTCGTTCTGTTCTGAGAACTCATTTTATGCTCCATATGCCCCTAGCAATGATTATTCATATTCGTTTGAAAATCAATATCATGATGATGTTTACCCATATATGTGTAATGATGTTGATACGAGTTTAACTCAGTCTAATCCTTCTTTACTTGCTGATTGGGAGATTGCGCTCAATAAAATGATTCAAGGAACTCAGTCTAATTTTCCCTTACTTTCTTTGGGAGTTTTTGATGAACCAACTTTAGAGATTGCTAGTGACAATGATATTCCATGTGATTCAATAGCTTGGTACGAGGAGAATGCTAAACTAAATAATTTTATTTGGGAAGTTCGAGCAGTGTGGTATGACGGTTGTTATCGAACTCCTCCTTGTATCAATTTTCCTCTATGCCATGATTCTTGTTTAGCAATTGATGATAATGTTGTGTCTGATGAGTCTACTGGTGTAGTTGATAATTGTCCCATGCGCATTAATGATAATTTGGATGCAATTGAAATTCTACCAATTCTAGAAAATTTTGAGCTTAATACATTGGTAGATGAGATTAAAATTGATGAGTGTCCAGTTATAAAAGAGAAGGAAGTTAAGATTGAGGAAGTTGAAAATCTTGCTGTAGAGTATAAGGATCCGATTTGGGAGGAGTATATGAGTCGTACTTATACTTATAATGATTATTCTGACGACTTTTCTAGCTATTTTGATGTTTCCAAGTCTCTTGAGCATGAAAGGTTCTTGAAAGTTTTCGTACCTTTCAATGAATCTAAGGTTTATTTGCACAATATGCTTATATTAGAAATTCGTAGATATGTGCATCTGTTTGGTTTTTCTCCTCATTGAAGTTTCCAGGTATAATCGGCGTCAAGCTATTGACGTTAAAGGAGCGCTTCGTGGGAGGCAACCCACGCGTTTTTGTAAAAAAAAAAAAATAAATTAGAATCTGTTGTTTTTTGAGCAGGCTGCACCTGTGTAACACAGGTTGCGCCTGCGTTTCTGTCTTCAGCGCAGGTTGCGCCTGTGTTGCGCAGGTTGCACCTGCGTTACCCGCTTTCTGACGCCCCTTTCTGCCCTTTCCGCGCCCAGCGCCCCTGAAACGCAGCCTGCGGCTGCGTTACACCCTTTCTGCCCAGATTTTTTCCGAATTTTGTTGTTTTTCAACACAAATTCAACCCCAAATTTTATTCCAACTCTCATCCCCTTAATTCCTAAATCCTATTTTTATCCTAGATCAATTCTAAACCTCCCAAATCTCTCCTCCACTCTAATTTTTTTTTTTTAATCTCATCTATCCATCATCTTATATTTATATCCACCTATACATACAAATCCTATTCCTCTTCTATTTATTTAATTCTCTAAAAATTCAATTCTAAAGAGGAATTAATTGCAAGTTCACCTCTTTGATTCGTATTGGGTAAATCTTTTTCTCTAATCTTATTTTTATTACGAATTTTTGTTCTTGTAAATTGGGATTTTGTATTATTCTTGGAATTTGGGCTATTTTTGGTGTGATATTGCTTGGTAATTATTAGTGGAGCTTTATGTGAGTTGGGCATTGATTCTTATGGCTCCTAAGCGTGGGAGAGGTGATGCTAGTGTTGCTAAATTTTCAACTTTGACGGCGGAGGTTGAATTTAATCGGTTGTTGTCCAGGCCGATAGCTAAAGAAAAGGGATTTTTGCCATGTTGAGTTGCGATGGGTAAGGTTGTCAGGCGCATTGTAGGTATGTTTTCTGCTATCCCTTGTATTTATTTCCACTCAATGAGGACATTGAACATTTCAAGTTTGAGGGATTAGTAATTGTTGTTGTATTATTTGTTCATGTAGGATTTCATGCTTTGCATATTAGTGATAGTTCATGCATGTATGTTCGTGTTATTTACGTTTGTTTCATATAGGACATTCTGTTTTTATGTTGTATACCATGTGTGTTCATTATAGTTGCATTTTCATGGCATGCATTTTTCATGATCCCTTAGGACGAGCTAATTCTGATTGGTAGGTACTTGTTTTATTGAGTGTGATTGATGATGAATAGAGGGTTGATTTATATTCCTTATGAAATTGACTTGCATGCTTCAGAAACACAACTTTTACACAGTCTCATTGGGTGCTTTTGGGGCTAGGTTGAGGTCATGCTTGTTTGGTTGTTTGAGATTTAATCACTTGATTATATTTAGAATTTTCGTTATTCTCTTGATAGCGTAGGGACACTAAAGTCTAAGTTTGGGGGAAACCAGGAATTTCATGCTAGTTGTTTAGTGTTAATGGCTAGGTGTCAAATGGCTAGTAGCCGGCTCATATTTTATGAGTAGTCTAGGGTTGGAAATGAGAAAGGCTCATTCCAGATCGCAAAAGAGAGAAAAAAAAAAAAGAAAAAAAAAAGAAAAAAAAAAGAAGAAAAAAAAAAGAGTCAATAGTTTAATTGTTTAAATGCAAAATTAACCAGAGTGAGCTCTTTAATACTCGAGTAATTAAGTCTGAGGGGACTTAGTCCTAGTAACCTAAAGCCCTTTGTGGTTTGGGATTGCTGACCTAACACTCGCTACATGGGTATTATTGTATAAGCCTTTTGGGGTCTCATTCATTGCACGGTTAAATAAGCATGCATATTGTATATAGTGTCGTAGTATAGTAATAAAGCATGAGTTTTTGTCTAACTTGAATAAGGATGGAGGTGTTCCTAGGTTATGAAGTGTCTACAGTCTATTCTATTTATAAACCTGTGATTGTCTTGGCGAAGAATTTGTATGATTTTTGACCTAGTGTTGGGAGTATTTCTGATGAGCATCGCACACACGCACGTTTCTGTCATGTATTGTTAGTATACGGGGACTTAGTCGATCTCTATTTGGATTTAGTTGCATTCTTTGAGATATTTGCTTGTTAATTGGTTTTGGTTAGTTTGAAGGGGATCGTTGCATTTTCATATTAGTTGCATTCATGCATTGCATTGTTTAGTTAGATGGATTTTGTAGGTACATTCGCTATAGGCCCTCACGAGACCTTACTCGTCCACTAGGGCTGCCTAGGGGTTTAAAGGCCTTGTTGCATATGCCAAATGCAACCGTGATCACCTACGGAAGTGGTACTAGTTAGTTAGTTGTAATTGTTTATGCTTGAGGACAAGCATCAGTTTAAGTTTGGGGGTTTGATAAGTGGATTTTATATCCACTTCGAATGCCTCAGTTCGGCTTAAATTGATTGTTTTGGACTCAAGTTTGTGTAGTTTTGATGTGTTTTGTGTAGTTGTGCAGGTTTGCAAGAATATCTAAGCTTTTGTCGTTTTTGGAGATTTAATTGATTAAAATTCGGATTTTCCGGGAAGGCTGCGCAGCTTATACTGTTTTGGTCATATCTGGAGTTCTAGAAGTCCGTTTTCAGCGATCTTACTGCCCACGCGAAGCTTGAGAGATTTTCTACAACCTGGGATAGGAAACAAGTGCAAGAAATATGCTGAATTAAATCTCGCACGTGTTCTTGTAAAAGAAGGCTGGGAATTTACTATTTTGCCCCTTTTCTAATTCTAATTGTATTCTGGGCAGTTTTGGGTACCTTCTTTAAATCCAAATTGTAATAGAAGGCAATTTCTTGTTGGGCAAGATTTGTAGAGCCTATTTAAACACATCCTACCATTGTAAATCATAACAATTCATAGCTTTTAATCGTATCAAGGTATTTCGATCTTCAATTCTTTCTTCAATATTATGTTTTCATTCATTATTATTATTATTATGTTTTCTTTATTAAATAGGCGTAACTAATTCTCTAATCTGAGGATTGGGTAGTATTCCTTGGTATTCATGCATGCTTGATTATGTGATTTTCTGCTTTGCTGATCTGTTAATGAGATCTTAACACAATTAGGGGAGTCATGAACCTTTGATTGTATTCTAGGGATTGTAATAAGCCTGGGAGAGAAGTTGCAATCTTAGTACATGATTTAACAGACATAATTTGAATATTAGATCGGGAGATTAATAGGAGAATTGTGAGACATATAATTCTTGGCATTTAACAGTTTATAGATATACTTTGATTGTATCACGGGAGTGACAATTAGGGTGTAGCTGTAAGCACTATATTGTAGCCTGGGAGGGTACAGTATAACTTTAGAAGAATTGTTTTTAGCAAGGTAGGAACACAAATATCACATTAATATTGAGCATGTATTGAGACCAAGTGAAGAACCCCAGTTCTTGGATTGTTTTCCTCATATATATTTTATTCTCGATTGATAATTAGTTTAATTTAGTTTATAAACAAACCAACATTCTTTTACACTTCTAAATTGTGAGAGATAGGATACTTGAACTTGATATTACATTCAGTCCTTCCCTGCGAACGATCAACAAAAATACTACTAACAAATTGGCGCCGCTGCCGGGGAAGGCAGTAATGTTGGGTTTGAGTTAATTGTTTCTTGTAGTTTGGATTTTATCTTTGTATATATTTTTCAATAAAGCACGGTGACGGAGAACATGATCGACGGTCAATTCAACGGAGAGATGACGATCACGGAATCAGAACTCGATGAAGACGATGATGAACGGCAGATCTCACCGCTCTGATACCTTGTTAGATTTGGTTAAGCCATAGATTTCACAGATGAGCTTCAACAAGATTCAAGAAGAAGAGATAAAGAAAAAACTATGAACATAGATTGATTATTGAAAGAGTTAGTTACAACTTAGAAATGAAGAATGCTTATATATTTTACATATGTACAGAGAGAGCGGGAAATAACAAACTAATCCACTAGCTAACTATCCAACTAAGCAACTGAGCGCCAGGTAGATGTCCACGTGTGAATGGAGCTGGATATTGTTTAAGTAACTCCAACACTTATGGGAGTTGCCCCCGGCATTCTCAGTAATCAAGCTGGCTGAAGCCTCATCCCGATCGATTGCGATGTCGATGATCTCCCTCTCCTTCACGGGAGAACGAACGGGTGAAATAGTTTCCTGATTTTGCGTAGCAGCCAGTGCGGCCTTCCTTAAGAAGTGAATATAACTATTTGGGTCCAGCTAACCTAAGGCTATCCTGTTGTAACTCAAAAACTTCTTTAGAATGGAGAGAAGGGGCAACCTAAGCCCACAAAAGAAGGCACATTTAGACACACCAACCCCGACCGTTCGATACGATTCAGCCCATTGAGTGTGGTAAATTAAGTCAACCTCATCGGTCAGGTACACCTCCCAGCAGGAGGGTATGTTGTAATTTTCGGGAATCTCCCTAAAATTTAATTTAAAATTTTTTATATAAGAAATGAAAATTTTAAAAATAAGTTATGAAACTATATTTTATATACACCTTAAAATGTGTGTCAAGCAGTGCTGAAATATATAAAGAAATGAGTGAGACGGAGGGAGTAATATTGTAATTATTAACTAATTGATTGTTTTTTTTAGCTAAAACGTAATATATTTTCAATAACGATATTATAATGCCTAATAACTAATCAATTATCTTTTTCAGCTAAAACAAATTAACCTTTTTAAATTTTTTAACTAAAACCTCTCTTTTTCCAAAAATATGACGGATCTTTCTATTTAATGAAATAAATTAATAATATTGTAATTACCAACTAACTGATTACTTTTTTGATTTTTCAGCTAAAATGTAATATAATTTCTATATTTTCTAATTAAAATGTAATATAAATATTATAATTAAATCATACCAGTTAAAAAATTTAAGCCTATAGATTTCATATCTTAAAATTTTCAATGAAAATTTAATAAAAATTATATCTTATTAAAAAAATCCGTGTATCACACGGGTTCTGAGTTAGTATCTTATAAAATAATATTAAACAAATAATTTCTTGAAGAACAATTAAGCCAGTATTATAATATTATTATTTTATTTTATTAAATAGAACAGCCCGTGATATAATTGGAAAAATAGGGATTTTAGTTAGAAAAAATAGAAAAGGTAACCTGAAAATTAAAAAGGTGATATGTTTTAGGTGAAAATGGTAATTGATTAGTTTATAGTAAATATAATTTAATTATGTTATTTTACTTAATAAAATTACTTGTCTTGTGTTTAGAAAATGAAAAATTAATGATTTCCGTGATACTTCTAGAAAAAAGGATTTTAATTAGAAAATATAGAATAAGATGATATGTTTTAGCTGAAAAGGGTAATCGGTTAATTATTAGTATTATAATATTATTATTTTATTTTATAAAATAGAACCGCTCATGATATAATTCGAAAAAGAGAAATTTTAGTTAGAGAAAATAGAAAAGCAAACCTAAAGGTAATTGATGAGTCTTGCTCCATCGAGAACCCTCTTATTATAGGAACTATGAGAATCCACGTTATGATGATGTCATAAATATTTTTTTTTTATTTTTTATAAAATATTTTTGAATTTTTTTTATTGAAATTTTATTTTATTGGAAAAAAATCTGGGAAAAAAAATTCTGACGTCATACTGGTGATTTTTTACAAAATTTGGTGATTTTTGTTGAATTCTGGTGATTTTTACAAAATGGTAAAAAATCACCAGATTTCGTAAAAAATCACCAGAATTCAACAAAAATCACTAGATTTTTGAAAAAAAATCACCAGTATGACATCAGCTTTTTTTTCCCAGATTTTTTTTTCAAATTTTTTTTTAAAAAAAATATATTTATGACATCATGATGATGTCATCAGGGGGTGGGGTTAGTGTGTGTGAGGGTGTAGACAATTAGTATGGGTGTCCCTAGCGGGACCATTAGATTAGATTAAAATGAAGGGATGAGATTAGATCTCATATATCACCAAAATAAGAGGTTCTGACTTGAGCAAAAACCTGATTAGTCAATAATAATTATAATATAATTATGTTATTTTATTAAACAAATTGCTCGTAATATTTTTAAAAAGAAAAAATTTTAATCAGATAAAATATAAAAAAATATATTTTATTTAAAAAAGGAAATTAATTTGTTATTAAAAAATAGAAAAGATAATACTTACAGTTTTTTTTTATGTTTAAACATAAATTTATTCACAATCCTTACCCATCAATCAACGGTGGAAACAGAAGGCTACATCAACAGTCCAGATCCAACGAGCAGTAATAAACACAAATTGACCCCTTGCTCAAGAATTAGGGGGCTTTTTATTTCATGTATACACACACAAGAGAAACACAATAGATACAATTGTGAGTGTGTTTGTTAAGAATTCAACGAAGCTATGAGCAAGGGACCTGGTCTTTTCTCCGACATCGGCAAAAAAACTCGAGGTCTTTTAGCTTCTCTCCTTACTATCTCTATCTGTATAAATATTGTTTGTATGTATTTATTTTTTTTTTGAATTTTTTTTTTGTGTTGTAGATCTTTTGTATAGGGATTATCAAAGTGACCAGAAGTTCTCAATCACTACTAACTCTACTACTGGAGCTGTGAGTTTTTTAATTTTATGATACAATCCTTGGAGTAGAAAAGCCAGCAAAATCAGCAATTAAAAGACAAAATAGTGAAGTGGCAAATGTGGGGCAAATTCATATGATTAGCAAGGGGGAGCTGGCATTCGATGCTGAGGTGGACAATGACTATGACAAGGAATGTGAGAACCCCGAGGTGGATACTACGAGCACACCATTCTGTTAGACGTCTGGGACCACTAGTAGTACTACCTGCATTTCATTTCATTTGCATTTCTGCGTCATGTCATTAGGTAGTGATATATGTAGTAGGTGAAACCAAAATGTGGATCTTATCTTTAATATCAAAACATTGTCCTCTGTAATCTTAAGTCTCTCTCTCAATGGATACGTTTGTATCTTGAGTTACCTTCTTCAGAATTACCTTTCGTCCCGGTTAATTCTCTGGAAGTAACAGAACAGTTTCCATCTTAATAAAGATCAAGCTGTTCCTTATTATCTTTTGGTTTCTCATTTTGTGTTAAGATTTAGAATCATATCACTGGTATCAGAGCAGTCGATTCTTGGATCAATGGCACAAGGGAAAAACACAAGGTCAGGGGCCACTTCAGATGAGGAGACTGAGCGTGCTGATATACGTCGAATCGAGGTAAATTTACAAACTCTCCTTGATGCTCACAACCAACGTTTGATACAGACTTGCAATAACAATAACCTTAATATTGAGCAAAATGCTAAATCTATTAAGGAGTTAAATGATTTAGTGATGGGTCTAGCAATGCAAGTCAATAAACTGGTATCTAACGAAGAGAAGGGGTTTGAGACTGTTAATCCTGAAGGAGACAGTAGTAATGTTAATTCTTTTCAGGGGGTACATGGGAGGTTTCCGAATTTCTCTTCTAGGATGACTAAGATAGAGTTTCCTAAGTTTGATGGTACTGACTTGAGATCTTGGATTTATAAGTGTAATCAATTCTTCCAGTTAGATGATATAAAAGATCCACAGAGGGTGAGGTTAGCTGCCATTCACTTGGAAGGTAAGGCCCTGTTATGGCACCAAACTTACTTAAAACGATGCGATAATATCATGCCTACTTGGGATAAATACATAGAAGCCATTACTGTGAGATTTGGGGACATTTATGATGATCCTATGGCAGACTTGAAGGCTTTGAAACAAAGTGGTTCTGTGCAGGAGTACCACGATACTTTTGATGCATTGACTAGTAGGCTGAATTTGCCAGAAGAGTACTTGCTTAGCTGCAATCTGGGGGGTTTAGAAGATGAGGTGCAGTTAGCTGTGAGAATGTTTACACCTAAATCCATCCAACAAGCTCTTTGTTTGGCCAAGCTACAAGAGGCAGCAATGAAGGTTAAGAGAAGCAAACCTAGTGGTAAACCACCTATTCTACCCACACCATCTGGTATGAAACCTTACAATACACCGTTCAAATCTCAAATACCTAAAACAAACCCTTTGGCCCAGCCTATACAAAATACTACCAGAAAAACACTTACCCCTGCAGAGTTTAATGAGAAAAGGTCCAAGAACCTATGTTTTTGGTGTGATGATAAATACACTCCAGGCCACAAATGTAAGGGTAAGAAACCTCAACTCTTTCACCTGGAAGTAGAGGAAGAAGGATGTGAAGAAGAGGTGGAGCCAGTAATAGAGGAGCTTGAGAATGCAGCTCATCAATGTGCTCAAATATCTTTGCAAGCCATAGATGGAGTATCTACATATCAAACAATGAGGGTGACTGGGCACCATGGTAAGAAATCCCTGCAGTTGTTACTGGACAGTGGTAGTACCCACAATTTTATTGACACCAACAAGGCTTTAAGGTTAGACTGTAAAGTAGAAGAGATCACACCTATGGGGGTGAAGGTGGCTGATGGGGGACAATTGGTTTGTAATAAAATCATAAAGAACTTCAAGTAGAGAATGCAAGGGGTGGAGTTCACTGCAGATGTCTTATTGTTGCCACTTAGTGGAAGTGATCTTGTCCTTGGTATTCATTGGTTTGCCCAGCTGGGTCCAGTACTGTGGGATTTTGCTAAACTTACTATGCAGTTCACCTACCAAGGCCAGAAATTAAAATTGAGAGGCATACAAGATAAGAAATGGAAGAACATTCAATCTCAAAAACTGGAGAAGGTAATGCAGACTACAGGGGAACTTTCTATGCTTCAATTAATTCCAATAGGGGTGGAGTTTTCACCTCAGTTAAAGTCAGTGGAGATCATTGCAGATACAGTGGAACCTGAAATTAATATGGTACTGCAAGCACATAAAAGTGTTTTTCAGGAACCTAAAGGATTACCCCCAGCTAGACCATATTTTGATCACAAGATTCCCTTAAAGATGGGTACTGATGCTGTAAATTTAAGGGCCTATAGGTATCCTACACTCCAGAAGAATGTCATCGAGGAAATGGTGAAGGAATTACTGGATCAAGGGGTGATCAGACCTAGCAACAGCCCATTTGCTGCACCTGTGGTGCTAGTGAAAAAGAAGGATGGAGGGTGGCGAATGTGTGTGGATTATAGAAGTTTAAACAAGGCTACGGTGAAGGATAAATTCCATATTCCCATCATTGAAGAGCTATTAGATGAACTACATGGCACTGAATACTTTTCGAAGATAGATTTGAAATCTGGTTACCACCAGATAAGAATGGATCCACAGGAGATTCACAAGACTGCGTTCAAGACTCATTTTGGGCATTTTGAGTATCTAGTGATGCCGTTTGGCCTCACTAATGCTCCCTCTACTTTTCAAGCACTTATGAACCATGTATTTCAACCGTTGCTCAGAAAGGGGGTACTGGTTTTCTTTGATGACATATTAATATACAGCCCAGACCTGGAAACTCATGTGCAGCATCTGGAAGTGGTGCTACAACTGATGGAGGTCAACTCTCTACATGCAAATTATAAAAAATGTTCTTTCGGAGTAAAGGAGATCCACTACTTGGGTCATGTCATTTCAAAGGAAGGAGTGCAAACGGAGGATGATAAAATTCGAGCTGTAGTTGAGTGGCCAGTTCCAAAAAATGTCAAGCAGTTGAGAGGGTTTCTAGGGCTTACAGGTTACTATAGGAGATTCATTCAGGGGTATGGTCAAACCTGTAGACCTTTAACTAATCTTCTAAAGAAAGAGTCGTTTGTATGGTTAGATGAGGCTCAGAGGGCATTTGATTTACTTAAAAGGAAGATGGTCAATCCACCTGTATTAGCCCTTCCTAATTTTGAGGAACCATTCTGTGTTGAGACTGATGCTTCTGGCACTAGCATGGGAGCTGTATTGATGCAGAATTCACACCCCATAGCTTACATAAGTAAGGCATTTTCTGAGAAAAATGCCATGTTATCTGCCTATGAGAGAGAGTTGCTAGCCATTGTATTTGCAGTTAAAAAATGGCAACACTATTTATCTGTACAGACATTTGTCATAAGGACAGATCAAAGAAGCCTGAAGTATTTGTTGGACCACAAGATGGCAACCCCATTCCAACAAAAATGGTTATCCAAGCTAGCTGGATTTGATTTCGTTATAGAATACAAAGCTGGGACAGAGAACAGAGCAGCTGATGCATTATCTCGAGTACCAGGTTCACTACTCTTAACTATGGCTGTCTCTTCGGTGAACTCGAGTTTGTTAGATGAGCTAAAGCAACATTGGCAAGAAGACACTGCACTACAGAGAATTATTTTTGAATTGCAGAACGATCCAACATCACATCCTCACTATGTCTGGAGTCAAGACAAACTAACAAGGAAGGGGAAGCTAGTAGTGGGCAACAATGAAACTATCAAGACTACAATTCTACAGTGGATGCATAGTTCAGCACAAGGAGGACACTCAGGGATCACTGTGACTCTTAAGAAAATCAAGGAACTGTTTTACTGGCATGGTCTTCGAAACACTGTTATGGAATTTATTAAACAATGCCCTACATGTCAAAAATGCAAGTATGATCATAATGCCTATCCAGGTTTGCTTCAGCCTATTCCAATTCCTAATTCTATTTGGGAGGAGGTCACTATGGACTTTATCGAAGGGTTGCCCAAATCCAATGGTAAGGAAGTGATTATGGTGGTGGTGGATAGACTGAGTAAGTATGGGCATTTTATGTCTCTATCACACCCTTTCTCTGCACTGACCGTGGCTCAAAGCTATCTTGATTATGTATACAAACTGCATGGATTTCCAAAGGTGATAATATCAGACAGAGACAAAGTCTTCATCAGCAATTTCTGGACTGAATTTATGAAATTACAAGGAGTCCAACATAAGCTATCGACTGCTTATCACCCACAGACTGATGGCCAATCTGAAGTCCTTAATAGGTGCGTGGAATCATACCTCAGGTGTATGTGTCATGAGAAACCACAGGATTGGTCAAAATGGTTGTCTCTAGCAGAATTTTGGTACAATACCAGCTTTCACACAGCTATTCAAAAGACACCCTTTGAAGTTGTTTACAATCAACAACCACCTCTTTATAGACCCTGGGTCCAGCAACTTAGATGCAGTGGATAGGAGTCTGGTGGCACGGGATCAAACCACTGCTTTACTCAAACAGAATCTACATAAGGCTCAGAACCGTATGAAGCAACTGGCAGATAGAAAGAGATCTGAGAGAGTTTTTACTGAAGGGGAGTGGGTGTATTTGAAATTACAACCCTACAGACAGTCATCTGTTGCCACACGACCATTTCCTAAATTGGCTGCCAAGTATTTTGGTCCGTATAAAATCATCAAGAAAGTGGGACAGGTAGCTTACACGCTACAGTTACCTCTAACATCCAAGATTCACCCTACCTTCCACGTCTCACTGTTGAAGGCTCACCATGGACCTGCACCTGAGGCACTGGATGATACATTGCCAGTGTCTTACGACTCGACCACCAACTGGGTTCCTAAGGTGCCTTTTAAACTACTGGAGATCAGAACTGTTAAGAAGAGAAATGCAGCATTGGTCCAATGGCTCATTCAGTGGACAAATCTACCTCCAGAAGAAGCAACTTGGGAATCAGCTACAAGCATCATGCACAGGTTCCCTCAGTTTGATCCTTGGGGTCAAGGATCCCTTAATGGGGGAAGTATTGATACAATCCTTGGAGTAGAAAAGCCAGCAAAATCAGCAATTAAAAGACAAAATAGTGAAGTGGCAAATGTGGGGCAAATTCATATGATTAGCAAGGGGGAGCTGGCATTCGATGCTGAGGTGGACAATGACTATGACAGGGAATGTGAGAACCCCGAGGTGGATACTACGAGCACACCATTCTGTTAGACGTCTGGGACCACTAGTAGTACTACCTGCATTTCATTTCATTTGCATTTCTGCGTCATGTCATTAGGTAGTGATATATGTAGTAGGTGAAACCAAAATGTGGATCTTATCTTTAATATCAAAACATTGTCCTCTGTAATCTTAAGTCTCTCTCTCAATGGATACGTTTGTATCTTGAGTTACCTTCTTCAGAATTACCTTTCGTCCCGGTTAATTCTCTGGAAGTAACAGAACAGTTTCCATCTTAATAAAGATCAAGCTGTTCCTTATTATCTTTTGGTTTCTCATTTTGTGTTAAGATTTAGAATCATATCATTTTATTTTTTTGCTTTGTTTTAGATCTGTTTATGTAGTTTTATACTAGTGTGTTGTATTGATGCCTTTTATCTGTTTAGTTGTTAGGGTTCTTGTTAACTATTTAATCGGAATTATTGGATATGTTGTGCTTAGTTTTGTGTTGGATAAAAATTAGGATTGAGCAAATAGGTCCTAATGAAAATGATGCCAAAATATTTGGTACATGCTGTGCTCTTTTAATCACCCCTTTCCCCGTTGTATAGAAATCTCGAATGACTGAATTATCGATCTATCTTTGTGGTTTACTTAGGACCTGCTTATTGTTATATGTTCACATAATATATATATTTGATATATTGTTGTCTTCTAGGTTTTCTCATCTTCGGCTACCAAGAAAGGGGAGCTGTTGTTGGTTGATGTTGGTACACAGCTGAAGCAAGAAAATACTAGTGTGGATGTCAAAGTGGACACTGCCTTTAATGTAATTTTCATTGCACTCTGTCTTATTAACTTAGCACTCTGTCTTATTAACTTAGTTGTGAATTGAAATTTTAATCCTTACAGCATTTATCCTCCGCTAAGTGGTTTTGTTAATCTCTATTGTGTAGCCAGTACCTAAAATTTGTTTATGTATGGGTGTAATACCATTTATTTGGCGGGAACTTGGTGTACATGGTAATATATATTTTAGCCTAATGTTGCTGGTTTGAAGCAACTTCTTGTAATAAGCTGACGTGCTCAATACATAATTTAGAAAAAGGTTGACCTTTTTTCAAAGATTGCCGTATGTATATGAGTAAGTGTAATGGACAGAGCCATCTATTGGTGTGGATGTGTAGCCATCCCGCGATCTTGTGCACAGATATGGACTACACATGTCTTTAATGGATTGGTTGTTTGTTATATGGCATGTAGTCTAAAAAGAATATTTTTTATATTGTGATTTAAATACAATGGTGAATGGTCTATATGGTTCGGTGGCAAGTGAAGCAATAATTATTTGAATCCTGCTTGACGGGTCTTACTACTCAGTTTTGTCAAGATAATGTGCCTAGCTTTTTGTCAACAATACTTTATTTCATCGATATTACTTGCCGAGAAGTGTTCGTACAAATTTGTTACATCTAATCCCATGTTTTAAATGTTCTATTTACAATTTTCCCATTTATATAATCATTTTGGCCTTGTATTGTTAGGTTTTTATTTCACCATTGTATTGGTGTTAAGTTTGGTTTGACGGGTAAATTAAGTTAGCCTTATCTTCAGGTTGTGAGATTGGTTTGTATTGTGTTGTGTATTAGTTTACCTAAGTGTGCTATGTGAGATATACTCTAATATATTTGGTTTATCTAATTGACCCTTCTGTATGACACCAGTTGTTGGGAACCATTACTATTGATGAAGCTGCTCCCGGTGTGAAGTCAATCGTTAGTTTCAAAGTTCCACCTACCAAGGTATCCATAATTAGGTATCCATAATTTGATTTCTGAAGTGAGCAATTTCCACAAGTAGTTAATCTCTTTTTTCTTCATGTATTTCCTTGTTTCTCATGGGGGGTAACTTGTAGTGTTGTCAAAACCCTCCGAATGTATTGCTTGAACTCCAATACTTGCACGACTATGCTGGGATCAACACTAGTGTTGGGTTGACTGCAAACCCGACTATTAACTTCTCTGGGGTGATTGGAACTAGTGTTGCTTCACTTGGAACTGATGTCTCCTTTGACACCAAAACTGGGAATTTCACCAAGTATAATGCTGGGCTTAGCTTCACCAGTGCTGATCTAATTGCTTCCTTGGCTATGTACGTATTTCTTCAGCATTACTTCTGTAGTGGCTAGTTTTTCTGTCATTTACATAATTAATGCTTTTAATTAGTTTTAGTATCACATCAAAAGTGTCAGCATCGTAAGTGACACAACACTGTCTTGTTTTGAATCGCACTGGTGTTATGCACTTAAATCTTACTTTCTATGCATAATATGACCAAGTAACTTGGATTCAGGAATGAAAAGGGTAACCTGTTGAATGCATCTTACTACCATCTGTTGAGTCCTTTGACAAATTCAGCAGTTGGTGCGGAGGTAACTCACAACTTCTCAACCAACGAGAACACCATCACTGTTGGGACACAGCATGCACTAGATCCTTTGACCACAATGAAGGCGCGGGTAAATAATTCTGGGAAGGTTCACGCTCTTATCCAGCATGAGTGGCGTCCCAAGTCCCTGTTCACAATATCTGGTGAAGTTGACACCAAGGCCGTGGACAAGACTGCAAAGATTGGGTTGGCCTTGGCTCTGAAACCATAAGGGGCAATAGCTTTTGTGGCAAACCATGTCATTGTGATTTCCTTATTTATTATGTAGCTGTCAGGCATGTCAAGCAAATTTTGGTAATTATTCTTATTTTTCATTGTTAGCCAGAATTGGGTTCCTGTTACAATATTTAAATTCTAATACACCACCATTTTCAATTTATAAGAGCAAGTCCGATGCAAAACTACTCTATATACAATACCAAACATCCCCTTCCAGCCAAACTTACTGGAGGAAGGGAAACGTGCTAGCAATGACAGGTGAAGAAACTTAAAATAACAAGTTTATCGTAAGAGTAAAAATTTGAAGCATATGGTTATTCTGCCTAAACGTTTAAAGTTATATAAGAAAAATGGTAATTGGAATTATAGGGTGAATAAGGAGAGAGGGGGGGGGGGGGGGGTACTGGGTAGAAAGCTTGAGTTGGACATTACACTACTGTTTGTGGACTGTGGCTTAGAGCCCATAAACAATTACACATATCAATATTTGTCTTAGATTTGAATAAGATGAAATAAATATAGGGTGTCCTGAAGAACACGTTTTGACCAAGATGAAATAAATGAGCTTCCATGATAGTAAAAGTTGAAAGAATGAGTAATCTCCGGTGATATGTCTTCAGGTATGCTGCAGCACGATGAAAGACTGTTACAGTTACTGCACATGCATGCTGATGTATTAGTAGAGGAGAAGAGGGCGAATCCTTCTAAAAAAGACTAAAAAGCTAAAGAGAAAAAGAAGATGAAGGGCTCATACGGATAGACCCTATGATGGTGGATAGTGACGGCATTGTGGCGATCAGGCTGGTAGTATTTGGTAGTATCGAGGAATGAAAACCAAGGAAAGAGCATAGGTAAGGAAATTAAAGTTTCTGATTACTAATGTACCAAACCATCGGCCACATAGACTAAGAGTGAGAGCAACATCAGCATCACTTGACAAAGTTAAATAGGGTGAAATTTTTGACAAGTTAATACCATTTTCTGAAGTTTACAGATTTTATGAATAAGAAAAGAACAAAGATTTTGTTGCTTTAAATGTAAAATAGTATATCATTGATACTCTTGTTAATATAGCCTGCACTGCGATTGCTTTTAACCTCCAACCAAAAACCAGAATTTGTTCCAGTTCACAACTTAGTTGAGCACAACTATAGAGACGCACCAGCAACATTATTTAACATCTGAAGCAGACAATGTTGCTGAAATGTCGATGCAAAACCTACTCCCCACCCTTTTAGATCAATTTGCATAAGATGCTGCACTTGTGTTCTTGGCCTGCCAAGCCATATTGAGGTTTCAATGGGTAAATACTAAAACCTCCACCTGCAAACAGGGTAAACAGGTTTTCCAAAAGAGCTTATGTCAAACTACTTAATTCCTGATAACAGGTAAACAGAAAATAATTACTCTCAATATGTGCGCGAACAAATCCTGATTGCGGACCACAGCTCTCGTGCTCCCTTGAACAGAACAACACAACTACACATGAACAAAAATAAATGTGCCATAACATAGGTCACGATGCCATACAAAACTGCAGGAAGTAGCAATATTTCTAAAAGGCAGATAAAATGTGCATTTTACTTGGCATACAAATTTTTTATATAAAATAAATACATTTTTTCTCTTTCAATAATTAAAAAATAGTTTTTATATCGTAATAACATAATAAGGATCTGAGTAGGCTGCAGCATAATATCTTCAGATGAAGTATGGTTAGCAAGCCCAACAACAATTGTTATATGGATAGCAATTCTTCTTATGGAGGTGGCTTTACTCCATGACCCATAAAGACAATTTGCATCCTTCTAATCAATTCACTCCTTAAAACACATTGTATGTCGAACATCCTTTTATTCACTGAAGGAGGACAGGTGTGTAACCATGGAGATCAAAGACATGAACATTTTATGGTCGGGACATATCTTTGATAAGATCACAAACATTTTTAGAGTAACTGCCACATGAAATTCTATGTTCAAAGAATTTTTTAGCAAACAAATGCATCAAAAATGTCTTCACACACATGCATTAGAACAAGAAAACACGAGTATCTTACGTAATACTAATCTTCACTCTCTGGAAAAGATAAAGGAATCCTCGCCATGTTGAGAACGGGATAAAGCACTTCCAGACTGAATTAACCCATTGCCACAATTTCAGGGATCTATACCTGTTTTACTTCTTTTTCCCATTTCATAGTGTTGGGAGGAAGAAAGAAGTGAAAGCTGGTTTGCATGTACATCTTGGGCTAAACGCAATTACAACTAAAATTATACAGGACTTGGTAAAACTCAATCAACTGATATGAGCTTAGATAAACAGATCCTTGTAAAAACATGAGCATTTATCTAATCTTGTAATTTGTTGTCTTCACCTAAATTCTTATCTCTATATAGGAGTTTCATTTTCATCTTGTCATTTATCTTCGACTCTGTACTTATAATATTATTATCTCAGAATAATGATTAAATAATACCTTTTGTATGTCTCCGTCCTAATTATATTATGAAAGAATTACCAAAATACACAATTTTTGAATGGAAGCTACCCAAAATATTCATATTCAATTGTCTCCGTCTTTTTTATCCACGGACTACGCATTCTTCACATGTGTACCCCATGCGTACCCCACTGTTCATCGTTTCCCTTCGTTTCTCCTCTCATTCGCTCGTTGTCTCTCTCTCGTTTCTCATCCTCCACCCTCCACCAGCACATCAAAACAATCACCACATCTTCCTCTGATCTGGCCCCGCAAGGACGTGTAATAATCCATTGAAAAATCGATCGGACATGAAACAATGAAAATGAGGTTAGTTTTGGGGCTTCCAAATCAGGCGATAGAATTGAAAATTGAATGGCATAGGGTTGTAAAGGGGGAAAAGACGATTAGAATGGTATATGGTATGTTAGTGAACAAAGACGGGATGATGGTGAACGAGTTCGTCGAAATTTTCGACGAAAATCGCCAAGAAATCGCCTCCGCCACGTTTCTGTGAAGATCGAATACGTATGCTGAGGTTGCGTATTCCAAATACGCATGTTGATGTTCATCTGTCAAAATACAAAGTACACGCATGTTCCAAACATCTTCAAGATGCACAGCACGTGGATATTTTGGACCAAACATCCCGCCTATGACATTTCGGGCACGTGGGTTTAAATTCTGAATATTTTGGTTTTTCTCCCTCATATTATCTCCATCCTAATTTTGAAAGATTTCGATTTTTCTACATGTTAAATTAGATCGTATTCATATATTTTTGTATTTTGTACTACTCCCTCCGTCCCTTTTAATTATCGCTTTAACTTTTTATACATAATTTAAGGTGTATAAAAAGATATTTTTTATATTATTTTTTGAATTTTCTTTTTCTGAATAAAAATATAAACTTTAATTTAGAAAAAAATAAAAAATAATGAGTGGTTTAGCATCTTAAATTACGTGCAAAGACAATAAAAGAGGGAGGGAGGGAGTACTAAATTTTTTTAGCCAACTTAAATTACGTGCCAAGACAATAAAAGGGGAGGGTGGGAGTATTAAATTTCTGTATTTGGACAATTTAAAAATCAATTAAAAAGCATAATGTGGTCCAAATTCAAAGAAGCATGGACAAGCACAAAAAACAGCCCCATATATGGACCCCCTACTATTAGGGCCCGTTTATCTACACTGTATAAATATCTTTTTTACCCGAACTTCAGTTGCTTTCAAAGAGGCTATGAATTAATTTAGGCAAGACAAGTCAGTTTGTGGTTTAGACCGAACCAAAGACGACTTGGGTGGAAGTATACTCATTTAATAGTTATATCTAAGTAGCTGTTTCCATGTATCAATAATTAGCATCCAAGCTCAGATAGCTAGAGAATGTTAAAAATGGTAATGTTTCTCAAAATGTTAGGGCGCTTAATAGTTGTTCAAATATCAGTTGTTGCAGCAGCCATGCAGAATAGTACTCTGAAACAGGGTGAGTTCATCAATTCCATCACGACTTTGGTTTCTTCCAATCACGTCTTTGCCATGGGATTCTTTCGTTTAAAAAAGAACGACTTCGGTGAAGACAAGTCCAACCTCAGTTACTTAGGAATTTGGTACACTAATAGCACCAACTCTGGCGGTCTTGATATTGGTCATCCAGCACGGATTGCTAATAGAGACACATCTATTCGAAACAGTTCAGGTGTGCTCTCTTTAGACTCCGCATCAGGAAGACTTCTCATCAGCCACAATAATGCCAGTAATCCTATTGTCTTATATTCTGGTGAAGGCTTGAACAGAAAGCTTTCACTGTTGGATAATGGCAATCTGGTAGGGATGCAACTCTATGGCAAAGCTTTGATCATCCAACGGATGCACTTCTACCAGGAATGAATTACTTGGAATCAGCATAGGACCAACCGGAGCTGGTCATTAACTTCTTGGCTGGGTAAATATGACCCAACCTCTGGAGCTTTCACTCTAGGATGGGATCACAGGGCAAGAATCTTGGTAGTGGAATTTTATTATGAATGTATCATATTCAACATTGTAGGCTAGTCAAAATTGTAGGCTAGCTAGGTGATGTAAGACATGATGCATATCTTACACTACGCCATAAGTGAGCATACGCAACCTTTTTTACAAAGCGTTGCACAGCAAGCGTTTCGTTAGATAGAAATTTTGGGTCTTTTGCAACTGAGCTGAACTGGTATTACGTTAGATATAATTTAGTGTTGCGTATTACCCATAGTGTTTCACATCATGCAACACTAACTGCTGGTGTTGCGTTAGATATTTTTTTATTTTAATAAATGGTGACGTGGCATAAATGGGACCCACATGTGCTTACGTGGCATTTGCTGACGTGGCAATTGTGGGAGCCACAATCACTGATGTAGCAGAAGTGGGACCCACATGTGCTGACGTGGCAATTGTGGGCGCCATAATTGTTGGCGTAGCAGAAGTGGGACCCACATATGCTGACGTGCCATTTGCTGATGTGCCTTGTGGGTCCCACTGTTGACGTGGCATCTTGGTGGCCCTCACTGCTGATGTGACATCTTGCTGACATGGCAACTTGCTGATGTGGCACCTCGTGGGATCCAATGCTGACGTGGCAAGTGGGCCCCACTGCTGACGTGGCACCCCATTGCTGAAATGGCTAAAAATCTAGTGCAACGCCACGTCGTGTTGCTTTTGCGTGCTTTTGGTGTTGCATAAGGCCTCTTATGCAATACTTTCGTGGTGTTGCAATAGCTTGGAAAAATCGTTGCATTAGGGGTCTTACGCAACGTCGGTATTGGCAACGCCCCTTTGGTGTTGCGTAAGACCTTACGTAACGCTTTTAAGGTCTTTTGCAACTTTATTTGGGGGTTGCGCATGTGCGTTTATGGCATAGTGTTAGTAGGTGATGTAAGGCATGATGCATATCTTAGTTTTAAAGCCCTATAAATAGCTTGAGCTGGGGTCATGTAAGATAACACAAAAACACCAAAAATAAAATGTTTTGGATAATTCTTCATATTCTTCAGTTTATATAAAATCTTTCATGGTATCAAAGCCTCTGATCTTTGAGGCCTTCTTCCGCATTTTTATCTCTATTTTCTGCAAATATTTCCGGGAAGTTACTGTTCCGGCGATTGTTGAAGACGATGAACAGTTCCCAATAGTACTGTTCACTGTTCACTATTCACTGTTCACTGTTCACTATATCTTCTTTAAACCATTTTTTTTCTGTATCTTAAACCATGGTGGACGGCGAAGAAACACTACCACCACCTACAAAAATCGAGTCTAATTCTCCTTTTTACCTTGGACCGCAAGATCGACCAGGGGATTTTATCATCTCCCAAAGGCTCAAACTTGACAATTTCAATGATTGGTCTCATGCGATTTTCATAGCTCTGTCCTCTAGGAGAAAATTCGGATTTCTAGATGGTACAATAAAAAGTTTTGCTCCTCCATGTACGAAGGATGATTGGGTAACAATTCACTGTATGCTTGTCTCTTGGCTTATGAACACCATCGACCCGGAGGTAAAGTCTATGCTCTCTAATTATGTTGATGCTAAAAAATTGTGGGATGATTTACACGAAAGATTTTGTCTTGTTAATGGACCTCGTATTCAACAAATTAAATCTGACATTAATCGATGGTTGCGGTTTATTTCAGCAAACTCTCTATTTTATGGGATGAACTTGATAAACATGAGCCTTTAATTGATTGTGAGTGTGGAAAGTGTACTTGTAATATAGGCAAGAAGCATGCTGATAGGCGTGAAGGGGATCATCTACAACAATTTTTGCTTGGCCTAAACTCTGATTATTATTCTCCTCTCCGATCCACGCTGCTATCTCAAGATCCTTTGCCTTCGTTAAACAGGACGTTTCAAAAAATTGCTCAAGAAGAACGTGTTCGAGGGATTGCTCACATCAAAGAGGACACTGAAAGTGTTTGTCCTAAATCCAATCATGTATGATGAGTTAGGAAGAACTTTCATGTATTCTTGTTTGATTTCATTAATAATAATAAAAGACTTGTTTTGATTTTATTACGGGCATTATCTGTTTAAAGTGTTTTAAATAAGATGTTCCATAGTTTAGAGTAAAGCTTCTATAATTATAATGAGATTATAATAGTGAGATCTAGAAGATGATAACTCTAGACTTAAACAGTTCCTGATCATAGGATAACTAATCGGAAGTTAGTGAATCCGCAAAGATCGGTACATATTATGCTTGCTCCCGTCAGGAGGATGTCTGTTCTCATAGGCATTTGTGTGGTGACACTATAGCTAGTATGTAGGTGCTTATTAGGGAATAAGTTCACTGAACATGACTCGATAAGTTGGACAACTAATGGAGTTTACTCACGTGTCAATAGTTATTCACTGAGTGATAGTTGTACAAGTGTCCTTAGACTTGAGATCGTTAAAGTTATCTTATATATAATGAACTGTGCTTTGGTTTAGTCCTTAGTCTCAAGGACATACATTAGGTCTATTCTGGGTACAGGGATTTATGTATGGAGATAGTTAACGATCAATAAAGAATCTACCCCTTCCAGTAAGGAAGTGAATATCATATGTTATTCTTAGTATGCGAGTTCTGGAATCTCTGGCCAGAGTGTATGAAATTAGAAAGGAGTTTCTAATTTGCATTAATATGAACTTTGCGTTATGAATAAGAAATCATATGATTAAATTTGATAGGCCTGACACGAGATCCATGCCTTGTATTTAATCGGGATATTGTAGGGTAGAAGGAATTTATTGTACGGTAACTAGTCACTGACAGGTTCTTGGTATTCTAAGCAGTGAATTCATATTATCCGGATAGTCGCGATATGTTGAGAAGCATCACTCACGATGTAGAATAAATATAATTAATCAGTTAATTATATTTAATGAATTTTAGAATTCATATAAATAATAAATAAAAGGTTTATTATTATTTATTTCTACTACCGGCTTAATATTGAACCTACAGGGTCACACCATAAAAAGATTAATTTATTGATGAAGGCATTTTGAGAGAGCAAGTTGTTTTAATAATGATTAAAATTGTTTTAATTATTATTTAACATTTTATAAGATAAAGTGTAGGATTTATATATTAATATATAATGATATATTAATTGTGAAAACCCTACATGTGCCCTATAAATAGAATGAGATGAGAAGAGTATGATACACTTTTGGTTTTTGTGAAAAACTTAAAGCCTCCATCTTCTTCATCTCTCTCTCTCTCTCTCAAACCTCCATTTTTATAAAAGCTTAGTTTTATAAAAAGCTTCGTCGAAGAATTAATCTTGGTGGATACCGGTAGAGTGCTTCACACTCTGAGGAGCAACTGCTAAAACACCATTTTTGTAAAGCTTCGATTTTAAGGTATGATCACGATTCCTCGCTCTTTTCATTTTATATGATTTTCTATATGTGCGATATATGGTTTTTACGGAAATAATTGTTATTTGCGCTTCCGCTCATTCGTAAATTCCTTCAATGGTATCAGAGCTAGGTTCTTGCATATAGAGAGTCATATAAAAATTTCAGATTTTTTTATGCATGTATGGATTTATTATGATTTTTGCAAGTTTATTTAGATTTAATTATGAATTAATTCGAAATAATTTTTGCATATGATTTTGACCACTAATCTGAGTTCTACAAGTGTTGTAGATGATCTGGGTATTTTTCTCATAATTTTGTGATGTGTAGATTATTTGTTATGAATTTTTTAAAATTGTTTTAGTTAAAATTCATAAAATAATTTTGCATGTGAAAATATTATGATTAAAAATATTGCACAAGGACCCCTAACCACCTGATAATTTTTGCTGCTCATGATTTTCAGAAATCATGTCTTGATAATTTTTTATTAATTTATTAATTAATTGTTAATTAATTTATTAATATTAAAATTAAAAGGATATTAATAATAATAGTTATTGTTAGTAAAAGGGGAGTTATTGTGTTTAATGTAAGGGAGTTACAAACTGCTGCAACGTTACAAACAATCAACGGTCGGCACAAACATTAATAAAAAAAAAAAAACTTCTGTGTCGGCGTGCTGTCGGGCGCGTGTCGCCCAAACGCGGGGAAAGGGGTGTCACGCATTTGGAAAATGCGTGACAGGTTGTTGCGCATTTAAGAAATGCGTTACACGCCTGTTGCGCCTTTTCCGGATGCGTTACAGCATTTAATGGCTTTAAATGCTTGTAACGCATACCGGAAATGCGTTACAGCTTTTCTGTCCACAATAAATTTGATTTATTGGGAGTTTCGTAACTCCGTTTTGGGCGTGCGATATATCGTTGGATTCGTTTTTCCGAGACGGATCTAATGGAGTGGTCAAATATTTTTTATATAATAATTTTGAATTATTTATATTTCCGGAAGTGTTTTTAAAGCATGTTTTAATTGGATTAATTGCTTTTAAATACTATAATAAATCCATACATCAATATATCAATGTGTGACATGATATTGCTTGCATGCTTACTTATTGATTTATTTTTATATATGTGATATATGCCTATGTTTACCATGCGATGATAGATTTAGGTGAACTTAAATCAAAATAAGGCGTGCTCTAGAAAATCTAGAAATAGGAATCGTTTCTTGCCTTAATAATAATATTATGAATACAATCATGAGATTCTTGTGTTTGTGAAACACGTAATTAAATATGAATTTTCAATATTGAGAGAATGGATGATTCTGTCAAAAACGGATTTCGATCTGTAAGAAAGGGGTATTAAGTGACGCCTCTTGACAATGCTCCCCCCGATCTGGGAATCATCCAATTATCGATTATTGATTTGAAATATTTAATTTAAAAGGAAGAATCTCTTTATAATAAGATTATGATTGTAACATAATATAATCCCTCTAAAATTAAATAATATCAAGTAGTAATTGGCCAATGACACAACGGGCTTGTGTCGGTCATAGCCTTCCAACATGGTAGAAAGTAGTTCTCATTTTTGAATCATTGTCGTTTCGTGCTACAGCCGAGGGCTCTGATTTCGAAATAAGAAATACTTGTCTATTACATAGAGATGTGTACAATGAATTAGAATCTAATGGTCGTTACGTGCTACAGCCGTGGGCCGTTGGAGACTGATTCAGTTGTACGGAATGTTGGGTTAGACTTGACTTAGAATATTGAGTTTGTCGTGCCACAGCCGTGACTCAATTATTCAAGAGGCTAAAGTTTTATTAGGGAATAACATGAGATGTAATTGACAAGAGTTGTCTGCCTATTGAACATCACATGGCGTTTCGTGCCACAGCCGAGGTTGTGTGATGGAATATAGGATCCCTTTTCCCACTAGCATTATGAATGCTTAATTTTTCACTTAAGGGGGTTGAATAAATTAGATAAACTAGTGGGAGTCACTTATGAATAAAGACCCGATTCATATAGTGTTTTTAAAATGAAATTGAATATTTGCTAAGTGTTGTTATGTGTTTATCATTTACAGATTTACTATATACACTATGTCTGGTGCACTATCACTCCGGAGCATACTAGATGCTCACAAATTGACTGGTCCGAATTTTGCTAACTGGCTTCGAAACTTGAGAATTGTTCTCAGGGTTGAGAAGCTGGAATATGTGCTTGACTCACCTAAGCCTGCTGCACCTGCTGACGATGCACATAATGATGAACATGTTGTGTATCGTAAGTGGATAGATGATGCTAATGTTGCTCAATGTATCATGCTAGCTTCCATGAACGATGAGCTACAGAAGCAACATGAGCTTATGGATGCTCACACTATCCTAGAGCATCTGCAAGAGTTGTATGATGTGGCAGGGAGGACAGCTCGATATGAGATATCGAAGGAGCTGTTCCGTTGTAGGATGTCTGAGGGATCATCCGTGAATGACCATGTACTTAAGATGATCAATTTGATTGAACGTCTTGGGCAACTTGGTTTTGTCATGGATAGGGAACTGACTCAAGACTTGGTCTTGCAATCACTTCCGGGTTCATTTTCGCAGTTTGTTGTGAACTTTCACATGAATAAGTTGGACGTCAGCCTGGCTGAACTCCACAACATGTTGAAGACTGCGGAATCGAATTTTCCCTCTAAGAAGAGTTCTGTTCTTCTAATTGGTGAGGGTTCCAATCCTAAGAAAAGGAAGAAGAACCCTTCCAAGAAGAAGAAAGTTGGTGAGAAAAAGCCGGTTCCACCAAAAGCTGAAGACCCCAAGAGCAAAGCTGTTTGCTTTCACTGTAACAAGGTGGGGCACTGGAAGAGGAACTGCAAGGTTTACCTTGCAGAAATGAAAAAGAAGAAAGATAGTGAGACTGTCGCTTCTGGTTCAGGTATGTTCATGATTGAAGTGAATATGTCAATAAATCAAAATTCTACTTGGGTATTAGATACCGCCTGTGGTTCTCACATTTGCAATTCGTTGCAGGGACTAAGGAGAAGTAGGACTCTCGAGGAAGAGGAGGTGATTCTACGGATGGGAAATGGAGCAAGAGTTGCTGCTGAATCTGTAGGATCGTTTGATTTACATATGCCTACGGGCAAGACTATTGTTTTAAATAATTGTTATTTTGTTCCCTCGATTGTGAGGAATATTATTTCTATTCCCATGTTAGACTTGGATGGATTTTCGTTTGTTATTAAGAATAATGAATGTTCAATTCTTAGAGATAATGTTCTTTATGGTAGTGGTATTTTAAATAATGGTCTATATGTGTGTGACATAGAGCATGATTTACTACAAATTGAACATACTAATAAAAGGAAAAGAGATGATGAAAATCTCACCTATTTGTGGCACTGCAGACTTGGTCATATTAGTGAAAATAGACTGCAGACATTGCATAAGGAAGGGTTACTTGACCCCTTTGATTTTGAATCATATCCTACATGCGAGTCTTGTCTATTGGGTAAAATGACCAAATCTCCATTTAGTGGACATGGAGAGAGGGCTGCAGAATTGCTAGGACTGGTACACACAGATGTATGTGGACCGATGTCTACGCAAGCCATGGGCGGATTTTCGTACTTCATTACTTTCATAGATGATCGATCTAGATTCGGATATGTGTATTTAATGAAACACAAATCTGAAGCCTTTGAAAAGTTCAAAGAATATAAGAATGAAGTGGAGAAACAAACCAAACATAGTATTATAACCCTTCGATCAGATCGAGGTGGTGAATATTTAAATGGAGAGTTTCTAGATTATCTCAAAGAAAATGGTATAGTCTCTCAGTGGACTCCTCCATATACTCCACAGTTGAATGGAGTATCTGAAAGGAGAAATCGAACTTTGTTAGACATGGTTCGGTCCATGATGAGCTACGCAAATCTTCCAGTATTCCTTTGGGGTTATGCATTGGAAACCTCAGCATATTTACTGAATAAGGTGCCTTCCAAATCTGTTCCTCAAACTCCATATGAGATATGGAAAGAAAGGAAACCGAGTCTTAAACACGTTAAGATTTGGGGATGTCCGGCTTATGTCAAGAAAGTTGACCCTGATAAGCTGGAATCTCGATCCGTGAAATGTAGTTTTGTGGGATATCCTAAAGAAACTTTAGGGTATTACTTCTACACCAATCATAGTGTATTTGTCTCCAGACATGCTACCTTCTTGGAAAAACAGTTTATCCTAGAAGGAAACAGTGGGAGCAAAATAGAACTTAATGAAGTTCAAGAAGCACAAACTACTACGGTTCAAGAGGAAACACCTGTTCAGACTGAACAACCTTCTGTGGTACAGCCCATTCGTAGGTCAGAAAGAGTGTCTCGCCAACCTGAGAGGTATTATGGCCTTGTCATTGAGAATGACAATGAGTTATCAATCGTTGATGATGACGACCCTATGACCTATAATGAGGCTATGAGTAGTGTTGACTCAGAGAAATGGCAGAGTGCCATGAAATCCGAAATGGATTCTATGTATGCCAACCAAGTATGGACTTTGGTTGAAGCACCAGAGGATGTGAATCCTATTGGATGCAAATGGGTATACAAAAGAAAGATTGGAGCAGATGGCCAGGTGGAGACCTATAAGGCCAGGCTCGTGGCAAAAGGATTCAGACAAAGGCAAGGGATTGACTTTGATGAAACTTTTTCGCCTGTAGCCCTGTTAAAATCAATTCGGATTTTGCTTGCGATTGCTGCTTACTACGACTATGAGATCTGGCAAATGGACGTGAAAACGGCCTTCCTCAATGGGAAACTTGAAGAGGAAGTGTATATGACACAGCCAGAGGGGTTTGTTTCTAAAGGGAATGAACACCTAGTGTGTAAGCTGCTAAGGACCATATATGGATTAAAGCAAGCTTCTCGTAGATGGAACATTCGTTTTGATGAGACAATCAAAGAGTTTGATTTTATCAAGAACATAGATGAACCATGTGTCTACAAGAAGGTTAGTGGGAGCGCGGTAACATTTCTTGTATTGTATGTGGATGACATACTTCTTATAGGAAATGATATACCGATGCTGCAATCAGTCAAAGTGTGGTTATCAAAGAACTTCACTATGAAGGACTTGGGTGAAGCATCCTACATTCTCGGTATGAAGATCTATAGAGATAGATCTAGAAGAATGATAGGTCTTACCCAGGGTACATACATCGAGAAAGTGCTTAAAAGGTTTAGCATGGAAAACTCCAAGAGAGGTCTCATACCGATGAGCCATGGAGTATCCCTTTCCGAAAAGATGTCTCCTAAGACACCTGAGGAAAGAGAGCGCATGAGTAAGATTCCTTATGCTTCAGCAATAGGATCTATCATGTACGCGATGTTATGTACTAGGCCTGATGTTGCTTATTCAATTAGTGTGACAAGCAGATATCAGTCCAATCCAGGTGAAGACCACTGGAAAGCAGTGAAGAACATCCTTAAGTACTTGCGAAGGACTAAGGATATTTTCTTGTTTTTGGTGGATCTGAATTGAAAATAGAGGGTTATACTGACTCTAGTTTTCAATCAGAAAGTGATAGCAAATCCATGTCAGGGTATGTGTTTACTCTGAATGGTGGTGCGATTAGTTGGAAGAGTTCCAAACAGTCGACAACGGCTGACTCCACAGCGGAAGCAGAGTATATAGCTGCAAGTGAGGCTGCAAAAGAAGCCGTTTGGATGAGGAAATTTGTTTCTGAGTTGGGAGTTGTTCCTAGCATTGAGGATCCTATTATGTTGTATTGTGATAACAACGCGGCAATAGCTCAAGCCAAGGAACCTAGGTCTCATAAAAATTCCAAACATGTTTTGCGGCGCTTTCATTTGATTAGGGAGATCATTGAAAGGGGAGATGTCAAGGTTGAGAGAGTTGACACACATAACAATATAGCAGACCCACTCACAAAGTCATTGTCTCAGATTCACTTTGATCGTCATACAGAGAAGATGGGTATTAGATACCAGGGTGATTGGCTTTAGTTCAAGTGGGAGATTGAAAGTGTTTGTCCTAAATCCAATCATGTATGATGAGTTAGGAAGAACTTTCATGTATTCTTGTTTGATTTCATTAATAATAATAAAAGACTTGTTTTGATTTTATTACGGGCATTATCTGTTTAAAGTGTTTTAAATAAGATGTTCCATAGTTTAGAGTAAAGCTTCTATAATTATAATGAGATTATAATAGTGAGATCTAGAAGATGATAACTCTAGACTTAAACAGTTCCTGATCATAGGATAACTAATCGGAAGTTAGTGAATCCGCAAAGATCGGTACATATTATGCTTGCTCCCGTCAGGAGGATGTCTGTTCTCATAGGCATTTGTGTGGTGACACTATAGCTAGTATGTAGGTGCTTATTAGGGAATAAGTTCACTGAACATGACTCGATAAGTTGGACAACTAATGGAGTTTACTCACGTGTCAATAGTTATTCACTGAGTGATAGTTGTACAAGTGTCCTTAGACTTGAGATCGTTAAAGTTATCTTATATATAATGAACTGTGCTTTGGTTTAGTCCTTAGTCTCAAGGACATACATTAGATCTATTCTGGGTACAGGGATTTATGTATGGAGATAGTTAACGATCAATAAAGAATCTACCCCTTCCAGTAAGGAAGTGAATATCCTATGTTATTCTTAGTATGCGAGTTCTGGAATCTCTGGCCAGAGTGTATGAAATTAGAAAGGAGTTTCTAATTTGCATTAATATGAACTTTGCGTTATGAATAAGAAATCATATGATTAAATTTGATAGGCCTGACACGAGATCCATGCCTTGTATTTAATCGGGATATTGTAGGGTAGAAGGAATTTATTGTACGGTAACTAGTCACTGACAGGTTCTTGGTATTCTAAGCAGTGAATTCATATTATCCGGATAGTCGCGATATGTTGAGAAGCATCACTCACGATGTAGAATAAATATAATTAATCAGTTAATTATATTTAATGAATTTTAGAATTCATATAAATAATAAATAAAAGGTTTATTATTATTTATTTCTACTACCGGCTTAATATTGAACCTACAGGGTCACACCATAAAAAGATTAATTTATTGATGAAGGTATTTTGAGAGAGCAAGTTGTTTTAATAATGATTAAAATTGTTTTAATTATTATTTAACATTTTATAAGATAAAGTGTAGGATTTATATATTAATATATAATGATATATTAATTGTGAAAACCCTACATGTGCCCTATAAATAGAATGAGATGAGAAGAGTATGATACACTTTTGGTTTTTGTGAAAAACTTAAAGCCTCCATCTTCTTCATCTCTCTCTCTCTCTCAAACCTCCATTTTTATAAAAGCTTAGTTTTATAAAAAGCTTCGTCGAAGAATTAATCTTGGTGGATACCGGTAGAGTGCTTCACACTCTGAGGAGCAACTGCTAAAACACCATTTTTGTAAAGCTTCGATTTTAAGGTATGATCACGATTCCTCGCTCTTTTCATTTTATATGATTTTCTATATGTGCGATATATGGTTTTTACGGAAATAATTGTTATTTGCGCTTCCGCTCATTCGTAAATTCCTTCAGACACACCCCCGGCCCTCGGATTTACCGTTCATGTTGGCGCAGGGAGGGGTCGTGGCGGGCCTGAAAGGCTGGTTTGTGATAAGTGCAAGAAACAGGGCCATGAGACCTCTCGTTGTTGGTCTGATAAAAACTACACCTATTGTAGAAAAAGGGTCATGATGAGAGCAGCTGTTATCAGATTCACGGTTTTCCAGAAGTGTGGACAGACGGCAGTAAGGGGGGGGGGGGAACCTTCGGTTGGGTGTGGTCGAGGTTTTGTAAGGGCTAATGCAGCTTCAGGTAACAACTTTGGTTCGAGTTCGAATGATGCAATTACTCCTTCTCCTGGTCAATTATTCACAAGTGAACAATGGAAAGCACTCACAGGTTTGATGGGTAATGTCCAGATTACCAAAAACCGCTTGAATGGTAAGTTTGACGTTACCTCTTGGATTGTTGACACTGGAGCCACACATCATGTTACAGGAGTAAAATATTGGTTATTTGACAAAAAGAGTTTTATATGTCCCGTAGGATTGCCAAACGGTTAAACTGTGTTGGCTTCTTTAGTGGGATCTGTTCATTTATCGGACAAGATCACTTTAACTGGGGTCCTTTATGTTCCTAATTTGAGTTGTAATTTACTTTCTGTTTCACAGCTTAATGATGAACTTAATTGTGTTGTCAAATTTACTTCTTATATGTGTGCTATTCAGGACCACACGAAGGAGCTGATTGGAACGGGAACTAGGAGGGACGGATTGTACTATTTTAGCAAATCGGATTCAGTGCACCATGTAGGAGCCATTGAAGCAAGGTCTGACTTGGAGTTGTGGTACCGCCGTATGGGGCATCCTTCCGAGAAAGCAGTTAAGTTGCTTCCTCATGTTAGTAATAAAGACAGTCTGGATAAGGGGTGTGAAGTATGTATGCGTGCTAAACATCCTAGAAACAGATGTCCCTTGAGTAATAATAAGGCTTCTAGAATTTTTGAAAAAATACATTGTGATTTGTCGTGTGGAGCCCGTTATTTTTTGACACTTTTTGATGACTATTCTAGAACAGTTTGGATTTATTTGTTGGTTGATAAAACTGAAGTATTTTGTGTATTCTTGGCCTTTGTTGCTATGGTTGATAGACAATTTTCAAAAACAATTCAAGTTTTGCAAAGTGACAATGGTACAGAGTTTCAATGTTTGCTTGATTATTTTGCCACAACTGAGATTGTTTTTCAAACCTCTTGTGTAAGAACACCGCAACAAAACGGGAGGGTTGAGAGAAAACACAAACACATATTAACAGTTGGGAGAGCTTTGCGATTTCAAGAAAAATTGCCAATTTATTTTTGGGGGGAGTGTGTTCTTGCTGCAGCCCATTTAATTAATCGTACGCCAACTCCTTTGCTTCAAAATAAAACTCCATTTGAAATTCCTTTTAAAAAACCACCTATCTTTGATGCAATTCGCACGTTTGGGTGTTTGTGCTTTGCTCATAATTAAAAAATAGATGGAGACAAATTTACTAGTAGAAGTCGAAAATGTATTTTTGTGGGCTATCCGTTTGGAAAGAAAGGGTGCAGATTGTATGACCTCGATTCAAAAGTTTTCTTTGTTTCTCGGGATGTTAAATTTATTGAGAATGTGTTTCCTTTTAGTTGTCCAGAAGATGAGAATATTATGTCAGATGCCTATGACACGAGTGGTGACATTCATGATGATTTTGTTGCATCCGAGTTGGGGGATGAAAATAGTGAATTTTTTGATGATAATGGTGGGGAAAATATTGAGGAGCAGACAGACAACCCCCAACGTACAGAACAAGCAGGCACTGGCGAGGCTAGTCGCACACCAGCCGCAGAACAACAACAACCCACAGAGTCTGTGGGTCGTGGATTTCGGGAAAAATATCCATCGGTCTTGCTTCGCGATTTTGTGACTCATTCGGTGTTTGCTAATAGTACATCCTCCTCCATTCCGTCTTCTGATCCTCCTTCAGGTACTCCTTATCCTTTAGCACATTATATAAATTGTGAGAATTATTCTGTGAATTATTGAAATTTTATAGCAGCAACTGTGAATACAAAAGATCCAAGAACATTTAAGAAGGCCATGACACATGAGGGTTGGCGTCATTCCATGAAAGAAGAAATAAAAGCCTTGGAAGACAATGGGACGTGGACTTTGGAGCATCTCCCTCCTGGAAAACGTGCTCTTGGTTGTCAATGGGTATACAAAACAAAATTTCAGTCCAATGGAGAAGTTGAGCGTTTAAAATCACGTTTGGTTGTGTTGGGTAATCATCAACAGTCAGGAATAGATTACAACGAGACTTTTGCCCCGGTTGCAAAAATGACTACAGTACGAGTCTTTCTTGCTATTGCGGCATCCAAAAACTAGATGGATGTTCACAATGCTTACACGGAGATCTTGATGAAGAGGTATACATGAAATTACTTTCCGGATTTTCTAGTTCGGATTCTTCTTTGGTGTGCTGATTGAGAAAATCATTGTATGGCCTGGAACAAGATCCTAGATGTTGGTTTGCAAAGTTAGTTGCTGCTTTGAAAAGGTACGGTTTTCTTCAGTCTTATTCCGATTATTCTCTTTTCACATATACTAATGGCAATGTTCAAATAAATGTCTTAGTCTATGTGGACGACCTTATTATTTCTGGGAATGACTCCACTACACTTATTGTTTTCAAAGCGTATCTCAGTGATTGTTTCAAAATGAAAGATCTTGGCTCTTTGAAGTATTTTCTGGGTATTGAGGTTGGCCGTAGCTCAGCAGGATTGTTTTTGTGTCAACGAAAGTACATTTTGGATATTATCTCTGAATCAGGTTTGTTGGGTGCAAAGCCGAGTGGTTTTCCCATTGAGCAAAATCACAAAATGGGTCTTGCCAAAGGAGACTTTCTTCCAGATCCCGAGTCCTACCGACGGCTGGTCGGTCGCTTGATCTATCTTGCGGTCACAAGGCCGGATTTAACCTATTCGGTCCACATTCTTTCTCAGTTTATGCAGGCGCCCCGCCATGAACATTGGGAAGGGGCTTTGCGTGTAGTTCGTTATTTAAAAGGCACACCGGTCTGGGAATTTTGCTGCGTGCAGATAGTGAGCTAACCTTACAGGGTTGGTGTGATTCCGATTGGGTTGCTTGTCCGCTTAATCGTCGTTCATTAACAAGTTGGCTGGTATTTCTTGGTAACTCTCCTATTTCTTGGAAAACAAAGAAGTAACATACTGTGTCCCGGTCCTCTGCGGAGGCTGAATATAGATCTATTCCTGCTATCACGTGTGAGTTGAAGTAGCTTAAAGGTTTGCTGTCGAGCTTAGGAGTCCAACACCCTAAATCGAACAAGTTGTTTTGTGATAGTGAGTCTGCGTTACATATTGCAAAGAATCCTATTTTTCACGAATGCACGAAGCACATAGAGGTTGATTCTCACTTCGTCCGTGATGCGATTAATGATGGTTTGCTATATCCGTCACATATTTCAACATCTTCACAATTGGCGGATATTTTTACTAAGGCTCTTGGGAAGTCTCGTTTTGATTTTCTTCTTTCCAAGTTGGGCATTTTTGAACCTCATGCTCCAACTTGAGGGAGGGTATTATGAATGTATCATATTCAACATTGTAGGATAGTCAAAATTGTAGGCTAGATAGGTGATGTAAGGCATGATGCATATCTTAGTAGGTGATGTAAGGCATGATGCATATCTTAGTTTTAAAGCACTATAAATAGATTGAGCTGGGGTCTTGTAAGATAACACAAAAACACCAAAAATAAAATGTTTTGGATAATTCTTCATATTCTTCAGTTTATATAAAATCTTTCAAATTTCGAGGGAAGCCTTATTGGACTAGCGGAAAATTGATCAATAAGGAGTTTGAGAACATCAGCTAGCCCTGTCGACCCCAGCTATTTCAATTATAAATTCATAAATGTTACAAGTGAAGACGAAGACTACTTCTCTTATACACTTATGGTTGACCGTTCGACACCCGAGCATCGAAAATCTTTTTCTGGTTGGAATTTGGACTACCGAGAAAGTATACATGATGGAAATAGGGTAAATATCGCAAATGTTGATAATTGTTATGGATACAACACAAGAGGAACAAATTATACCGGATGTGAGTTGTGGGAGCAGCCTAAGTGTAGATATCACCCTCAGATGATTGAATACCAAACAGGTTATATTGATGATAGCTCTCTTCTAGATGATCATAATGCAAGCCATGGTTATAGTGACTGCAAAGCTGAGTGTTGGGAAAATTGCAATTGCTTTGGCTTCGCATATTATGAAGATGATAGCACTCCACAATGCACTTATTATACAGGAAGAAATTTGAAGTTTCGTGCCAATGGGGCAGGTCCAGCTATATATGTTCTGAGTCCTGCTGATCCTTCAGGGAGAAAGTTTCATAGCAGTGGTAATTTTTCATCCTTTAAGCTATAGGTATTGAAGATAAATTCTCTCAGGAAATTCAAGTGTACAGAGTCAATTAAAGATAGGTCTAACTAATAAATTAGTGATTCCAATTCATGCAGAAAAGAAAAAGTGGAGATTGATTATGGCCATTGTTGTGGTGGTTTCCTCAATTCTAGTGCTTCTCTCCACTCTATTATGCACCGGAGGAAAAAAATCAGACAAGGTACAAAACAGTCGTGAGCCCATGAGTGTACACCCAACATACTTTGTTTTATAACAATATCAGTATTTGTTAATGTACTATGTATGTGTTATATGTTGTTGACCTTGACAGCCAAGAAGGCTGCAATACAAGAGTTGTTGACAGTGAGGGGATACACTGAGACAATTGATGAACTAGGCAATAATGGCAGGAGTGGACTAAAAGTCTTTAGCTTTTCAAGTATCGTAGCTGCCACACGAAATTTTTCGTCAATCAATAAGCTAGGAGAGGGTGGATTTGGACCTGTTTACAAGGTAAATTCAATCACTTCTTCAGCTCCAAAATACATATCAATTTTGTACCGCACTTAAGCAACTCAAAATAACACTAGCTACCAAGTAAGAATAATCACATGGAGAATTCTTAGATGGGCAAGAAATAGCTGCAAAGAGACTTTCAAGAAAATCGACACAGGGATTGACCGAGTTGAAAAATGAGCTCATTCTCATAGCCAAGCTACAACACACAAATCTGGTCAGGCTTCTTGGCTGTTGCATTCTTAGACAGGAGAAGATGTTGATCTATGAGTACATGCCTAACAAAAGCTTGGATTATTTTCTTTTTGGTAAGTAATGCCTAACAAATCTAGTGTATGTCATTATTTTAAGGATTTTGCTCTAAAAAATCACTAGTTGTTATTGAGACAGATGAAAGGAAGAGGGAGCAGCTAACTTGGGAAAGACGTCTTAGCATTATAGAGGGAATTGCTCAAGGACTACTTTACCTTCACAAGTACTCGAGATTGAGAATAATTCACAGAGATCTGAAAGCTGCTAATATATTGCTAGATCAGCACATGAATCCTAAGATTTCAGATTTCAGCTTGGCCAGGATTTTCACACTAAATTCATCAGAAACTAATACAAGCACTCAAGCAGAGTTGTTGTCACATAGTAAGTCGATTCGAATATATTATTGTAATGAAGACATTAGCCAGTACATACACATGCAGCTTACATATTATTAATCAATTGTATTACAATAAGCATAGTGGCTACATGGCTTCCGAGTATGTGATTGAGGGGACGTTCTCCACGAAATCTGTTGTTTATAGTTTCGGAGTTTTGGTTCTCGAAATCCTAAGTGGTCGAAAAATCAACAGCTTTAATCATGCCGAAGGTCCATCCAACCTAGTGGCATTTGTAAGTAGTCTGTAGTAGTATTATTTATACTCATCCATTTTAACTAGGACTGTGATTAACTAGTCAAATTAAACTAAAAAATTAACCCATTATTTGATTATATTATGTGCAAGGCTTGGGAGTTGTGGAATAGAGATGCTGCATTTGAGCTTATGGATCCATCAATAAGTGATTCATGTGTCCAACACCAATTCCTGAGATGTGTTCACATCGGTCTCTTGTGCGTCGAAGATAATGCTCTTGATCGCCCTACAATGGTCGATGTTACATCATGTTAGCAAATGACACTGCAGTTTTACCATTTCCCAGGAGACCAGCATTTTATATTGAAAGCCGAGCACATGAGAATAAATCACAAGAGACCAAGTCATCACAAAATATGTCAGTGAGTGGTCTTTCCATTTCTATGATGGAAGCAAGATAGACAGCAGGCATATCGTATGTGCTATGTTATTAGCCTTCACAGAGTAAGTGTGTGCTATGATCCCAGAAAGAATGAAATCAAGGATATTATCATTAAAGCTGTGGCTTTACCATGTCTAGTTCCTCACTAACTTTATTTACAGATTATCTTGTTCTGTTTGCTTTTGATTTAATCCAAAATTGAATTAAAATATAAAATAAATATGGTTTTACATGAGTTTTATTTAAAACACTAAATTCAAGTCCTAAAACACACTGTTAAAGCTTAATTCTAACCTGACAAGTCATTTGTATACTATTCATTTGAATTGCTGAAACAAACTGAAGCTTTTAACTTCTGCTAATTTTTTACTGAGTTAAATATCAAAATGCTCATTAAAGTGGCCACCACATATCAAAAGCCTCATTAATCTCGTCCCCGGGACTCTTTTCTAGTGAATATATAAATATCATATCACTAACATTCGTTTATTTTGACTAACGGGAATTTTTAACTTTGTACATGTGATTGCAGGTGGATTTTCATTACACTAAACTTAAACAAAAAGACACTTTGCAAATATATACGGGCAAATCAGGAGAAAAATCTTATATTGTCATCATCTGTTAAATGCAGTGGTCCAGTGAACCTCCCAGAAGATGATGACAATTTTAATGCTTAGCTTATAATTCTGTTAACTTTAACTGCAGTACTAATTAGCACTTGTATTATCGGTGCCTTTTGTTGACAAATTTTATTATTCATGCCATATGTGACCTATTTGGTACTATTTTTTTTTTTTATCTTTTGTGAACAAGCTTTTTCTAAATGAATGACTTTCATCTTATATCAACTTCATTACGATTTCAACAAGAAAAAAAATATTCCGTTGATATAAAAGAACTTATGATTACTTATGATATAAAAAGAACTCATATATATGCCTGTAGTAAAATTATAAAAGTATAAAATGGATAGTCACATGCAACGTGGTAAATGTAATTGTTTGCAAACAGATTCCGTCAAATTAACGGTGATCACTAAAATGATATTTATGTTCATTCCAATGAGTGAATTGAGTCCCCCATGAAATCAATGAGGCTTCCAATATTTGCTAGCCACATTTTAATGATCATTTTGATATTTAACTCAACTTTTACTCGTCTTGCCCTTTGTTCGTTTTTTTATAAATCGCTTTTATTTTTGGCACTAAACAAGCATTATGCCCATATTATATACACTTTAATGAAAATATTGTTATACAAATATTATTATTAAAAAAAATTAAATATTGAATCTATATTTTTAATTTTAATATTTGAAAAATATTAAAATACCTTATCAATCTTTGATTTAATTAAATTTAACTAAGATAATGACTTAATTTAAGAATATAGTTAATAGTTTGGATGATTGGTTATCATGAAATATATATATATATATATATATATATATATATATATAGGTCATTTAAGAAAAATAATTTATTTAAAATTTATGCATTTTGATGCATATAATAAAAGGAAGTCACGTCAATGTCTAATTTTGTAAAACTTTGTTAGAATAATGAAGTAGTAGATTAACTATTCATGTTATTGTAATAAGAGTTAATTATGTTTCGTTTTTATTTGGAGGTCAGCTACATTTTATTAGAGCATCTCCAAGGGCCCATAACCCTTACCTATATCTGAGACAGCTGGACACATTTAGGGTTTTCCTCTAAAAAAATACACTCCAATGGTTTGGTCCCTTCCCAATACATTTTAGGGGAGAAAAAGTAGGACCCTACATATGAGGAACGAGAGTGCACACCCCTATATTGCCAGGTCATCTCCCGCTGCTACAATCTCCCTCCAGCCATTGTTTTTTTGGATACTTTTAAAATAAGGTATCAATATAGGGAATATCATTGGAGTAAAACAGTTTTTTGAACCCCTATATTTTTAATAGTCATTATTTTAGGGGACAAGGATAGGAAAGGTCATTGGAGATGCTCTAACCCCATATTTTGTATAATTATACCATGCATCTCGTAATTAAAAATTCTAACGCGGTCGTATATATACACTCTTTAGGTCTATTTTCACTATTAACGTTAAAAATGTCATTCATAATTTTAGAAATTAACAATGTTAAATTACATTAACCGTTAAAGCATTACTCATTTTACAAACCCTTCAAAAAATGCCTCTTAATTATTATAATTATACAATTTAACCCTTTCACTATAATTTGTTTCTATATTATTTTAGAATTTTGAAAATATTTTTAAATAAAAACTAAAATGAACCGATCATTTTGTAAAAGATTGAGTATGATGTCCCAAATTTTTCTGATATAATTTATCAATTACGAAAATGGAAAACTTTTGAATGTTAGCAATCTTGTAAAAATTGCAATTCATATCATTTTTGATGATTTCAACAACCCTTTCAATTGTTACAACTTTTGTTCTCATTTTGTTATCTCATATTATGTTCTGAACTATCTTCGAAATTATCTTATATTTTGTGTGAGGTGGTGACAAAATTAATTGACGAAAAAATTGAAATCGTCTTCTCTTGTAATAATATTTAACATAATTCAAGAATATGATTAGTAATTATGATGAGCTATTTTAGAAATTAAATATATTGACGTTATTTTCTTTTCCAAAATTAATACACATATAAGTTGAAAGATATATAGCAAAAAGTTACGGTGATGCTTTTCGGTGGTGATATATTTTAACAAATTTTAACCAAATAAAGAGTTGTTATGGATAGGTTATTGTAATTCTTAGATTAAGTTACACTTTAAATTCTTTTAAATTAAATAAAATTGCATGATTTTGAATAAGTTGATTAACAATTTTATTAATTTTAGTTTTTTGATTTTTTGTTTGATTTTATTTAAATCTAAGTAATTGTATGGTTAAAAAAAAGTTTACTTGTCAACAGATAATTAATAATGTCAAATACGTCTAGTCAACTCATGTGAGGTGGTGAGGAAATTAATTGACAAAAATATTGGAATGGGCTTTAGTTTGTGTAATTATCTTTAAGTCAATTAATTGGATTATTTAAGGATTGATATATATGTAGATTGATTGTAATATTTTTTTTGTTTAATTGAATGTAATTTTAATTTGATACACAATGATAGATGGAAATTGTTGTTATTTTACAAAATAAAATTTTTAAATATTATAACATAATTTTGACTAAAGGTTTTAAGAAATTAAATTTGGATCAAATTATTAGTGTAGAATATACAAAGTAAGAACAAAAAATCGAAGTTATCAGGAAGATAAATATCGTTGCACTTTATTAGGACATAAATGGTGAGATATGGCGAGATAAGTAGTTGAATATCGCCCGAATTAGCGAACATAAAAATATTATTGGCAAAAATATTGAGCCATCATTTACTAAAATAGTAATTAACTTAAGTTAGGTTAGTAATTGAGAAAGGTGAATACATATATTTTGATTGAATATTAATATTGGTATTAATTGATAATTTTGAAACAAAAAAATGAAAAATGAGAAAATTTTATAAAAAGTGGAAAGTGATAAGAAATGGGAGAGATAGAGAGAAAGAGAGAATAATTGGAAAGATAATTAATAAATAGAGAAGAGAGAGAATAAGTGGATGGTAATAATAGAAGGGAGAAGAGAGAGAGAGAGAGAGAGAGAGAGAGAGAGAGAGAGAGAGAGAGAGAGAATAAGTGGAGGGATAGAGAGAGAAAAATAAATGGTTAAAAGACATTAATGACCTTTATTATAATTGACATTAACTATGGTTGATCTTAACTCAATGGCATAGTAGGTAATTTGAATGGGTGGGTTACTTCAGGAATTAGATATGTATTGATCGCTTTTACTTTTGGCATATGTGCTCTAACCTTATAGTAAAAATTATTATTTTAAATTTTTTTATATGAATAAAATATATAATCAAAATTTTAATTCACTAAAACAAAAATTTTAAAATAATATAATTTTTACTATTCAAAGTACCTAAATACGTAAATACGTGTGTCAAATATAGGACTGTAAATTGATCCTGATTATCCGGTATCTCGACTTATATCCATCTCGAAAATATGATATGTGTCTCATATTAATCTGTTATCTATCTATTATATATCTAATACAGCAACAGGGTTTCCCCGAGCAAATTAATTCATAGGTTCGGCCCCTCCGAACCTCACTCCAAACCTAACTCTAAATATTTGTAAAAATGTTGTTGTTCAAAGGATTTAAACCTTCTCACACTTTTAATTCAATAAAACTCCGAAAATTCCTTAGAATTTTCTCAGATCTGTTTCTGATTTTGAGCTAGTTCTGAAAATAAAAAATATCTTGAGATTCCATTTCTCCTCCTCAACATCATACCAAAATTTGGTGTTATTCCGAGGACTTTGATTTTGAATCTTTGTCTCATCTTTTGGCTTGTTTTTCGTCTCGTCTGTTGGCGAGTTTGGTTTGTTTATTTGTATGTTGTTATGGGTTTGGTTCCGGGCTAATTTGGAAAGGATTTTTGTGGCTTGGTGGGAGATCTGTAATGTTTGCATTGATTTGGGGCTGCTGTTTGGTATTGCAAGAGCTTACTTTTCACAACTAGAATTTGTTCATATAATGAGATATTTCATTCGCGGCATGTCTATAGCTGGGTTTCGGCATGTAGATAGCTGGGGTTTCACTTTCGGCATGTCTATAGCTGGTCTTCGGCATGTAGATAGCTGGGGTGTTGCTGAACAATGGGCTACAGGTGGTGCGTATGTGAAGGTCATTTGCGATATTACTGGCTTCAGGAATGGTGCAAATTGGATTGATCGGTGAAAGGCAGAGTGTATAAACTTGTAACACTATAACTAATGTAACTCAAACTAAAGGAAAAGATACTTAACCAGAAGACAATCAAGAACAAGAAGTCACAAGAAATCAACACTAAATGAAGACAAGGTAATTGATACAATTCAACATGTTAACTATGATCAATCCAAGAAGAAATCATTGAGAGAAGTTCAAGTCAAAGTTGTTCATGCCTCAGTGATTTGGAAAGCCAAAGATCAAGATCATAACTATCAGTATCAATAAGACCAATTGATTTCAAGTAAACAAGAAGGAAAGCAAATATTGGAAAGCCAAGTTATTCAGTGAATATGGTAATTTATTCAAGAAGCAGAAACACTATCAAGACTAGTCACTTATGAACCAGACCAGTGCATCAAGTGTCAGGACATTGATAGCAAGTTTATGTCAGTAATAAAGAACCATGTTCAAGAGCTTGTTGAAGAATAAAGAAGACATGAAGATATCACAAGTTCAAGATGTGCATTGAAGTTTCAAGTTGAAGACCAGAATATTTTCTAAGTACTAAATGTTCTGGATGGCTAAGTAGAAATTCTCAAGTAGAAGTTCTACTTAGGAATTTCGAGATAGCCAAGTAGAAGTTCCACTTAGGAATTTCGAGATAGCCAAGTAGAAATTCTCAAGTAGAAGTTCTACTTAGGTGCAGCTTCAACATGACACATGGCATCTTCTGATTGGCAGATTTCCAAGCTTTCAAGTTAAGGCAAGATTTATGTGGACACCACTGGGCCACGTACATCTTAGCTGTTGAAGACTACAGGACATAGACTACATGTAGTATAAATAGAAGTACTTGTGTAATGTTTTATTTAGAACAGAGTGAGCAATTCTAGAGAAAAACACAAGAGAAAAAGAGAGAGTGCATTCACAGAGCTTAGTATCATTCACTTCTCTCTCAACTTCTGTTATACTTTGTAATGAATGTTGTAGCAACCCTTTCAAGTTATATATAAAGAAATATATTCCTTGAATCTGTGTGTTCATTTATTGCATCGTTTTTATTGCTTCTCATATTCGAAAAGTTGTATTCACCCCCCCTCTACAACACATTTGGACCTAACAATTGGTATCAGAGCTATATGTTTAATATACAAAACATAGATCCTTGTGTTGAGTAGAAGAATCGTGAGTTTTCATTTTTCAGATCTACTTTTCATTTTCTCGAAAAGTGTGTTTTAATTCGTTGGTAGTGAAAACTCATCTGAAAAATTATTTAAATACTCCAGGTGTGATTATTTAGCTTGGGTGTATTTTAATTAATTTTTTGTGAATTTATCTGGGTTAGTTCATATTTGGTGTTCTTGAGTGTTCATCATCTGTTCTTATCAAAGAATACAACCCAACAACTTTTTGATCTCCTTTTCAATAGTAAAAGAATAAAAAGGTGGTTTTTGGACTTTTTGATTTACTTTATTCGGCCGAAAGTAAAAGACATACTCAGTACCTAGCATGTGGGTTAGGTGGGTTTGGTGAGTAAAGCATTCAAAGTCAAAAGGTGTTAAAGAGATAATATTGTTTATTCAATATTAAAGTATTCTGCAGAAAAATTATTCTAAGGCAAAAATTTCTACATAGAATTTCTACTTGAGAATTTCTACATAGAATTTCGACTTGGACAATATCTGGAAGTCCTTGACAAGGGTAAATTTGTCCCAATGGTAGTTATTCCTTCACATACGGAAGGAGGAGTGGTTATACCACCTCGGTCTGAGCCTAAAAAGGTCTCGGAGTTTTCGGATGCTGACAAGGAACAAATAGCTTATGATACTGCCATACGACAAACCTTGATGGAATCTCTTGATCATGAAATGTTCAACATAGTCAAAGGTCTGACTACAGCAAAGAAGATTTGGGACAAGATAGAAGTTGTCATGGAAGGATCTGCAGAGGTCAGAAGCAACAAAACACTCATACTCAAGATGGAGTATGACACCTTTAGAATACGGAAAGGAGAAGGCATTACAGAAGTCTATCTACGATTCAGTCAGTTGGTATTGGATTTGAATCTGAGAGGTGTGACTCTCCCCATGGTTGAAACAAATACGAGATATCTGAGGAACCAGCCAAAAAGCATTGAGCATAGGGTCTACGCAATCAGAGAAACCAGAGATTTGCATACAACTTCTATGGAAGAGTATTATGGAATATTAAAGACCTATGAGCTGGAAAATCTTCAAGATCAAGCATGGGACAATGATTCAAAGGGAAAAGAAAGTGCATCAGGATTAGTTGCTGATGAGGAAGAGTCTAAGAAGGCAATGGTTGCAGCAAAGCCTAAATCATCACTTGCACCACATCAAGTTGATAATGATGACGAGTGCGCATCTGACAGTGATGATGACTACTACACCCAAGAAGAGCTGGACAACATGGACGATAGTGTCGTGGCATACATGGCAAGGAAGTTCAGCAACATGAGATTTAGAAAGAGCAACCGACCACAGAGAAAATCTTCATCTTATTATCGGGCTGCTAAGGGTGGTGGTAGTTCGTCAGGCTACAAAGGAAAAGGCAAGAATACCAGCTACAAATCTCCTTTGGATTTCAAAATGAAGTTCAAATGCTATAATTGTGGTGAAGCTGGACACTTTGCCTCGGACTGCAAAAAGCCTAAACAGACTTATCCAAAAGAAACATTTGAAGCTCTCAAAAGCAACTATGAAGCACTGTTGAAGGAAAGACATGGAAAACGAGCTTTATTGGTGACAGAAGGAAGAGCTTGGGATGATTCAGATGAGGAAGATGTTACTCATGTAGCAAACTTTGCCCTCATGGCTGAGACATCAGAACACAAGCTCGTCCTTAAGGAAGAAGTAGAAGCATGTCTTAGGAACAATCTAGCTGAGTTAGAAACTAAATGCGAAGCGTACAAACTAGCTGCTAGTAAAGTGTATGTAGATAATGACACATTTAAGAAAATAACTGGAGTAGGTATAGGACTTGATTATTCTGACCTTCCTAAGAAAGAAGGAAAGAGACCTATTGATCCTAGTTCCAGTGATCTTAAACAGGAAACACCTAGAATTCTTAAATCGGCTGTCAAACCTATCTACAAACATCTTGTTCCTAGAATAGAAGAAGAAGAGACTGAATTGATAGCTAGATATGAGATTGAGATGGAAGATCGCCAGAAAGAACAACCTGTAACTCCTATCAAACAAGTTAAAATCAATTTCCCTAGAGATGAATCTAGACTGGGATTAGGAGCTAAGGCTGTTAAACAACAAGGGAAGAGAGAGAAAGGCATAAAAGAGGTTAAGGCTGAACGAATAAAGAAAGCATGTTATCATTGTAAATCTACTGAGCATCTTTCTTATGCATGCATAGCTAACATGAATGTTCCTGCTGCACATGCCATGCCTACTACACAAACAATGAATAATCTGCATCAGAATCATGCACAGTGTGGTCAACCTAATTGTATGCCATGCACTTTTAATATCATGCAAACTTTTGTGCATTTAATGAATGCATCTAGCCAGTCATGCTCAAATACTGTTGCTAGTCCAAATATCAAGAAAAAGTATGGTAGAGCCAAGACTGTCAGTCCTCCTAAAGTTAGGAGTGGCAAACCTTCTCCTAAGACTGACAAATCTGTCAAGTCTGAGAAAGGAAAGGAGATAGTCGAAAGCTCTAGTAATGTGAAGAAAAGTGCATCTCCTGTTGTTAAATCTGTTGATTCTCGATCTTATCGAAAAGCCGGGCCCAATCAAAGTTGGGTTCCGAAGAATGTCTAATCAATCTGTCATTGCAGGGCATTAAGCAGAATAGAAATAAAGTTATATGGGTGCTAGACAGTGGAGCATCGAGGCATATGACTGGAAACAAGTCCCTGCTTACAGAGTTGGTTATGAAGGCTGGCCCTTATGTTACCTTTGGAGATGACAGCATAGGTGTGACTAAGGGATATGGCAAACTGAAAACTGGCAATGTCATCATTGAAGATATTTCCTATGTTGAGGGACTAAAGCACAATCTGTTGAGTATAAGTCAATTCTGTGACAAAGGTTACGAAATTGTCTTCAACAAGAAAGGTGTCTCAATCACTCACATCAAGGAAGGCTCACTAGCTTTGAGAGGAGTCCGAAAGGCAGATCTTTTTGTTGCAGATATGGATTCAGCAAATCAGGATGAGGTCACCTGTTTCTATAGCAAAGCCTCTGATGATGAAAGCTGGTTATGGCACAAAAAGCTATCTCACTTAAACTTCAAAACGATGAATGCTCTCGCGAGGCGAGAATTGGTGAGAGACCTACCTCAAATGGAGTTCGCTCCGAAAGGACTCTGTGAAGCTTGTGAAATGGGAAAGTCAAAGCGAGCATCGCATAAAAGCAAAGAAATGTCTAGTATTACTGAGCCTCTGCAACTTCTTCATATGGATTTGTTTGGCCCAGTGAATGTCCTATCTTTGTCTAGGAAAAGATATGCTTTGGTAATCGTGGATGACTTCTCCAAGTATACATGGGTATTGTTCGCAATGACGAAAGACGAAGTACCTTTCTTAATCATTGATCACATCACTCAAATTGAGAATGTTTCAACACTTACTGTGAAGACGATTAGATCAGACAATGGCACTGAATTCAAAAACGCAGTGCTAAATGACTTCTGTGTATCTAAGGGAATACGTCGTCAGTATTCAGCCCCGAGAACTCCACAGCAAAATGGAGTAGTTGAAAGGAAGAATAGAACTTTGGTTGAAGCAGCAAGAACTTTGTTGTATGATTCAAAACTTCCTTTGTATTTCTGGGCCGAAGCAGTGAGTACCGCTTGTTACACTCAAAATAGAACCTTGATCATAAAAGATAAAGAAAAGACACCATGTGAGCTAATGAACAACAGATGACCAACAATCAAATACTTTCATGTCTTCGGAGCAAAATGCTATGTGCTTATAGATGATGAAAATCTAGGCAAGTTTGCAGCAAAAGCTCGTGAAGGAATCTTTGTTGGTTACTCTACAGACGTGGTGGCAGCTTATAGAGTGTTCTTGGTGAATGATCGAAAAGTGACTGAAAGTTACAACGTCAGATTCGACGATACCAAACTCTCATCAATTTCAAGAGATTCTAGTGAACCTGAGTCCCTAAAATTTCAGAATCTGGACTTAGAAGATCTTGAAGATGAACCTGAGTTGGTTGTTCCATTAAATGTTCCAAGCGTACATGAAGAACCTGAGTCTAGTGAACAAGCTAATTCTACAAGATCAGGAGAGACTTCTTCAGTACCAACCGGCAACAACTCAGGGGGAGTAAATAGCAGCTCAAGGACTACTGTTCAAGGCTCGAGTCGAGTTGACTCTAGTTCTGTAGGAGCTGGCACTAACTCAGGGGGAGTTAGTGAAAATATTCAAAGTAGTCAGCACCCCAACTCAGAAAGTCAAGCTGAATCATCTAGACAATTTCCAGGTGAACGGGTATGGAATAGAGACCATCCGTTTGAGTTAATTATTGGTGATCCAGATGCTGGTGTGACTACTAGAAGAACTGCAAGAGCTGACATGGCTAATATCTCCTTATATTCTGGGTTCTTATCCAAGCTTGAACCTAAAGAAATAGAAGAAGCTCTTGGCGATGCTGATTGGGTGATTGCAATGCAAGAGGAACTCAATCAGTTTGAAAGGCAGAAAGTTTGGAAACTGGTGCCCCGACCAAAGAACAAATCCGTAATTGGAGCTAGGTGGGTATTCAGAAATAAACTGGATGAAAACGGACTTGTAACACGAAACAAGGCTCGTTTGGTTGCAAAAGGTTATTCTCAGCGAGAAGGAATTGATTATGATGAAACCTATGCACCGGTTGCAAGACTTGAGGCAGTCAGGATGTTCTTGGCATTTGCAGCACATAAGAACTTCAAGGTATTCCAGATGGACGTGAAAAGTGCCTTCCTGAACGGAGAGTTAGAAGAAGAAGTGTATCTGGAACAGCCGCCTGGCTTCGTTGATCCAGAACATGCAGATTTTGTGTATCTACTCTTCAAATCTGTCTATGGCCTCAGGCAATCCCCAAGACGATGGTATGAAACCCTATCCTTATTCTTAATTGAAAATGGTTTTGTTACGGGAGTAATTGATAAAACATTGTTCTATAAAGTTGTGAGAAATGACTTAATACTTGTTCAAGTATATGTGGACGATATTATTTTTGGGTCATCAAATGAGCGCTTGTGCGAGAAATTTGCCAAGCTAATGCAGGAAAAATATGAGATGAGCATGATGGGAGAGCTGTCCTTCTTCCTTGGATTACAGATCAGTCAGAGAAAAGATGGTATCTTTATCTGTCAATCCAAGTACGTCAGAGATTTACTCAAGAAGTATAATCTGGAAGATACATCAGCAGCTAAGACTCCCATGGCAACAGCCACGAAGCTTGATGAAGACAAATCAGGTAAATCAGTTGACATCACAAGCTATCGAGGTATGATTGGCTCACTCCTCTATTTAACTGCAAGTAGACCAGATATAATGTTCGCAACTTGTTTATATGCAAGGTTCCAAGCGGATCCTAGAGAATCACATCTCGTAGCCGTCAAAAGAATTTTTAGGTATCTCAAGGGCACACCAAATCTAGGGATTTGGTACCCAAGAGATACAGGTTTTAATCTTATTGGCTATTCGGATTCAGACTATGCAGGTTGCAGGATTGATAGGAAAAGCACATCTGGTGCTTGCCAATTTCTTGGCAGAAGATTGGTGTCCTGGCAAAGTAAAAAGCAACATACAGTATCTACTTCTACTGCTGAAGCTGAGTACATTGCTGCTGGAAGCTGTGTAGCTCAAATACTGTGGATGAGGAACCAATTGAAGGATTATGGCATAGAGCACAAGAAAATTCCAATCATGTGTGACAACACAAGTGCCATTGCCATAACCAACAATCCTGTAGATCACTCAAGAACCAAGCATATTGACATCAGGTATCATTTCATAAGAGAACATGTCGAGGAGGGGACTGTGGAGCTACATTTTGTGCCCACAATGCAACAAATTGCAGATATATTCACCAAACCTCTTGATGAAGTAACCTTCAATAGGTTGGTTGGTGAATTGGGAATGCTTAACACAAGTTAGTAAAGCCTTCTATCTGTAAAATCCATGTTTATGTTTGTATGTGCAAGCTAATCAATCATTATGTGCTTAGACTTTAATATGCCTAATCAATGATTGCTGTAGGTTGCATATAGTGTGATTTTGCATGAATTCATTGTGTTTTAAGTGTCTTTTATAGCACAAATCTGTGAATTTATGCTTGTTAGATTGCATGATCATAGGGGGAGTTAAATTCATAATATTCTAAATATTGCATGATTTTTAGATGAATTTACCTGTGTTTTTCATGTGATTAGAGGCCTTAGAATTATCAAGGAATGTTTTAATTATGTCATATATTAAAATCCTTGAATTGATATTTATATTAATTTGACAAAATTAATTGTTGAGTTTTTCAAAGAAAAATTGTCAAATTATTCTAAGTATCTTCAAAATTTTGAGTTAGTCTCTATCTCGAAACTCATGTAGAAATTCGACTTGAATTTCGACTTGAGCTTCCAGGGTGAAGTTTTGAAAATTCTAAGTCTGGGAAGAATTTCGAGTTAGTACCTATCTCGAACTTCATCTCGAAGTTCGACTTGATGTTCGAATTCGAGTTACCAGTGTGCCTAGTTCTATCTTCAAAATATTCGAGATAAAGTCTATCTCGAATTTTATCTCTAAGGTTGAGATGAGGTTTCCATTAAGGAAATATTTTGAAAAGAACTGAGAATTAACTTCGAGTTAGTCTATCTCGAAATTTATCTCGAAGTTCGACTTGATGTTCGAGATGGAGTTCTTAGTCTATCTCGAAACTCAACTCGAATTTCGACTTGGTGTTCGAGATAGAGTTCTCAGTTAAGCTAAAGGGAATTTTTCGAGTTAAACTCTTAACTCGAAACATATCTTGAATTACCCTGGACTTTTTGATTCAAGGAAGTATTTTGGAAAGAATTTGAGATTAACTTCGAGTTAGTCTATCTCGAACTTTATCTCGAAGTTCGACTTGATGTTCGAGATAGAATTCTTAGTCTATCTCGAAACTCAACTCGAATTTCGACTTGATGTTCGAGATAGACTCTAACTCGAAAAGTATCTTGAATTTTCTTTTTTTGAAAGTTTACTACAAATCAATAATGTTCAAGATAGTATTTCCCTATAGTTTCTGCTGTAATTTTGGTTAAAGTGCTTAGTTGTGCAAAATTGTTCGAGTTAACCTCTATCTCGAACTTTATCTCGAAGTTCGACTTGGTGTTCGAGATAGAAAAGTTCGAGATAGAAAAGTTCGAGATAGAGTTCGACTTAGATGTCCCCTGTATGGACTTCACATTTTTAAACAGGGACATTTTTGTCATTTCTCATTCATCTATATATACATCTCTAACTCGATGCCCAATTCACTTTACCTAATTTCTTTTTCACAGCAGCCGTTTCACAAGAACAGTGCGATTTCACTAATTACATACCTTTGATCCGTGTTTTTGTGATTAAACTCGTACTAATCACGAATTACTGCCGATTTGTTGACTAATATTGTCTGTGTTAACCTTAATCCTTGTGTTAGTGTGTTTTGTGAACATCCATACACGCGCATATACATACACACGAACATATATTGTTTGTGTACTGTTCATAAACGCGATTTCATTTTCTCCATCTATAAACACACACGATTCCACTGGTATACACACGAAATAGTAATTGGTTGTTGAATTGAATCCCGTAGTTTGATTTCTCAGATTCCGTTTGGTGTTCTTGAAAAATTAAAAGGGTTACAATTCTCTTTTGTAATTCGGAAAATTAATTGTTTTTCAAAATTAAAATAAAAATTCACATCTTTTAAAAGAAAAACATTTAATTAAAATGGCTCACCAATTTTCCCTTGCTAATAACAACTTTTATAATATTTCTACGGAAATTGGTGATCAACTCCCGCGGTTTAAGTTTTGGATACGATTTCTCAATTTGTATTCCAAAGCTAGCCAAGCTTTTACTGCTAAACCTACACTAGTACATGATGCTTTACAGCAATTATGGACTAGTGCGGTTACTTTTGGGAGTAAATCAACCCCCTACGGTTTCAGGTTTACCTTAGCGGGTCAGGAATATGAGGTGACAAAACAAATTGTCAACAGAGTTCTAGGATTCCCAATTAAAGATGCCTATGATCCAGAACCTACTGCTGCAGAACGCCTCAGATTCTTTGAAGAAATTGGATGTTATCCTACAAAAGGCCCAATCACGGGAAATATCCAAAAGCAATTCTTCCATGCGGAATGGAATTACTTTTTCGAGGCCATCACAAGATGTTTTCGGGCACGCGAAAAAGACTTTCATCAAATTCCAATTCCCATGCAAACCTTTGCAGTTGCCCTAGCAAGAGAACTGGATATAAACTATGGACGAATAGTTCTCTCTGAGATAGTGGCCTCAATGGGATCCCTTGCAAGCAGAGACCTCTCTACCACTGATGTCGTCTGCTGGTTTCCTCGGTTTCTTCAAATGCTAATCAATGACTTAATACCGAAGGATGCTCTTGCTATTAGACTGGGATTTGCCAGAAGCCCCACATCTGAATCGCTAGGGATGGGCACTAAGTCACTTGCAACCATTGCTAATCAGGATAAACATCAAGGTAAACCTATGTCTACTCCTGAAAATATTCAAATGTGGCTTAGATATGATGCAGGAGTTACCAATTTGGAGGCATCATCACAAGTCTCATCACATGCTCAAAATCCATCTGTTCATGCCGAGGCATTTGATGAGATTCCTGATGAGGAAAGCGATGATGCACAAGGTAATCAATCAGGTAATCTCTCTCTGCATACTATTCATTCCTCCTCCTACGTTTCTGATTCCGCGACCCAAGGGACTGCTAACCCGCAGGATCTATCCCAGGGTAAGAGCCATATTTCTGACTCTGAGTCTGATACACATTCCTATTCTTTATCACCCCTGTTAACGGAAGTCAGAAAACCAGCACGTATATATATACAAGATGATGAGGAGAATGAACCCGAAGAGCAGCAACTTATTCGCAAGAAAGCCAAACTTTTCCACGCTGCTACTTCACAACCACAGTCAAACCCTAGCGTGTCACACGCAACCACTCCACCTCACGCGAGTGGTTCACCCCTTGAACATTCTGCACATAGGGATTTTGATTTTGGTGAGGATGATGTGCCTCTTGATGATACTGTTGCTTCAAGAGGACATGAAGTATTAAGAACTTCAGCCGTACCTTCACCGGTACGTACTGATGCTGCAAAGAGGATCGGTTCTGATGTCGTACAAGGACACTTTGCAGCCTCTCAGACTGAGATTCCAACTCAGGAACAAACATAATTTGATCCCATAACTGTCAACAACATTTCTTATCAATTTTCTGCAGGTACTGCTTCACTATTTGGATCAATCATTGAAGACATACACGAGTGTGAGACAGGGAGTGTGTGTGAGAGGTTAGGGAGAGAGGGACCTTCATTTTTAAGGCCCGAAACCGAGCGCCAAATACCAACAGAACGAGTATTAGAGCGAGGTCACCTAAACCAAACACCGTCCCTTAATATTGAAAATTTTGATACTCGTATGACTTCAATGGAACATCAGATGAGGCAGTTCGGGCAGACAATGGGGCAGTTCGGGATCAATATTGGAAACAACCAAAGGGCTCTAGACGACTACGCAGCAAGAATGGCAAGTCAAGCTACAGCTTTTGAGGATTTGACAAATAAGGTCAATGACTTGGGCCATGCTGGTGGAGTCTTGGGAAGCACTCTCAATGAGAGGATGGGGGCATTGGAGTCTACAATGCATACAATGACTGTGGAGATCAGTAGAATGATGTTCGCAGTCAGAAGTTTTGTGCCCCCGGAGTGCTTCGAGTCGGAACAACCTCCCCCCGATGCTGGAGCAGGTGGTGCAGGTGGTGCTAGTGGAGCGGGAGCCTCTGGTTCTGGTTTTGGAGGTTCCTATGCAGCTGGTGGATCTGAAGACCATGGTGGAGCTCAGGATAACTCACCTAAGGGGGAGAGTGGAAAGGAGACGAGACAGCAGGCAGTTCACATCGAAGAAATTGAAGAACCCGCTGATCTTGTCAAGGAACCAGAAGTTGAGCCGTCTGTTGATGAAGAGGCTCTGAGGATGAGAAAGGGTAAGGCAGTAATGGTTGATGAACCATTTGTTGATCTGAGTCATCAGGAAACAGTACAGGAGGTACTTGACTCAGATTCTGACATGGAAGACGTACCGCTGGCACATGCAATAAAAAGATCTTTGAAGGAACAAGGTGGAGGTGCTGGGATGTCTTCCGGACTGCCTGAAGAATTTCCTGTTGATGAGGAAACCCTTAAAGCTCAACAGTTAGCCTTGGAACAAGCTCAGTTCCATAAAATGAAGATGATGCAAGAACATGCTGCGTTCCTAGAACAGAAGGTGGAGCTACAAGGGAAGCAGTATGAGTATGAGCTTGCAAGGCTAGCTAATCCTCAAGTTGATCTGGACAAAAGAAGGATAGGGCAGAAATGGGATGAAGCAAGGAAGATAATGATGGGACCATGTGCAAAAGGAGTTCATAACAAGGATGCAGATGATCTGTTCTACAACTTGAATTTGCAGAATCCAATGACTGGGGACTATATAAATGCTTTGAAGAGATTAATTTCTAAAGTCAGGGTTGGATACAATGCAAATCTTAAGGAGTGGCAGGTTATCTTGTCTTTGGTAGAAGGAGTCCCAACATCTTTCCTATATGTGGATGACCAATTCATAATGAGAAGATCTGCGTCAGAGTTGTTCTTGCTAGCGAATAAAATTCAGTACTCTCAATCTGAGGAGCTAAGCATTCTGTACAGGGATCAGTTAATGCAGCTAGCAGAGGACAAGGGTCCAGAATTCTCAGCTTATCCAAATTTTGTCCGGATGGTGGTTCAAGGAAAGATGAAGAGGGTGAGCATGGAGGAAAAGGACTTAATGGAACTTTCAGTGGAATCTCTTAAAGCTGTATGTAGACAAATGATGGGTAAGGGATTCGCCTCTGAGCTTAAAGATAAATCCGTGAGGATCATTGAAAGAGTCATATTCTTGAAGAGCAATGAGGTGTGGAAGTGTGATGTCATTGCTCCAAACCCTCTCGACAACGTGAAGATTGAGCCGGGGCTGATAGAAAAGAAATGGAATATTCTTCAAGCAATGAAGAATGTAGATGAAGCTTTGACTCTTCCTTCTGGAGAACTGGAACAAGGAGAAATAAGGGAGACAGTTGGCGTTCCAGGGAAAGATAGTGTATACTGGATACACTCTTATGCTGATGATACAGCTGATGCCTTAGCATACATAGATGCAGACCAGAAACAAACACTCTTGCATATGAGTAGACAATGGCTGCTACAGACTCAAGATGCTGCATTTCTAGAGAAAGTGTTATATGTGTTCAAATGGGGCGAAGTGGAAGACAAGTTTGTTGAAGAAAAGCAGAGACTCATGAGTTACCTGTCTGAAGTAATTGTGGAGAAGAAGCGAATGGAGCGAGATGCGGCTAGTGTCTTTAATACTGACCGTGTCAAGGGCTACCCCAAGATGATATATCGTTATCTCAAAGCCACTAAATCTCATTGGAAACCTCAGCTCATAATGAAGAACTTTGAGGAAATTCCAAAGATCAGGACTACTCAGGAGGTTGATAAACTCAGAAGGCTTTTCAAACATCCTAACCCAGAGCCCAGGAACCCTCTAGAAATGGAAGCTGTAAGTCTGTTGAATGCTAGGTGGAAGCAGCTTCACGATCCAGTGTACAAGAAAGAACAGCAGCAGAAGGAGAAGCGCAAAAGGCAGAAAGAAGAGAGAGACCAAGCTGCTGAAGCTAGAAAGAGGAAACGGAATTAGGGTTAAAGGTCAGAGTGGTGTGAACTTGAAGTTGGAAAAACTTCATGTCTTTCGGTTGCTTTAACTCACTTGAGGAAAATTCACCTTAGAGTGAATCCAATAAGGTGATACAAGTTTGACTAAAAGGTATGAAATAATCCAGGTGATAGGAATCACTCAAATGATCTTTAATTCGAAGTTCGAATTCTATTTCTAGTTTAAGTTCTTTGTATTGTTTTCATGTAAATTTCAATTGTAAATTATTCAAGACTGTAATGTTAATTATCTTTTCTCGTCTCATTGTTTAGTTGAGTTATCCTTCATTAATTTGAATGTCATTGTTAGACAATCAAATTGGGGGAGATTGAAAGGCAGAGTGTATAAACTTGTAACACTATAACTAATGTAACTCAAACTAAAGGAAAAGATACTTAACCAGAAGACAATCAAGAACAAGAAGTCACAAGAAATCAACACTAAATGAAGACAAGGTAATTGATACAATTCAACATGTTAACTATGATCAATCCAAGAAGAAATCATTGAGAGAAGTTCAAGTCAAAGTTGTTCATGCCTCAGTGATTTGGAAAGCCAAAGATCAAGATCATAACTATCAGTATCAATAAGACCAATTGATTTCAAGTAAACAAGAAGGAAAGCAAATATTGGAAAGCCAAGTTATTCAGTGAATATGGTAATTTATTCAAGAAGCAGAAACACTATCAAGACTAGTCACTTATGAACCAGACCAGTGCATCAAGTGTCAGGACATTGATAGCAAGTTTATGTCAGTAATAAAGAACCATGTTCAAGAGCTTGTTGAAGAATAAAGAAGACATGAAGATATCACAAGTTCAAGATGTGCATTGAAGTTTCAAGTTGAAGACCAGAATATTTTCTAAGTACTAAATGTTCTGGATGGCTAAGTAGAAATTCTCAAGTAGAAGTTCTACTTAGGAATTTCGAGATAGCCAAGTAGAAGTTCCACTTAGGAATTTCGAGATAGCCAAGTAGAAATTCTCAAGTAGAAGTTCTACTTAGGTGCAGCTTCAACATGACACATGGCATCTTCTGATTGGCAGATTTCCAAGCTTTCAAGTTAAGGCAAGATTTATGTGGACACCACTGGGCCACGTACATCTTAGCTGTTGAAGACTACAGGACATAGACTACATGTAGTATAAATAGAAGTACTTGTGTAATGTTTTATTTAGAACAGAGTGAGCAATTCTAGAGAAAAACACAAGAGAAAAAGAGAGAGTGCATTCACAGAGCTTAGTATCATTCACTTCTCTCTCAACTTCTGTTATACTTTGTAATGAATGTTGTAGCAACCCTTTCAAGTTATATATAAAGAAATATATTCCTTGAATCTGTGTGTTCATTTATTGCATCGTTTTTATTGCTTCTCATATTCGAAAAGTTGTATTCACCCCCCCTCTACAACACATTTGGACCTAACAATCGGAAAGCTACTTTAATCTTTTTTAATTCAAAGAATATTATTATTTATGATGTAAAACAGTCTGTAAACATAAGCGACTACTTGGTTAGTTCGTTTATTTGTTTCCTGTCAGATTGTACTGTCAGTTCGGGGTTTTGTCCTGGCTGTGATTGGTTTGATGCTAGTTAATACAATTTCTTGTTTGTCAAAAAAAAAAAAACCCTTGATCTTGGGGAACTAAATTCAACACCATAACTAGTTGAGCTGTGTGAACATTTGAATTTATATTAAAAATCATCAACTACATACATAAATATTTGTATAATGTATAATCCCAATATGGCTTTTCAAACATCCCATTGTACTTTTAACTTCCCACACTTTCTATTAATGATTTTAGGACCAGGACACTCTACAAGATCATTAGACTATTTTACAAGAGTATTCACTTTTAATATAGAAAAAGTGCAAAAAATGAAATCTATTAATTATATTTGTACATTTGTATAATTATTAATTGTAATATATATATATATATATTTGTATAATTATACATTAATGTATAATTATTAATTATACATGCATACGTACATACAAACATCCATACATACATATACATAATTATTAATTATACATGCATACGTACATACATACATACATACATACATACATACATACATACATACATACATACATACATACATACATACATACACACATAAATACATACATACATGCATATATTTATGTTGTATAATCTCTTAATATTTCATTATTTGTTATACATGCATACGTACATACACACATACATACATGCATACATACATACATACATACATACATACATACATACATAAAGAATTATTAATTATACATGCATACGTACATACATACATAAATAAATAAATACATACATACATACATTTATGTTGTATAATCTATTAATATTTCATTATTTGTAATCTATTAATTTTTGTTTAATTAATATGCATATTTATACATGCATACACATGTACAAACATAAATACATACATAAATAAATTTCTGTGGATATATAATAATATACTATAATATTATATACGTACATACATACATACATATTATATAACATACATACATACATACATACATACATTTATGTTGTATAATCTATTAATATTTCATTATTTGTAATCTGCTAATTATTGTATAATTAATATGCATATTTATACATACATACACATGTACAAACATAAATACATACATATATAAATTTCTGTGGATATATAATAATATACTATAATATTATATACATACATTCTATATATTTTTGTTTATATATATTAATTTGTAGATAAATCTCAGTTGGCTTACCGCAGATAATGTATAATTATTAATTATAATGTATATTTTTAGATAATTATACATTAATGTATAATTATTAATTATAAATGCATACGTACATACATATATAATTATTAATTATACATGCATACGTACATACATACATACATACATACATACATACATACATACATGCATACATACAATATATACATAAATTTATGTTGTATAATCTATTAATATTTCAATATTTGTAATCTATTAATTGTTGTATAACTAATATGTTAGGTCGAATACACAATTATAATCAATATCGTATGAGAGGTTAACAATAAAATACGCGTTTTAAACAATCAAAAACTGTTTGGAATTAATAACTCCTCTCTCAGTGATGTAAAATATCACAGAGAGCTGCTTAGGTTACAATGAATAATGTTTCAAAATAATCGATACCCTTCTAGGGTTAACCTAACTATATTTATAAGATATACAGCTGCTATACAATCGATAATTGATACTCCTATAAATTAGCTATACAATTGATATCAATTACGATTGCCACTCGTCTCCTTAGTCAACTCAATCTCTTTGATAGCTATCCAATCTTCAAAGATATTGCTTCCTTAAATAATCTTCAATCAATGTTGACCAGTAGATGCTGCCTCCAGACAGAGTTTAACAAACTCTGTCGAGCTTCCAACTGTCAGCGTTTAACTAAACTCTGACTGCTTCTAGCTAAACTCTGATTTATCACTGTAACACTTAAACACTGATTAATATTCACATCAATTATTTCTAACAATCTCCCTCAACTTGTTCATTAGCAAAAATGCACAAGTTTAACAATAATTGATGATGTCAAAACAAATAAATAATTACAGTGTTTAATATACAAACAGAGTTTAACTTCTACTTAACAAAATCTACAGAAAATAAGAAAATTCTTACAGAGTTTTAATCCTTAATCTCCTCAACATCTGGTGTTGTTCTAAGGTAGTCGATAAGTAATCTTCTTTCAGCATTCTCAAGCTCTGTCTGCATAATCTCCTTGATCTCCTTTAGCTTAGGATCATCTTCACTAGTTTGATAAATAGCAGACCTCAGATCATAGATTTTGTTTCTCCTCATCTCATTCCCCAGTCTGATGAACTGTGCTTTAGCTGACTCTGAGTTAAAATCAAGAACTGTTATACCCAGGTCTGTCTTCAATTTAGCACTACCCTTCTTCATCTCAACAATATTCCCATGATAATCTCTGTATTTTGGGACATATTGACTTTTGTATTTCATCTCTCTGACTGCCAAATTATGTAGCATTTTATTTCATAGCACATTTGCAGCTTGTTGAGTCCTTCAATTTTTCATCTTGAAAAGATATATAACATATTCTAATTCCTCCCATAGCTTCAAATCAAGATCATACTCACCAATTTTGTATGCAGTACCATCTTCCATGAAATACAGTAGAAAGTCTTTATCCAAGCTTCTTTGATGAATCAACTGTACTCACTCCAGTCTGTCTAAACTCTCCTGAGTAACACCAAGACCTGGAACAGCCAGTGATGAAGGATCTCTAGGACCAGTGTTCATTCTGACTTCTTTATGAGAGCCCAATCCAGATTTATCTCGACCTTGATTTCTTGTTAAAGCTCTACCATGCAGAAAATCAGTAGTAGTACCTCTAGTCATCAGAGATGGATCATGAAGAGTTGGTTTCCCAAAAACCATTTGCATCTGAGTAGATAAAGGTCTCGGTACAACTTGTGTAGAAACAGAGGTTGTATTCATCTTCTTTGAGTCTTCTCCTTCTATAGCAATGCCTTCTAGCTTCAATCTAGCTTCAGCTTCTGTTGGTTTCTTAGATAATTGTGATCTTTGATCAGCACCAAAATTTTCTTTAATCACAATGCCTTTAAGAACAGACCTAGGAGCTTTTTCTTTCTTTTTAAACTTTCCAGACTTTAAAGCTTTCTGATGTTCTTCTTGTAAGTTCTTTTCTTCAGCTTTAATATCTTCAATAGTAGCTCCTTCTTCATTTTCTTCAAGAAATAACTTAGCAGCCAATTCCTCATCAGTCAGTGGATTTTCAGTGAATAATAAACTGTTGGTGTTTGAAGTACCCTAAGTATCAGTTTATATTCCAACAGACTTTGACTTAGAAGACTTGCTAAATTTCAGACTTTGATCAGCTCTTAATATTTTCTTCCCTTTTTCCTGCTCCTCCATCTTCAGTATTGATTAGTGCATAATTTTGCATATTTTTATTGCCTTTTTATTGCTTGTGGTCGTATTTTAATAAATTAATTTGTTGCATTTCAGGAAAATTCGAGAAAACTGAAGAAATTGCAAAATAAAGAAAATAAAGGTCAAGGAAGAGAAAAAGAAGAAGAAGAAGGACCAAAACAAAAAGAAAATGAAAAGCTAGGGGTGGTGGTGCATTTTGTTATCAAAGAAAATGGATGGCCAAGATTTAGCCAACACTAAACTAAATCAATGGTCAAGATTCAACCTTACCAACCAAAAACCCTAAAATTTTCCTATAAATAGCCTTCATTTCTTCACTTGTAATACACCAATTAGCCTACATACTAGAATTATGTTGTAGTAATTTTAGTTGTAATTTTCTATATTTCCTTGTAAACACTTTGTATTTTTATGCAATTTGAATTTTCATTTTAATTCTAGCATCCCTATTTCATTTTATTTTCCTTATTCTTTAATTCGTTATTTTCGTAAATTCTCGGGTGGATAAAGTAGCAACGCTAACCACACGGGATTGAAAGTATCGATTTGAAGAATTTGTTTTCGTAATTTTAATTTTCGTTTTAATAATAGTTGAACCCCTTTAAACTTCAATTTTATTGTGGGTTTTATTATTATTAATTTTAGATCTAATTTTTAAGTTTTATATTTTATTAGTATCATTAAAAGAAAAAAAAAATAGTTTTATAAAATTTCATTACAAAATTTCAGTTTTAATATCCACGATTTAAGTTTTTATTCGAATTCCTCTGTTTTACAAACCCAGTTATTTCTAGTTTCAGTCCATAAAATTCCCTTGCCTTCTTTGTTCTAAACACAAACAGAAATACACACCCTGTTTCTTTCCATCTCTCTCCCAATCTGTCCCCTTCTCCCTCATCTCTCTATCTTTCTTACCTCTTTTCTCTTTCCCACGATTCCAGCCCAGTTTCTTCTTCTTTTCTACGCACAAATCCATTTCCCCCATACCCCTTCTTTTTCTTTGTCGACATCAAGCATAGCCCAACCTTGCCTCCTACTTTTCCCTTTTTTTTTTCCGCGCAAACATCAACCCCTCCTTGTTTCTTCAATTCTCTCGCACCGCACCACTCCTGTCCCTTTGTTTTATTTCAAATCAACATCCCCATTCCCCAGTTTTGTTCTGCGCCGAGTTCTGTGTCGATTAGTAGTAGTTTTTGTTTAAATTGGTTTGCTGCTTTCTCCTGGTTATTAGATGTGTTTCGTGAGTTTTGCAAAGTTTGTTAGCGCGAGTTTTCTGAGTTGCAGTAGACTTCCCGAGTTTGCAAATCGCTGAGCTGCTTTCATAAAATGCGTTTCGTTCGTAGCTGTTGTGTTCAAATTGTTGCTTTGCCCGTTTCTTAAATCTTGTTTTGGTTCTGCAATTGTATTAAGATTTATGTAGTCATAGGTTTTGTGTAATCAGTTCTGAGTTTTATTCCCTGGTGTTTATGCAGTTTGTATGCGTGTTTTGCCGAGTCGTAGTTGTTAATTGATGTAGTCGATCTGTGTCCGCTCCGTGTCTGTCTGGTCGCGAGTTTTGAGTCCCATTTGTGTTCCATTTCCGAGTTTTGTATTGTATTTTGAGTTTCCCGAATTTCTGCTGTTGTACCGAGTTCAATGATCGAGTCGATGTATTGGTTTTAGTTTACAGTAGATATTTTTGAGTCCTTTCTGGCAGTGTGTTATTTGTGTGCGAAATTGTACGATCTTGATGTTGGTTATTGTTTAGAATTTTGGTTGTAGTTGTTAGTTCGTTGCTGACTTTGTATTGATTTCAAGTTGATTTTGTTCTTGTTGAAGTTTTGTGCGAATTTCCTTGCTTAGTCTAAATCGAGTCAGTTCACATTTTGGTTTGTTTTGATTTCTGGGTTTCTAGATACTATTTGTTCAGTTTTCCGAATGATGTGTTTCTGCATTTGTATAATTTGTTAATTCCTGTCTAGAGTTGCCATTTGATATAGTTTTAAAAAAAAAAAGGGTTAAAATTTTCTTTTAAAAATAGTTATGATAATTAAGTTAGTAAATTTCATTTTTCTTAATTGCTAAAATCAGTTCTATTTTCAATTTTAATAGGTTGTAAATAGGCTAATTCCTTTTAGTAAATAATTAGAGTAAAATCAAAAAAAAAATCATCCAAAATTCATTTGTTCTAATTCGCCTAAATTAGAAATTAAGGATCGCGAATAAAATTTTTCCCTGTGGATCGAATCTCAAATATTAAAACGATGATCGTGCGCTTGCGATTTTAATTGTATCATTTCCGCCACATCAAGTATCTTCATCCTCTTTAGTCAGAGTTTGAGATTGCCTGCACTTAGACTTAGCAACTCATCAGAGAATATTCTCTTATTAACCTTAAAGGCTAATATGGTGTCATCCTCAGAAATTTCAACACCAGAAACACAAGCAGTGAATAATAATTGACATAATCTAGCAAAATAAACAGTACTAGACTCTGACAACCTATCACCTAAATTCATTAATACAAGTCTCCCAAAGTCGAAATTACTTCCATTGAGAAGAGAATACCCGATTTGAAGACTGTCAGTAGGAATGACATCCCAGTTGGTGACTTTCTTGCCAAAAGCTCTTGTGATGCAATCAAAGAAGAAACTGCATTCCTTCCTGAGCCCTGGCCTTTTAACATTACCAAGCTTTTCTAAAGAACCAAAAAACCTCAGCTGCTGCAACATCTCCTTCAATTGATTCTCACCAGCAACAGTGTATGAAGTGTGAGTGTCAAAACCCATAGTATCTCTAACAGTTGCAGAAGTAATCACATACTCTGTCTCCTCATAAGTGAAAATAATTGATGGATTTCCATTCTCTCCTCCATCGTCATACACAGAGTTATTCCAAAAAGTAGCAATCTGCATGGCAGAAAGCGTTTGTGGTTCTACTAGAGTTGTTCCAATCTCTGAATCTCTCAAAAAGTTTTGAATCAAGTGAAACGCCTCTGGAACTTTTTCATTGTTCAAACGGGCTGCATAATTGTTGGGAACAAACAACAATCCTTGGGCAGTAAAAGCTTTAGTGGCCATTAGAATTGATTTGAGAAGAAAATATGAGTGAAAAAGATATGTAGCAAAGGTGTTTGTGAAAATGTGCAAATGAGATAGCAAGTAACTATGAATGGGTTGTGTGCAAAGAAAATAACCATTTAAGTAAAAAAGATTAGAGTTGTAATGAAAAAGTAAAACCCAATCGTTTTAACATTAATACACTCAACCAATTACTCAATTAATGTGCAAATGGGACATATTAGTGGGTGAGTGGGACACGTGGCACATATATAATGGAACAACTATGCACGTTCAGTAACTATAGCAATAATTACTGCTAATTTCTCTCCCATTACCAACACACTTTACCACTCCAACACTCATTAATAGTTGGCAATAATTTATTTCATTTTTCAAAAACTCTTTTTACCCCAAGTATGTAAATTATCTAAAATAAATTACCTTAAAGTATTAGACAAAATTCGTCAGCGTTTGTCAATTCTCCAACTGCATTACCGTATTCCTTTCGAAAACTGCACAGGTGTGAATATATGTGTGTGTATAGCAGAGTTTACTAATTCAAATTTTAGAGCATCTAATTTTTCATAAAATCCATAAAATAAATCAATAAACACTGGATGCACAAACTCTCATAGTAAACAGTGAATGTATGATGAATGCTAAACTCTGTAGTAAACGATTTATATACAGTAATATTTAATTAATTTATAACCCCCTATATTTTTTTTGTTTCTCCAGTAATCAGAGGTTGGAACTAGTCACCAAAAATCCTATAATTTTAGCCCTTATCATCTTTGATAAGTTCATGGATCTTCCTAGTCTTCGACTAGTCACCAAAAATTAGAGAATTTTAGCCCTTACTATATACCAGTAAGTTCTTGGGTCGTCCTAGACACCAACATAATCTCAAAGGAGTTCTAATAGACTATATACATTTACTTTGGGGGTAGACTAATAACAGAATTTAACTTAACAGTGTATAACTAACAGAGTTTAGAGCTCATCAACATCAGAAATTATTCATGAGAGGCAATGCACACAGTATTTACAGACTCAGAGTTTAGGATAAATAAACTAAGATATGCTACAAATATGAAACAGTATCATGCTGTGTTAATTCTCTGCACAATCTAAGATTAGATCACAAATAACTTAGAAGGATTCATGATTAATTACTGAGAATCATGCTTCATACAAATTTCTTCATTGGTGTTAATATTCAGACAAAAACATTATCAGAGTTTCTTAGAGTTTTTCCAACATGTCAACAGTGTATGACTTACAGAGCATGCTAACAACGTTTAACAGTCAACGAATAGAGTTTGCATAGCAGAGTTTAACAACAGAGTTCACATAGCAGTTAACATACCATAAAATTATAAGCAACACATTACTTAAGTAAAATTTTGAGTCTAACCAATATCTCTAGTCAAAACCAGAGACCATTCCTAGTTCATTTACCAGCCTTGTAAATACAGCTTCACTCAATGGCTTGGTGAAGATATCTGTAAGATGTTGTTCTGTAGACACAAAATGAAGCTCAATATTCCCTTCCTCTACATGTTCTCTGATAAAGTGGTACCTTATACTGATATGCTTGGTCATTGAATGCTGTACTGGATTACCTGTCATAGCAATAGCACTTTGATTATCACAGTAAATAGGTATTTTACTGTACCTCAATCCATAATCCAGTAATTGATTCTTCATCCACAGAATCTGTGCACAACAGCTACCAGCAGCAATATACTCTGCTTCAGCTGTAGATGTTGAAATTTATTTCTGTTTCTTGCTGTACCAAGAAACAAGTCTATCACCCAGAAATTGACAACTTCCACTGGTGCTTTTTCTGTCTATCTTGCAGCCTGCAAAGTCTGCATCAGAGTAACCAAGTAGCTTGAAATCTGATTCTCTAGGATACCACACACCTAAGGTTATGGTCCCCTTGAGATACTTAAAAATCCTCTTCACAGCTGTTAGATGTGGTTCTCTAGGGTCTGCCTGAAACCTTGCACAGAGACAAGTTGCATACATGATATCAGGCCTGCTAGCTGTTAGACAAAGAAGAGACCCTATCATGCCTCTGTAGTTTGTCATATCAACTGAAGCACCTGTGTCTTTGTCCAACTTTGTTGCTGTTGCCATGGGAGTTGATGCAGATGAGCAGTCAAGCATACCAAATTTCTTGAGAAGATTTCTGGTATATTTTGCTTGATTTATGAAAATTCCATCATCTATTTGCTTCACCTGTAGGCCTAGAAAATAACTAAGCTCTCCCATCATGCTCATACCTGGACTGCATGAGCTTGGCAAACTTTTTACAGAGTTTATCATTATTAGACCCAAAAATTATGTCATCAACATATATCCAAACTAAAAGAAAGTCATCACCATAGTTAAAATAGAACAGTGTTTTATCAATTATACCTCTGTTGAACCCACTTTCTAAAAGAAATTGAGCCAGAGTTTCATATCATGCTCTTGGTGCCTGCTTAAGTCCATAGAGTGCCTTATCCAGCCTGTAGACATAGTCTGGATATTTTGGGTCCACAAAACCTGGTGGTTGTTCAACAAACACTTCTTCTTCAAGCTTCCCATTCAGAAAAGCACTTTTCACATCCATCTGAAATACCTTGAATTTCTTGTGAGAGGCATATGCTAGGAAAATTCTTATTGCCTCCAATCTTGCAACTGGAGCAAAAGTTTCATCATAATCTATTCCTTCCTGCTGTGAATAGCCTTTTGCCACAAGTCTTGCCTTGTTCCTTGTAACAACTCCCTCACTGTTAGTTTTGTTTTTGAAAACCCATCTAGTACCAACAACAGATCTATTCTTTGGTCTAGGTACAAGGGTCCATACTTTATTCCTCTCAAATTCATTTAACTCCTCCTACATTGCTGTTATCCAATCAGTATCTTGAAGAGCTTCTTCTACCTTCTTTGGTTCATTCTTAGACAAGAATGCATGAAACAGACATTCATTTGTTGTAGCACTTCTTGTCCTTATTGTTGCATTTGGATCTCCAATAATTAAATCAGGTGTATGAGATTTTGTCTATTTCCTAGAAGAAGGTAAATGGCTTCTATCAGTATTTGATCCTCCCCCTTGATCCATGTTCTCCTGATTTTCTTGTTGTCTTTTTTCATTTTCTGAGGCTCCCCCTGAATTTGACTGCTCAGAGTTTGAACTGTCAGATTTTGCACTTTCAGAGTTTGATCCAGATTTTTCAGTTGACTCACTATCAGAATTTGAGTCATCATTTTGATCATGCTCCCCCTCAACTGGTTCTCCCCTTTGTTCTGGCTGAGAAGTTTCTTCAGTGTTTACCAGTAGAGATTCAGAGTATGCTTCAACAGAGTTTGTCAGATCAGTTCATCAGAGTTTACTTCATCAGAGATTAAGTCTTCATTTTCAAAGTGCAGTTGATCATGTTCATCTACATCTTCAAGTCCAGTTATTTTCTTGTCATCAAATGACACATGAATTGACTCCATGATCACCTTAGTTTTCAGATTATAAACTCTGAATGCCTTAGTTGACAGTGAATAGCCAACAAAAATTCCTTCATCAGCTTTTAACTTAAATTTAGTCAACTGTTCAGGATGAGTTTTCAACACAAAGCATTTGCACCCAAAAATATGAAAATATTTCAGGTTTGGCTTCTTTTCTCTCACCATCTCATATGGTGTTTTTCCATGCTTGTTGATCAGTGTGGCATTTTGAGTAAAACAGGCTGTTTGAACTGCTTCTGCCCAGAAATAGGTTGGCAATTTTGCTTCATCAAGCATAGTTCTGGCAGCTTCTATCAAGGTTCTGTTCTTCCTCTCAACTACACCATTTTGCTGTGGTGTACCAGGTGCAGAAAACTCTTGCTTCAATCCTCTGTTCTTGCAGAATTCTTCCATTGTTGCATTCCTGAATTCAGTTCCATTATCACTCCTGATTATTTTAACTTTGTGTTTTGATCCTTTGTCCAGCAGCTTTACATGCTCCATCAGAGTTAATGCAGTTTCATCCTTCTTTGCTAGAAAATACACCCATGTATATCTGGTGTGTTCATCAACAATGACTAGAGCATATTTCTTTCTTCCAATTGATAAGACATTCACTGGTCCAAAGAGATCAACATGTAGAAGATGATAAGGATCAACAATTGAAGATTCAGACTTGCTCTTGAAAAATGACTTCCTTTGTTTGGCCTTTTGACAGGAATCACACAGGCCATCAACATTTAATAAAGACTTTGGAAGTCCTCTTACAAGATCATTTCTTATCAACTCATTAATGTTGTTCAGATTAAGATGAGAGAGTTTCTTATGCCACTTCCAACTCTCTTCACTAGACATTCTTTTGGACAGGCACACAGCTTTTCCATCAGAGTTTGCCAATAACTTTTCTTCATAGATATTATTATGCCTGTGTCCAACTAGAACAACTTCTCCTGTAGATTTACTGATGATTTCACAGTATTCAGGCTGAAAATCTACATGATATCCTCTGTCACAGATTTGACTCACAGATAGCAGATCATGCTTGAGTCCTGGAACCAGAGCTACATTTGTGATGATGACACTTCCAAGATTGATATTGCCATATCCCAGAGTACGTCCTATGTTGCCATCTCCATAAGAAACTTTTGGGCCAGCCTTCTCCACATACTCTGATAGCATGGCTTTATTTCCAGTCATGTGTCCTGAACATCGACTGTCCACGACTAGGGTACTTTCCCTGTTCCCCTGCAATCACAAACAATTACTGAAGATTAGATTTAAGGATCCAGACTTGCTTGGATCCTTTGGCTTTCTTAATTTTGTTAGCTCTAGCAGCGGAATTTACATTATCAGAGTTTAAGCTAACTTTATCAGAGTTTACACTTGCAGAATTAACCTTAACCCATTTCAAATTGGGCTTAAGTTCATAGTAGTTATGATAAATAGCATGATAATCCCTGCAAGTATAAATAGAATGCCAAGTACTTCCACAATGTTTGCATAAAGTCTGTGGTCTAGATCTAACATTATCTTTCTTTACTTCAGACTTGGAAGTTAAAGAATTAATGTTTTTGTTCTTTCTGCAGAAACTAGCAAGATGGTTAGTGCTACCACAGTTATGACACGTCTTTCTTGGAGCAAAAGTGGCAAGCATTGGATAATTACCTTGAGTAATGCCAACTTTACCATTTCTGTTCTTCCTAGACACTTTCTGTTTCTTGACAGATTTTAACTCCTTAAGCTTATGCTTGAGTTGTTTATCTGTCATTGAACCAATATTAACCTGTTTAACACTAGTTTTTACTGATTCTTTCTTAACATCTTCTTTTTCAACTTCAGACTTAGGTTCATTTATTCCATGAACAAATTTTGTAGATGGAAGATGTGTTCTAATTTTGACTTTGTTTTGAAACCTAAGTTCATCTCCCTCACAGTAACCTAAACCAACTGTGTCTGACTGAAAAACCTCTTGAGTGTCTTTTCCAGAATGAGTCCAAGTTTTAATTATGTGATTTGCCTTCTCCAATTTAGATTCAAGTTGCTTAAATTTTCCTAGCAAATCTTGTTCTAAATAAACAGCATCATCTCTTTCTTTCTGAACTTGTTGCATGTTTTCAAGTTTTTCTTCAACAATTTTATTTCTCACTTTAAGTTAAGAATTTTCAGATTTGATTCTCTCATTCTCTAAAGTCTGATCCCTATAACTAATATGCAAAGCCTTAAGATAAATTCTTAATTCAGTTATATCATCAGTACTATAAGCATAGGTAGTTAGAGGTACCTTATTTTCAGAATCTTCAGATTCATTCTCAATAGAAGCCATGAGAGCATAGTTAACATCCTCATCTGAGTCTGAAGTGTCTGCCCAGTCTCTGCCTTTTGTGAAGAGTGCTTTTTCAGTTTTACCCTTTTTGCACTCAGGAGCATAGTGACCCATCTCCTTACACTTGTAGCATTGAATCTCAGACTTGTCCTTCTTCCCAGACTTGGTATCCTTTCTCTCAGACTTTCTGAAACTTTTTCTGTCAGAATTTGAATCTTTCTTAGAAAACCTTTTGCCCTTCTTGAAGTTCTTGAAACCCATCTTCTTGAAGGTCTTCACCATCAAAGCAGCCATTTGCAACATTTCTTCATCATCCTCAGAGTCAGATGATTCATCAGTGTTTGAATCAACATCAGAGTTTGATGACTCACTTTCAGAATGTATGACTAAAGCCGTTCCCTTAGCTTGCTTCCTTGATGATTCCTTCTTCAAGGGTTTTTCTTCAACCTTAAGAGCAACAAACTTTGTCTTCTTGCCTGATCTCCTGTTTCTCTGCTCCAATTCCAATTCATGAGTTTTGAGCAGCCCATAGATTTCATCAATCTCAGTATCAGCAAGATCATAGTTATCTCTTATGTTGGTTGTCTTCACATCCCACTTTTCAGGTAAAGCAAGAAAAAATTTGAGATTTGAGTCTTCCAGATCATACTCTTTATTAACCAATGATAAATCATTGAGCAGTTTACAGAATCTGTCAAATGTTTCTGTCATGGTTTCTTCAGATTTAGCCTCAAAGTGCTCATACTCCTGTGTGAGTATGTTCCTTCTATTCTTCTTGATAGTAGCAGTTCCTTGACATCTAACCTCAAGAGCATCCCAAATTTCTTTGGAAGTAGTGCAGTTAATCACTTTATTAGACATAACATTGTCTAAAGCACTATGAAGTAGATGCCTAACTTTTATATCCTTAGCAATAAATGAAAGATCTTCAGGAGTTTGATCTTTCTTTTCCTTTGGAACTGTTTTAGCTTCTTGACCAGCAGTTGCAACAGATAGCTTTGTAGGTTTATGAGGACCTTCATAAATTCTGTCAAGATATTCTGGATCTGTAGCCTCCAGAAACATGATCATCTTCACCTTCCAGATTGAATACTATGCTGGCCTGAGAATAGGAACTCTGATTGTCTCATAACGACTCACAGTAGTTGGTTGAGCCTTCTCAGAACTTGAACCTGTTGGAGGAAGTATCTCTGCCATTGATTATAGTTGTGTGTGTGGATCTTAAACTGTATAAAGTAACATATTAGCTCTGATACCAATTGTGAGGCCGAATACACAATTATAATCAATATCGTATGAGAGATTAACAATAAAATACGCGTTTTAAACAATCAAAAACTGTTTGGAATTAATAACTCCTCTCTCAGTGATGTAAAATATCACAGAGAGCTGCTTAGGTTACAATGAATAATGTTTCACAATAATCGATACCCTTCTAGGGTTAACCTAACTGTATTTATAAGATATACAGCTGCTATACAATCGATAATTGATACTCCTATAAATTAGCTTTACAATTGATATCAATTACGATTGCCACTCGTCTCCTTAGTCAACTCAATCTCTTTGACAGCTATCCAATCTTCAAAGATATTGCTTCCTTAAATAATCTTCAATCACTGTTGACCAGTAGACGCTGCCTCTAGACAGAGTTTAACAAACTCTGTCGAGCTTCCAACTGTCAGCGTTTAACTAAACTCTGACTGCTTCCAGCTAAATTCTGATTTATCACTGTAGCACTTAAACACTGATTAATATTCACATCAATTATTTCTAATATAATATGCATATTTATACATACATACATACACATGTACAAACATAAATATATACATATATAAATTTCTGTGGATATATAATAATATACTATAATATTATATACATACATACATACATATTGTATGGCATACATACATGCATACATACATACATACATACACACATACATACGTAAATACATACATACATACATACATATATGTTGTATAAGCTATAATATTTCATTATTTATAATCTATTAATTATTGTATAATTTATATGCATATTTATACATACATACATACACATGTACAAACATAAATACATACATATATAAAATTCTGTGAATATATAATAATGTACTATAATATTCAATAACATATACCATATCTTATTAATCATTTTAGATCTACTGTAATTATTTACGAATTAAATATTATAAAAAATATCACAATGCAAAAAAAGAACATTCATTCGTATATAAATATAATACAAACTTGTATTAACATTAACTGTCGTAAAACTCATCAATCACATCTTTAATACGTAAAGACACAAAAAAAGTCATATTTACCCCTACTAATTATATCTATGTTATATTTTCGGGGGTTATTTAGGTATTGCAACACTAACATATTTATTACATAATAATAACTGATATGAACTAATATGCATTTATTATTATGTAATTAATACTTGTATGTATCTCTGTATCCATCCATGTTAACTCTATATATTTATATTTCGAAGTACGGTTTTGATCTTAACATTGATGATACATGCTAATTTTGTATATATTTTATAGCATGTTATCTCTCATTTATCCTTAATTTTGTGCTTGTTAGCATTGTTAGTAGCATTTTAATTTGAATTTGATGCTAAGATATTTTTTTATGTTTATAGGATAATTTTGGAAGCAAAAGGAGCCCGGTTTCAGATCATCAAGAGACCGTAGATTAAACCTGGACGAGCAATGAGGAAATAAGAATTGTCACAAAAAAATGGAAAGTGATATATTATTAAAGCAGGAATCCCGGTTGGAATTAATATAATTTTTGTTAAGCGAAAGGAGTCCGGTTCCAGGTCCTCAATTTACCGCAGCTTAGGACTTAAGGACTTATTTATATTAATAAATATTTAATTTATTTAGAAAATTATATTTATAAATATCTAATAATATTAGATATTTATTTTTATAATTTCTGGATTTAATTAATTATTTATTAATTAAAGATTATAAGCTGTGCGGGATAAAAAGCATTTCTACGGAACCCAGTATATTAAACAACAAAGGTGGCCGATTTGTTGACAGTAAAGCAAGTGGGTTTGTGGAATTAGTAGTGGCCGATGCTTTCGGCTGCTTTAGTTTTTTTTATTTTTTATTTGATTTCTTTTCTTTTGTTTTTATTTTCTTTTTCTTTTGTTTTTATTTTTTTATTATTATTGGTGTGCTAATTTTTGCTATAAATAGATGTAGTTCTTGACCTTGAAACACACCAATTCTTAGAGAGCAAATTCCTCTCTTGTAATCTCTCTCTCTTTTTCTTTATAAAATTTAGTTTTAATTCATACAGTTTAATTTTCGGCAAAATTCTATTTCGGTTGAAGATTTTAAGGGAATTACTTGGAGGGCTCTTTCATTTTAGTGGCTACTATTTCGGAAGAATTAAATTTTTCAAGTTGCATTTTCTTCACTCTACACTCTTTTTATTATGATTCTACCCCTTAATATATGCTTATTTTATTTATCCAGCATGCGTAGCTAATTCTATAATCCGAGAATTAGGTAGTATTCATTGGTGATGTAATTGTTTGATTGTGATGCTAATTCTCTACTTTTACTAATCTATCATTGAGGGCTTAACCCAATTAAGGGAGTAGCTAACCTTTAATTGTATTCACAGGTATTACGACAAATGGGAGAGGAGTCATAATTCTTGTTCATGATTTGATAGACATAGTTCAATTATTAAATCGGGAGATTAATAATAGAACTATGAAACTTATAATTCTTGGTTTTTAATAGTTTATAATTATATTTTAATTGATCATGGGAGTGACTTTTGAGGTATAATCGTAGGCATTATATTGTATCTTGGGAGAGAACATTATAAAGGTGAGAAGAATTGTTTTTAGCAAAATATGAGAAATATTTATATCGCATCACATCAACATTATTGAACCAATTGAAGAAACCTAGTTCTCGGGTTGTTTTTCCTCATCAGTAAATCTTAGTTTTAATTGCTTTACTCTAGTTAATAACAAATCACACCACTTATTTCTCATACTTCTAGATTATAAGAAATTAAACTTAGGCTTGTATTAAAATCCCTTCCCTGCGAACGAACTTATATTCACAAAAATACTGTCAACAATTGACCAATTTATTACATATCGTTCAAGTTTGCTTTAACAAAACAAAGCATAGCTTAAAATATAAAATAGATTTAATTTAACCAGAATTATAATTTGCATGTCACGATCGGGTATTGCATAAATTCAATTTCCTCACAACAATTGTTGCGAAGATATGAACAATCGAAGATATCAATAATTCAATCCTACGTGATCACGAGTAATTCATAAATATGTAATCTAGAGCATGCTTGTGCCTTGCACGGGCTACGAAGCTAGTTTTTATAAATGATCCAAATCTGACAAAAATATTAAACCCGGATAAAATATGATCCCGGATATGAGCACTCATATACCCGCTCAGATTAGGTCTCACATTATTTTTTAAAAATGATCCTACCCGAATATGATCCATGATTCGTAATCGGTTCAAACCCGCATATTGATTATATTTTTAGCCCATTACATTTTTAAGTAAATAGCCATTTTATAATTTCTTAGGATATTTTATAAGTTTAAATTTTCACGATTTATCCACCATTATAATTAATCAATTATCATCATATATATTTAATACATTATATATTTAAGTTTTTAATTCGTGATTATTATGTTTTATACTATTATATTTATTTTAGAATAAATGATTATTTATATAATTCAAATAAAAATGATACTTAATATTAGTGGATCATATTTAACTCGTATTCAATGGATCACAAACTATCCGATTAAAAAATAGAAAATACGGTAATAACTCATATTCGATTTGAATCGAATATTCGGGGTGTTTGGGGGAACTTTTTTCCGGAATAAGTCAACTTATTTTAAGACAAAGTTAGATATTTCTAACTTTCTAACTTATTTTCCAACTTATTTTTGCAACTTATTGAATCTCAAACATACATTAAATACTTGTATAAAAAAAATTATCAAAATATAAAATTTTTATCCGAAAATAAGTGCATAAGTCCATAATAAAAGTTATGGCAAACAGGCGCATTGACTCTTTGATTGGGACGAAGAAAAGACTCTTTGATCGTACCAAAGAGTTAGGTGTCAGTTGACTCTTTGATTTGTTAGACCAAGTACAATACTAAATGTAAAATAATACTCTTAGTTTCGATAGGTTCTTTATCTTTCAGAATGATATTTTAATGTGCATTTTAAAGATAGTCCATAACTTATTTTTAATTTTTTTTTTTGTATAAAAATATATACATATATTTTTATACAAAAAAAAATTTTAAAAATAAATTATGGAACTACCCCTAAAATACACCTTAAAATACGTGCCAGAAAGTGTAAAAAAAGGGTAAAGAATTGATTGGGACGGAGAGAGTATTATCTTCATCCCAGTCAATCTTTTACAATTTTTTTTTGGACGTCTTTCTCAATTTTTTACATTTCAAAACTTTATAAACATAGTAAAATTTTTAATATAAAAATTGATTTCACCCACTACTTTCATACATCTTTTCAAATATATTAATTAAATATTGATGAATTTCACTACTTTACCCGCTATTTCTCACTATTTTATACATTTTTTTAACCTCCACGCTCAACCCAAACCTAAAGAAATGAATGAGACGAAGGAGTAGTAGTTATAATTATTGTTATAATCTATACTATACTATAATAAGCAAAAGGGGGTATAATTTGTAGTTGGTTATCCCCTCTTTTTGGTTATCCTTTTTTTTTGGTTATCCCACTATTAAAAAAGAATTAAAAAATAAAAATTAAAAAAGAAAACATATGCGCACGTAGTAGCTACCAATTCAACCTCCATCACTAGCTCTAAGAGATAAGATACGTATTACTACATAAAAGGTTGAAAATCGAGAAAAAGTTGATATGTTGTTTTATATATAATTTGAAAAAGGATATAAATTTCCACGGAGTTATGTATCTGCTGTTGTATATAATTCTCTTATTGACATTAATTAAAATTTCAGTTACAAATTAAAATCCGAGTATAAAAAATCATTTTTAATAACACATTTTTATAAACATTACGTGCATTAAAACTATATATATATATATATATATATATATATACTATTATATAATAATTATGTGTGGTATAATTTGGTTGTTTGGTTCAACCATTCAACCATCTAAAAGATAGTGACCGTTAGATATTTAGTAAATAGATGATAACCGTTAGATCTAATAATAAGAAATATTCTATATTTAAATTCCTCTCCTAAAGATCCAAGGTTCGTATCCCGTCAACAAAAAATTTACATTAAGATTTTATATTATTAGTTCTAATCAGTACATATCATTTATTAAATAACTATTATTATTACTAATAATTTTATATTAATATTATAAAGTTAAATTATATCCATATAATAAATTATTATACTCTATTTTATTAAATTAAATAATTTTTAAAGTATTTAAAAGTAACCCGTGCTTTACACGGATTATAAGCTAGTGTAAATAAAAGCTGCACTTCAATTCTAATTGTATAATTGGTTTTGAATTTTACTAACTCTTATAATTTTTACCTAACTCTAACTCTATATGCTTTGGTATTTGGTGGAATACAATACTACAATAATTGTTTAATTACTTCTTCCTCATTTATAAAAATGTGAATGATGATGTGGCAATGCATAAATTCATTCTTGATTACCAATGATGCTTTTATAAATATTATATTTGCATCAAAAAACGAAACCCCTTGAGCTTACAATATCGGCCAAATTATTGATAGAAATAGAATCAAGTATAGCATTGAATTGTACTTGCTCTTAACCAGCTGTTTCCATAGATGATGTATAATAAGCATCAAGCAGAATAGTAAGAATGGCAATGGTAGTATTTGTGAAAATGGTGTGGTGTTTGATAATTGTTCTAATACCAGTTGTTGCAGCCATGCAGAACGCTCTAAAACAGGGTGAATTCATCAATTCTACCACCCAAGTAGTTTCTTCCAATCACCTCTTTGCCATGGGATTCTTTCATATGGAAGAGTCCAATCGCAGTTACTTGGGAATTTCGTACGGAGAAGATTTTTATAAACCAGCTTGGGTTGCTAATAGAGACACACCTATTCATAACAAATCAGGGGTGCTCTCTTTAGAATCTGCATCAGGCAATCTTATCATCAGCCACAGTGATGCCAATAATCCTATCGTCTTATATTCCAGAAGAGGCTTGAACAGAACGCTTACAATGTTGGATAATGGCAATCTGGTGCTTGAAGAAGGGAATAAAACTATATGGCAAAGCTTTGATCATCCCACGGATACACTGTTACCGGGATTGAAACTTGGGATCAACCACAAGACTAACCGCCGGACTTGGTCATTAACCTCTTCTCTATCTGAAAATGATCCAGCCTCTGGAGCTTTCACTCTAGAATGGGATCACAGGGTAAGAAACTTGGTAATTAAATTTCGAGGCAAGCCTTACTGGACTAGCGGAAAATTGATCAATATAGACTTTGAGAACATCGACTCTGTCGACACCGTCATTAATTTCAATTACAAATTCATAAATGTTACAAGTGAAGACGAAGACTACTTCTCTTATACACTTATGGTTGACCGTTGGACACCTAAGTATCGAAAATATTTTTCTGGTTGAAATTTGGACAACCAGGGAAATATACTTGATGGAGATAGGACAACTATCGTATCTGTTGATAATTGTTACGGATACAATGCAACAGGATCAAGTTCTATTCTTTATAAAGGTTGTGCGTTGTGGGAACAGCCTATGTGTAGATATCAATATATACTTATCAGATTTTTGATCTCCAGTCCAGACAGGTTATTTGGTAAATAAAAATGTTTCTCACGTAATTGATAATAGTACAAGCCTGTGTTATACTGACTGAAAAGTGAAGTGTTGGGAAGATTACAATCGTTTGGGTTTTATGAATGATACTAAATGCACTTTCTGGAAGGGAAGTGATTCCACGTTTCATACCAGTGACAATTATGGAAGAGTACGTTCTGCGTACTGTCATTCCTTCAGGGAGTAAGTTCACAAGTCTTTTCCTTTTCTTTTAATATTAGCTGCTACAAGAAATTTTTCATCAGACAATAAGCTAGGAGTGGGTGGATCCGGACCTGTTTACAAGGTAAATCAACTTCCTTCTTCAACTCCAAAGATGAGTATCAATTTTGTTTGTCTATGGAATAAGCAAAGACTGTTTTGTAATCAACTCAACATAATACTACTAACTCAGAATAATCACAGGGAAAATTTTCAGACGGACAAGACATAGCAGTAAAGAGGCTTTCAACAAAGTCAGACACAAGGATTGACTGAATTAAAAAATGAGCTCATCCTCATAGCCAAACACAAATTTAGTCAGGCTTCTTAATTGGATGTTGCATTCATAGACAGGAAAATATGTTAATCTATGAGTATATATATGCCTAACAAAAGCTTGGACCATTTTCTTTTTTGGTAACTAACACTCATTCACTCACACTCTAGCAGTAATGATGTATTTTAAAATTCCAAAGAATTAATTTCCTCTCATATTATGTCCCTTGTTTGAGACAGATGAAAGTAAGAGGGGGTTGTTAACTTGGGAAAGACGTTTTAGCTAGCATCATAGAGGGAATTTCCCAAGGATTACTTTACCTTCACAAGTACTCAAGATTGCGAATAATTCACAGAGATTTGAAAGCTGCTAACATATTGCTTGATCAGAACATGAATCCTAAGATTTCTGATTTTGGCTTGGCTAGAATTTTTAAGCTGGATTCATCATAAACAAGTACAAGTAGAGTTGTCGGCACATAGTAAGTTAACTCGGACGCATTGAAGTGTTTGTAATTAAGAAATACTCCTATGTAGACACATAAATGTATACGTACTGTATAATGTCATTAATCAACTGCATTATTATAATCATAGCGGTTACATGGCTCCCGAGTATGTGATGGAGGGCATTTTCTCCATCAAATCTGATGTTTTTAGTTTTGGAGTCCTGATTCTTGAAATCCTAAGTAGTCGAAAAATCAACAGCTTTAATCATGTTGAAGGCCCATCCAACCTAGTGGCTTTTGTAAGTATTACTGTACATTTTCATCTGTTTTGACTAGGATTGTAAGTAGCAAGTAAAATAAACTTACACGTTATTTGATAATATTATGTGCAAGGCTTGGGAGTTGTGGAACAGAGATGCTGCATTTGAGCTTATGGATCCATCAATAAGTGATTCATGTATCCAACACCAATTCCTCAAATGTGTTCATCTTGGCCTCTTGTGTGTTGAAGATAATGCTCTTGACTCGGCCTACAATGGTTGATTTTATTTCCATGTTAGGAAATGACACTGCAGTTTTACCATTGCCTAAGAAGCCAACATTTTATATCGGAAGCCGGGCACGTCAGAATGAACCTCAAGAGATCAAGTCGTCGCAAGACATTTCAGCTAGTGGTCTTTCCATTTCTACGATGGAAGCAAGATAGAAAGTATGTACACACCATGTGAGAAATTTAGTTATAAATTATTATGTAATGACCGATACTTATTATTTTTATACTATGTTTAAGGTTTGGATTCATTTCCCATTTTCCCTCTGCTAAGCAAATGTAATAACATGAAATATTAGCGATTTTTTACAGTTTGCTCGAAAATCTTGTCACTTATTTGAGACAGATATAGGTGTAGTTTTTAAAATCTTGTCTTTTACTCACTTTAGCTATAGGTATGAGTACGTTATTGGCTTGTTTTGTTCCATAAGAAAGTTGTTCCGTAAAAATAAGCGTTGGTAGCTTTTAGCTAGAGTGCTCTATTCTTAAATAAGATAAGATAGTATTTTTACGATAATAAAACTCAGTAATTTGTCTCAAGAAGAGTTGGAACACTACTACAAATATAGGCAAAGGAATCGCTAATAAGAGACCACCTTATTCAAATAATTGATTACTTAATAAAAGAAACCACACTTTTTCAAAAAACGATCTCTAATAATATAAGTAAAGACACTTCTTATTTAAATAAGTGGTTATTTAATAAAAGAAACCTCACTTTTTAAAAAAGAGATCTCTTATAATACATGAAAAGAGACCTCTTTAATTAAAAAGATGGTTTCTTATCATTTTTTAATATTATTTATTTTCTATGGCTTCCGTTAATAGTAGACATCTCATCTTTTACACATATCGTTCAAGAAAATCTTCTTATCATATTCTTCATGTATCATCTCTCTCTCATTGCAACTCAAAAAAATCTTAACGGCGACTTTCAAAATTCGGCTAATCGTTTGCTTCTCTGACAAATCGATATACATATTCTTGTACCTCTTGCTATGTACATCAAGATCCATATAGATTTTGCTTCGTTTCGTTCTCGTTTCAATCTCCGATTGCAAACTGGCGATTCCGGAAAGTTTTCCGGAGGGCTACTCCACCGTCTCTTAATCAAATCATATACCCGTGCTTCTCTTGTCCTATACTTCAATTTCTATACGAACAAACCTCTAAAAACTGAAGACTTGAGATCAAACAACTCATACTTGAGTTATTGCAAGCTAGCCTAACTCTTTAAGTAGACATCTAACAAGAAATCAAATCTTATCTCAAGACTAAGGAGTCTACTAAGGCATATATCTTCCTGCTAGTTAAACCCTTCGATCCTAGCAAATTCAATATTCCTCAGCAATGGAGGAGCAGCAACAAGAAAAACCAAAGTCACAAACTGAGCTAGCTACCAAAAGATGTAATCCAGGACGAGATACTGATTCGCCTGCCCCCGGAATGTCAACGTGTTTGTAATTAGTCCTGGAGATCGCTCTTTTCCAGTTATGAATTCGGAAAAGCCCGCCTTGGTCGTCAACACTACTACTCTAATGATCAAAATTTTCTGGCCAGTTATAAAACAAGTTATGGACTAAGCATTAATTGTCTCTCGCTTCAGAGTAACTTGCATCCCTTTTATCGGGAACAATATTTTGATTGGTCCTATTTTACTGGTATTAAAGGTTTTACATTGTGGAACCCCACTATTCATCAATACAAGGAAGTTAGTATTTTATCACAGCTGCTGGTGCACAATAGAACATGTCAACTAGTTAAAAGTAGGTGGGCTGAGACAGGAGAGTATATATACTGTAGTCTGTAGATATTTATACGGATTCGGTTGGGATGCTATTGAAGATGATTACAAGGTGGTGATAGCTTACGGATGTATATCTGAATCACAACATGGTGTTGTTTACTCGTTTAAAGTCTGCTTCCTGGACACAACTTGTGCTTTTTACCTGGAGTCAAATATATTCTTTGGATAACGAGGGATCTTATGGTCTTTGGAATAAGATGTATACCGTGGGACCTTTAGATACTACTTCTCTCTATTGTTGGTAGGGAAGCGCATCAGGGCACTTTGGGGCCGGGGAGTGCTATCTCCGCCCCATCCCCGAATTTAAATCCAATCCCCGTTCCCGGCCCGATCCCCGTCGGGGATTATTTTTTATTCCCCATCCCCGGCCCGAACGGGTAACGGGGATCCCCGCGGGGAATCTGGGAATTTCATTTTAAACAAAAAATAATATTGTAGACAATTTTAAACACTAACTAGTGAGTTTGAAACAATTTTTTAAGCACTAAATTAAGATAAAAAATATTACTTAAATAAACAATTATAAATAACATGGAAATGAAGTTATTTAACTACTAGAAAGACAAACATATAAGATTAAAATATCATTTTATTTCCAATATAAAGTATTGAAAATTCGTATATATTAATATATGATTATTTATATATATATATATATATATATATATATATATATATATATATATATATATATATATATATATATTCTTAGCTAAAAATGTGTCAAACATGCCTTAAATAAAAATTATAGATATTCTGTAAAAAAGAATCATCTCCAACGGGACATTACTGTTATCTAAAATTTTAGATAATCCTCTAAAATCCTATCGTATTGGCTATATTTATCGAACCACTAGAGACCAGTAGTAAAACTACACATCATCAATACTACCATATTAAAATAATACATTCTATTTTAAAAATTTGAAATAATAATAACTTGCTATTTTTAAAATATGACTAATAATTATAGCCAACTCCATTGGAGTACAACACCTTACATATATTCAATAAATTTTACATAATTACTATTTTATATCATTTTAGCCACCCATTTTAGCCAATACCATTGGAAATGCTCGGTGCTTCAAAAATTAAAGAAACTTGTCTGCTATGATTCGGAAACAAATGAAATCAAGGATGTTGTCGATAATCTACCTTTTGAATTAGGGTGTGAACCTATTGAAAAAGGGTGCTTTAGTTACACACCTAGTTTGGTTTTCATACACGGAATGAAGTCGATCATGCATTCAGAAGTAGTATTAGTTGTTGCACTTGCTTTGGGTTTTAATGTTACCTTCTCCATTGTTACCGATCATGACAATGGGATGGTTATCTCATCGTCGTTTAAAAGAACATCTTTTGGATTTTGTGTTTTTACTTGGATAACTAGAAAGCTAATTACATATATTATGACAACAGAAAGATTTTGTCCATTGCCCATATGCAATTTCCATATTGATAAATCCGATGATGATTTGCTCATCCTGGTGTTTATATTTTTATATATATTTTTGATAATTTTATTCCAATATTTAATTGCATTTTGCATTAATTTGGATATTTATTTAATAAATCTTAATGTTTTATTGTAGAAAATAAGAATTCCTGAATTTGGAATTAAAGAGCTATTTTGGAGCTAAAAATGGAGAAAATTCGGATTTATTGAGCTACACCCGCTTTCTGCGGTATTTATTTCATATCCGGAGTTGTAGAAATCGGATTTGGACGATCTTACAGTCCACGCGAAGCTTAGAAAATTATCTACAATTCAGAGGGATTAAATATGCAAAAATCCGATTGGAGCAGCTCGAAATATGAGGAGAAAATTCAGTTCCGAATTTTAGTAAAAAAAAAATCTTTTTACTTTTAGAATTTTATTAAATTGTAAAGTGTGTGTATTGATTGATTGGCCATTTGTAAGCTTTGATTAGTGCAGCCGAAAGTTTGTTTTGGTGGAGTGGTTGGGGTGGAAAAGAAGGAAAAAAATGGTTGGCAAAAATGGTGATAATCATGAAAGGTAATGGTGGAGGAATTTTAATTTATGCAATTATGTTGCATGAATGGAGTATAAGAAGAGCACTTGCAGGGGGAGCTACAGAGGAACTAAGACACAAGACACCAACAACAACTTACACTGCAGAACAATTAGCATAAATTATATACATTAGACTACATTCTATTTGATCCAATTCGACTACTGCAGTTTTTGTGGAATTAGAGGCTTGGTTTTCTTTCTTCTCTTTTATGTACATCTTGGCTTAATTCTCCATTTTTATTACAAATTCGAGGTACTCCTTATTTTTATTTTATTTGTTAATATATGTTCTAAATGTCTTGTTTAATTATTTTTGTCAATTCTATTAATCGAATGAGTGAGTAGTTTATTTCTAGGGTTTAAGGGGGAGCCATGTTTACACCACGATAATGTTTTAATCTTACTAGTTATTTAACGGATATAAAATAATTCTAATCGATAAGTTATGAAATTTGATTTGTGTTATCGGCCGGTATCATTAATTAATTATTTGCAAATAGGAATAATAGATCGAGAGATTTTATTCACTAGAGGCATACATACGATTAGCGGAATTGAATTTTAGTTCGAGAGCATAATTGGATTTCCGAGAGCGTTAATGCTTGAGAGAGATTAACACATGCTCTAATTATTTAAATCCGTTAAATTAACTACATCCGTATAATTTGTTTCGGTGTAAACATGGTGAACCCGGTCGCCCTAGACTTTTAGTTAATCGATTTTAAAACACATTTATTTGCGTTATTTACTTATACAAAAATTCTCAATAATTATTAAATTAAAATTGATAAAACCTGTCTCCCTGTGAACGAACATAAAAATATACCGCATCAATTTTGGCGCCGCTGCCGGGGAGGCAAAAATTATCGATTTTAAATTAATTATTTCTTATAGTTTAAATTTTATCTTAAGTGTTAGTGTACAAAAAATGGGAAAAAAACCACAAAAATTCGAGTGTGTAAATTTTCATTACGTTTTTATTCGGTTTTTCATATTTAATTCGAAGCCTAAATCACCTGCCCTGTTTTCAGTTTTATTCGAAAGAAACCCAGCACTTGTTTTCCTTTTATTTCTTCTTCTTAGATTAAACACACAACAGACCCACCTCCCCTGTTTTTCCTGGTTTCAATCGCACCTCTCCCCTTCTCCCACGATCGCGCCATCTCCACCGTACTACCATTCCCTTCCGCCGTGTCACCACCTTCCACCACCACACCTCCTTCAACGCCCCAACCGCATCACTCCACCATCAATCCTCACGCCTCCACGCACCTCCACCCATCTCACTCCGTTTTTCTCCGACCACCCCTCCCTCTTCTCTTTCAATTTAAACGCGCAAACCCCCTATTTCCCATTGCTTTGTACGCGGTTCTGAGTTTGTGTATATCGATTGTAAAATTGAGTTGCGAGTTTGTAATCGAGTCTGTTTATGAGTTAGCTGTATCGCTGTTTATCGTTTTTATTGTTCGAGTTTTGTGTCGAGCCCAGCATCTTTTTCCCACGCAAACTGCCCCTCCCCCATCCCTTCCCCTCTTTCTTCCGAGTTGACTGGGGTCTTCAATACACTAGTATTTTTGCAGCTGAGTTTGTGTTTGAATTCTAAGTTTTGCGGTAATTTGCAGTTCTTATTGTTCGAATTATTTGTTGAGTTCGCGGTTGCTGTGAATACTGAGTCGACCGGGTTGCTTTTCGTCGTTTTCGAGTTTTGTTGGTTAATTGTGTTACCGAGTTGACTCGTGTATAGTTACAAATTGCTGAGTTGCTTTGTTTCTTCTACGAGTTCAGTCGAGTTCTTTACTATGTTTTTGTTGCTGAGTTGTGTTGCGAGTCCTGTTTCATTAGTGTTAGAACTGTTGGTTCTTTTATTTAAGCTGTGAAATCTGAGTTGCCTGGGCGTTGTTTAATTCGCAGATTGTGATTAGTAGAATTGTAGTGCATGAATTTTGGTTCGTAGCATTTATTTACGAGTTGACTCGAAACTCTTGTGATTGGTTGTGTCTTGGCTAGTCATATTTACGAATAAATCATGTCAATTTTTTTGTTAAAATTTTCTGTAAATAAATTTTAATTCGATTTAAGAAAATAAAAAAAAATAAAGGGTTTTAGAATTCGAATTTGGAATTTTTAAAAATAATTTGATTTTTGTTCTTTTCATTTTTAATTAATGAGTTTAGAAATAGAATAATAAATAAATTTTCCATAAAAAAATAAAAGAAAATAAATACATATTTTATTTGTTTAATTTGTTAAATTTTGTGTTAAATTTTTAATTCGTGTTTTTTTCCATTGTCTCATTGGAACTTTAGTTCAAATTGAGACCGGTTTTACTGCTTTTCTTGTTTTTGTTGTTGATGCACAGGTCTACAGAAGACGCATTTATAACTCCTGATTCTACTCGGAATCTTGATTCCGGAGAACCTCTGCAACAATATATAGATAAACAGAGAAATAATACGAAGCGAAAGATCCATTTCTCAGAGATTAAAATGGCCAACCCTCCTGTTAAATCTTTGAAGAACTATTCATAGCCTTCTCCGAGTGGGGTACCAGTTGGTCTCGCTATGCCAGCTATTCAAGCAGCAAACTTTGAGATCAAACCGGCGTTGCTCAGTATGATCCAACATAATCAGTTTGCTGGTCTTCCATCCGAAGACCCTACACTTCATCTGCAAAGGTTTCAACAGCTCTGTTCTACCATTAAACATCAGGGAGTCACTCCAGACCAGTTGAAATCATGTTGTTCGGTTTCTCTCTTCGTGACAAAGCTCAAAAATGGTTGAATGATATTGACTTGACCGAGTGGGATGAGATTGCTCAGGCTTTCTTAACTGAGTTCTTCCCTCCTAACAGAACCTACGATTTGATCGACAAGATGATGGGTTTTAAGCAAGATTATGGCGAATCTCTTCGGGATGCTTGGGACAGATTCAAGGATTATCAACGTGCATGCCCTCACCGTGGTCTTGAGAAGTGGTTTCTGCTTAAACGCTTCTACAATGGTCTTGATCCTGAAACAAAAGGTACAGTTGATAACGCTGCAGGTGGCGTGTTTTTAGACAAAGGAGTTGATGATGCACATGCTTTTCTTTCAAATTTGGCTGCCAATCACTTCAGTAACCCGAGAGCAGCCAAGAAAGGGGGTAAACTTGAAGTGGATGCATATTCTCTATTATCATCTCAACTCGCTGCATTGACTCAGGAGATCCACTCATTGAAGACATCTCAGCCCTCTACTCCACCTATGAGTATCAATGCATTGTCATCCATGGCTCCTATGAATTATCCTGTTTGTGAAGTATGTGGCATCCAAGGCCACTATGGTAACGATTGCCAATACAATGCTCAAAATTCACAAAATTTTCAGATGGAGCAAGCAAATGTTTTCCAACAGAGGCAGCAGTACAATCCGTATTCAAACACTTACAATCCTGGTTGGAAAGATCATCCGAACTTCTCATATAGGAACAATAACGCTCAGAATTCAAATGTTCCTAATCAGCAACAGCAATATCAGCAGTCGTATCAGCCTCCTCCACAGCAGCAGTATAGGCCCCCGCAAGGACCTATGAATCCCCCTGGATTTCAGAAGCCCTATCAGAATTATGCTCCTCAAGCCAATCAAGATGCACAGGATGATAATCAAGGTGATATGATGAAGATATTGTTGCAAATGCAAAAGAATATGGAGGATACCAATAGGAAGATGAACCAGATAGAGATTCATAATAAGATGCTAGAACATCAGATTGCTCAAATGGCTAGTTCTTCGTCTACAAGGCAACAAGGCTCTCTACCAGCACAACCAACTCAGCCAAAGGAAAATGTGAATGCCATTACTCTTAGGAGTGGCCATACATATGATGCTCCTCCAATGCCTACTGACGATGTTCCTACTAAGAAAGAAAAAGAGAATTCTGAGGAAGACAAGGTAGAGAAAGTTGTTGAAGACACAAACGAAGGTGAAACTGAGGAAAGCAAGGAAAAGGACAAAGAAAAGACTGCAGTCACCCCTCCACCATTTGTGCCAAAGCTCCCATTCCCTAGCAGGATGAACAGAACTAAGGTGGACCGACAGTTTGGTAAGTTCATGACACTTGTCAAGAACCTTGAGGTAACAGTTCCTTTCATTGATTTAATTTCTCAAGTTCCATCTTATGCAAAGTTTCTCAAGGATATTCTCACTAAGAAAAGGTCCTTTGGTAAGGTAGAGACAGTAGCTTTTACTGAGGAGTGTAGTGCTGTTTTACAGAATAAGTCTCCACCTAAGCTTAAAGATCCTGGTAGTTTTTCGATCCCGTGTCATTTAGGTGCATTGTTTATTGATAAAACTTTATGTGATTTAGGCGCTAGAGTCTCAGTCATGCCTCTCTCGATTTTTCACAAATTAAACATGGGAGAATTAAAATGTACAAAGATGACTTTGCAAATGGCAGACCGTTCGATAAAATATCCTCTTGGAATTTTAGAGGGTATGCCTGTTAGGGTTGGAAAATTCTATATTCCTGTAGACTTTGTAGTTCTAGATATGGAAGAGGATAGCCAAATACCTATTATTTTAGGTAGACCATTTCTCTGTACTGCAGGTGCTGTAATTGATGTTAAAAGTGGGACTCTCACATTGAGCGTTGGTGATGATAAAATTACTTTTACTCTAACCTCTGCTCTTAAATCCCCTTTGCTTGAGAATACTTGCTGCAGGATTGATGTTATAGATGAAATTGTCCAATATGAGACGCCTCAGATTCTATTGAATGATGCATTGGAAGCAGTGCTCATGCTTGAAGCATACGAAGGAGAAGGACATGCTGAAGTCGATTCATTGATTCTTGAGTTGGATGGTGTAGCTGATCCGAATTATGAGGTAACCAACACTGTCACTTCTTGTGGTCAACCTCAGGTAAAAAAGTTAGAGTTAAAGCCTTTGCCATCTAATCTTAAATATGTGTTTCTTGATGATGAAAAGACTTGTCCTGTGATTGTTAGCTCTAGTCTAGATGATAACCAGGTTTTTAAGCTTCTTACTGTTTTGTGTGTGCATAGAAAAGCTATTGGGTATAGTATTGATGATCTTACAGGGATTAGCCCAGACTTTTGCATGCATAGAATTCACTTAGATGATGACCATAAGCCTTGCATACAGGGACAACGTCGCTTGAACCCTAACATGCAAGAGGTTGTTAAAAAAGAATTTTTGAAGTTGTTAGATGCGGGCATCATTTACCTGATTTCCGATTCTAAATGGGTAAGCCCAGTTCATGTAGTTCCTAAGAAAGGAGGAACAATGGTAATTAAGAATGATAAAGATGAATTAATTGCCACTCTAATTGTCACCGATTGGCAAATGTGCATTGATTACCGTAAGTTAAACACTGCTACTAGAAAAGATCATTACCCTCTCCCATTTATTGATCAGATGCTTGAAAGACTTGCTAAGCATAAGTACTTTTGCTATTTAGATGGATATTCAGGGTTCTTTCAGATCCCCATACATCCTGATGACCAAGAAAAGACTACATTTACTTACCCATATGGTACTTTTGCATATCGTAGAGTGCCTTTTGGATTGTGCAATGCCCCTGCTACTTTTCAGCGTTGCATGACTGCCATATTTTCTGATTTCATAGAGTCTATCATGGAAGTATTTATGGATGATTTCAGTGTTTATGGGTCTGATTTTGATGTATGTCTGCATAATCTTTCTAAAGTGCTTAAACGTTGTGAAGAGGTGAATTTGGTTTTGAATTGGGAAAAGTGCCACTTCATGGTAAATGAAGGAGTGGTACTTGGTCACTTGATTTCTGAACGTGGCATCCAGGTTGACAAAGCAAAAATTGAGGTGATTGAGAAGCTTCCTCCTCCTGTTAATGTCAAGGGAGTGAGGAGTTTCCTTGGTCATGTGGGTTTTTATCGTCGTTTTATAAAAGATTTTTCAAAAATTGCAAAACCCCTCACTCAATTGTTGCTTAAGGATGCCACCTTTGTGTTTACTGACGCTTGTTTGGAGTCTTTTAACAGGATCAAGGAAGCTTTGATAAGTGCTCCAATCATACAGCCGCCAGATTGGAATCTTCCATTTGAAATTATGTGTGACGCAAGTGATTATGCTGTTGGAGCAGTTCTCGGTCAAAGGAAAGACAAGGTATTGCATGCCATCTACTATGCAAGTAAAACCTTGGACGAAGCTCAAGTTAATTATGCTACTATCGAGAAGGAGCTTCTAGCTGTGGTCTATGCTCTTGACAAGTTTCGGGCATATCTCATTGGCTCCAAAGTCATTGTTCACATTCAGCACTGAAATATCTGTTGGCCAAGAAAGAAGCAAAACCAAGGCTTATTCGTTGGATTCTGTTACTCCAGGAATTTGACTTGGAAATCAAAGACAAAAAGGGTGCTGAGAACGTGGTTGCAGATCATCTTTCACGACTGCGTTTCACATCAGATGTTGCATCTTATACTCCTATTAACGACTCTTTTCCTGATGATCATTTATTTGATGTTGCCAATAAAACTCCATGGTATGCAGACTTTGAAAATTTTTGTGTGAATGGCTCTCATCCTCCAGACTTGACCTATCAACAACGAAAGCGGTTCCATCATGATGCTAAACAATATTTTTGGGATGACCCTTTCATGTATCGAAAGTGTGCTGATGGGATCTTTCGTAAATGTGTCCCTGAGTTTGAAGTAAATGACATTCTCAAGCATTGTCATTCTCTTGCATGTGGAGGGCACCATGGTCCTTCTAAAACTGCTGCTAAGGTACTTCAATCCGGTTTCTTTTGACCTTCTCTATTTAAAGATGCTCGTGCTTTCTGTTTGGCTTGTGATGCATGTCAAAGAACGGGTAATATTTCTAAACGCAATGAGATGCCTCAGACCGGTATTCTTGAGGTCGAGATATTTGATGTATGGGGTATTGATTTTATGGGACCGTTCCCAACTTCTTGTGGAATGAAATACATCTTAGTTGCAGTTGACTACGTTTCCAAGTGGGTTGAAGCAATTGGATCATCAACCAATGATTCAAAGGTTGTTATGAAACTCTTCAAAAACATCATTTTCCCGCGCTTTGGAGTTCCAAGAACGGTGATAAGTGATGGTGGTTCTCATTTTCACCATCGATAATTTGAAACTTTGTTGAAGAAGTATGGTGTCACTCACAAGGTTGGTCTTGCTTATCATCCTCAAACAAGTGGCCAAGTCGAGGTTTCAAATCGTCAAATTAAAAGCATTCTAGAGAAGGTGGTTGCAAAATCTAGAAAATATTGGTACTTAAAGCTAGATGATGCTTTGTGGGATTATCGGACAGCATATAAGACCCCTATTGGAACTACCCCATATCGGTTAGTATATGGCAAGGCATGTCACTTGCCAGTTGAGTTGGAACATCGTGCTTTTTGGGCTATAAAAGAACTCAACATGGATTTAAAGGCTGCGGGACAAGCAAGACTTCTTCAATTAAATGAATTAGATGAGCTTCGATTTGATGCTTATGATAATTCCCGGATTTACAAAGAGAGAACGAAGAAAATGCATGATAAGATGATCCAGCGAAGAGATTTTCAAGTTGGTGACAAGGTATTGTTATTTAACTCAAGGCTCCGACTCTTTCCTGGGAAGCTTAAATCTAGATGGTCTGGACCCTTCACTATAACTGGAGTTAAATTTCATGGTGCTATTGAGATCATGGGGCAAGATGGAGAAAAATTTAAGGTAAACGGTCAACGCCTTAAATTATATGTGGACGGCGCATTTTTTGGAAAAATAGAGACGATTCGACTCGACAATCTCTCCATGGAACCTTGATTCGAAGGCAGAAGTCAAGCTAATGACGGTAAAAGAGCGCTTATTGGGAGGCAACCCAATGGTTTGAGCAGGCTATTAGGGGAGTATTTCTTACTTTTCTTTATATTTCTTACTTTTTTTTTATATAATTGTTCATTGAGGACAATGAACCACTTAAGTGTGGGGATGAGTTCTCGATGATTAATAAAATCAAAAAATAAATAAATTAATTAGAAAATTAATTGTCTCGTCTCGTAGTGTGTTAACAAGGATAGGTACACATCTTGTGAGCTTATTTTGCATGATTATTTGACATGTCATATCTCTAGAAAATCATTTGTTACTTGATGATTCCTTGTTCGTGCTTGCGAAAAATTTTAAAACTTGAGATACATCTTTGTCAAATTTAGTGAGTACTGAAGCATGCTTTCACCCTGTGAGATCTTGAGCCTAATTTATGATTGGTACATTTTATATCGATCAAATTTTTATTGTTGTGTGTTGTTCATCATTAAGTATGTCGCTCTAGAACTTGTTTCAAACCATTTTGAGATTACATGATATCTGTACGCATGAAAATGATAAAGGCACTAGGATTAACCATATTTATCCAAACAGTACTCTTGAATCATATATCCTTAGTGAACCCCATTGAGCTTTTTATCCGTTATTTTTGTGTATCACCAATCTAAATTCTTGAGCCTACTCATTTATTCTTCTCTAGATTCACTAGTAGAGCATTTTTGATTCATTTGGAGGTTGGTGAGTGAATAGTGTGGGGATTTCTTTGTTAAAGTGTGAAAATTTGGTGGGAATAAAAAAAACAGAAAGAAAAAAAAGAAAAAAGAAAATAAAAGATCGAATAGAGTTGTGTTCATTGGTTTGTGCAATATGAAAGTGGAAAAGTACATATAATATGTGCTTGGAGTTTAATGCTTGTGAGAGTCTGATCAGCTTTTACATGATCGAAATTTCATGTTGAGTGTTTTAATTAGAAATGAACATTGTGCTCTATTAGTTTGTCGAGTTAGCCACTTGTTAGCCTTTTTCTTGATTCCCTACCCTTCACCTTAGCCACGTTACAACCTTTAACAAAGACCTTTTGATTTGTGCATGCATGTATACAAAGTAGTGGAGATTTGGTGGACAACCAAGCATATGGTAGCACATGACTTAATTGATTGAACTTGAGCGAATACACTTCACCTATACACTTGTGTGATTTGAGAGTTATGTGAGATTAATTTTATATCCATAGCATGTTACTCATTGAATGCGGCATTGATATATATTTCATGATCTTTTTGTCTATCTAGACTGTGTGCTTGCTTGGATAGTCATGTGCATATGATGTGTAAGTGAGCAGACTTTCAGTATTGTGCAATTGAGGTTTACTGGTGTGGAGTACTATGATATGTTGCATACTTGAGACTTGGCAGAAAAAAAAATCGGATTTTGTGGGTAAATTCACTATAAACCCTCACGAGACAAAACTCGTCCTACTAGGGCTACCTAGGGGTTTAACGGCTTGTTGCATAAACTCAATGCAATCGTGTCATCTACGAAAGTGATATTAGTTAGGATTTAGTTTTTATTTCGCTTATTTCCCCGAGGACGTGCAAATGCTTAGTGTGGGGATGTTTGATAAGTTATATTTTTATATATATATATTTGATAATTTTATTCCAATATTTAATTGCATTTTGCATTAATTTGGATATTTATTTAATAAATCTTAATGTTTTATTGTAGAAAATAAGAATTCCTGAATTTGGAATTAAAGAGCTATTTTGGAGCTAAAAATGGAGAAAATTGGATTTATTGAGCTACGCCCGCTTTCTGCGGTATTTATTTCATATCCGGAGTTGTAGAAGTCGGATTTGGACAATCTTACGGTCCACGCGAAGCTTAGAAAATTATCTACAATTCAGAGAGATTAAATATGTAAAAATCCGATTGGAGCAGCTCGAAATATGAGGAGAAAATTCAGTTCCGAATTTTAGTAAAAAAAAAATCTTTTTACTTTTAGAATTTTATTAAATTGTAAAGTGTGTGTATTGATTGATTGGCCATTTGTAAGCTTTGATTAGTGCAGCCGAAAGTTTGTTTTGGTGGAGTGGTTGGGGTGGAAAAGAAAGAAAAAAATGGTTGGCAAAAGTGGTGATAATCATGAAAGGTAATGGCGGAGGAATTTTAATTTATGCAATTATGAGGCATGAATGGAGTATAAGAAGAGCACTTGCAGGGGGAGCTACACAGGAACTAAGACACAAGACACCACCAACAACTTACACTGCATAACAATTAGCATAAATTATACACATTAGACTACATTCTATTTGATCCAATTCGGCTACTGCAGTTTTTGTGGAATTAGAGGCTTGGTTTTCTTTCTTCTCTTTTATGTACATCTTGGCTTAATTCTCCATTTTTATTACAAATTCGAGGTACTCCTTATTTTTATCTTATTTGTTAATATATGTTCTAAATGTCTTGTTTAATTATTTTTGTCAATTCTATTAATCGAATGAGTGAGTAGTTTATTTCTAGGGTTTAAGGGGGAGCCATGTTTACACCACGATAATGTTTTAATCTTATTAGTTATTTAACGGATATAAAATAATTCTAATCGATAAGTTATGAAATTTGATTTGTGTTATCGGCCGGTATCATTAATTAATTATTTGCAAATAGGAATAATAGATTGATAGATTTTATTCACTAGAGGCATACATACGATTAGCGGAATTGAATTTTAGTGCGAGACCATAATTGGATTTCCGAGAGCGTTAATGCTTGAGAGAGATTAACACATGCTCTAATTATTTAAATTCGTTAAATTAACTACATCCGTATAATTTGTTTCGGTGTAAACATGGTGAACCCGGTCGCCATAGACTTTTAGTTAATCGATTTTAAAACAGATTTATTTGCGTTATTTACTTATACAAAAATTCTCAATAATTATTTTTTATTTTAAAAATAATTCGTAACAATTAAATTAAAATTGATAAAACCTGTCTCCCTGTAAACGAACATAAAAATATATTGCATCATGTTTTTATTCTTTTTACTTGTAATTCCTCTCTTATCTAGAAGTTTACCCTAAATACGATGATACCAATGACCTCTTGATCACGCGGGAGGTCTAGGGTTCAAATTTTCCAAAGACAAAGATAAGATGGGGGTGTGAGAGACCCAAAATTTGTCACTTGTAGTGTAGCAGCTTGAATGGAATTGCTTGACCTGATGATGCGCATCTTGCTGTGGGCGTGACAAAGAACAAGCAGGTTTTGTTTGGAAATAAGCTGAGCACAGTAGAAAGGGTAGATCAAACAACAAGCAGGTTTCAATCTCTAGTAATTTCTGTCAATTGCTTTTAGTTGCAGTCATAATCTCATCTTGTCCAGACTGTTTCCAAATCATATGTTGATCGCGTGAATTTAATAATTATGGACTTGGTATATACTGCTTTGATGCTCATTAAGATAATGATCTTGATTACTTTCAGATTTGGTAAATTGAACTATACATGTATTTCATTTTTAATACTTCTCCTTTCATGGTGAATGATGCTATCCATTATTATTTTTCTGGTCATGAATACAGAAGCCTGTACAAGTGTGCTTGTTAGAAACTTGGGTAGGTTTGGATAGGTGGTTAAGAAGGGTTGGTTTTGATACGATTAAAATTTAAAAATTCGTTTTTGAGAAAATTTTAAAACTAAAGTATTATTTTTTGGTAATTTATAAAAGAATTAAAATAATATTACATATTAAATCCAAAATCCAACACTTTTTGAACTAGTCACAAAATGGGATAAGAGAAAATTATTATTATTAACTTAGGGAGTTTATTAATTAATCGAGTATTAATTTCAAAAGATTCTACTGTAATATCATTTACTATGATTGACATTCCATAATTCAATTTTTTTTTATTTTTTTTTTGGAACAAAATATTCATCCTCTAACATTAGCAGATTTTGACATTTCTTCAATTCTCCACTCACATTTTAAAAGCTCTGGGCTGTGGAATGCCTAATTCTTACAAAATGAGGTAGCATTCTTACTCTTTTAAGATAGAGTGCCACTGCTAGAAATCAGATTACTTGCAGGTTACAAAAAGAAATTCATTCATGAATTAATAACTTGTAGGAAATAAAAATAATAAATGGAAGGCAAAACTAATAAATATTTTTACCCCTTCAGGGTAAAGTTGATATTTCTAGTTATCTGCAGTTCTGAACAAAAACTTTAGAGTAAACTCTTCAACTAAGTGCCGAACATCCAGTCTTGAGAAAGGATGTGAAGAGAGTTAGAAATAAGTATTAGGAAAACCATCTAAATATTATTTTAAGTCTCCAGCACCATGAGAATATTAAAACTACGTCCAGATGTTTACAGACCAACTACTACACTCACCCACAAAAGCTACTGCCCCTTATGGTTTCAGAGCCAAGGCCAACCCAAGCTTTGCAGTCTTGTCCACGGCCTTGGTGTCAACTTCACCAGATATTGTGAATAGGGACTTGGGACGCCACTCATGCTGGATAAGAGCATGAACCTTCCCAGAATTATTTACCCGCGCCTGTAAACTCTTCAACTAAGTGCCGAACATCCAGTCTTGAGAAAGGATGTGAAGAGAGTTAGAAATAAGTATTAGGAAAACCATCTAAATATTATTTTAAGTCTCCAGCACCATGAGAATATTAAAACTACGTCCAGATGTTTACAGACCAACTACTACACTCACCCACAAAAGCTACTGCCCCTTATGGTTTCAGAGCCAAGGCCAACCCAAGCTTTGCAGTCTTGTCCACGGCCTTGGTGTCAACTTCACCAGATATTGTGAATAGGGACTTGGGACGCCACTCATGCTGGATAAGAGCATGAACCTTCCCAGAATTATTTACCCGCGCCTTCACTGTGGTCAAAGGATCCAGTGCATGCTGTGTCCCAACAGTGATGGTGTTCTCGTTGGTTGAGAAGTTGTGAGTTACCTCCGCACCAACTGCTGAATTTGTCAAAGTACTCAACAGATGGTAGTAAGATGCCTTTAACAGGTTACCCTTTTCATTCCTGAATCGAAGTTACTTAGTCATATTATGCACAGAAAGTAAGATTTAAGTGCATGACACCAGTGCAATTCAAAACAAGACAGTAGCAAGGTTGTGCCACTTATGATGCTGACACTCTTGATGTGATATTAAAACTAACTAAAAGCATTAGTTATGTTAATGACAGAAAACTAAGAAAACTAGCCACTACAGAAGTAATGCTGAAGAAATACTTACACAGCCAAGGAAGCAATTAGATCAGCATTGGTGAAGCTAAGGCCAACATTATACTTGGTAAAATTCCAAGTTTTGGTGTCAAAGGAGACATCAGCTCCAACTGAAGCAACACTAGTTCCAATCACCGAAGAGAAGTTGATAGTCGGGGCAGTAAACCCAACAGTACCAGTGGTGATCCCAGCATAGTCATGCAAGTATTGGAGTTCAAGCTGTACATACGTAGTGTTAACACAAGTTACTTCCCATGAGAAACAAGGAAATACATGAAGAAAAAAGAGATTAACTACCTGTGGAAATTGCTCACTTCAGAAATCAAATTATGGATACCTTGGTAGATCTTTCGTCAAGAACTTTGAAGCTAATTATTGACTTCCAACCGGGATAAGCTTCATCAGTAGTAATGGTCCCCAACAACTGGTGTCATTCAGAAGGGTCAATTAGATAAACCAAATACATTAGAGCATATCTCACATAGCACACTTAGATTAACTAAAACACAACACAGCACAAACCAATCTCACAACCTGAAAAGATAAGGCTAACTTAATTTACCCGTCAAACCAAACTTAACACCAATACAATGGTGAAATAAAAAACTTACAATTCAAGGCCACAATGATGATATAAATGGGACAATTGTAAATTGGATGTAACAAAGTCATGCCGATTAGGTTTTGTACGAACACTTTCCAGCAAAATAATATCGATGAAATATAGTATTTTTGACAGAACGCTAGGCACATTATCTTGACAAAACTGAGCACCTGTAATAAGACCATCAAGCAGGATTCAAATAATTATTGCTTCACTTGCCACTGAACCAAATGGACCATTCACCATTGTATTTAAATCACAATATAAAAATATTCTTTTTAGACTATACATGCCATATAACAAACAACCAATCCATTAAAGACATGTGTAATCCATATCTGTGCACAAGCTCGCGGGATGGCTACACATCCACACCAATAGATGGCCCTGTCCCTTGTACACTTATTCCTATACATACGGGGCAATCTCTAAAAAAAGGTCAACCTTTTTCTAAATTATGTATCGAGCACGTTAGCTTATTACAAGAAGTTGCTTCAAACAAGCAACATTAGGCTAAAACATATATTACCATGTACACCAAGTCCCCCGCCAAATAAATGGTATTACACACATACATAAACAAATTTTAGTTACCGGCTACACAATAGAGATTAACAAAACCAACCACAGAGCGGAGCGGAGGAAAAATGCTGGTAAAGTTTGATTCAAATTTCAATTCACAACTAGGTTAATAAAACAAAGTGCAATGAAAATTACGTTAGAGGCAGTGTGTTATACACCAGGCCCACCAGGCCCAAGGCCCAATAACTCGGGTTTATTCAAGGCACAAGTCCAGGGGCAAGAAAGTAATTAACTAAAAGAAGGAACAGCTTATGAGGGGAGAAAGGGGATTAGGTCAAGTATGGAATATCTTGTATCTGAGAGGAGGGTTTGGGAGAGGCTGGCATCTCGAAAGTCCAGTGTTATCTTTTCCATTTAGTTGTTATTTTCCTTCTGTAATTCAAACATTGTTCGTATTTATTCGATTAATCAAGCCCCAATATATTGTTACGGCTGCTCTGTGTTCTATTTTGCTTTAAGTATAACTAATTCCATTACAAGTGGTATCAGAGCCTTAGATCTATGGCGCCTACGACTCCAACAGTGGCTCAACGAGTGGAAGAATTAGAAGAAGCGGTGGCTAGTATGGAGACAAAGACGGCGGAATTAGTTTCTAAGGCGGTGGAGAAGGCGATTGGAGCGATGAAGTTATCGTTGGCAGATCTGATTGTACAAGGACAGTCGGAGAACTCAAAAAAATACAGTGGGGATATGGATAATCTGTGGACAAGAGTAGAGGGAAGGATGGCGCGTGCGAAGGAACATCAGGATTCGATGCTGTTTGCTATGAAGCACGACTTAGAACGATTCCAAAATGAGGTAAGGTCTTCCATCACATCTCTTCATTCCACTCACATACCTGTTGTTGACAAGTTGGGGGGAAGCCCAGCGAGTGGGGAATCCTCAGTTCAGGGGGCGGTACAAACCCCAAACAAAGGAACGATGATGGGGGGTGGTTTGGTAACACAAATGCTGAAAAAGGGGGCTATGGCGTAGGGGGGTCGGGTGGAGGACCTGGGAATTGGAAGTATAGGAAACTCGATATGCCCGTTTTTGATGGGACGGATCCAGATGGGTGGGTTTTGAGGATCGAACGATATTTTGGGTTTTATCGTTTGACAGAGGAAGAAAAGTTGGATGCAGTGGTGGTGGCTATGGAGGGAGATGCACTTAGGTGGTACCAATGGGAGCATAACAGACGCCCTATCCGGTTGTGGGCAGACCTAAAACAATTTGTGTTACAGAGATTTAGACCGGCAAGTGGAGGATCCCTGTATGAACAATGGCTGTCTACTACCCAGGTTTCCACAGTCCAAGAGTATCAACGACGGTTTATTGAAACTGCTGCTCCCCTCGATCGGGTTTCTGAAAATATCTTGTTGGGCCATTTTGTTAATGGATTAAAAGAGGAGGTCAGGGCAGAGGTGAGGTTGTTAAATCCTATCAGCTTAGATCAGGCAATGGAATTGGCAGTCCGTGTGGAAGAGAAACTAAAAGTGGCTGGGGTTCGAAAACCAAGTTTGGGAACGGTGAAGACAGTGGCATACTCATCTTACAGTAGAGGGGGGTTTAGTGGTCCATATTCAGCGGCTAGTGGTGTGACTAGCCCCACAAGTAGCCTCAAAAGTTGGACAGCAGGATCGACGGACTCCCAAGCATCCGTTTATTCTCCAAAATCCAGCCAATATTCAGGGGGTACTGGCAAACCAATGGGAGAAATCAAGCGACTTACAGAAAAAGAATTACAGGAAAAGAAGGCAAAGGGCCTATGCTTTAGGTGTGATGAAAAATGGGCAATGGGCCATCGATGTCGAAAAAAAGAGCTTAGTGTGCTGTTGATAGGGGAGGAGGACGAAGATGACTTTGAGGAAGGAAACAACGAACCACCAGCCTCTCCAACTAAGGAAATTTGCCCCGAGGTATCACTCAACTCTGTGATTGGTATTTCAAACCCGAAAACGATGAAGCTGCTGGGAGTTATTGGGGATATAGAGGTGGTGGTGATGGTGGACCCAGGGGCCACCCATAATTTCTTGTCCTTAAATGTGGTGGAGAAACTGCAGATTCCGGTGACAGATTCAGGGCAGTTTGGAGTTTCTTTGGGTAATGGCGAAGCAATTAAGGGGAGGGGAGTGTGTAAAAATGTGGTGGTCCATTTGGAAGGAGGAGTGGAAGTGCAGGAGGATTTCTTACCATTGACACTTGGTAATTCGGATGTAATACTCGGAGTAAAATGGTTGGAGACTTTGGGTCCGGTGATTACGAATTGGAAAACCCAAGAAATGAGTTTTGAAATAGAGGGGAAACCAGTTACTATTGTTGGAAATTCTTCCCTGGTACACTCTAAGATATCGCTTAAGGCAATGATACGCAGCTTGAAGAAAAATGGAGGAGGGTATTGGATAGAATGCAATCAACTGGAAGGTGCAGCAGTTCACAATCAGACCCTAGAAGAAAGGCTGCTCAAGGTTCCCCGGTATTTGGGTCCGGTTATTGGTAAGTATAGCAGTGTGTTTGATGATCCAAGGGGCTTACCACCTGTTCGTGGTCACGAACATGCCATAAATTTGAAGCAAGGCAGCAACCCAGTTGGGGTAAGACCCTATCGTTATCCCCAGATTCAGAAGGACGAAATAGAAAGACTAATAAGGGAGATGCTAGCAGCTGGGTTCATAAAACCTTCCAAAAGTCCTTTCTCAAGTCCGGTTTTGCTCGTTAAGAAGAAAGACGGGTCGTGGCGCTTTTGCGTCGACTACCGAGCATTAAACAAAGAAACCATCCCGGATAAGTATCCAATACCCGTTATTGACGAATTGCTTGACGAACTACATGGGGCCAAGATTTTCTCGAAGTTAGATTTAAAAGCGGGGTACCACCAGATTCGGGTGCAGCCGGAAGACACTCACAAAACAGCTTTTCGCACCCACGATGGCCACTACGAGTTCGTGGTGATGCCTTTCGGGCTGACAAACGCACCTGCCACGTTTCAGTCCCTAATGAACGAGGTGTTTCGTCCATTCTTGCGAAAATCGGTACTGGTTTTCTTTGACGACATCCTAATTTATAGCACCTCGGCAGATGAGCATCTACATCACTTGACCCAGGTGTTAGACAAACTGAAGGAACACCAACTGTTTGCAAACTTCAAGAAGTGCGAATTTGGTAAAAGTACAATTTCATACTTGGGGCATATAATTTCGAGTGCTGGTGTAGCTGTGGATAGTGATAAGGTCAGGGCGATGATGGAATGGCCACGCCCCCGAAACTTGAAGGAATTAAGGGGGTTTTTGGGGTTAACCGGTTACTACCGACGTTTTATTGCTAAATATGGCCAGATTGCACTGCCGCTAACTCAGCAATTAAAGAAAGATAATTTTGGCTGGAATGAAAATGCTACCAGGGCTTTCGAAGAATTGAAATCTGCAATGACCCAACCCCCTGTGCTTGCCATGCCCAATTTCAATAAGACGTTTGTAGTTGAAGCCGACGCATCGGGGTACGGACTCGGTGCAGTTTTGATGCAAGACCAGAGGCCTTTGGCGTTTTTTAGCAAGCAGTTAGGCCCCCAGGCACAAGCAAAATCAATCTACGAAAAAGAATTAATGGCCATATGCCTGGCTATAGAAAAATGGAAGCATTATTTACTTGGCAGACATTTTATAGTACACACTGACCAGCAGAGCTTAAGACATGTCATGCTTCAACGAGAGGTTAATGGTGAGTATCAAAAATGGGTCAGAAAATTGTTGGGGTTCGATTTTGAGGTGCAGTACAAACCTGGGATTACTAATAAGGCAGCTGATGCCTTGTCTCGAAAAGTGGAGGAAGGGGTGAGTCTAGGGGCTATGGTGACTACCACTGGAGTGGTATGGGAAGAACTGGAAGCTGAGATTTCCCAAGATGCAACCTTGCAACTGATTCGCACGGGTTTGCAGTCCCAGGACCGAGAATTTAACGGTTTTTACTTGAAGGAAAACAAACTGATGTATAAAGGGCGTGTGGTTATCCCCAAGAAGTCGAAGTTTGTTTCAATATTACTTCGAGTTTATCATGATTCAGCCATGGGAGGCCATGCTGGGGAATTAAAAACTTATTTGAGGATGGCAGGAGAGTGGTTTTGGGTGGGAATGAGAAGAGATGTAGCTATACATGTTCAACGGTGTGTGACTTGCCAGCAACAAAAATCTTCGCAACAATCACCATCTGGGTTGCTTCAACCGTTACCCATTCCAACCGTAGTGTGGCAGGATATTTCGATGGATTTTGTGGATGGTTTGCCCTTATCCCAGGGGTTTAATGCGATTCTTGTGGTGGTGGACAGGTTATCGAAGTATGCCCATTTCATAGGCCTTCGACACCCTTACAGCGCAATAACAGTAGCAGACCAGTTCATTAAGGAGATAGTGAGACTACATGGTTTCCCCGCTTCGATTGTATCAGATCGTGATCGGATTTTTTTGAGTACCTTCTGGAAAGAGATCTTTAGAGTACAAGGGACTGAATTGAACCGTAGCACAGCTTACCACCCGCAGTCCGACGGGCAAACTGAAATCGTGAACAAGAGTGTTGAAACGTACCTGAGATGCTTCATTGGGGGAAAACCGAAGACCTGGGCTCGTTGGTTACCATGGGCTGAGTTCTCCTACAATACATCACCCCACGTCTCTACCAAGGTGAGCCCTTTTAAAGCTTTGTATGGATGTGATCCCCCACATTTGTTGCGTGTGGGCGCAGGGCAAACACAAGTGGCTAGTCTGGATGAGCTATTGCAAGAACGGGATGCCATACTTGATGATTTACAGTTTCATTTGATTCGAGCTCAGCACCAGATGAAGTTGAGGGCAGACTCTAAACGTAGAGAGGAGGTGTTTAAGGTAGGGGAGCAAGTGTACTTACGGTTACAACCATATCGACAGAGCTCCCTAGCGAGGCGTCCCTACGAGAAGCTAGCAGCTCGTTACTACGGTCCTTATACGATCCTTCAGACCATTGGGAAGGTGGCTTATAAGCTGGAACTACCAGCCACCAGTAAAATTCATCCGGTGTTTCATGTGTCCCAACTCAAAAAAGCTATTGGGCCAGCTCCTGTTTCTGCCCAGATTCCACCACAAATGACATCGGAACTGCAGTTGGAGGTGGAACCTGAGAACGTGTTGGGGGTTCGAAAGGTACAGGTTGGTAATGCAGTAAGAGAAGAAGCATTGATTCAGTGGAAAGGGTTGCCAGAATTTGATGCTACTTGGGAGGACATCAATTTGACTGCTCAGCGTTTTCCTTCTTTCCACCTTGAGGACAAGGTGTTGCTTCAGGAGGAGGGTAATGTTATACACCAGGCCCACCAGGCCCAAGGCCCAATAACTCGGGTTTATTCAAGGCGCAAGTCCAGGGGCAAGAAAGTAATTAACTAAAAGAAGGAACAGCTTATGAGGGGAGAAAGGGGATTAGGTCAAGTATGGAATATCTTGTATCTGAGAGGAGGGTTTGGGAGAGGCTGGCATCTCGAAAGTCCAGTGTTATCTTTTCCATTTAGTTGTTATTTTCCTTCTGTAATTCAAACATTGTTCGTATTTATTCGATTAATCAAGCCCCAATATATTGTTACGGCTGCTCTGTGTTCTATTTTGCTTTAAGTATAACTAATTCCATTACACAGTGTCCACTTTGACATCCAGAGTAGCAGTTCCGTGCTTCAGCTGTGTACCAACATCGACCAACAATAACTCCCCTTTCTTGGTAGCCGAAGATGAGAAAACCTAGAAGACAACAATATATCAAATATATTATGTGAACATATAACAATAAGCTAAGTAAACCACAAAGATAGATCGATAATTCAGTCATTCGAGATTTCTGTACAATGGGGAAAGGGGTGATTAAAAGAGCACAGCATGTACCAAATATTTTGGCATCATTTTCATTAGGACCTATTTGCTCAATCCTAATTTTTATCCAACACAAAACTAAGCACAACATATCCAATAATTCCGATTAAATAGTTAACAAGAACCCTAACAACTAAACAGATAAAAAGCATCAATACAACACACTAGTATAAAACTACATAAACAGATCTAAAACAAAGCAAAAAAATAAAATTAAAAAACTCACAGCTCCAGTAGTAGAGTTAGTAGTGATTGAGAACTTCTGGTCACTTTGATAATCCCTATACAAAAGATCTACAACACAAAAAAAAAAAAATTCAAAAAATAAATAAATACATACAAACAATATTTATACAGATAGAGATAGTAAGGAGAGAAGCTAAAAGACCTCGAGTTTTTTTGCCGATGTCGGAGAAAAGACCAGGTCCCTTGCTCATAGCTTCGTTGAATTCTTAACAAACACACTCACAATTGTATCTATTGTGTTTCTCTTGTGTGTGTATACATGAAATAAAAAGCCCCCTAATTCTTGAGCAAGGGGTCAATTTGTGTTTATTACTGCTCGTTGGATCTGGACTGTTGATGTAGCCTTCTGTTTCCACCGTTGATTGATGGGTAAGGATTGTGAATAAATTTATGTTTAAACATAAAAAAAAACTGTAAGTATTATCTTTTCTATTTTTTAATAACAAATTAATTTCCTTTTTTAAATAAAATATATTTTTTTATATTTTATCTGATTAAAATTTTTTCTTTTTAAAAATATTATGAGCAATTTGTTTAATAAAATAACATAATTATATTATAATTATTATTAACTAATCAGGTTTTTGCTCAAGTCAGAACCTCTTATTTTGGTGATATATGAGATCTAATCTCATCCCTTCATTTTAATCTAATCTAATGGTCCCGCTATGGACACCCACCAGATCCATAATTCAATCATTCGAGGTTTCTATACAACGGGGAAAGGGGTGATTAAAAGAGCACCGCATGTACCAATTATTTTGGCATCATTTTCATTAGGACCTACTACCTTATAACCCGTGCAATGCACGGATTTCTTGTATTATATTATAATTTTTATTTAATATTATAATTATGTTTTTGCATAATTATTATTTTTAATAATTTTTAAAAATTTTATTTAATATAATTTAATATACTCATGTTTATAGATTATATTCATGTTCATTATTATAAACAATGTATACGATTTTTAATATATTTTATTAATAATTGAGAAATATGATGTGATATTTTCATGTATATATTAATGATTGTAAGATTTGTTGTAAATTAAAAAGGTAACGTAAAAATATTAATGATTGAAAGATATGATAAAATTGATGTTTTTAGGTGTTTATAAAAAGTAATATGTTCAACTAAAAGTAAATGTGAAAAAGGCAATCACTAATTACCATTAATTTTATTATATTAATTTGAAAAAGGCAATCGACTAATTACCATTAATTTTATTATCTTAATCGACTAATTATCATTAATTATAACGTGTTTTAATTGGAAAAAAAATATTAATGATGGAAAGATATGATACGATTGATGTTTTTAGGTGTTTATAAAAGGTATTATCTCGACTAATTACCATTAATTATATTATGTTATTATTTATTTAAGATGTATTTATGTTTCTTTATAATGAAGGGTATATAAGTAAATTCACTAAGTACCAAAAAACAGGTACCAAAACTTTCAATGTTTCGGAATTTATATAATAGTATAGATTTGTTCAATTCTAATTTTTATCCAACACAAAACTAAGCACAACATATCCAATCATTCCGATTAAATAGTTAACAAAAACCCTAACAACTAAACAGATAAAAAACATCAATACAACACATAGTATAAAACTACATAAACAGATCTAAAACAAAGCAAAAATAAAATCAAAAAACTCACAGCTCCAGTAGTAGAGTAAGTAGTAATTGAGAACTTCTGGTCACTTTGATAATCCCTTGTACAAAAGATCTACACAACAAAAAAAAATCAAAACTTTTAATTAAAAAAAAAACTCTAAAAGAACAAATATTTACACACATAAAAAATATATATATACACGACCTCTTGCTTTCTTGCCAATATCAGCGTAAATACCAGGTCCCTTAGCCGTTGTTTTCGATTCTAAACTTTAAATTTCTGAAATTTTTTAAAGTAGTATAAATTGATAGCTCAGTCGGTTTTGTTTTATGATCATTTTAAATATAAAAAATAAAATTGCTAACATGCATTTGATGAAGATGAGATTGTAAATATTTTTGATTTTTTCGTTAGATTTTATAACCAAAACTGAATCGTTAAAAATCGAACCGAATATTTTAAAACCGAAATCGACGGTTCGGTTGCCGTTGCGATTTTCAATTTTTAAAGATTCGGGTTCGGGGCAAAATCGTCCTGAACCGAACCGTGCTTTCCCCTAATAATAACATTTGTGATTTAACAAAACTTTGGAATGCGTGTGAAAGATAAACGGAAGAACAACTTTTGAATGGAAGTACTTCTGAACGAGTGAAATGAATTATCTTTTTGGGTAAGAAAAATGCTTTTTAAATAAGTGTTGTGGAATAAAAACTAGTTTACGATTTGTAATTAATGCTAGGATGGTTGAGCTTCGAGCTTTAATGGCTGCTTCTGCGTTCGAGACTGATCGGTCCTCACAGAATGCCTACGTATCTCTGTATTAGAGAATCAAGCCAAGAAAACGTAGTTCTGAGAATGAGGGGTCAGGCCCTTATATAGGCTGAGAAGCCTAAGAATTATGGTAGGAATAGGAGACTTGGTGGGCAAGCCACCGCCTCAATGAAGGTTCTGGATCTATTCCTTTTAGGAATCAGTTTCCATATCGAATTGGATGCCTTGGTGGCTAAGTCTGAAGGGGATATTATCCTTATCCAACTCTTATTGCTGAGTTGTTTATTTCCCCCAATATTAATTACGAAATTAATATTAAAATAGGGATTCTGACCTCATTAATGGGCCCCACGTTTGGACCACACTGGGTCTAATTAATACCATATTAAATGTGTCTTTAGGGCTTATTTTCAGCCCATATCATTTGCCCCCCAACTTCTAGGAAAACTGATCAGGTTTTCCTCGAAGTTTTAACGGCCTTTTTGAGACTTGGGTCTGGGTTTATCGCTCTTACGCGAGTATTTTCAACAATATCATCTTAATGTAAAGCGTGGAGCGACCGATGCATTTACGACGATGTTGAACGACACTAAACGGTGTTAAACGGCACTACACAGCGCTACTCAGCCTTAAACAACGCTTAAACAATGTTAAACGAAGTCGAACGGCATTTAAACGGCACTAATGGCACTAATCGGCGCTAAACAGTGCTAATCGGCACTAATCCGTGCTTAAACGGCACTAATCTGTGCTAATCAGCACTAATCGGTGCTAACAGACACTAATTTCAAACTCATATTTCACTTCTCTTGATTACCAAATCAAAAAAAAACAAAAACAAGAAAAAACGAAATTTTGCATACCCAACTCGAGCATCGCTGTCGGTCGGCCGGGCAAAAACCCGTACCGACCATCACTCCCGGTCGGCTGGACTTCGGTCGGCTACGAAAAATTTTTTGTTTCTTTGTTACAGTGGTCGGCTCGATCTCTATCAGTGATTTTGATCAACCATCGACCTGGAACCAACTTGGTCGCTATTAGTGATTTTCAATTTTTGCATACCGGCTTCGACCATCGATATGGAATCAATGTGGCCATTCATGGCTAGAGTTACTTACTTTCGCATACCGATATCGATCATCGATATGGAATCAATATTGGCCATTCATGGCTAAAGTTAATTATTTTCGCATACCGATATCGATCATCGATATGGAATCAATATTGGCCATTCATGGCTAAAGTTAATTATTTTCGCATACCGATATCGATCATCGATATGGAATCAGCGTTGGCCATTCATGGCTCTGTTTGAGGTTTTATATAGTACCTTGAATCCCATCACTAATCCAGTGCTTAGTATTAATCTTCCCATTAAACTTTTCTTAAGCATACTTAGCTTTCAAAGCTCATCTGACTGCTCTGGTAGAATATTTTGCCAAAAATTCTTCGTTTCTCTCCCAACATATCATGAGTTTTAACGACTCTTTCCGTCCATAACAGATAACTTTTGCTCCCTTTTCGTATTTAAACGATACTTGACCTGTAAACGCGAACCGAGCTGTGTTTCAACCTGAGATTACAGGTCACCTTTTCCTTATAAAAGGAGGGGAGCATCCTTCATTTCTCTTCACTTCTTCACTTCTCAAACTTTCTTAAGTTCTAAAGCTCTTGAGTTCTCTAGTTTCCAAGCTTCCAAGTTCAAGCTTCAAGTTTCAAGATTCAAGGTTCAAGATGGCTGACAAGCAAGCTGCTGCCCCCCAACTCTCCATGGAGGAGGCTTTCAGAAAAAGGAGCATGGCGCGAACAATGAAAGGTAAGCTAAAAATCATGCCCCCTAAATATATTGAACGTCGGTTTGAGTCTACGCTAGATTTGCTAAACACTATGGGAGAGTCATTCCCAAACAGCTCCAGCTTAGTTGCTTTTAATAGCCCTTCTAAATTAAGAAAGAAGGATGTTGAGAAGATTAGAAACACTTATGGCTTTCCAAGCGCCATCAAAGTATGCTTTCCTAATCCAGGAGACAGAACCTGCAACTGGCATCCCGAAAGGATTTGCGTCATGAAAGGAGCATTGGAGGCGGGATTTAGGTTCCCTGTCCACCCATTTATCATCAGGTTCCTGGCAGAACTTCAAGTCCATCCTTGCCAACTTTACCCTAATTCTTGGAGGTTTCTGATCATTTTCTTGTTAAGATGCCACGAGTTGGAAATTCCTTGGAGTACAACCATGTTCAGAAGCATCTTCGCGGTCAAGAACTCTCCTGAGATTAAGCTGGGGTGGATCGGTTTTCAGCTTAGAAGCAAGCTTCCACATATAGTAAACTCTTTCTCCTTCCCTGACTCCCACCATTCCTGGGAGAGGGACTTTGTTGTTCTAGAGTGGGAAGGTGGCGACTGGGGTCACTTCTTCGTTAAGAGATTCGGAATTGTGGAGGATAGTTCACACTTCGTGTGTGATCTTGACCTCAAAGATTTGGCAGACCGAGATAGGCTACTTGCTGATGACGGTCGCACCCACTATAAAACCATCTTGACAGAAAAGAAACTCATTGAAGCTGGCTTAAGCTTCATTTCTTTAGAGGGTAATTTTTCTTTCATTCTACCATTATGAACTATGTTAGTTCTTATTCCAATGTTTTCCCTTCATCTTTCAGCTGCTGAGGAGATAGATAGCCGACCCGAAAATCAACCTCAAGTTACTAGAAGAATGATAAAGAAGGCGACAGAGCAACTGAACCCTCCTGACCGAAGGGTTCCTTCATTCCTAGAGGGATGTTCCAAAGAGGGGAAAAGGTCCCGTAACGCTGGTGAGAGCATGAGAGTCCCTTTTGCCCCAGATTGGGGTATCTGCGAGCAAGACTCCATCTTAGGGAGTACCGATTTAGCCGTGTCCTGGTCCAGGCTCTCAATCACCGCCCCTGATCTCCTAACGGTAATGGCAGGGGACAAGGTTGACGAAGCTGAGCGTCTTGGTGCTCAAGCTCTTTATCAGGTACCAACTTTTACATTCGATCTCCTTGTCTGCACTTTTTTAAGAAAATGTTTTGCTAATTTCTCTATTATAGGCCAATGCTTATCTTCAATCTGCTACTCGTCAAGGCCGAGCCTATAGGGACAGCAATGAGGAACTGAAGAAGGAGCAAGCAACGTTCAAGGAGCAAATCCAAGATCTGAACTCTAGAGTTGTTCGATCTGAGGCCAACAGCTTATCTTATCAAAAGCAACTTCACTCGCTTGGCAGGAAGAAACTTTCTGATGCTAACAAGATAATTGACTCGTATCGCAAGTCGGAGGATTTCATGAATTTTATGGACAAGCATGATGATGAGGTGCGGCCTTTTAACATGTCAGTTGGGTGGAACAAAGCTATTGGCGTTGTGAGCAACAAGTACCCTTCGGTAGTGAATCCAGCGGACTTCCCCTGCCCTACCTGGGCTGTTACTAGCGGAAATCAAGACGCGGATCCTGCATCAGGCTCTGGGGGTAGCCGCCGTCCTTCTGGTATGAGGAAGGCACCCAATGTTGTTATCTCCAGTTCGACCTCTTCCCTTTCTGCTGGGAAGAAAGCTATGTCAGAGAGGGAAGCAGCTGCAAGGCGAGCTTTTCCCGGCAAGCAACTCCGTGCCAGAGTCGATTCATCAACCGAGACTTCAGAAGAGGAAGGGGACGCGGCAAAGAGAGGGAAGCAGCTGATGGAGACGGAGGCCGAAGAAGCTGAGGCAGATGAGGAGAGCTCCGGGGAAGAAAGCTCCGAGGAAGAAGAGGGCGAGGGGGTGGTGGAGGAATCCGCCGAAGAGTGAGTGGCCTTGCACGGCCTTGTTGGCCGCTTGTGGCTTTATGTATTTCTACTTTCAATCAAGGTCCTTCGGGACTTAACTTTTATTTGGTGATGTAATTTAACTTTGACCTTAGCCCCATGGGAGTGTTTATTTATGCACTTGTTTCATTTCCACTTGTGTATCTTTATTTTCGTTACTTGGTCATCTTTGACTTGCACTCATCAGGTGCTTGGCACATAAATAAAATTACACAATCACAAACGGAAAACAAACTTGCATTAATAACTTGAAGCGGGTTCAACCCTTACATAAATACTCTATCTCCTACTGGGAGCAACATGCTCTGCAATGGTTTCATGGAACCTTATTTCTACTTCTCCTAATAGAAGGATAAAAGCCAAGTCCTTACTAGGAAGGCTTACACATAATAAATCTTGAGGTTCACTGCATGCCAAGTTCGGGGTACCTCAACCCCATCTAACGTTTCCAGCTTGTATGATCCTCGTCCCAGCACCTTCTTGACTCGATACGGTCCTTCCCAGTTTGGGGCTAGCTTGCCTTTCTGGCCAACTCCTGAGGCTTCTATCTTCCTTAGAACCAAGTCACTTTGTCGAAAGAACCTCTCCTTAACCCTTTGGTTGTAGTGGAAAGATGCCTTCTTTTGATGCTCAGCGTTCCTGGCATTTGCTTCATCCTTGACTTCATCAATTAGATCTAGGGCGAGCCTCATGCCTTCTTCATTGGTCTCTTGTTCATATGCCTCAACCCGAGGTGATGCATGCATGATCTCTAAGGGCACCACTGCCTCGGCTCCGTAAGCGAGTAAAAACGGGGTTGCTCCTGTTGTTACCTTACAAGTGGTGCGATATGCCCAGAGTATAGGCAATAGCTCATCTACCCAAGTGTTCCTTGAGCGTTCAACCCTTTTCTTTAGTCCATCAAGGATAATTCGATTGGCTACCTCGGCTTGTCCATTAGCTTGTGGATGTGCTACTGAAGTAAAGCGAAGCTCAATAGCGTTTTCTTCACAATATTTTTTGAACTCTTCATTGTTGAACTGGGTTCCATTATCCGTTACAAGGATTCGTGGAATTCCATATCTGCAGATGATGTTCTCCCAAAAGAACTGAGCAACTTGCTTGGTGGTTATCTTGGCTAGAGGTTTAGCCTCAATCCATTTAGTGAAATAGTCAATGGCCACTATCAAAAACTTCCTTTGGGCTGACGCCATAGGGAAAGGACCAAGTATGTCCATCCCCCACATGGCGAATGGTATGGGAGAGTTTACTGAGGTTAACATCTCAGGCGGCTGCCTTACTATCGGAGCATGCTTCTGACATCGATCGCACCGCTTGACATAGCTCTGTGCATCGGCCAGCATTTCTGGCCAGTAGAATCCCAAACGAGTTATCTTGTGGGCTAGGGCTCTGCCCCCCAAGTGTTGCCCACAGATTCTTTCGTGAACTTCTTCCAAGGCTTCTTTAGCCTCTTGGGGCCTTAAACACTTCAAGTACGGGATAACAAACGATCTCTTGTACAGGAGGCCTTCGATCAGGGCATATCTTGTTGCTCTTACTGACAGTTTTCGTGCCTCCAAGGCATTGTCAGGGAGCCATCCAGTCTCGAGGTGAGCTTTGATAGGATCAATCCAGCAACTTCCTACATCCATAGCATAGGTGCCACCAACTTGGAGTCGATAGTCGGGGCCTTCAAGACCTGGAAGTAGACACTCCCTGCATAATTCTCAATTTCAGAAGAAGCAAATTTAGATAAGGCATCAGCTTTAACGTTCTCTTCTCTCGGGATGTGTTCAACATAGCATTCCTCAAACTGAGTCATAACAGCTTTCACGACTCTCAGGTATTTTGCCATAGTCTCATCCTTGGCCTCAAATTCGCCATTCACTTGCGAAACTACCCGTCTTGAATCTCCACATACTTTGAGGTTCTTGGTCCTCATGACTCTAGCCAAGCCCAATCCGGCTATCAATGCTTCATACTCAGCCTCATTGTTGGTAGTAGGAAAATCCAACTTCAAAGCATACTCAACTGTGAACCCATCGGGGCTTTGCAGAACCAAACCTGCACCACTAGACTTTGTTTTTGATGCTCCATCAAAATAGAGCACCCAATATTCCTTCAGATCAGATACAAGTTCTTCATTTTTATCTCCACTTTCAGAGGTGGTTACTATCTCCTGCCCCCCGACTTCTTGGTTGCCAATGGTGCATTCAACCACGAAGTCAGCCAATGCCTGAGCCTTAATGGTTGTCCGAGGCTTGTATGTGATATCAAATTCCCCTAAATCAACTGCCCACTTGATTAGCCTTCCACTGGCCTTAGGGCTATGCAATATGTTCCTCAATTGTTGGTCTGTCAAGACTTGAATTTTATGTGCCTGAAAATAAGGTCGCAACTTTCTCGAGGCTGTCAGCAATGCCAAAGCGAATTTCTCTATGGTTGAGTAATTCAATTCAGCCCCGTGCAAAACCTTGCTCACATAATAAATCGGTTTCTGAATCTTTTTCTCTTCTCGCACAAGAACAGCACTCAATGCTTGCTCAGATACCGCCAGGTATAGGTAGAGAGTCTCCCCGGGACTTGGTTTGGCCAACAACGGGGCTTCAGCCATGTACTTCTTCAGCTGCTCAAAGGCCTCTTGGCTTTCTGTAGTCCACTCAAAATCTTTCACTTTCTTCAAGGCCTGAAAGAAAGGCAAGCACTTATCACCAGACTTGGAGATGAATCTCCCTAGGGCTGCAACTCGGCCAGTTAGCTTCTGTACATCTCGTATAGAGCGGGGTGGTTCCATGTCCAAAATTGCTTTGATCTTGTCAGGATTAGCCTCTATGCCTCTCTTCGAAACCATCAACCCCAAGAATTTTCCTGATCCAACACCAAAAGCACACTTGGCTGGATTCAACATCATCTTGTGGTGCCTCAGCACTTCGAATGCCTCTCTGAGGTGCTTAATGTGATCTGCTTGGCAAAGGCTCTTGACCAACATGTCATCAACATAAACCTCCATGGTTTTTCCAATTAGGTGGGCAAATATCTTATTCACCAGTCGTTGATAAGTAGCGCCTGCATTCTTTAGACCAAAAGCCATAACAAGATAGCAGAAAACACCAAAGTCAGTTATGAAAGATACCTTTGGGATGTCATCCTTGTGCATCTTAATCTGATTGTATCCGCTGAAACCATCCATGAAACTCAGCATCTCATGTCCAGCCGTGGCATCTATCAACATGTCGATCCTTGGTAGGGGAAAACAATCCTTTGGACAGGCATCATTCAGATCGGTAAAATCAATACACATCCTCCACTTCCCATTCGCCTTCTTGACCATCACAGGGTTAGCTAACCATTCAGGAAACTGAATTTCTTCAATGAAACCAGCTTCCAGCAACTTATCAACTTCTTGCTTAATGGCCTCTTGCCTTTCAGGAGCAAAATTCCTCTTTTTCTGTTTTATCTTCTTCCGTTCAGGATCAACATTCAACCTATGAGTTATAAGTTGGGGGTCAATCCCTGGCATGTCAGCTGCTGTCCAAGCAAACACGTCGCTGTTCTCTTGCAAGAACGTCGTCAACTCACCCTTCAGGGGTTCCTTCAGAGATGCTCCTACATAAGTAACTTTCTCAGGGTCGCCTGGCTTTAGAGGTATGGGAACCAAATCCTCTGCTGGCTTCCCTCGGTGTTCATCATCATCACGGACATCCATGTCTTCAATCGGAAGTACCTGCCCCCCGATTCCATCAGATCTCAGTGCGGACACATAACAGCTCCTTGCCATTTTCTGGTCACCTTTCTGTTCTCCAACTCCATTCCGGGTTGGGAACTTAATCTTCATGTGATAGGTAGAGGCAACAGCCTTGAACGCATGAAGTCCAGTCCTTCCCAGGATTGCATTGTAGGTAGAGGATGCCTTAATCACCAGAAAATTCAACATCTGAGCAGCCTCTCTAGGTTCTTGCCCAATAGTCATAGGTAACTGGATTGTTCCTTCAACTTTGGACTCAACTCCATTAAATCCATAAATCGGCATGTTGGACGGGGTCAGTTGAGAATCAGTATACCCCATCTTCATAAACGCATCATGAAACAAAATATCAATAGAAGCTCCATTGTCTATCAAAACTCATTTCACTTCCGAGTTCCCAATCACAGGGGTTATGACCAACGGGTCGTCATGGGGGAACTTCACCCCTTCAAGGTCAGAATCATCAAAACCAATTGTTATTTCGGTTCTAGCACGTTTCGGGGCTTCTCCCACGATGTGCATCACTTCTCTGGCATACGCCTTTCGAGAGTTTCGAGTTGTACCGGCCGCTGTCGGGCCTCCCCAGATCATGTTGATAACTGGCCCTCGGGGCTGTGTGTTATGATCACGATCATTATCCCTTCTATCATTGTTTCTCCTATTGTAATCCCCTCTTTGGGTTCCATGATCTCCACCCTTTGTGAAATTATTCAGTTTTCCTTTACGGATCAAGAATTCAATCTCATCCTTCAACTGTCTACAATCATCCGTGTCATGTCCCACGTCTCGGTGGAACCTACAGTATTGATCCTTGTTTCTCTTTGCGGGGTCACCCCTGAGTGGCTTCGGCCATCGAAAGTCCTTATCCTTCTCGATCTCTAGCAAGATTTGACTCCTAGGAGCATTCAACCTTGCATAGTCAGAAAATCTCGGTCCCAAACCCTTCTTTGGTGGTGACTCGGAATCCTTGCTAGTCCGGGGATACTTGTCCCTAGCATCGTACTCTTGCTCTTGCTTTCGTTTCTTCGAATCATTAGAACCCTTGCCATTGCCTCCTGTGGTTTCCTTCTTCATGCTATCCTCGGCCTTGATATATTTGTCGGCCCTCCGTTGGAGCTCGGCCATATTTTCAGGAGGGTGTTTTGCCAAAGACCTTTTAAAGAATAGATCAGTGGTTCCGTGTTCCAGGGCTACCATGGCCACCTTATTTTCCAGATCAGTGATATTCAGCATCTCCTTGGTGAACCGCTTGAGGTAATCCCTCAGATTCTCGTTCTTCCCCTGCACCACATACATAAGGGATGCAGAACTTTTTTCATGAACTCTCCCACTAATGAACTGGCTGACAAAGGCGGCACTCAGCTCTTTGAACGAGCCGATTGAGTTTGCATGTAAGCGGCTATACCACCTTTGAGCCATGCTAGACAGGGTTTGAGGGAACGCCCTACACTTTAAGGCGTCGCTCGCGGGCTGCAACAGCAGTGCATTTGAGAATGTCCTAACATGGTTTGCGGGATCGCCCGTTCCATCATAGGCCTTAATTGTCGGCATCTTGAACTTCCTTGAGATGCGAGCATTCATTACCTCCTCAGTGAACGGAGGTGTAGGATCATCAGGATCCCCAAGGGGCATCAGATCCCTAGGGTTACTTTTGGGGGTCTCCACCCTTGTCGATTTTTCAATCGGGGCTTCGGCCCTTCGTTGTCTCCTTGAGGGCCTCTCCAGATTTATAATGGGAATCCTCCCTGTAACTGGAGGAGGTTGAATCAGACTTCGCCTTGCTTGCTCTCTAGCAATATCATCCTTCAGCCTTTGGATCTCTGCCTCATGAGCCTTAATCCTTTCCTCAGCCGTTTGTGGAGGTCCATCATGGATTCTTTGGGACCTCCTTCGAGGTTCTTTACTAGCACGTCGCCTCCTCGGGGCTTCATCACGATCATCATTGTCATCCTCAGACGTTGAATCATCAGTATAGGGACCAGAGTAATCATCGTACTCCCGATCTCGGATCTGTAAGGCATGACCGCTCGGTCCAGGTTCCCTGTGTTGAGGGGGATAATTAGGCAGCCCATACATCGGGTTGGCATTCAAAGGGAGATCCGTGGTGTGGATCTGTACCCCCGGAGGTAGCGTACGACCAGCGCTATCAAGAGGAGAAACCACCATCTGAAGAGGGTTAGTTTCTTGGCTTTGAGGAATAGCCACAGGTAAAGTTCCCTCAACATGGAATATCGTCCCTGAGGGTTGAGAGGTTAGAGGTTGAATGACCGTCCCTGTTGGTGGGGGTAATTTTCCTTCTTCAGCGGTGATGAGCGGATCAGAGATAGCAGATGGAGCAGAGCTAAGGGGTATGGCCTCAGTCGATGTTGTTCTTCGTGTTTGAACCATGGTTGATGTTTTCTTCTTCCCACAGACGGCGCCAAATGTTGTGGGATAAAAACTAGTTTACGATTTGTATTTAATGCTAGGGTGGTTGAGCTTCGAGCTTTAATGGCTGCTTCTGCGTTCGAGACTGATCGGTCCTAACAGAATGCCTACGTATCTCTGTATTAGAGAATCAAGCCAAGAAAACGTAGTTCTGAGAATGAGGGGTCAGACCCTTATATAGGCTGAGAAGCCTAAGAATTATGGTAGGAATAGGAGACTTGGTGGGCAAGCCACCGCCTCAAGGAAGGTTCTGGATCTATTCCTTTTAGGAATCAGTTTCCATATCGAATTGGATGCCTTGGTGGCTAAGTCTGAAGGGGAAATTATCCTTATCCAACTCTTATTGCTGAGTTGTTTATTTCCCCCAATATTAATTACGAAATTAATATTAAAATAGGGATTCTGACCTCATTAATGGGCCCCACGTTTGGACCACACTGGGTCTAATTAATACCATATTAAATTTGTCTTTAGGGCTTATTTTCAGCCCATATCAATAAGCTAAGTGGAAGAAATAGTTTGTAGTTGAGTTAAATTTGATCGTAATATTTTTAAAGGTTTTTTATAATAATATTTAAGTTATAGAATTTTTTTAAAAAAAATACGGTGTAATCTAGTTTGTAACCCGGATGTAACTTTTGTAACCTGTTTTGCAATTGACGTAACTTCATTTACAATTTTGATCGTATTTTTACAAAAAAATCAAAAAAGTTAAATGTTTTTAATAATTTCCCAAATTTTAATTGGATCATATTTATGTGTGAGCAATTGTGGACAAAATATGTTGATAATAATAGATATTTATTTTCGTCGTCAATCCTGAAGCGTGAATGAATTTGCGTCGTCTTTTGGAGAGTTGACACCTATTCTTATTTTACATGGTTTTGTCACTCCGTAGGATACTGAATTTTTTTTCCCAATATCTATCGTAACGTTTGAATGTGATGGATGAAATTGCCTATCACCTTATTACCAATGCCTATGCGGAGCATTCGGCCAAAGCCGGAGCGAATGGCATATTGTGGGTTAGCGCCGTAAGGCCCCTACGGATGGAGGTCGACCAAACGGGCGTCGATCCCTAGGAACGGCCACTGGACATGTGTCCAACCCCGTTTCATCCATGGAACACCTGGCCCTATAGCATCACCCCGTCATCTACCCTATATGAACACCTGGCCCTATAGCTTAGTGGGGAAATTAATCCTCCATATCCCTTAGGATGACAAGTGGAACCTCACCTTCCGCCCAGATGAAGACACGTACCCATAAGCTTGACTATATAAGAAAAGAGGAAAGAGAAGAAAAGGATAATGTCAAATTAACCACAAAACACGAAACCACTAAAATCTTCTAATGATCGCTACGAATATTGCTTAAATTTCCTACGACCATTATTTGGCGCCGCTACCGGGGAACGAGTACTTCCTATAACCAACCAATGACCTTAAACTGAGTGTGAAGTAAGTGATTTAAGATACGTGTTTGTATCAACAACAAAGAAAAATGAGTAACGAGTTTAGCACTCGAAGGAGCTCCTCCCACTCTTCCTCAAATACCCCTCCACACTCGCCCATACACAGCAAGTTCTCCTATCTGAGAGCACAACAGAGGTTCATGCAAGAACAAATGGATCGTTTAACAGCCCAGATGGCGGGAAATTACTATAAACCTCACCATCAGCCCTATTCCCAGATGAAGTGCAGGGCTCATTTGCAACCCAATTTCCCGAAGGGGACCAACCAGATCATTCATTCTCTTCTTCGCGCGAATAAAAACACCATCCAAGCTCCAGTTCTAGCCGTTCCCTGCGCCATCGCCAGGAACGTTCTTCCTCGGGATCTCGAGGATATGTTTTCTCCCGATTGTCTGGTAGGTGAGAGCCATATGATAGGAGACCTACCAAGAAAGGAGCTCTTCAAGCGAAAAGCGGAGATCTAGATCGGGGGAGCGTCGGAGATGAACTTCTCCCATTATAATCCAGCAGAACGCTTTGGCCCAACGACCGGAGAGACAAGACGAAATGATGACGAGGTTAGCCAGACTAGAAGAGATGGCTGTCGGGCCTTTGATGAATAACGGTGGAGGGAGATCTCCATTTTCCGAAGTGCTAGAAGTGTCACAGGTTGATCCGGGGGTGAAAATAACCGGGTTGGAATCCTTCGATGGCACCACAGACCCAAATGACCATCTGAGCTACTACGAGAATCTGATGATCTGCCACAGGTACAAGGATATAACAAAGTGTCGTTTGTTTATTTCCACGCTTAAAGCATATGCAAGGACATGGTTCTCTGGATTACCTCCCAAAAGTATTAACTCCTGGGAAGAATTCAAGGCCGTGTTTTTAGCCAAGTTCCGAGTTAATATACCCCATGATGTACATACGATTTCGTTGGTAAATGTGAAGCAAAATCCTGGGGAATCATTGCGGGACTACATTCAAAAATTCAAGACGGCTGCATCAAAGGTTAGAGAACTGCGTCCGGCTAACGTCGTAGATTCTTTCATTCGAAACATGAATTATAAAGAATGCAAAGACTGCTGTAAAGAGCTGTGCAATAAAGAACCTGAGGATCTGTACGAAGCTTATAGTATTTCTACGGCTTACATATCTACAAATGAAAGATTGAGGGCCTACTTGTAACGCCCCGACTTCGCAATACCGAAAATATACTTTTCTAATAAAATAGACTTTGATACAGTGGAATTTTAGAAACTTTCGGCATGAAATATTCGTAAATAGGACTATCCACCTGCTTTTCAACCCAAAAACAAATTCCAATTTAACAAATACAAATAAAACTTAATACACCAACGATTTCTCACCGAGGATCGATTCCAGGTTATGGTATGAAACAAGAATCTAAACTATACAAATTATTACAATTTCTTTCACTACCCTGAATACAATTAATATACCGTCTAATATGAAGTTAACTCCAATCCGTGATTACCTGCTCTGACTTCGAGATCTATCCTGTATAGGCTGTCTCATTGCTCTCATATGACTTGTAAGATATAAACATCCACCCTTAATCCTAACTGAAAGGTTAGGGAAAATAAAGCAAGAGTGAGCCAACAACACTCAGCAAGTTAATAATATATTGAAACAATAACATTTCAATGGTTCATTGATGAACAATATCAATGAATAACTTATCTCAAGAGAATAATTCAATTATCATCATGGAATAAGGCTTTTCACTTTCTTCAGTCATAGATTTCCAATCAAAACATTCTTTTCATTAAAACTGTTTTATCATTGAACATATTTTCATAAACCTTTTCAAAAACATTTAAGTTGATTGGAGTTTTTCCACGACTCCGGACAATACGGGTGATCAGCCACGTAAAGTCCCCATACCGGACTCGAAGTCCCTCTGGACCTTGAAATTGGGTTCCCAATTAGGCAACACATTGGCCTTTCAAATACTGGGCTGGGCACTCCCCCAGCCTCTTACGCTAAAAAAATGCTGGGCTGGGCACTCCCCCAGCCTCTTACGCCGTTAGAGGAAATTGGACGGCAGTACACAAATTTTAAGTAGTTAGCTTGTTTGGTATTGCCTGTGGCAGATTTGAAACTACGGTATGCGAAGTGGTGTCTTCTCCAAAGTTCAGGTGCACAAAGTGCACTTTACTATAAAATCTTTAAAACCTTTAAAACATTTCACTTTTTAAGTCCTTTATACTCACTGATAACAGATCAGCCCAGTATAAGGAATTTTAAAAACATTTTTAATTAATAGTCCATTTTAATGAGCAACAATAAAAGATTTAGGGACAGTGAAGCATTCGATATAAGGAATCATAAACAACAAAGCAGTAAGATTAAACTAAGCAGGGTATAGTTCAGCACAACAGAATCATATATCAACAAGGAACATGATAAGTTAAATAACTGAGCAATTATTTAAATTCTAGAAATGGAACAACAATTATAAAGAAAGCAGGGAATAAAGAAAATTTTGTTCCACTAAAGATCTAAGTTACTGCAGTGACTAACCACTTATTTCAAGGATTATCAATTTATGAAATTACACTGTAAAGTTTGAACAACCAGAATAGATTTGAATAGATTAATATGAAGATTTAAGAAATTCTAAATTACTCAAGGTCTCACTCCTGTCGGCTAAGCACTCATAGGCTTTAGCTGCCAGAACCGGCATGACAATAATGAGTTTGAATAATTAAAAAGATCTCAATTCATTCTCGGTTTTAACCGTCACTGAGCAACACATGCCTCAACAACAGTATAAACCTCGAATTAGTTTACAATAATTTGAAGAAAAATGCTCTTTGAAAAATAATAGTAAAGACGAGAAATATTGAAATAAATTAATTTTAAAAGAATTCAACATCTGAACAATAGGTGAGGAACATAAACAATGACAGGATAATTTGATAATGAGTATTTGTAAATTAATAGAAGGGGAATGTCACTAGAATAAAAATGAAAGGTATATACACTAGCAAAATGATTTGAAAGAAACATCGTATAATTAACAGAATTGGTTCACATTATTCAGAATAAATATGAAGAGTATAATTGTTTGCAGAAAAGGATTCGAATGAACAAATAAATAACAAAGAAAGATTCACATCACTTGAACGATAAGTGAGGGATAGTACACTTGCCTCAATATAAGAAGTTTCCAATTCCAACATTTCAATCCTTCACTCTTTTCATCAGTCTCTACTTCTTATTCACTGGCCTTTACTTGGTCATACATTTGCCTCTCCTTCATCACTTGTCAATCTCGATAATTATCTCCTTCCTCTACATTCCATCTATACGTGCTCTGGCTTTTAGCTGGCCTCCTATTCATACCTATATACAGGTAAAGTACTACTTTAGTACTCTTATAACCTTAATCATCTATCTTTATTCTACCCAAACGCGTCCTATAACGCTTTACAACTTATCAAACATAACTTATACAGATCATATTCCCGAAATAATTACATAAAATCACAAAATCATATAAGTACTTAACACGTAATAATAGTTTACACTTTGGCTACTTATTACATATATCATATCTACTTACAAATACTTGTAATCAATTTGCTATACAAATTACAAAATAGTTCTAATAAAATTCGGACAACACCTCCTCTAAAATAAGTCTCAATCTGTCAGAATACAACTTATCAAACCAAATCGGAAATCAAACATCCTTTACTCCCATATAACTATCTCAATACAATCTCATCATCATTACAATCATATCAACATACAACATTTATATCCCTTCTGGCCATTCACTCATTTAACAATTAATGTACATCCTTGTACCATTCACAAATTTCCATCACAGTAGGTGCATTTGCTTTAGCACTCAAAACCATTTAATACCCTTTATAGCAGTTATACTTATTACTATAAACATATTGTACAATTTGCTAATCATATAACATATTCATTAATCACTAACAATTATCAAATAAACTAATTAACATTTAACAATTTAGGACATTTGACCATATACCACTGTTATCCAATAACCACAAAACCAAAATTTCAATATAACACAATCACATATATTCTTGTACTATTTATAACTCCACTACAACACAAAAATGTACATCATTTATAATGTATTAACTCAAATTTCAATAACAATAAAAACTAAAATCGTAAATCTATGTAAACATTTAAAATCACGCAATTCCCGAAATCCAAATATTATAACAGTACTAACATATAGGTTCCATTGGTGAAAAATGAATTAATATTTTTGGAAAATTTTGAAGATTTCCCCTTTATATGGGTAGCCTACCAGTCGGACACAGCCGACACAAAACCAACAACAATCACAATTACAATTTTATATACATTATACCACTATCTATTACACTTTAACAATCCGAACCACTTATAAAAATAAATTTTTAACACTAACAATTTGCACTATAAACCTTTCCGACATTCAATAAAATTTATATCCAAAACAATTTATTACATAATTTATTCGGACTCAGGGTACCATCATCGGCCCCGTCGGCTCACCGAAGCTCATCGCTGACGGCGGAAATGCCCGAGGGTGCCCCGAAAATTGGGGTTTCCAACCCAAGCATCTCCTCTATAATATTGAAGTAACCCAGCTGATTTTCATCATAATATATCAATTCTGGCAAGTGAATAATCATCATAAGAGCATCAAGAACTGCAGACCATTTCATCATCAATCGACAAAGCTACGATGGTGCCCCGGTTGGGGTTTCCAACTCAAAGACTCTGCCGAATGAATAATATTTCAAGGATAACAACTTTAACACAACATACGAACAAGAATCGAGATATAATCTCAATACCCAGTCGAAATATCACAAAAATGCAGCATATACACGCACTATATATAGATATAAGCTATATGCAAGATGAATTAACACCACAACCTTAACTAGAGTTCGAAATCGAACATAACGCAAGGAGAATTTGTGATTACAGAGGTGCCCCGACGAGATCACAGGCAAAAGAACACAACCCACACCATATGGTCATACACACACCCTGACGAATTCGCACACACGCCATACACAGGAGTTGCAGCGCGCACACACACACACACGGGGCAACAGAGGGAGGATTAATTCGTAACATATACCCTTAATACAAGCTACAATTGAAGCTTACAAGCACAGAGGAGATTCGTGAGTAACGAGGGAGAGAGAGCTTAAAGAGATATTTTGAGAGAGAGACTGGAGAGGTTTCGAGAGATTGAAGGGAAGAGAGATGGGAGAGAGTTAGAGAGAGCTCCAGAAAAATTGAGAGAGAGGAAACAACCGTGACTAACCTATTTGGGGAAATTGGGTTTTGGGGGTTTAAAAGAATAAGTAATAATTTAGAAATTTCATAATTAAAAGTTTTGATTAAAAACAATTCAATTTCCATTTGTAAAATAGAATCTAAATGGGTAATGTTTGAGAAGAATCGAAAAATCATTTTTAAAATATAGAGACTGAAATTAGCTACCTCTTCATATTTTTAAAATATTTTTAGGATCAAAAATGAATTAAATATGAATTTTACAAGTTTTGATCATTTAAATACAATATAACTCGCAAAATCATTTTAAAATACTTAAACACCCAAAATAATTCTCCCAAAAATTTTAAAAACTAAATAATTATATAAAGGTAATATTACAAAAGATTTCATGATTTTTAATAACTCCGTTGAATTTATAAAAGTTTTCGAAGATCAATAATGCATGATTTAAATAGGTTTTAATCATAAAAATTCAAATAAAAATACACGAACTAGCACGTCACACATACATCACCATATAAACATGTAAACATGATGTCACATATATTTTATCTAGAAAAAAAAAATTGCACACCCTATAATTCACATTTAATATTAAATATTTAAATAATAATAATTACAAATACGATATTTTCTAGGGCGTTATATCCTTCCCCCCTTAATAGGATTCTGTCCTCAGAATCAATCTTAAGAAAACATAAAGACAGTATTACTCAACTATTTCTACTTCAATTTCCATGTCATTCCTTCCGCACAAGCATTCCTTTATATCAATTCATATCTCGCTAAGCTCGTCCTGTAAGCCCGTAAATTGTGACATAAACTTAAACCTTTGGTTTACATGTCTCGTTAATTCTAGGTACTTATCACTCGTACGTGGCGATCCTATTCTACCGAAAATCGGACATGACCTATTCGTATAATGGACTATGCCCTGTATGTAAGTACCTCAATTACTAACCCAATCATCCATAAATAATTCATTCATATTCAATACTAAAACAAAACCCGCTGCACATGTAAACGAAGAAATCTGCCTTGACTCGCAGTAAACAGGTAAATAATTAAATCTTCAAAACAAAATCCATGAAATTAGGAAAATTGATACCACTTCCACGCTCCTACTCATAATTCAGATTGCCCTAGAAAAAAAAACTTTGAGAAAAAAAATATCAAGAAATCCCCTAATCATTCTTACTCCCCTTTCAACGTACAATGTTACTCGATGAGGGAATAATTAGGAAACTTCTATCTATCCTTAATCCCATAGTTTTACTGAGGCACCATTTACTTTAAAACATATATATCTTATTTGGAACACAAATTATCCCGAGGTCATAACCCTCCAATACCATTCACAAATTAAACTTTCAATCCAATTAAACTCTAACAATTCTAGCATCTGATAAAATCAACATTTAACTTGACATACGTAAACCCAAGTATAATTCATCAATAATTAACTTAAAACCTTCAAAACTTATTTATACTCTGCACATTCTAATTCTAACATTTATCGATAACTGAATAACCGAAATATAATATTCCTAACTTGACCTTCAAAGTTTTCAATCTCTGTAGACGTCTTAGGCCTTTCCCGATTCATTACTGCTTCGTCTTCATGGCATTCACTTCGGTCTTTTTGTTATATCCTGAAAATTATACTTCTTCCAATTCCAAAGCTCGTACTTAGAAATCATATGCATGTCCTCCTTATATCCTCGAATATCTTGTGACGTCTTCCGATCTTGGATCCTTGAAACTCATTACATACCTGATAATAAATAATTAACCGACTTTATATCTCTGCCTAGTGACAATCGTAGTAATTCATCAATTCATTGTTTCCTTGTTGGTATCTCTTACATGTATAAGATAACCTTAAAATCTTGTCCTAATAACCTCTTTGTCTGCATGATCGTTACAATTTCTTTGTCCGCTTCCGACCTCAAATCACAACTTCATATCTCTTGAGGATCACACTTTCACCTTCTTATCCTCACATTTTACCTGTACTTTATAGTTAACTATACAATCCAATCCTAACTCACACTCAGCTCTTTTAACTGCCATCACATTCATATTCTTCATATCGTCATTCATAATCATATTGAACTTCTAATTTCTAATTCTGTCACTTCTCACCATATTGTTCTTTCTGCTTACAATTACAGCTTCCCCTAGTAGTCTCAATACAATTAAAGTATGCTTGTTCCCGAAATCTTATTTTCCGATAATGGTAGTCCTGCTGGCCTCATTAATTTATATCCTGTGGATAGTTATCTTGCCTCGTTATCCTAGCTTTTAAAACCTCATAGGTCTTACATTCCTTTTCGGCCAAATCTCACATCCTTTGCTAACGCAATTCCTGCAAGTTCCTGATTCTATGTCTTCCTTTTCTTACCATCTCGTTCCATCTGCGTCAATTCACTCTTACTCTTAATATTAATGATCCTTTGAACTATATTCGCATAAGTCATTAACTTCCACACAATTACTTTACTTCCCATCTAGGTTTACTCTATTTCACTCAAGTTATCCCATTTCGGTTCTACAACTTCATATCCGACAATTGATCTCAAAATATTTAAAATCATATAATATTTCCACTGCCCTACCCAAAGTGAAATAAACAAGTGTTCTTCAACAATCTTTCTTTAACATAACTATCACATACCAATTATATTAATCATCACTCTATTTCTGACTTTAACAAAATTATCATTTCACGTCCTTATCATCTGCTTCTTAACCATAATCAGTTTCTCCATATTATCGAATCTTATATGTGTGTTGTCAATCCACTGGTAATCTAACTTGATATTCAATTTCTACTTTAGCCTTAATTCTCAAACCTGCTCATCCACTTTTCATTCGATGTAAATTTAGCTTCCACCACTCAAAATTTCATCGTCTCTATCTTTACTGCTCTCAATCATTGATAACTTTTAGAAATCACAAGGGTTTATATCAAAAGGGATCAATAGAATAGACATGTATTAACTTGTATGAGTACAAGATGAGTTTTGTTTGGTAAAAATTTTATAAAAGAATTTAACTGAGAGATCAATATGATCATTGAACTAATTTCAGGTTGCATTTGTCACTTAGGTCAACCACCATTGCACAAGAAGGGGGCCAGCCTTCTGTACTTTCATGACAAACACAATCAGTGGCGTCCCACCAGAATTCTATCACATAGATTAGATGTCCCTGAATCCCCTATATACATAGGGTTGTTCATTCCAGTCAGAATGAATAAGGATAAGTATTCAAAGAGAAACAAAAAGAATTCAAAAGTTTCAAAAAGTTTATAGATATACAATGTTGAATAAGGAATAACAATTATTCGGGGAAATTAGAAAGAATTCAAGGGTCTCAATAATTTATATGCATCATGTTGAATCAAGTGATCCCTTGAAAAATAGAGGTATCTTTGAAAAATATAAATGTGTTTAAATGAATTTGAAAAATTCGTCATCAATTGAAATATAGTTGATTATCAAAGGTGATGGGGTATTATCAAGATAAGAAGAAATAGAAAGAAAGGTTAAATCTCCTTAATCAATAAATTAAATGAAATCAACGGCTAGTAATGAATAACCATGTCCTTACTCCAACACATGCCAGAAATCACATTTCGCATCTTGTTTACCGCCCTTTCACACTTTCTATATCGTCCACGGGGTAACTAAAGTCGCAAAAGAAATTCTAGAACATACACGAAGGTCTACACGTAGCATCCTCCAAGCTGGTAACTCCGATCGTATATTTAACGTTGGCGGTGTCAAATCAACTTCCTCGTCCAAAGTCGTACCTTCGAATGAATCGAATTCTGGCTCGCGTGATATGTCGTCGAAATACTAACTAACATCGCAATCGTTGCCCTAATAAACTAAGGCGAATCTTATCCTAAATCGTTCTATCTAACGTCCCACTTAAATATGTATACTTAATCATCATAACTTGTTTCAGTGACCATAACCTGTCGCTCTGATACCAACCTGTAACGCCCCGACTTCTCAATACTGAAAATATACTTTTATAATAAAATAGACTTTGATACAGTGGAATTTTAGAAAATTTCGGCATGAAATATTCGTAAATAGGACTATCCACCTGCTTTTCAACCCAAAAAAAAATTCCAATTTAACAAATACAAATAAAACTTAATACACCAACGATTTCTCACCGAGGATCGATTCCAAGTTATGGTATGAAACAAGAATCTAAACTATACAAATTATTACAATTTCTTTCACTACCCTGAATACAATTAATATACCGTCTAATCTGAAGTTAATTCCAATCCGTGATTACCTGCTCTGACTTCGAGATCTATCCTGTATAGGCTGTCTCATTGCTCTCATATGACTTGTAAGATATAGACATCCACCCTTAATCCTAACTGAAAGGTTAGCGAAAATAAAGCAAGAGTGGGCCAACAACGCTCAGCAAGTTAATAATATATTGAAACAATAACATTTCAATGGTTCATTGATGAACAATATCAATGAATTACTTATCTCAAGAGAATAATTCAATTATCATCATGGAATAAGGCTTTTCACTTTCTTCAGTCATAGATTTCCAATCAAAACATTCTTTTCATTAAAACTGTTTTATCATTGAACATACTTTTCATAAACCTTTTCAAAAGCATTTAAGTTGATTGGAGTTTTTCCACGACTCCGGACAATACGGGTGATCAGCCACGTAAAGTCCCCATACCGGACTCGAAGTCCCTCTGGACCTTGAAATTGGGTTCCCAATTAGGCAACACATTGGCCTTTCAAATGCTGGACTGGGCACTCCCCCAGCCTCTTACGCTAAAAAAATGCTGGGCTGGGCACTCCCCCAGCCTCTTACGCCTCCAATCTGAAGGAATCCGTGGAAAACATTTTAACGGAATTCCCCCACAATAAAATCTTGAGTAAAGTGCACTTTGTGTACCTGAAGTTTGGCGAAGACACCACTTCGCATACCATAATTTCAAATCTGCCACGGGCAATACCAAACAAGCTAACTACTTAAAGTTTGTGTACTGCCGTCTAATTTCCTCTAACGACATCAAATGCCCAGGGGTATTGTTGTCTTTTACTCATGAACCATAATTCTTGAATTTACATGAATTATTTTTGAAATCTGGGAAATTAGGGTTCTTGGGGTTAAAATTGGGGCTTTTATTTCCAGTGATTGTTTGATGATTCTGATGGTTTGTATAGATTCTAGAGGATATATTCAACTAGTATATGTAGTTTATTGCATCAAATGTTCCCGATTATGTGATAAACGAATTTGAAAGTTTTGACCGATTATAAAATTGATTCTTTCATAGCTTGTGTTAATCGTTCGTTTGTATAATTGTTATGGTAGATTATATGTGCTCTAAGCTTCGATTTAACACCTTAATCGCTAAGTTTGGTTAAGAAATGACGAAAAACGAATTTGGTCGGAGTTTGATCGGTTTTTGGCCGGGAACGAGTTGTTTCTACAGATTTCTTGTTGTTTGTTTGGTATGTTGGCAGTATAAGGCTATTAAACTGGTAACAGAGTCGATTAGCTACAAAAACCTTGTAAAATGGCTGAGAAACGAGCTTGGTGGGGGGAGTGGCCGGAATTTTTCCCGCCGACGACGGCGCCGGATATCCAATTGAAGGGGATGATGAACAATAGCAGTATAAAAAAAAACTTTTAAAAATCTTAGTTTATTTCTGAAATTCAAAAATTATTTTCTAAGATAACTTTTTCAAAATTCAGAATTATTTCTGAATAATGTATTTAGTTTTTATTTTCAAAAATTATTTATTTTTTACTTTTAATTTTAAATGATTAAAAGTTAAATACTTTTAATTATTTTAATTAATTTCAATTAATAATTTAATTAATGTAATTATTTGACAAATGTGATCATTTAGTGAATAATTTTATTAATTAATTATTAGTTGATTTTAATTAATTTAATTAAGATTATTTAATTTTTAATTAATTAGTTTTATGTTTTAAATATTCTTTAAAATATTTTGACTTGAAGTTTGTGAGTTTATTGTTGTTTTAACTGCTACTGGAAAAGACAACAATACCCCTGGGCATTTGACGCCGTTAGAGGAAATTGGACGGCAGCACACAAATTTTAAGTAGTTAGCTTGTTTGGTATTGCCCGTGGCAGATTTGAAACTACGGTATGCGAAGTGGTGTCTTCTCCAAAGTTCAGGTACACAAAGTGCACTTTACTCTAAAATCTTTAAAACCTTTAAAACATTTCACTTTTTAAGTCCTTTATACTCACTGATAACAGATCATCCCAATATAAGGAATTTTAAAAACATTTTTAATTAATAGTCCATTTTAATGAGCAACAATAAAAGATTTAGTGACAGTGAAGCATTCGATATAAGGAATCATAAACAACAAAGCAGTAAGATTAAACTAAGCAGGGTATAGTTCAGCACAACAGAATCATATATCAATAAGGAACATGATAAGTTAAATAACTGAGCAATTATTTAAATTCTAGAAATGGAACAACAATTATAAAGAAAGCAGGGAATAAAGAAAATTTAAAGTTCCACAGAAGATCTAAGTTACTGCACTGGCTAACCACTTATTTCAAGGATTATCAATTTATGAAATTACACTGTAAAGTTTGAACAACCAGAATAGATTTGAATAGATTAAAATGAAGATTTAAGAAATTCTAAATTACTCAAGGTCTCACTCCTATCGGCTAAGCACTCATAGGCTTTAGCTGCCTGAACCGGCATGACAATAATGCGTTTGAATAATTAAGAAGATCTCAATTCATTCTCGGTTTTAACCATCACTGAGCAGCACATGCCTCAACAACAGTATAAACCTCGAATTAGTTTACAATATTTTGAAGAAAAATGCTCTTTGAAAAATATTAGTAAAGACGAGAAATATTGAAATAAATTAATTTTAAAAGAATTCAACACCTGAACAATAGGTGAGGAACATAAACAATGACAGGATAATTCGAGAATGAGTATTTGTAAATTAATAGAAGAGGAATGTCACTAGAATAAAAATGAAAGGTATATACACTAGCAAAATGATTTGAAAGAAACATCGTATAATTAACTGAACAGGTTCACGTTATTCAGAATAAATATGAAGAGTATAATTGTTTGCAGGAAAGGTTTCGAATGAACAGATAAATAACAAAGAAAGATTCACATCACTTGAACGATAAGTGAGGGATAGTACACTTGCCTCAATATACGAAGTTTCCAATTCCAACATTTCAATCCTTCACTCACTTTTCATCAGTCTCTACTTCTTATTCACTGGCCTTTACTTGCTCATACATTTGCCTCTCCTTCATCACTTGTCAATCTCGATAATTATCTCCTTCCTCTACATTCCATCTACACGTGCTCTAGCTTTTAGCTAGCCTCCTATTCATACCTATATACAGGTAAAGTACTACTTTAGTACTCTTATAACCTTAATCGTCTATCTTTATTCTACCCAAACGCGTCCTATAACGCTTTACGACTTATCAAATATAACTTATACAGATCATATTCCTGAAATAATTACATAAAATCACAAAATCATATAAGCACTTAACACGTAATAATAGTTTACACTTAGGCTACTTATTACATATATCATATCTACTTACAAATACTTGTAATCAATTTGCTATACAAATTACAAAATAGTTCTAATAAAATTCGGACAGCACCTCCTCTAAAATAAGTCTCAATCTGTTAGAATACAGCTTATCAAATCAAATCGGAAATCAAACATCCTTTTCTCCCATATAACTATCTCAATACAATCTCCATTACAATCATATCAACATACAACATTTATAGCCCTTCTGGCCATTCACTCATTTAACAATTAATGTACATCCTTGTACCATTCACAAATTTCCATCACAATAGGTGCATTTGCTTTAGCACTCAAAATCATTTAATACCCTTTATAGCAGTTATACTTATTACTATAAACATAATGTACAATTTGCTAATCATATAACATATTCATTAATCACTAACAATTATCAAATAAACTAATTAGCATTTAACAATTTAGGAAATTTGACCATATACCACTGTTATCCAATAACCACAAAACCAAAATTTCAATATAACACAATCACATATATTCTTGTACTATTTATAAATCCACTACAACACAAAAATGTACATCATTTATAATATATTAACTCAAATTACAATAACAATAAAAACTAAAATAGTAAATCTCCGTAAACATTTAAAATAACAAAATTCCTGAAATCCGAATATTATAACAGTACTAACATATAGGTTACATTGGTGAAAAATGAATTAATATTTTTGGAAAATTTTGACGGCATCCCCTTTATACGGGTAGCCTACCAGTCGGACACAGCCGACACAAAACCAACAACAATCACAATTACAATTTTATATACATTATACCACTATCTATCACACTTTAACAATTCGAACCACTTATACAAATAAATTTTAACACTTACAATTTGCACTATAAACCTTTCCGACATTCAATAAAATTTATATCCAAAACAATTTATTACATAATTTATTCGGACTCAGGGTACCATCATCGTCCCCGTCGGCTCACCGAAGCTCATCGCTGACGGCCGAAATGCCCGAGGGTGCCCCGAAAATTGGGTTTTCCAACCCAAGCATCTCCTCTATAATATTGAAGTAACCCAGCTGATTTTCTTCATAATATATCAAGTCTGTCAAGTGAATAATCATCACAAGAGCATCAAGAACCGCAGACCATTTCATCATCAATCGACAAAGCTACGATGGTGCCCCAGTTGGGGTTTCCAACACAAAGACTCTGTCGAATGAATAATATTTCAAGGATAACAACTTTAACACAACATACGAACAAGAATCGAGATATAATCTCAATACCCAGTCGAAATATCACAAAAATGCGGCATATACACGCACCATATATAGATATAAGCTATATGCAAGATGAATTAACATCACAACCATAACTAGAGTTCGAAATCGAACATAACGCAAGGAGAATTTGTGATTACAGAGGTGCCCCGACGAGATCACAGGCAAAAGAACACAACCCACACCATATGGTCACACACACCCTGACGAATTCGCACACAGGCCATACACAGGAGTTGCAGCGCGCACACACACACACACACACGGGGCAACAAAGGGAGGATTAATGCGTAACAAATACCATTAATACAATCTACAATTGAAGCTTACAAGCACAGAGGAGATTCGTGAGTAACGAGGGAGAGAGAGCTCAGAGAGATATTTTGAGAGAGAGACTGGAGAGGTTTCGAGAGATTGAAGGGAAGAGAGATGGGAGAGAGTTAGAGAGGGCTCCAGAAAAATCGAGAGAGAGTAAACAACCGTGACTAATCTATTTGGGGAAATTGGGTTTTGGGGGTTTAAAAGAATAAGTAGTAATTTAGAAATTTCATTATTAAAAATTCTGATTAAAAACAATTCAAATTCCATTTGTAAAATAGAATCTAAATGGGTAATGTTTGAGAAGAATCGAAAAATCATTTTTAAAATATAGAGACTGAAATTAGCTACCTCCTCATATTTTAAAATATTTTTAGGATCAAAAATGAATTAAATATGAATTTTACAAGTTTTGATCATTTAAATACAATATAACTCGCAAAATCATTTTAAAATACTTAAACACCCAAAATAATTCTCCCAAAAATTTTAAAAACTAAATAATTATATAAAGGTAATATTACAAAAGATTTCATGATTTTTAATAACTCCGTTGAATTTATAAAAATTTTCGAAGATCAATAATGCATGATTTAAATAGGTTTTAATGATAAAAAAATCAAATAAAAATACACGAACTAGCACGTGAGACATACATCACCATATAAACATGTAAACATGATGTCACATATATTTTATCTAGAAAAAAATTTCACACCCTATAATCCACATTTAATATAAAATATTAAATATTTAAATAATAATAATAACAAATACGATATTTACTAGGGCGTTATACTACTACCCCAGTTCTCGAGATGAGGCCTCAGGTTCAGGACTGAGAAACATACAAGTGGACGGAATGGATGACTTTCGGGGGACGGGTCGAAGAAATTTCCCTACGGATCAGAGGGTCCCCCCCCCCCCCCCCCCGCGCGCGCGCGCAAGACCAGGGAGGAGCCAAATTTCACCTCACTCAACAGAGCTCCTTTGGCGATCTTGGAGGAGATCCGGAACAAAGACTTTTTTCGGAAACCTCCTCCAATGAGAACCCCTACGGAAAAGAGAAAAGACGCGTTTTTGTGCTTACCATGAAAGTATTGGTCACAACACAGAAGAGTGCACATCATTGAGATATTTTCTGGAAAGATTGATCAAAAGGGACTTATTAAATGAGTACGTGCAACCGCGGCGACAAAACGCCCTCCTCAAGGACCTCGTGATCGAGGACCGCCTCCCAGGCATGTGGTGGATATGATAATTGGGGGAGAGACCCATGTCCCAAATCAAAAGGAAGTGTTGCACCTGGAGACTCAAAAGGCATTTCGATGGTCCAATTCAGTTATCTCTTTCACAGGCAAAGACTATCCGAGAGGAGAGTTTTACCAGAGTGGCCCTCTCACGGTCCAGCTAGACATAATGGGGCAAGACGTGAAGAAGGTTCTGATAGACAATGTTTCCTCTGTAGACTTCATCTTCAGACACACTCTTAGAAGAATGATATTAGACATACTTTCGTTCTGATAGCAAAGTCTGGGACGATGTTCGAGTGTAGCAAGATTTTTCTGCTCAAGACGCTCATTGCATTCTTCAAAATTATATGCCACAAATAAATGCCCAAGACAGAATAGCTTGGATTGGCTCTGGTACTGGAGCGTATACTGTTAAAACAGGCTATCAGTATTGTCTTACTTGTCATGTGGAGCCTCTCTTAGATTCAGACTCAAAAGGTTGGGAGAGAATTTAGAATTTACAGATACCTCATAAAACCAGAACTTTTTTATGGCATTTCTGCAAGAACAATGTTCCAGTGAGAAATCTTCTGAGGAGCAAAGGTATATCAGTTCTAATTATTTGTCCAATGTGCGACCATGATATAGAACACCTACTTCACCTATTTTTTGATTGTCCGTTCGCTCAAGCATGCTGGCAAATAGCAGGTATATCTCATAATTTGATGGAGGCCGGATATGCTCCTACTTGGTTGGTTGATAAGATTAGTAGTGAAAAAACAGACATATTAGAGAAGATGGCATCTGTTCTTTCATGTATTTGGTTCGCTCATAACACGAGAGTGTGGAATGGTACCATCTTAAGTCCAGTAGTAGCCATGGAGATCAGTAGAAAACAGATAAGTGAATGGCAGGTAGCAACAAAGCTAAAAAGGGATAGAAATCATATTAATCCCAAGCCTACTCAGGTGGATAGAACAAAAGGGCATCCTCCAGATCAGGGCTATACCAAACTCAATGTGGATGCATCTCTATTTTCAGGTGACAAATCATTCAAACTGGGCATGATAGTACGAGATGATAAGGGCCAGTATATGAATGGGAAGAATATGAAGCTTCCAGAGTCGGTGTCGGTGATGGAGGCGGAAGGTAGGGGAGTATAGGAAGCTCTTAATTGGATAGAAGAATTAGGCCTGCAGCAAGTAGGCCTGTAGCAAGTCATCCTGGAGTGTGATTCAGAGCTAGTGGTTAATACAATCCAAAAGGATATTACTTATCATCTGGAAGTTGGTCATATAGTTGATTATTGTAGGTTGAAACTTGAGAATAGGACCAATATCTCTCTTTGTCATGTTAAGAAGCAAGCAAACATGGCTGCTCACCTTATGGCTAGAGTCCCTTATTTGTTAACAATTTTCTTGTCTCCTCCAAGCTTGTTGTTGGAGACGCTAGTTCTTGATTCGTTGTTTTAATGAAATTTTCACTTTCAAAAAAAAAAATTGGGATCGAGTGATTTTATTAATTTAGAAAAAAGTGGGGAACTTAAATTTAAAAATTTTAAATAAAAAAGGTAATTATTATAAAAACCCAACATTACATTATTTACACAAAAAAAAATACAACTACTAATTTGTTTATCTTATTCAAATTTGAAAAAATTGAGTTCTTTAAAGAAGTGGGAAACTTAAATTTATAAATTTCAAATAATATATTTTCACAAATCTCCAACCTACAAAACACAAAGAATATTTTAAGTTTTACACATAAATTTCAATATCAAGATAAAAAAATTTTAACACTGTTTTTAAGATAGAATATATTAATGTAATAATGAAAAGAAAATTTTAAAGAAATTGATTACTTATTTTGGTTTAACGTTGCAATAATTTTTACAAAATATCACATATTTCTTGATAAAATAACACAATTAACTTTATATAGAAATCAAATTGTCCCGCATGTACAACCATAAGAAAAAAAGGGGAAACATTAATATATTATTTGTAGAGTTATTTTTTTAATTTTCAAAACTATTTATACCATATTTCCCATCCATGCACAAATTGTAACATATATTAATACCAAATGCTTGAAAATAAAAAAAATAGCTTTAAAAGTAACATTTCTAAAAAAAGATATTGTCCGCATACACGTGTGTATCTGATATATGTGTGTTCATATTGCTCGGACTTTCCATCCGACACAAAATGATGCATATCGAGAACGGGAATCCAAGAATTCTAAACAATGTTACAGAAAACAATGTTATAAATTCCAAGATTTATAAAGTTGCCTATTTGAGAAGCGGTACCTCTTAAACACGATGCAACACTTCCGTTTGACATCTATGGATAAACAAGCAAGCATATGGATAAACAAGCAAGCGCTCCGTTGGTGTCTGATAATTCCCACGGACGATTAGAGGCTTCCGATCACTGTTCTGGGCACTTTTCTGGAAGCACTTCACCTGAGTTTAGGGTATCTGCAAAACAATGTTTGCCCGGAGGTGGTGGCCGTCAAGCACCTCCGGTGTGAGAATCAGTAATCGGAAATAATAATAACCAGGATGGTGAGAATATATCGTGTGTAAAGAATATGTAGAGAGCTTTTGCTTTTCAGGAGTTTTTGTGTATGAAAGTTGTATATCTTTTCTGTGTGTAGAATGGGGGTATTTATAGGTTGGGATTCCCAATCACTGTTGCCCACTAGTTGTGCCGTTAAAGTTACAGTGAGCCACTATTGGAACAGTGATTGGTGTCCCCTCCAAACATACCTTGATTCTGCCACTTGAGCTACTTCAGTCAGATTTTGTCTGTTGCAACTGGGTGTCTTTGAATATTATATTGCCTCTTTGTCTTATGGAGCAAGATACCTTTATGCAAGTGGGCAAGTGGGTGTACCTTTATGCAAGTGGGGAAGTGGGTGTACCTTTATGCAAGTGGGTGTGCAAATGGATAAAGCAAGATATTTTTGTGCAAGTGGGTTAGTGTAAGAGAGATGATAGCTTGAAATACTTTTTGTGGATATTCTTTTGTATTTGTTGAAATAATACTTTTGAAATTAGATATACTTTGTCAAGTATTCCAGAATTGCGTTTTTAGGGAACAAGTATTTTGTTATTAGCGGGTGCCCGCTGATAGCTATCAGCGGGTACTTATCAGTGTCATAAAAAAGCATCGCAACTGAAGTAGATTTCGATGAACACCCATGCTAATCATATTTGTTGGTTTCCCTCCTTGTGTCTGTTCTTCTTTGAGTCTTTTTACAGCCATTAGCGTTCTATCAGCTAAGTGACCTTGGTAAACTTTGCCGAAACCACCTCTGCCAAGAATATTTTTTTACTAAAATTATCTGTTGCAACTTGCAGTTCACTCAGAGGAAATCGCTTGAGTTGCCCTGGAAAACTTATGTGTCTTCTTCCGCTGCAACAGCAAAAAGTGTGTGAATATCATGCTCCAAAACACTATAACAATCAGCTAATGCTAATTTAAGATACACAAACCTGGTAAATTAAAAAATTGATCGCGTCTCTTCTTTTTTGATCACTAAGCAAGCACAATAAAAGAACCATCAAAGAGCAGCACAACACCAACAGCAACTCCACCAACAATGGCTCCGGTCCCTATGTTGACTGCTGATCGTTGCCGATCAAAAACTGAAATGACATATGAAAAGATTAACCTTCTGTAATTCTCAACTCATCTCATGCCTCAACTTTGGTGCCTGATAAATGGATAAATTTCGATTCCACAGAATTCGCAAGTACAATTAAGTTGATACTTAACATCATGCAATATAGTAAGAATAGGCAACAATTGATCCCAATGAGGCAATTCCACTTGTTAATATATGAAAGTATTAGGTTTCTAGAGACTGGGATTCTTTCACGGCACAAAATGTAGACCAAGGGATTATGGATTTTTTTTCCGTTGTAAGAATGTATTTTTGTTCCCAAGTGAATAATTAATAATAAACTTAATTAGAATGTTGTGTAGGGAAATAAACCTCAAGGGATGGACCATTCTAGAAATTGCTAGAACAAATGTTGAGATATTTCTACAACAATGATAGAAGTAGTGTTGCAATGCTCCGTAAGCAACTACATGTTTAAATATCTTTTGAAGTGGATCCTATCTACTACAAAAATGACGATTTATGTAACTTGTTAGCAATCCCATCCACCGTACTCCCATCGATCAGTTACAACATGTCAACCTCACTACTATAAAAGAGGAGATAGAAAAATGTTAAAGAGGCCATGACAGAGATTCAAGACAACAAACTGCTATGTCAAGCAATCATAAACAAAGATTAGAATAAAGTATACGAGAGAGGGAGAGATCAGTGTTCTAAAAAGCGTAAATCGGTTCTAAGCGATGAGAAGACCTTCTAGCGCCTAGCGCTTAAGCGATTAAACTGACACTTAAGCAGATCATTAAACGGATTAATAAAATATATATAAATTTTTAATTTAATATTATTATATGTAAAATTAAAATTATGCAATAATTAAGTAATAAGAATTTAAACATAAAATGTTCTTAATTAAAAAAGGTATTTTTTTTTAAACAAAAAAAAAGGTATTTTTAATATTTTAATATAATTATAGTCATATTATAATAAATATTAATATTTTAAAATTAAAAAAATTAGTAGGTCAACATCAATTTGACCGCTTAATCCGTTTAGTGATGGTTTAATTTTCAAAAACGCTTAATTACCCGATTAATATAAAATTGGAGCGTTGTTGTGTCAATTCCGCTTAAGCAACCGCTTAATACGCTTTTTAGAACACTGGAGAGATTGATTTACTAACTCAGTGAAAACTTTGGATTGAGGAGGACTGAAGAGAGAAACAAATATAGATAACACTCTCACGCATAAATTTAATTTTCAACAAAATTAGAGTTCTCGGTATGTTTGTAAGAAAAACGAGAAAGATACTGTTAAATTTCAGTTAAAACATGATATACATTTACCGATGTTACTCGAAATTAATTATTAGCTAATTAGATTAAAATATAAATAGATCAAATGAAATTAGATTGTAAAAATATTATAAAAGTTTTTCGATAGTAGATCTCGAACATGTGCCATATAAATAACTAACACAGATATTTTTTATTTTTATAATAATCGATCTTGTCATGTTACAGTGTACAACCTTTCTTATATATCGTTAGTTTGGGTTGTATATTTTAAGAGCAATTCCAGAATTATCGAAAATTATTCTTGAAAAATGAATTGGTGCTCTTGGTGTGAATGTAGGGGCCCGGGGCTACTCCAATACAAACCTCCTTAGAATACAAACCTAAAGACCAAATTCCAATCCAACATTTAAGCTAATCTAATGACCAAAATAGGGGTACCCCAATACGAAAAAGTCTTATAATTCTACCCTCAATCCATTCATCGAAAAAAAATTAAAAAAATATAATTTTTTTTTAAAAAAAATGATGATGTGGCAGCAGTTTTTTTTTTTTGTTTTTTTTATGAATGGATAGAGGGTTGAATTATAAGACTTTTTTGTGAAGGTGCCCCTGGCGGGGCCATTAGAATTATATAATTTATTATAATAATTAATTAATTTTTAAAATACACGTAGCACGGGCTATAACCTAGTTATTATTAATATCCAATCAAACATTGTTAGGAATAAATTCATGAGTTGTGATGTGTAGAATAGAATGACATTACACTTCTTGTAATACCCTGATCTTATAAAGGGTTTAGCATTTGATTAAGGGAATATCAGTTATCCAAGATCTGCAAAACTGTGAACAGTACTTGATCAGAGACTGAAGTCACGGACTGAGAGTTTTCAGGGACTTTGACAGATCCTAACTGTATCAAGGCTGCAGAATTGGAAAGTGCTATACTTTAGGACTTGTATTCAGAAGATGGAAAGAAGTGTACATGAAGAAAAGAATCAAAGCATTGTTGGAAACTATCAACTAGACGGCAGAAGATTACCATGTATAGATTGTTCTTTCTGTTATTAGTTGATCGGAAACATTATAAATACTCTCTCTATATCATTGTAAAAAGAGTTCGAAAACGTGAGCTTAGTATAAGGTTTGTATTCGAGAGTTCGAAACAAACAGAGAGAGATTTGTATTGAGAGCAGCTGCTAAAGGTATTTTACACCTTTGGTAGAGTTTGTATTTGATTTATTTAACACAAACAAGGTTGATTTATTCGTTTGTTCTTGTTCATCTAATCAAGCAAAAATCAGACACGATTACATAACTTGTATTCAACCCCCATTCTACAAGTTATTCGAGTTAACAATTGGTATCAGAGCGGGTTGATTTCGAATAATCATAAAGATCTGCAATCATGTCTGGTTACAATGATTGTAATACTAAGATCCCTATGCTCAAGAGAAACGAGTATACTCTCTGGGAAGTGAAGATGTTGCATCACCTGGAAGCAACAGATCCTGATTATCTTGACAGAATTAGAGATGGGCCTTTCGTTCCAACAAGGGTTGTTCCTCAAGCAACTGTCGAAGGAAAAGTAGTTTCAGAGCACACGGCAGAGAAGCCTAAATCTGAATAGACAGATAAGGACAAGGAGAACGTTCTTAAGGATGCTTAAGTGAGAAACATACTGTTCAACAGTCTTGATTCTGTTCTCACTAACTATGTTCTTTCTTGTAAAACTGCTAAGGAGATATGGGACAATCTGAAGGTTCATTGTGAAGGAACTAAACCTTTCAGGAAGAATATGAGGATACTTCTCATACAATAGTATGAGTACTTTGAATCTAAGTCTGGTGAGTCACTTACTGATACCTTTGATAGGTTTACTAAACTCATCAATGAGATGGCCATGCCTGGTAAATATTATGACTTATAGGTTATGAATACTAAGTTCATGAAAGCCTTGCCTGATTTCTTCAATGAGAAGATATCTGCAATTGAAGAAGCTAATGATCTGGATGAAATATCATTAGAGGCGGTTTATGGAAAATTGAGGGCTTATGAACTGGACAGGTAGCAGAAGAAGAGCAGAGGTGAAGGAAAGATGAAAACTGTTGCACTTACTGCTCAATCTGAATCAAAGAAGCTTCCAAAAGAACAGAATATTGAGCCTACTGTAAAGGACTCAAGGACGAAGAAAAGCAAAGAAAGTTCTGAGTCAGAGACTACAGATATAGACTCTGACAACAGTGATTCTGAATCAGAGATGCAGGAACTCTTTGCTATGTTTGCTAAAGCTTTCAAGAAATGAAGATTCAACAGGAGAAGATTTAGCAAAAGACCTTTTCAAAAGAAAGAGGAGAAGAAGAATGACAAGGGCAAAAGTACAATAGTCAAGCTTGATAAGGCAAAGATCAAGTGCTTTAACTGCAGCGAGCTTGGACACTTTGCTAGTGAGTGTAAGAAGCCTAGGAATTCAGGAAAGGGTAATGCACTCATGGTCACACAGAAGGATTGGGCAGATTCTAGTGATTCTGAAGATGAATTGGATTACGACAACATTGCATTGATGGCAAATACTTCAGACAAACCTGGATCTCCAAAGAAAACTTCTCCATCTTCTGTTAAGGTATCACTTCACTCTCTTGATTCATTTGATAGCTTAGATTCTGATGATTTTAGGTCTATCCATGTTGAGTTTAACAATCTTATGACTAATTTCAGAATTCTTACTAGTGAAAGAGATGAACTTAAGATTAAGAATGATGAATTAGTTGATAGAAATAATATTCTTGAATCTGAGTTAATTCAAATGGAACATTATTGGTTAAGTTCTGATAAAGCTAAGCATGATTATAGTGTTATTCTTGAGGCTTATGACTATGTCAGAAAAGAACTAGAGGAAGAGAGAGACGTGATTAAAACCATTAACAATTCTGGTAAAAAGACTCAAGAAATCATTGAAAATCAAATTCTTGGTAAAGTTAATGGCTTAGATTTTGATAAGGATAGGAAAGAAGATGATGTAGCTGTTGTCCAGAATGTTAATAGTAAACAAGAAGCTAGCACATCTAAATCTGAAGGTAAGCAGGAAGTTTCTGAACCTAAACATGTTAAGTTTGTTGATTCGAATGGTACCCCAGTTGTGCACAAGAGAATTAACAACATTAGTTCAGATGAGAAAGTATTAGAAAAACCTAAGAATGTCAACATAGGCTTTCTGTCTAAGTCTCAGCTGAAACAGAGACTAGAAGGTCTTTCAGAGTCTAGCAAGATCAAAAGAAATAGGAATGGAAAAGAAGGTATTAACAAAGAGAATAATTACAAGAATGTACCTGATGCACCTAGGAAGATGATGTGTAAAATAACTGCAAGCGCACAGTGGTTAATTGTAGCAATCACAGATCGATCCACAGAGACTACGAATTTTCAAACCCTAATAATTAACTCAGGCGAACTAGACAATAAGATTTGAGATGAGATTTAATTAACCTAATTAACAAAGATTATCAAATAATATGGAAAACTTAGGAATCCGAATCCGTTAATCAATCACAATTAATATCAACTCGCCTTAAAATCAATTCTCTTTTCTTTACAATAAGTTATATCAATTAACGAGACAAGCATATACTATGAAACTTGTTATCTAACAATAACCTATCAAAACTTCAAGGAGCAAGCATAGGCTATGAAAAATAAATCCGGTAACAATAATATATCAAAATCACTTTGTCAATTGAACAATTAAGCACCAAGAAAAATTATGAGAATCAATTAATAGGAATAAGAAGAAATCAAAAATAATTAAATTAACTTCATCTTCATCCTAGGACAAGAAAATTAGCTACGCATAATTATTAGATAAACAAAACAATTAATATATGACATGTAGATATGCGAATGAACCTGGTAATAGAAAAGAGATAGGGAGCAGCTTTGTATAACTAATAAGGCAGAGTAAACAAACGGGGACAAACAAAAAGTTAAAGACGAAACCAATAATAAAATATTAGAACTAAAGCATTACTCTAATGCATAAGACAATCGAAGTGAAAAAGCAACCGGAACTAATATATTATTAACCGAACACAGAGTAGCTAGCTAGGAAGAAAATAAACGAGAAGAAAATATAAAATTCTAGGTGTCTAAATTATAAGAGAGAAGGCCATATATATAGGGAAAAATAATAGGTTTGGCCCCTTTGATTACAATCCGATATTGAATATAATTTCTTCAATTTCCTTTTCTTCTCGGATAAGTATTTAATTTTTCCTCCAATTTCTTTTACTTCAAGTATTTTCCACCTCCTTTCCCTTTTTCCACCTTTTCCTGCTAGAAATCTGTTTTTATTTATTTTCCTACAAAACAAAATAAAACAATTTATTAATTAATAAAATTACGAAAACGGACATAAAATAGGTATTAAAAATATGATGAAATATGGACCTATCAAATGCCCCAATACCTATCTTTTGCTCGTCCTCGTGCAAACTAATATAATATAAACTACTATATAATAGGTAATACCACTTCCGTAGGTGATCACGGTTGCATTTGACATATGCAACAAGCCCTTTAAACCCCTAGGCAGCCTTAGTGGACGAGTGAGGTCTCGTGAGGGCCTATAGTGAATGTACCCACAAAATCCATCTAGCTCATGTAAAAGATTGCTCAATGCAACACCACACATACAAGTCATCTCATGTTACATCAACTTAAGAAATCAAAGTGAATTTGCAATGTCTTGGTGTGTAAGGTGCAAGTATTCACGTAGTCTACTGAAAGAAATATGCATAGGTACTCAGAAGTCCATGTCAAGTGTAAAAATAAGTTGGTAACCATGTTAAGCCCACAAGAGTACACCTTAGAGTCAAAACTTGGGATCTCATATGCACAAAACATGCAATAACTCACCTTTCACTCACAAAAGAATATTCACTCAAGAACAAGGGTAAGTGTATCACTCCATTCCAACAAAATCATAAGCATGCTTGACATTTGCTATCAATCTAACTTTAACACAACGTACATTAATGATGATAATCAAAAGGTCTTTTATTTGGGTTGTAATGAGGCTAGGAACAAGGTATGTCAAGTAAGGCCAAATAAGGTGAAGTGTCAAAAGCTAGTAGAAACCATAATAAATCATACACAACACCATACTTCCTCCCCACACATGGATTTTCTAATTTCCTTCCAACAAAATGCTTGACTAGACGAATGAAGAAGGATCACACAGAAACATAAGTATGCTTTCATAGAACTTTTTTTTTCTGCTTTTTTTTTATGGTTTTTTTTCTTCTTTTTTTTTTGAAAAAACATAGATAATATAAATATATACACAACCACAATCCTTCTTCAAAATTTCTTGAACAATGACCGACAAGTAAGCAACAAAACCCAATATTTCCCAAAAAGTAATGAACTAAAGTAAACCCCATCTCACACACCTTATTACTCCCTCAACTTCCTACTAGCCTTTGACAAATTGGGATCAAGTATACGTAAGGCTACACAAAAAAAAGGTCTAGGCAAGTAATGTGGTGTGTCACCGAAAAAATAGGATAAAACTCAAAGGGGTAACTAATTGATCATATATAAATGGTGTGGTAATTTGGATAACAATAGGTTATTCCTAAATGCCTTTATCATCTTATCATCAAATAATGTCATGCATTTCAAGAAAGGTCTCAAACAAGTGCTAGCAATGCAAACAACATGTGGACACTCAAGCAAACGAATATAAAATGCAAAAGATATGCATATATGCTCAAAATCTCACTTGGTGGCAAAACATAATCAATCCCAAGCAAAAGTCTCTTTAATGCACCTACTTGTACTCAAAACATGGAAACCAAATCTTCTTGCACATATTCATGTCCTTTTAATTACTTACAACATTCAATAAGTCTACTAGTTTCAACTTGCTTGCTAGTGTATGTGTGTGCACAAGAACTTAGCATATCACTTCTCAATCAAAAGCTTCAGAAACACAAGAGTACTATAGCATGTAAGGGTGCATCAAGCCAACTTATAACAAGTAATCATTTTACATGGCTAGAATTATTTTTGTATTTTTTTCATTTTTCAATTTTTTTGGAGTTTTTTTTAGTAATAATACTACTAAATCCCTCCCCCATACCTAAATCATGCATTGTCCTCAATCTATGCAAATGAGAGAAAAATGACAAAGTAAAAGGACGAGAATACCTGATAAGGGCAAGACGGAGGAATATAGCTAACTACTATATACAACAAGGTAACTTACTTAAGTCACGCATCAAGGAGGTGGATCACCTCCTCCTCATAATCAACTGGCAGTTCTAAAAATGGTTTAATGCATTGACCATTAACTTTAAATGTTTCACCAGTTTTATGATTTTCAATTTCAATAGCACCATGAGGAAAAACAACTTTAACAACATATGGGCCCTCCCATCTAGATCTCAATTTGCCAGGAAATATATGCAGCCTATAGTTGTATAAAAGAACTTTTTGACCAGGAGAATTTTTTTTTCTCAGAATAGATTTATCATGCAAAATTTTAGTTCTTTCCTTATAAATCTTAGCATTTTCATAGGCATCATTCCTTATTTCTTCTAACTCAGATAGTTGTAACTTTCTATGACTACTGGCAGTGGGTAAATCAAAATTCAACTCTTTAATGGCCCAAAAAGCTCTATGTTCAAGTTCAACGAGAAGATGACATGCTTTACCAAACACAATCCTATAAGGAGACATACCCAAAATAGTCTTAAATGCAGTGCGATAAGCCCAAAGTGCATCTATCAACTTAACAGACCAATCTTTCATATTTGAATTGACAGTTTTCTCTAGAATTAATCTGCCTATTAGAGACCTCAACTTGACCACTAGTTTGAGGATGGTAAGGTGTGGCTAGCTTATGAGTGATGGAATACTTCCTCAAAAGAGACTCAAACTGATGGTTTTTGAAATGCTTACCTTGGTCACTAATTATAGCTCTAGGCGTACCAAATCTAGAAAAGATATTCTCCTTTAAGAACTTAATAACTACCTTGTTATCATTAGACTTAGTTGGTATGGCTTCGACCCATTTAGAGAAATAATCAACCGCTAAGAGAATGTAGAGGTTACCAAAAGAATTAGGAAAGGGACCCATAAAATCTATTCCCCAAACATCAAAGATCTCAATAACTAAGATTGGATTCATTGGCATCATGTTTCTTCTAGTGATCTTTCCTAAATGTTGACACCTACTACAAGCGGCACAAAATTCAGTAGAATCTTTAAACAGATTGGGCCAGTAAAACCAGATTGAAGTATTTTAGCAGCAGTCTTTTTAGCACTAAAGTGACCTCCACAAGCCTGATCATGACAAAAGGAAAGTATACTTCTAAACTCATGGTTTGGAACACACCTCCTAATGATTTGGTCTGGACAATACTTAAAAAGATAGGGATCATCCCAAAAGAAGTATTTGACTTGTGAGAGAAATTTGGATTTATCTTGCTTAGACCAATGAGAAGGAATATCACCAGTGACAAGGTAGTTAACAATATCAGCAAACCAAGGAGTGGTAGATATGGAAAGAAGGTGTTCATCAGGAAAAGATTCATTCAAAGGCATATCAATGGTGGACTCCACTGCTAGACGGGAAAGATGATCAGCAACAACATTTTCAGAACCCTTCTATCCCTAATTTCTAGGTCAAACTCTTGGAGCAACAACACCCACCTAATTAATCGGGCTTTTGAGTCTTTCTTAGAGAAGAGATATCTAAGAGCAAAGTGGTCTATGTAAACAATGATTTTGGAACCTATAAGATATGACCTGAACTTTTCAAGAGCAAAAACGACAGCTAAAAGTTCTTTTTCAGTGGTGGAGTAGTTGAGTTGAGCATCATTTAGAGTCTTACTAGCATAGTATATGACATGAGGTATTTTATTAATTCTTTATCCCAAAACTACTCCTACGGCATAATCAGACGCGTCACACATAATCTCAAAAGGTTGATTCCAATCTGGGGACTGAATGATAGGGGCTGAGGTCAACTCTTTTTTAAGATGATCAAATGATTGAAGACATTCATTAGAGAATTCAAATTTTATGTCCTTAGAAAGAAGATTGGTCAATGGTCTAGCCTTTTTGCTAAAATCTTTAATGAAACGCCTATAAAAACCATCATGCCCTAAAAAGGAACGAATTTCTTTGATAGATTTTGGTGGAGGCAGGTTAGCAATGAGATCAATTTTAGCTTTATCAACTTCAATTCCCTTTGATGAAATTTTATGACCAAGAAAAATTCCTTCTTTAACCATGAAATGACACTTTTCCCAATTAAGAACAAGGTTTGTTTCTTTACATCGTTTTAAAACTAAGTCAAGATGATGAAGACACTGATGAAAAGAAGAACCAAAGATGGAAAAGTCATCTATAAAGATTTCTAGGAATTCTCCTACCATGTTAAAGAAAATGCTCATCATACATCTTTGAAAGGTGGCAGGGGCAGTGGTTAGACCAAAGGCTAAACGACGATAGGCAAAGGTTCCAAATGGACATGTGAAGGTGGTCTTTTCTTGATCTTCAAGAGCAATGGGAATTTGAAAATATCCAGAAAATTCATCTAGAAAGCAATAGTATGAGTGACCTGCTAACCTTTCTAAGATTTGATCAATGAAGGGTAGAGGAAACTGATCTTTTCTAGTGGCAGCATTTAGTTTCCTATTGTCAATACACATTCTCCAACCAGAATGGACACGAGTGGGAACTAGTTCATCATCCTCATTGACAACTACAGTGATCCCTGACTTTTTAGGCACTACTTGAACAGGACTGACCCAAGAACTATCAGACATAGGATAGATGATTCAATTATCTAGACATTTAAGTATTCCCTTCCTAACAACTTCCTTAAGAGTCGGGTTTAACCTCCTTTGTGGCTGTCTAACTGGTTTAGCATCATCAACTAAGTGAATCCTATGTTGGACAATGGCAGGGCTAATTCCCTTGATATCGGATATGCTCCACCCTATGGCTTCCTTATTCTCTCTAAGTACAAGTAAGAGTTCTTCCTCTTGAGAAGGTGTCAGATCAAATGCAACTATGACTGGGAAAGACTCAGAAGGGCCTAGAAACATATACTTAAGAGTTTCAGGAAGAGGTTTGAGTTCTAATTCTGGTGGACTTGTCTCAACTGATTCATTAGCTTCATAAAGTGGCAAAGGAGAAGGTTCTAACTCTTGGTTGGAACTAGGAATGGTGGACTCTAACATTTCATTGACCTCATTTTTATGACAAGTATCATCCCATTCTTGACCAAAGTAGTTTTGACAAAAGCTAAGCACATCATCAACATTCATGACTTCATTATTAACTAACTCATCAATCATGTTAATTTCTATGGGTTGGTCAAAATAGTCATTGGGTTGTTTTCCTACATTGAAAATGTTGAGATCAATTGTCATGTTTCCAAAAGTTAGCTTCATTAAGCCATTCCTACAGTTAATTAAGGCATTAGACGTGGCAAGAAAAGGCCTTCCTAGAATGATGGGAATTTGATTTTTGAGATTTTTGACTGGTTCGGTTTCTAGAACAACAAAATCAACGGGGAAGACAAAGTCACCAACCTTAATCAACACATCTTCCACTATACATGTAGGAGTTTTAACAGAACGATCAACTAACTGAAGAGTGACACTAGTCTTCTTAAGTTCACCTAAACCCAAGGCTTGATAGACAGATAATGGAAGAAGGTTCACACTAGCTCCTAGATCGAGTAAAGCTTTATCAATGAAAGTATCACCTATGACACAAGAGATGGTAGGACAACCGGGATCCTTATACTTCACAGGGATTTGATTTGACAAAATAGAACTAACATGAGATGTTAGGAAAGCTTTCTTAGGAACATGAGTGGTTCTTTTATGTGTACACAAATCTTTTAGACACTTAGCATAAGAGGGAACTTGTTGAATCGTATCTAAAAGAGGAATGTTAATCTTGACTTGCTTAAAGACTTCCAAAATCTTATCTAACTGAGCAGATTGTTTGTTTGAAGTAAGTCTTTGAGGAAACGGGGCTTTCGGAAAAAGACTTTTTCATTAGACACATCAGAGTGGGGTTTCGAAGGTGGTTCATTGGATGGTGATGACTCATCGGCTTTATCTACTTCAGAACTCTCGAGATTTGAAGATTGCTTAAAACTAGGATTCAAGGGTAAAGGATTTGGTTCAGATGTTAGCTTATCTTCTTCTTGAGTATTGACACCAGCATGATTGTTGAATTGATTACCAGACCTTAGAGAGATAACAGAATTCACATTTTCATGAGACTTTAGATTTGGATGAAATTTAGGATTAGTCTCAGGTTGACTAGGAAATCGATTTTTCTCTCTCTCACTGATTGTGTTTTCCAATTGACTGACTTGGACCTCTAGCTTAGATATGGCTTGAGTGTTGGAATTTAGTAGCTGCCTATCTTGGGTCATAGCTTGCATGAAAGATTGTTGAGATTTAAGTAATGCCTCCATACTCTTTTCAATAGAACTCAATTTCTTATCAGATTCTCTAAAACCAAGAGGATTCATGGGGATTGAGTTTGGATAATGACCAAGATTTTGAGGAGGATATGAATTAGGATTTTGAGTTGGGTATGGACTAGGATTGGGCTTTTGAAAAGCAGGTTGAGGATTTTGATTGTATTGATTATATTGACCTTGATTCCATGAGAAATTTGGGTGACTCTTCCAACCAGGATTGTATGTTTGTGCATAAGGATCACTCCTAACTCTAGGTTGAAACATGGCTTTGACTTGTTCAATTTCAGGGCAATTCTCTACCACATGATTAGGAGAACTACAGTTTGCACAGAGAGACATTTGAGATGACACATTGTTGGTTTCTAAGGCTTCTAGACGTCTAATGATTGTAGCTAACTTAGCTTCGGTTGCAATAGAATTACCCACTGTGTGTAAGCCTTTAGATGAGTTAGATTTTTCAGCTTCTTGATTAGGTTCCCTAGTTGACTCCCACAACATTGTTCTTTCAGCTAACTCCTCAAAAAATTGCCAAGCTTCATCTTCATCTTTGTCCATAAACTTACCATTACACATAGACTCTAACAAAGCAGTGGTTTGGCTATCTAAGGCTTCATGAATTTTGCAAAGTCTCCATTTTTCTATACCATGTTGAGGACATTTAGACAACAACTTTTAAAATCTATCAAAATATTTCCAAAAAGACTCATTCTGATTTTGTTGAAATTGGTTGATTTCATTCCTAAGTCTGTTTGCCTTATGGTTTTGAAAATATTTTTTAAGAAAGATAGCAACAAATCCCTCCCATGTGGAAATAGAATTAACGGCTAAACTATACAACCACTGTTTAGCATCTTCTTTCAAAGCAAAATTAATAAGCCTGAGTCTAATGGAATCCTCACTCAATTGTTGAAGTTTTTGTAATGCACACATTCCTCAAGCTCTCGAATGAAAAGATATGGATCCTCTCCCTCTACCCCAGCAAACCTAGGTAACATGCTAATGTTGTGATGTTTGATTTCAAAGTTATTCGCGATTACTGCGGGTAAGACTATGCATGAGGGTTGAGCGGTACGAGCGGGGTAACAATGGTCTTTGAGTGAAACAGCCATGACCACGGGTTGAACTTCTAATTCTTTTGACTCAATTCTAGTGGGTGAAGAAAACTCAAGTCGCCTTACTACTTTAGGAGATGATAGATTGGTTGGTCTTACTAATCTAGATGTAGTGTCTCGAACCCAAGCACTTTGCATACAAGAGAAGTAAACAATTAAGCACGTAGCAGACAAGATCTATGAGTAAACACCTAAAAAAATGGAAAATTAAAAAGAAAAATCTATGTTAACCTAAAAAAAATCTAGACCTTGCTCCTAACAATAAGATACTACTAAAAGTCAAAACTCAAAAAGCATCCGTCCTGACTGGCCAGGCAGGTGCAAGCATTGCCAAGAGGCTAAACACCTTTCTAGACATCAATCCAAATTAGCAAGGTAAGCGTCACGCTTGCCTAGACACTAAACGAAAGAATACTTAGTGATTCGTTCCTCCTAGATTCTCTTCCTAGTTGAGCGCGAGATCCTAGGGGCTAATGTCTACTTATTTTTATTAAGGAAAGGGTATGCAAGATGAACGAATTATTGATTTGTGGGCCAAGGAAAGGGTGATGAAATCCCTCACCTTATCTTGTATTTGGGTGGCACCCTTAAGATTGATTGAATGATGCAATACACAAAGAACAAGAAAATAAACACTTATGGATGCACTACACTACGTGTTCTATTCTAAATTGTACGTACCTCTTTCCTCCAGTAATCACCACAGTTATATAGGATGGAAAGCAATAAATACAATAAAGAAATCTAGATGATGTGATCCTATGTGAGAGAATGAATGATGCAGCAAATTGGTTTTTAACAAACAATTAACTAACTAATATTTTTGGGTTTTTCAAATATTTAATTTTTTTTGTGTTTTTTCAATAATAATGAAGAAAGGAAAAATAGAGAGAGGTGATACGGAATATCGAAAAGAGCTTTCAAAAATTTCAAAAGAGACAGCGAGGCCTTCCAGCGATCTTCTTGTCCAAGCTTTTCTCCGCTTCACTATTCCCTAAAAAAACAAAAGAAAACAAGAAACTAATCCGAAGAATTAATATCAAGGAAAGAAAAATACCAATAGTCCCCAGCAGCGGTGCCAAAAATTTGATGTGTAAAATAACTGCAAGCGCACAGTGGTTAATTGTAGCAATCACAGATCGATCCACAGAGACTATGAATTTTCAAACCCTAATAATTAACTCAGGCGAACTAGACAATAAGATTTGAGATGAGATTTAATTAACCTAATTAACAAAGATTATCAAATAATATGGAAAACCTAGGAATCCGAATCCGTTAATCAATCACAATTAATATCAACTCGCCTTAAAATCAATTCTCTTTTCTTCACAATAAGTTATATCAATTAACGAGACAAGCATATACTATGAAACTTGTTATCTAACAATAACCTATCAAAACTTCAAGGAGCAAGCATAGGCTATAAAAAATAAATCCGGTAACAATAATATATCAAAATCACTTTGTTAATTGAACAATTAAGCACCAAGAAAAATTATGAGAATCAATAAACACGAATAAGAAGAAATAAAAAATAATTAAATTAACTTCATCTTCATCCTAGGACAAGAAAATTAGCTATGCATAATTATTAGATAAACAAAACAATTAATATATGACATGTAGATATTCGAACGAACCTGGTAATAGAAAAGAGATATGGAGCAGATTTGTATAACTAATAAAGCAGAGTAAACAAACCGGGACAAACAAAAAGTTAAAGACGAAACCAATAATAAAATATTAGAACTAAAGCATTAATCTAATGCATAAGACAATTGAAGTGAAAAAGCAACCGGAACTAATATATTATTAACCGAACACATAGTAGCTAGCTAGGAAGAAAATAAACGAGAAGAAAATATAAAATTCTAGGTGTCTAAATTATAAGAGAGAGGGCCATATATATGGAAAAATAATAGGTTTGGCCCCTTTGATTACAATCCGATATAGAATATAATTTCTTCAATTTCCTTTTCTTCTCGGATAAGTATTCGATTTTTCCTCCAATTTCTTTGACTTCAAGTATTTTCCACCTCCTTTCACTTTTTGCACCTTTTCCTGCTAGAAATCTGTTTTTATTTATTTTCCTACAAAACAAAATAAAACAATTTATTAATTAATAAAATTACGAAAATGGACATAAAATAGATATTAAAAATATGATGAAATATGGACCTATTAGAAGAAATGCTATAAGTGTGGAAATCATAATCATTTGGCCCTAGACTGCAATCAAAAACCTTCTTGGAAAACTGAGTCTAGATTCCCCAAGACTCAGAAAATTAAATACCAACCACAAAAAGCTTGTTATCATTGTGGTAGTTTACTTCATTCCATTTATATGTGTAAGGAATATCATGAACTGTATTATGACTATTATTCTCTGAAATCTGAAACTCCTAATCACAAATAGTTTGTGAAATCAGAGTCTAAGGTTGACTCTGCAACAGGTAAATCAAAAGCAAAATCTTCAAAGCCTGTTGTTTCTAAAGTTAGTAAGAAATGATCCAATCAAAGTTGGGTCCTAAAAATTTCTAACTAGTTACTTTTTTGTTTGCAGGGCACAGGAAGGAAGCATTCAATTATCTTGGACAGTAGATGCTCTGGACATATGACTGGAAAGAAGTCCTTGCTTCCAAAGTTTGAGAGGAAAGCTGGCCCAGTAATATCTTTTGGAGATGGCAACAAAAGAGAAACTCTGGGATATGGCTCAATTGTTTTGGGGAATGTCATCATAGAAAATGTAGCACTGGTTGAAGGCTTGAAACACACACTTTTAAGCAGAAGTCAACTGGGTGATAAAGGTTACCAATCAATCTTTGACAGTGAAGGATGCAAAATCTTGAATAGAGACATTGTTCTAACTAGTCAGAGACATGGTAACATTTATGAAGCTAGCTTGAGTGAAACATCTAAAGGAATTGTCAGATGTCTTTACAGCAAGGCATCAAATGATGAAAGCTGAAATTGGCACAAGAAGCTCTTACATCTTAACTTCAAGAAGCTTAATCAACTTGTTAAGCATAATCTAGTGAGAGGCCTACCTCAGGCAAATTATGTGCAAGATGGACTTTGTGATGCTTGTCAGCTTGGAAAACAAAGAAGAACCACTTTCAAGAGCAAGACTGAAAATTCAATTACTGAACCATTTCACATGCTGCATCTTGATTTATTTGGTCCAGTAAACATTATGTCTATCAGCAAGAAAAGATATGCTCTAGTTATAGTGGATGACTACACAAGGTTCACATGGGTATTCTTTCTACATAAAAAGGATGGAGCTCCTCGGCAAATCATTGATCTTATCAAGAATATTCAGAATAGCTCTGAGTACAAAGTCAAAGTACTTAGGAGTGACAATGGTACAGAATTCAAGAATTCTACAATGGAGGAGTATTGTGTAGACAATGGAATCAATCAACAGTTTTCTGCACCTGGAACACCTCAGCAGAATGGTGTAGTAGAAAGAAAGAACAGAACTCTCATAGAGGCAGCAAGAACCATGCTTGCAGATGCAAAGCTTCCAACCTATTTCTGGGTAGAAGCTATCAACACTGCATGTTTTACTCAAAATTACACCTTGATAAATAGTCATGGAAAGACTCCCTATGAGGTAATCAAAGGAAAGAATCCAAGTGTGAAATACTTTCACATCTTTGGATGCAAATGCTATGTCCTGAAAGTTCATCCAGAACAACTTGGAGAGTTTGAAGCCAAATCGGATGAAGCAATCTTTCTAGGATATTCAGCATCAAAGGCCTTCAAAGTTTATAATCTCAGAACTCACATTGTGATGGAATCAATTCATGTTGCATTTGATGATAAGAAGTTTGGAATTTTGCAAACTAATGAAAGCCATGACAAATTGGAATTTGAAAATCTTAAGGATTCTGAGATTCTCTTCAGTGATGATGAAGGTTCTCTAGAGGAAATCTCTATTGCTTCTCAAAGGAATGCTACTGTTGAGGGGGAGCAAATCAATCAAGGAGAACACAGTACTAGTTAGGAGCAGACCAATCATTCAGAGTCTACTTCATCAGGGACTAATTCTTCATGGACTAATAGAGAAAGTTCAAGTACTAGTAGCAGTATGGAATCTACTGATTCTACTGATCAAAGGGGAGCTTTTGAAGGAAATGAACACTCTTCTACAAGAGATACCACTAACATAGGGGGGAGTCTAGCAGGAGTAATCTACCACCTGTTAGGAAATGGACAAGGGATCATATTGAAGATTTGATTATTAGTGATCCAAATAGTGGTGTTCGAACTAGAAGATCAATTCAAAATGAATGCTTATATAGTTGCTTTCTCTCAAAGAATGAACCTAAGAAGGTTGAAGAAGCCTTACAGGATCCTGATTGGGTAATTTCAATGCAGGAAGAACTAAATGAGTTTGAGAGAAACAAAGTCTGGAAATTAGTACCAAGACCTAAAGACAGATCTATTGTTGGTGCAAAATGGGTTTTCAGAAACAAGCTAGATGAATCTGGTATGATTGTAAGAAACGAAGCAAGACTGGTGGCCAAGGGATACTCTCAGGAGGAAGGAATTGATTATGATGAAACCTTTGCCCCTGTAGCAAGATTGGAAGCAATCAAAATGTTTCTTGCATTTGCAGCTCATTCAAAGTTCAAGGTATACCAGATGGATGTAAAGAGTGGTTTTCTAAATGGCAAGCTTGATGAGGAAGTGTATGTGGAGCAACCACCTGGTTTTGTTGATCCAAAGTTTCCAAATCATGTCTACAAACTTGACAAGGCACTCTATGGACTAAAGTAAGCACCAAGAGCATGGTATGAGACTTTGTCTAAATTTCTTCTTGAAAATGGCTTCACAAGAGGTACAATTGACAAAACTCTATTCTTTAGAAAGGTGAAAGGTGATTTGCTTTTAGTTCAAGTTTATGTTGATGACATCATATTTGGTTCTACTAATGAAAAGTTGTGTGCTAAGTTTAGCAAGCTTATGCAGTCTAAGTATCAAATGAGCATGATGGGTGAACTAAATTACTTTTTAGGTTTGCAGGTCAAACAGACTGAGACTGGTATTTTCATTAATCAGTCAAAGTATATCAAAGATCTTTTAAAAAAGTTTGACTTTCAATATTGTTCAGCTGCAAAAACACCCATGGCAACAACCACTAAGCTAGACTCTGATCCTAAGGGAAAGAGTGTTGATAACACTAGCTATAGAGGCATGATAGGTTCATTATTATACCTAATTGCAAGTAGACCAGATATAATGTTTTTTACCTGTTTATGTGCTAGATTCCAAAGTGATCCCAAGGAATCTCATTTAATTGCTGTGAAGAGAATTTTTAGGTATCTCAAAGGAACTCCAAACCTTGGTTTGTGGTATCCTAGACTAATTGGCTATTCAAACTCTGATTATGCAGGGTGTAAAATAGACAGGAAAAGCAAAACAGGTACATGTCAATTCTTGGGAAACAAATTGATTTCTTGGGCAAGCAAGAAGCAACAATCTGTCTCAACCTCAACTGCAGAAGCTGAGTACATTGCAGCAGGCAGTTGTTGTGCTCAACTCCTTTGGATAATAAATCAGTTGATGGATTATGGTATGACACTTAGTAATATTCCTATGTTCTGTGATAATACTAGTGCTATCAAAATTGCAGAGAATCCAGTTCAACATTCAAGGACTAAGCACATTGATGTCAGGTATCATTTTATTAGAGAACATATTGAGAATTGTACTGTGGAACTTCATTTTGTTTCTACTGACAAACAACTTGCAGATATCCTAACCAAACCACTTGATGAGGCTACATTCATTAGATTGGTTAGTGAGTTAGGAATGTTAAATTTCTAGGTCTTTAACATCTGCATAAGTAGCAAGGTATGTTGTTTGGCTTATAGATTTGATTTACATCAGTATCTATATCTTTCATTTAGACCTTGAAGCTAATTACATTTTGCCTTGATAAATTGTAGTATGAGTAACATGTCATTAAGATCTAGACTTTGAAATTTTTCTTAGTCTCTGACTTAGTAATTTAGGTTCTGAATTACTTAGTTGTTTAGTTCTAATGATTGTTGCACATTCTCATTGATTCAATACATTCATGCTAACAATCTTCTTGTCAATAAATAGCAAATAGATAAGATTGATAAAAGAAACTTGTATTTTCATTAATCAAAAGCATTACATACATGGAAATGAAATACAATTTTTTTTTGTCTAATAGTTACTACTAATCTTCTTCTTGTCTAATGTTGTGGCTGCTGGAGTTGTCTTTTCCACTAGTCTTCATCAATCAACTCGTCAACTCCCTAAGCATGCCAGAAGCCATTTGGGGGATGCATTGAGTACATCTGCTCTTGAATTCCTTCTCTGAGCAATTTCAAGCGGTAAGAATCGACTTGAATGAGAGCAGCTGACTCCTGACATCTTAGAAATGAATTGCATCTCCATCAAGATAAACCTCAGGCTCTTCACCAAATTTTTCATCCTCAAGGTGTGAAAAGATTAGAGGAAGATTTTGTTCAACTGGTAGATGTTCTAGAGGAGGATTTTCTACATTACATGGATCGATTCCTGCCATATCAAGTTCGATGAGAAAATTCATCTCTTCAAAGAGATAGTTTATTTGCTCTTGATCATCAAGATCGTTGAACTTCTCAGAGGACAAGAATGGAAATTTAGGGTTCATGTGGATATCTGGGTTAAAAGCCATTGTGGTTTAAGATTTCTTTGTGTTTACAGAGAAAGTTTTGAGTGGTTTTAGAATGGAGAAAGGCAGAAAACACCAGGTTGTTATATAGAAAATTGTGAGAAGTTGGACAGTCTTTTGAAGTGTTCAATGCAACAATGACATCATTACCTCGAGCGTGACTGACCTTCTCATATTTCCAAGACGTTTTCAAATCTAATCAAAATATTTTGCTTGAATTATTGGTGTTTTATTTTCAGGAAAATATCTGACATGCCACATATGCAACTCCATTTTAGTCTCTGAAATCGGTTTGAATTCTTTCTAGACCCTGATTTAAAAAAACAATTTTGGATTTTATTTTCCAAAAATCGTGGGTAATTACATCTATTCAGGGACTAACACCTGTCAATCTACGTGTGAACGTGGGTTAATGGGTCTGAAGGATTTTTGAATATATCTTTATTTTAAGACTCCGATTGTTTATTGCTTTCTTCTAATTCAAATTGTTTAAGGCAAAAACATCCTTCGAGCTCCTAAATTAACTAATTTCTTTCAAGAATTCTTAAGTTCTTTCAGATCAAAATCAATGGCTGCTCAAAGAAAACTACCAAAGTCAGTTGCTTTCAAGTTTGGTGACTTCGACTTTATGACAAACAACCATGTTGCTGCAATCACCAAAAAGAATGGAGTATCAACTGATTTTCACCCAGTGATGGATTTTATGGCTATTGGACCTTTGCGTTATGCTTTGACAGCTCCACAGATTAATCAAGCTGCTGTTTCACAAGCTTGGGAGAATGCTGAGGTAGTTGATCCTGTTCAGGGTCAACCAGGTAAGATTGTTCTAAACCTAGGACAAGATTCTTTTGATATTACTGAATCTGTTGTCAATTCGGTACTTCAGTTACCTGTTAATGTGCCTTATGTTAGTGAACCATCTGATGATGATATTAGAACTATGTTATCTTCACTAGGATATAGTGGACCTTTAGATAACATGAGCCAGTTAAGGAGACCTTTTCTTAGAAAAGAGTGATCATTCTTCTTTGATCAATTAGCTAAATGCTTTACTGGTAAATGTAGTTCTTTTGAAAAAATTACTGTTGTTACTTCTCACATTGGATATAGTTTGCTTTATAACAAAGTAATTAACATTGGCCACATTCTATTGAATCAGATGAGTATCAAACTTGGTCCTAATAAAAATGGAAGGAATATGGTTTATTATCATAGATTTATGTAATTATTTATCAACCATTTTATTCCTAATGTTAATACTAGGTTTGGTAGACAACATTGTGTTCCTTCTTATGTACAACAAAAGAGAATTTTCTATGATATTACAAAGAAGGACAGTGAGGAGAATTCATTGGAATTACCTGTAATGCATTATCCAAATCATGTTCAGGTACTTCTAAGAACTCATCTTCCTACTCTCTATAATTCTTCTTTCTTTGGTGGTGAAATGATTCAAGAACCTCAATTGGAGGAGAACCCCCCTGTTTCTACCCAACTAACCCAAAACGTCACAGTCTCTGAAACAATTCTAGAACCAAGTTTTGATCCACAGCCTGTTGTTTTAAAGAAATAAACCTCTGGTGTTTCTCAAAAGGCATCAGTTGTAAAGAAGAGAAGATATGTAGCCTCTAGTTCTAGTAGTTCTAGTAGTGAAGATGAAGATATACCTCTTGATAAGAGAGAAGAATTGAAGGCTGCAATTCAACTTTCTAAGCTAGGTGAAAGAGGTGAAGGACCTAGTCACAGCCAGGCTGCAGTCTCCCAAAGGACTGTAGTTCTTAAAAAGGGAAAACAGTTACTAGGTACGGTCTCTCAAAGGCTGTGTCTATTGAAAAAAGATCTCAACCCAAGATCACCACTGGGTCTGCACCTCTTGAGTCTTCTCAAGTTAAATCTGTTGCTCACTATACCAGGAGAACAAGGAGAAAGATTCATTTGTCGCCTACACACACAGAGTCTAGTCCAACTAACATCTTGCAGGTCTCTACAACTAAAGCTGTATCCAAGTCAGAATCTGACAAGAGAGGCCTTGATATTGATTCAAGTTGGGAAACCACATTGACATACAGGCTAGCTATGAAGTTAACTTCTATGAAAGTCAAGCTTTCCAGGCCTGTTCTAGACTTTCTGATTGAAAGAGTACCCAAACTTTCTCATCCTCAAGAATATGGAATTCTATATCAAAGACTTGATCTTATGAAGATGTATTTCTATCAATCAATCAGAGGAGAGTTGAGAAAGAAGTTTGGACTTTTTAAGCATGGTGCACTTCAATCACTTCACACATACTTGTTTCATAAGGATTTCATTGTTGAAGATGCTCCAGCTCAAGGTGAACAAAAGGAGGTAGTAGATAGTGGAATGCAGTCAATAGGAGATACTATTGCACCAGTGGTGGATAGTAGGATAAATCAGATTACAGTCACTGCAACACAAGAACCATCTAGTCAGAGGTTGGATGACTCAGGAACTGTGATAGCTGATGCTGAAAGGTCTTCTGTGATGGCTGAAACTGCAATTGAGATACCCTATGATATGGGAGGAATGACTTTGATTGATTTTCCTGAAGATCAAACAAATATTGTTCAGTTAGAGTCTATCCACCTTGAGGGTGAGTCTCAGCAAACAACACTTAAAGGCAGTGATATACTAACTATGGTGTCTAATGAAGTTTTAATGACGACATCAGAGTCTAGTGTAGACCCTGAAAGTGGTATACTGGAGCCTGTAGTCTCTGGAAAGACAGTAGATGCTTGTGAGGGTTCAGAGACTATAGCAGCTCACTCCATGGAGAAAACCTCAAGCCCCTTGCCATATGAGGAACCCTCTCTCCATGTGACTTCAGGTATAACAACTTCTCCTAACCCCTATTTTTCTGTAGGTCATGAGAGTACTTATCTAAATTTGAGTGATACACTTGAAAAGATGGACATAGATCCACAAATTGAGAGGCTGGCTCCTAAGCAGGCAAAAGGAGAGGTAGAAAGAGCGTTGGCTTTAGTAAGTCAAAGTGAGAATGAGGGTATGGATGATCAACTCCATAGTGAGGGAGAGAAAACTAGTAAATAACCATCTTTTGATTTTTGGGATCAGATTTTTCCTGAATCTTGGTCTAAAAATCTTGGTATGGATGCTGGTACTTATTCTTTCATGAAGATGTATGAGAAACAGGATTTAGCCAATCATAATTCAAAGCCTGAAGTTAAATCTTAGCAATATCAATAAAGGTTTATGGATGCTATCAATCAAAGAGGAGATAGGCTAAGGGAGTCACTTTCTCAGAATGTGCCAGAAGATTTACCTCATGATCCTAGTGTCCCTCTGAATGTGTTACCAATCTCAGCTAGGATTGAGACATTTGCAGAAGCTGATCACTCTATGGAGGAGTCAGAGTCTGTAACTGTTAGCACACAGGATACTGGTGACGGTCAGGATGTGAGTGATGCTGGAAATTTGGCAATAGTACCTTTTACTTCAGTTTCAGATACTCCAGTTGCAGCTGTAAGTCATTCTACTCAAGTACCTTTACTTGAATATCATTCTACATCTATAGTTCTTGATTCACAGGCAACATCATCTGTAAAGGTTAAAGAACCTTCCTTTGGTTATTTTGATCAAATGTGGCCTACTAATCTAGTAGAAGCTCATGATCTGGGTTTTGATTCTCTGAATTTCACGTTTATTCAACTGATTCAAGCAAATGATAGAGAACATGCTCTTGAGAAAGTCACACCTTTGCATATTGATTTCAACAATCAGATTGATGATACTGATTCTACTCATTCTAATGCTGAATCTGAAGACAAGGAGACATTTACTTATTGGGATCAGGATTTTCCTACTGACATTGATCATAGTCAATTTGTTACCGATCCTGACTCTTTCATACTTATCAGACACATTGGTAAAATTGAGATAATTAGAGCCAAGGACAAACTTGAATTCTTTAGCAAGTATGGAATCTATCCAGATGAAGTATCAGATCCTATAGCATTAGCTCATGCTAAGGGAATTGCTGAATGCAGTTATCAAAGTGAGTTTTTTGTTGATTCTCATCAAATTTCGGATGCTGATCTTTCTTCTGTAAACCGGTCTGTTCAAGGTCTTGCTATTCAGGTTGCATGTGTTAATACTGCAATTCAAGCTACCAATGACTCTATGCACTTTGTAACTTCCAACATTGATACACATCTATATAAGCACCAGAGAGTTCTTGAGGGTGTTCAACAATCTCAAACAAATGTTTATCATAGACTTCAAACATTGGAGGATAACCAGGTCACTATCATGGAAAATCAGGATGTTTTGATGAATCTTATTTGTTCTCTCACTGAAACTCTTGGAGTAAATGTTGCTGATGTCAAAAAGGGGGAGATTAAAACAATTAAGAGGGAAAAAACAGGAATAGTCATCAGAGATACTTGCAAGGCTGATGCTACTGAAGACAAGTCTGACAGAAGAGATAAGGGTGATGGTGGTGGCAGTGGTGGTAATGTTGGAAAAGGAAAAAGTAAAGTTGGTACATGCACTAATACTGGTAGATCTACTCAGTCGAGATCTAAAGAAAAGCAAGTTTCTGGATAGTCGAGTCTGTAACAAAGAAAGCTAAAACTCTTCAAGTACTAGATACTGCATCAATTCTTCTACAGGAACAAGTTGTAAAAGATGTAGTGTCAGGGACTACTATAAATTTGAAGAATGTAGGATTTACACAGGAGGAAGTGATGAAATAACAAAATGTTCAATTTACTACTTCTGGTGTTGAGAAGCAAGTTCATTCAAGTTCAAAGGAACCATCTTACTGGACTATGAGTCAAAATTTATAGTCTCTAATTCCTAGAAAAAGGACTGGACTTGGTCATAGTGAGATAGGAAAGCATACCACAAATGTTACAAAGCTAAAGGCTGATCCTCATTCACTCTTGTACGAGTTTGGTGAAAAGATGACTCAAAGACATCTTAATAAGTTGATTTCTGCACAGCTTGTTCAGAGAGTGAAGACATATCAAGAATATGATAGAAGAGGAGGAATGGTTGATAAAGAAGAAATAGAAGTTTTTCTTGTATACTTCTTATCTGATGGTAGAGTGAGGTGGATGGATTTGTCTACGTTCTTATATCACAAGAAGGAAGAAGAGTTATCATATGTTCAATTCTTGTTACACAAAAATGCTGAAGTTACTCAGAACTATAATGCATCGCTTATGCATTGGACTGGTAATTGATAAATTGTTGAAGAGATTGTATGGAGCAAAGAAGGAGAGTGTACCACCTTTCAAGCTACATTATGTTGATGATGATGGCAAAGACAAAGAAATTGAGTATAAGTCATTAAAGATCAATGTTGATGATGGGGGATCTTTTATCTTTTATCAAGCTATGGAAGGGAAGTATGATTCTGTTTCTATAATTTTAATCACTTCAGATACAGGCCAGACAAGTTAAGAGCTCTGCATTATCAAATCATTACTGATAATGGTGACATGTTAGATCTGAAACAGAGTGTTGGTGAAGTCTTAGCCAAAACTGAAGATGCTTTCCTTGAAGAATTTCTCAAATACAATTCACAGTTCAGAAGAATTAAGGCAGATTGAGTAATTGAGGTACTTTTGTGACTTAACTTCATGTAAATAATAAATTCATGTATGTTCTATTCTAGTTGCATTGTTAGAGGTTTTGACATCAACAACTCAGATTTATGCTTCATGTTATAAAGCATAAATAAGGGGCGATTGTTAGGAATAAATTCATGAGTTGTGATGTGTAGAATAGAATGACATTACACTTTTTGTAATTCCCTGATCTTATAAAGGGTTTAGCATTTGATTAAAGGAATATTAGTTATCCAAGATCTGCAAAACTGTGAACAGTACTTGATCAGAGACTGAAGTCACGGACTGAGAGTTTTCAAGGACTATGACAGACCCTGACTGTATCGAAGCTGCAGAATTGGAAAGTGCTATACTTTAGAATCTTGTATTCAGAAGATGGAAAGATGTGTACATGAAGAAAAGAATCAAAGCATTGTTGGAAACTATCAACTGGATGGCAAAAGATTACCATGTATAGATTGTTCTTTCTGTTATCAGTTGATAGGAAACATTATAAATACTCTCTCTATATCATTGTAAAAAGAGTTCGAAAACGTGAGTGATAAGTGCATATTTTTGCATATTTTTATTACCTATTTATTGCTTGAACTCGTATTTTAATAAATTATTTTGTTGCATTTCAGGAAATTCGTAAATAAATAAAGAAATGGAAAAATAAAGAAATAAAGAGCAAGGAAAGGAAAAAGAGGAAGAAAAAGGACCAAAAATGAAAGAAGGAAAAGAATTAGGAGCTTGGAGCAAAAGGAATATTTCAAGACAAGTGGAAGGTGGAGATCATCCCAACACACTACATAAGTGTATGGCCAAGATCAACTCTTCAAAGCTTAAGGGGGAAGGAAACAAATAGATGGCTAGGATTTCACCACCACACACCAAAAATGTATGGTGGGGATTTACCCAACACCCCCTTAACCCTAATTCGTATCCTATAAATACCCCCTCACCCCCTTGTATTCAGTAACTTAGATTTTAGGGTAGTTTTATTTTCTTGTTTCTCTTTAGTTTTAAATCTTGTAAACACTCCTATTATAATTAATACAATTTTTATTTTCTTTACTTCTTGCCTTGCTCTTTCGTTATATTGTCTTGCTTCGTTATTTTCGTAAAGCCGATTAGTGAACAAAGTAGCGAAATGCTATCCACACGAGGTTGAAAGTAATGAAATTTTAATTTCTTTCTTTTAGTTTTAATTCGTAATTTTGCCCCTTTAAATTTCGATTTTATTGCGGGCAATTTAATTCCAATATCATCATTTTAGTATAATTTTAATTTCATAGGTAATTTCTTTATTTTCGTACTTAATCTAAAAAAACAAAAAAAATTAACTTTATAAAATTTCCTTAAGTATTTTCAGTTTTTCTTTATCGTCTTTTATTTGTTTAATTCGAAACAAATTACCAGCATCCCCTTTTTTCCTTAGGCTTATTCTCTGTTTTCATTAAATCAAATACAAAACCCAGCACTCTCTCATCCTATCTATTTCTTTTTATTTTTCTACGAATTGCAAACATTATTCTCCCATGTCTCCTTTCTTCCTCCTACCCAGCTTTCCCCTCTTTCTTTTTTGATCGGGTTCTGTAATTGCTTCAATGTCTGAGTTCTTTTCTTCTTTCTTAATTTTCCTGAGTCAATTAACCGAGTTCTTTGAGTGTTGTTCGAGTTCGTTGTTTAGTTTTTTTTTCACTTAGTTAATTCGATGTTGTGTTCTATTACACTTATCGTTTCTAAGTTTCGCTGAATTGGTGTCTTTGATCACAAGTTCTGGGCGAGTTATTGATGTTGAGTTATTTTCTGAGTTTGAACTGGTTGAGCTACAATCACACCCCTTCCCTTGTTTTCTCGTTTTTCTGTTTTTAATTCGTGTGGTTCTTGAGTTGTGTTTGCTAGAGTTTTCGGAGTCTGTTGTCGCTGTTCTTGGTGATTTTGTTTTCGTCAAGTCCGAGTAATGTCGAGTTTACAACTGAGTTCTAAGTCCAGATGTGTCTGATTTGCTTTCGTTGTTTAGTTTTTTTTCGTTTGAGTCTTGCTACCTTTTCTGCGAATTCCCCAGTTTTTTTTGTTGGTTTTGTTCGTCTGAGTTCTGAGTAGTCATATGCTTGTGTTCAAGTCATTGAGTCCAGTCGAGAGAACATAAAGTATATGTTATTTTCTTTATGTATCCTTCAATTTGGTACTGGAACCTTCTCATAAATTTTTTCTTTGCAGTTTGCACCAACTTACCACGATTATGTACTTTACAACCATGATGACTGCGATGAGGGGGCAACAAAGTGACCTTTGTCCCAACTGGACAAGAGATGGATATGGTAAGAAAAAACAAGCATATGTTTGGAATCAAAACAGACGACTTAAGGCTATCTGGTGGATCTTCTAGCAGTAGTACCCCATGTGCAACACAAAATACTTCAAAGTCAGAGGGAAAGAACTCCTTACTCATGGAGAGTAGTTCAATCTCGATTCCATGTGAAGTGTCTGCAGCAGCTCTTACTAAAAAATTATGGAGGCTGATGGGGTTTGAACCCTTACCTATGGATGTGCACTCATTGCAATGTGTTTATTTTCTCCATTACTAATATATAAACTGTGCACTTAGGTTTTCTTCATTATATATATATTTTTTTGACAACCCAGAATAGATGAATTTATTCATTGAAATAAACTTGGTCGTTGATTACAAATGGACTCACACTCTCTGGAACTTCCTCAATACACACCCTCATTTCCTCAAAGTTTAAACTGAGTCTAGCTAGATTATGAGCTACCATGTTTTTGCTGTGAACGTGACTGATCCACCAATTAAGTTTATGTACACAAGAAGGCCCAGAAGAAGCCCAAGTCAAGGCAGTAGTAGAAGCCCGTTTAATTATGTGATTTATTGTAAGGGGCAGAATAGTATTTTCATATGTCAAAGGGGAATTAGGGTAAAATGTGTAAGGGTAGAGACTTTTATCATTATCGAATTATCTAATTGTATGGTGGAGACAGCTACTTCTCGAAGTGTAGCATTTCATTTATCCAATCAGTTACTATTCTATATATATATATTGTTGTTGTTAATTTCGAGCTGAATCTACAGCAGTTGGTATCAGAGCGGTGAGATCTGAGGGACAATGGTGGCGCCGTCAGTAAATCAACAAAGGATTGAGTCAATAGAGAAAAGTATGGAGGAATTGCGAGCTGAAATGGACGAACGGGTGACCACCGCAGTGAATCGTGCGGCGGCAGGGATACAGAACACGATGGTTGACACTCTATCGTCTACTGTCGAGCAAGTAATGAAGAGGATGGAGACGAGTATGGTCAAATCGAGGGAGGAGCAGGATAGTTTCCGAAAGGAGATGAGGTTAGCCTTGGCGACGTTGAAAGTAACAGAGATGAATCAGGGGGCTGGGGTGAGTTAACATGTGGGTCAAGGTCCAGATACGGGTCAACAGTCGGGTTTAGGGTTGGGTCAAAGCCCGGGGACCGGGTTCAGTTCGGGTCGAAGTGGAGAGCAAATTGGGGGTTCTTGGAAAGCTAAGAAGCTGGACCTACCCATTTTCGATGGGAATAATCCTGATGGATGGATACTAAGGGCTGAGAGGTATTTTCAGTTTTATAGATTGGGTGCAGAAGAGATATTGGAGGCTGCAGTGGTGTCTCTCGATGGGGACGCCCTGTTGTGGTACCAATTTGAGCACGGGCGTCGACCTATACGAAATTGGACAAAACTGAAAGGGATGTTACTTCGCCAATTTCGATCCACTTCCACAGGCAGCCTACAAGAACAGTGGTTGTACCACCAACAAAAGGGAGGGGTGGCGGAATACCGAAGATGTTTTATAGAGTTGATAGCAGTGGCTCAGTTTATTAATGGACTGAAGGATGAAGTGAAAACAGAGGTGAGGCTGTTGGGGGCATTGAATCTTGATCACGCCATGGATTTAGCTATGAAGGTCGAAGAAAAGCTTAAAAGTGTATCAGGGCGCAAGGGAATTGGTGTTGGCTTCAATTCGACTTATTCAGGTAATTTTTCCATTCCATCACCTAAATCTCAAGGGGGTTCATCCAATTTCAGTAGTCGTTCTATGTCCCTGTATTCCCAATCCTCTCAATCTCCGGCTAGCTCATCAGCTAGAAGTGGTAGTAGTGTTCCGATAGCAAAGCCAGTGGGTGAGTTTAAACGTTTGAATGAAAATGAGTTGCAAAGAAAAAGAGAGAAGGGAGAGTGTTTTAGGTGTGATGAAAAGTGGTCGGTTGGGCATAATTGTAAACGAAGGGAACTGAGCGTAATATTGATGCAAGGGGAGATAGATGGGGTAGATAAGGGTGGTACATCTGAGGACGAAGTGGGAGGTACAGAGTATGGGGAAGAGGCTACGGAAACGGTCCCTCCAGGCATCTCCCTTAAGTCGGTGATGGGAATTTCTAACCCAAAAATGATGAAGCTTACAGGGATGGTACGGGGAAAACCAGTGGTAGTTATGATTGACCCAAGGGCTACCCACAATTTCATATCCACCTTGGCTGTGGAAAAATTGGGCATCCCAGTGGTGACGACTGAGGGGTTTGACGTAGCTCTGGGCAATGGGGAAACGGTTGGTGGAGTGGAAGTATGCCGAAACTTGACATTGCAGTTGCCCACAACCACTATTGTGGAGGATTTTTTGCCACTGCAACTGGGTAATTCCGACTTGATATTGGGTGTTCAATGGCTAGAAAAGTTGGGAACGGTATCCACCAATTGGAAGACCCAGACATTGAAGTTTAACTTGGGAGGGAAGTGTGTAGAAATTAAGGGGGATCCAAGTCTGGGAAGATCAAAGATATCGTTGAAGGCGTTGATAAGGGCCATTAACAAGGGAGATAGTGGGTTTTTGATCGAGTGTAACTCAATAGCTACGACAGATAAACTGGAGGGGGCAACGCAGCAAGGTGAAGGGGTGGCCACAGAATTAAAGGCAATCCTACAGGAGTATGATTCTGTTTTTAATATGCCAAAGGGAATGCCTCCATCACGAGGCCACGAGCACGGAATAATTCTGAAGGAAGGCACAAATCCAGTGAGCGTACGTCCATACAGGTATTCTCAAATACAGAAGGATGAAATTGAGATGTTGGTGAGAGATATGCTTAAGGCAGGGATTATTCAGCCGTCTCGTAGTCCTTTTTCGAGCCCAGTTATTTTGGTGAAAAAGAAGGATGGGTCATGGCGATTTTGCGTCGACTACCGGGCCCTAAACAAGGTAACAGTGGGTGACAAATTTCCCATTCCGGTTATAGATGAGTTGTTAGACGAATTACATGGGGCTGCGGTATTTTCAAAGTTGGACTTGAAGTCCGGGTACCACCAGATTCGAGTCAGGGGGGAGGATGTAGCAAAAACTGCGTTTCGCACTCACGACGGACATTATGAATTTTTAGTAATGCCCTTCGGCCTTATGAATGCACCTACAACCTTCCAGGGGCTCATGAATAAGGTTTTTAAACCATTCTTGCATCGATTTGTGCTCGTTTTCTTTGACGACATACTCGTTTACAGCCCGGACATGGAGCAGCACAAGTCACATTTGGAGCAGGTGTTACACACCTTGAAATCTAATGCTCTTTATGCAAATCATAGCAAATGCGAATTCGGGCAGGTACAGCTAGCCTATTTGGGTCATGTGATATCAGCTGGAGGGGTAGCAATGGATGTTAGTAAAGTGCAAGCCATGCTCCAATGGCCCATGCCGAGCAACCTAAAGGAACTTCGGTCATTCTTGGGCTTAACGGGGTATTACCGCAAGTTTGTTGCTGGCTACGCCTCTATTGCACGACCATTAACCGACCAACTGGAGAAAGATCAATTTGGGTGGACAGAAGAGGCTACCATAGCTTTCAGGGCACTCCAACAGGCTATGACCACAGCTCCGGTTCTAGCTATGCCGAACATTAACAAGGAATTCACCGTAGAAACAGATGCCGCGGGTTGGGGTGTTGGAGCAGTCCTCATTCAGGATGCACATCCAATAGCATTTTTCAGCAAGGTTCTAGGACAACGGCTCAATTAAAACCCATTTACGAGAAGGAACTAATGGCCATAGTGTTCGCTGTACTCAATTGGAAGCATTACCTTTTGGGAAGAAGGTTCGTGGTCCGCACTGATCAACAAAGCCTTAAATTTCTGCTCGAGCAAAGAGAAGTGGGCCCTGAGTATCAAAAATGGGTTAGTAAACTTATGGGGTTCGAGTTTGAGATACACTACAAACCGGGGGCTTCCAATAGGGTGGCTGATGCATTATATCGCAAGCCAAGAAACTCAGAAATGATAGTCGGTGAATTGGGTGCCCTCACGGCGATTGGGGGAACATTCTGGGAAGACATTCAAGGGGCAGTGAAAGAGGAACCATTTATAGTGCAGGTCTTACATGACTTGGAAGCTGGTAAGGTAGTACCTAAAGACTACCAGGTCGATCAAGGGATACTCAAGTATAAAGGGAGCATTGTGTTACCACCCAAGTGCAAGTCACTAGACAAGCTCCTTCACACTTTTCACGACACACCCATGGGAGGGCACTCAGGCGAACTAAAAACTTATCAAAGGATTGCAACTCATTGGTTCTGGCCGGGTATGAGGAAGGCAATCACTCAATATGTGCGGGGGTGTTCTGTATGTCAGCAAGCCAAAGCATCTTCCCTTAAACCTGCAGGGCTGTTGAATCCCTTGCCCATTCCAGTCACCGTTTGGGATGAAATCTCTATGGATTTCGTAGAAGGTCTTCCTAAATCAGAAGGAGCCAATTCGATCTTGGTAGTGGTGGATCGTCTCACAAAATATGGCCATTTCATTCCCCTCAAACACCCTTTCTCAGCCCAAGGCGTGGCGACACTATTTGTCAAGGAGATTGTTCGACTGCACGGTTTTCCAACTGTAATAGTCTCAGACAGGGATAAGGTTTTTCTAAGTCTGTTTTGGAAAGAGCTGTTCAAGTTACAAGGCATGTCTCTAAATCATAGTACGGCCTATCACCCCCAGTCTGACGGTCAGACCGAGGTGGTAAACAAATGTCTGGAGACTTATCTTCGTTGCTTCATCCAAGGCAAGGAGAAAACGTGGGCCTCCTAGTTACCTTGGGCCGAATTCTGGTATAACACCACCACCCACACCTCTACTGGCTATACACCTTTCAAGGCCCTGTACGGGCGTGATCCACCTCCTGTGATAAAATTTGTACCTGGAAGCACCGGGGTATCAACTCTCGAGGACCAGTTACAGGAAAGGGATGCTATATTGGATGAGTTAAAGTCCCAGCTGCTACGAGCCCAACAAAGGATGAAAGCCTACGAAGACTTATCAAGGCGAGAGGAAGAATTTCAAGTCGATGACTTGGTCTTTTTGAAGTTGCAACCTTACCGGCAACACTCACTAACTAGGGGGACATGTGCCAAGTTAGCAGCTCGATACTATGGGCCTTTTCGAGTATTGCAACGCATTGGTACCGTGGCATATAAACTATAGCTACCAAATACTTCACACATTCATCCGGTTACGAAGAGCAATTGGATCTCAACATTCTTGTCTTGATTTACCAGATTCTCTAAGTGAAACAGGGGTGGAAATGGGGCAGCCTGCAGCCGTTTTAGGGGTCAGACAGATGGTTAATGACACAGGGAGTGGAGTCGAAGTGCTCATACAATGGAAGGGCTAGCAAGCTGGTGAAGCACCCTGGGAGCTCTATACTAATGTGGATCAACTATTTCCAACTTTTCACCTTGAGGACAAGGTGAAAGTTTGGGCGGCGAGTAATGCTGTGAACGTGACTGATCCACCAATTAAGTTTATGTACACAAGAAGGCCCAAAGAAAATAAATCCAATTAAGAAGAAGCCCAAGTCAAGGCAGTAGTAGAAGCCCGTTTAATTATGTGATTTATTGTAAGGGGCAGAATAGTATTTTCATATGTCAAAGGGGAATTAGGGTAAAATGTGTAAGGGTAGAGACTTTTATCATTATCGAATTATCTAATTGTATGGTGGAGACTTGGGAGACAGCTACTTCTCGAAGTGTAGCATTTCATTTATCCAATCAGTTACTATTCTATATATATTGTTGTTAATTTCGAGCTGAATCTACAGCAGTTTCCTTCTCTTTTAACATGAGAGAAAGAGTGAGAACTAAATCTTGCAGCAAGTCTGGTGATATCAGCAACAATAGATCCAAAGTATGAGGCCTCACTCAGGTTCTTTTTGAGATGATTGAATAACTTTATATTATCGATTTCAAGGATGATATCTCGTAGCCCGCCCTGAATCAAGAGCAATAACCAGGCTATGTCGGGCTGCTAGAGCTTCTGCAACGTCAACCTCCATAGCTCCTTCCATTTTAGAACAAGTGGCTACTATGACATCCCCAACACTATCTCTTATGATGGCTCCAAAATCGCAAGCGCTTTCCCTGAAAATTGCTACGTTCGAGTTAATTTTAAAGATATTATCTGCGTCCGAGTTTCTTCATTATATTATTACTATTATATAATTAGAATAATTTTCATTCTTTATATATGTAGATTATATTATATTATTCATTGAGGAGAATGAACTATTCAAGTGTGGGAAAGTGCTCTCAATATTAAAAATATTTATATAATTTAAAATCGAAACCTTAAACCATGACGAAACCCTGTTTAGGGGTACCGGTCAAAGGACGAGTTGACCGTCAAATTACCCAATCAAATAATTTTATTTTTTTTTTCTAAAATTTTGGAAATAACATTAAAAAGGATGGATCTTGATGCCCGTATGGGTAGTTGAGAAATATTTTTAAAAAAATCGAAGTCTTAAACCCTGACGAAACTCTGTTTAGGGGTACTGGTCAAAGTACGAGTTGACCATTAAATAATTAAATTACCCAATCAAATAAAAATAATAATTGTGAAATTTTGGGAATAACATTAAAAGGATGGATCTTGATGCCCGTATTTTTGGGTAGTCGAGAAATATTTTCAAAAAAATCGAAACCTTAAACCGTGACGAAACCCTGTTTAGGGGTACCAATCAAAGTACGAGTTGACCGTTAAATTACCCAATCAAATAATTTTTTTTTCCTAAAATTATGGGAATAACATTGAAAAGGATGGATCTTGACCCCCGTATGGTTGGGTCGTCGAAAAATATTTTTAAAAAATCGAAACCTTAAAGTTTGACGAAACCGTGTTTATGGATACTAGTCAAAGTATTAGTTGACCGTTAAATTAACAAATTAAATAAATTAATTTTTTTCTAAAATTTTGAAAATAACATTAAAAAGGATGGATCTTGACCTCTATATGGTTGGGTCGTCGAATTTTTTTTTTTAAAAAAATCGAAACCTTAAAGCTTGACGAAAACCTGTTTAGGGATACTAGTCAAAGTGCTAGTTGACTGTTAAATTAACAAATCAAATAAATTATTTTTTTTTCTAAAATTTTGAAAATAACATTAAAAAGGATGGATCTTGACCCTCGTATGGTTGGATCGTCGAGATTTTTTTTAAATCGAAACCTTAAATCCTGACGAATCCCTATTTAGGGATACTAGTCAAAGTACTAGTTGATCGATAAATTACTAAATTAAATAAATTAATTTTTTTCTGAAAGTTTGAAAATAACATTAAAAAGGATGGATTTCGACCTCCATACGGTTGGGTTATCGAAAAATATTTGTAAAAAAAATCGTAACACGAATTATGTACGAAATCCTATTTAGGGATACAATATTATGTTTTAAATTAATATATAATTTATCACTTTTACAAATAATTTGTAATATATTATTTGTTAAAAATATATTACATTTTTATATGTGCATGCACATGACATTTATTTAATTTTTTAATTTTAATCTTTTTAAAAGTAAATTAAAAAAATCAAAATAAAAAAAATTGATAGGAAAAATAATAGCCCCCGCCCCTCTCTCTAAAACACTCCAGACTCTCTCTCTCTCTCTCTCCCTCTCTCTCTCCAGTCTCCACTCTCGTACTCTCTCTACTCTCCTTGGACTCTGAATCGAAGAACTTTAATCGAAAATTTTCAACTCCTCCCCTCTCTCCACTCTCATACTCTCTCGATTCTCTTTGTACTCTGTATCAAATCAAAAAGCACTCCTCTCATCTCTTCTCTTCTTTATTCTAATCTTTTCTCTCTTCTCTTCGAAATTAGGGCTTAATTATTTTTGATTTTGTAGGTGATAAATCGGGCTTACCTCGTTTGATTTAATTAATTGGTAAACATACTCTCTATTTTTGATTTTGATAATGCTGTTCTTAACTCTTTTATTTTGATTTTCAATTGGGGCTTTCTTCGGGGGCTTCAATTAGGGCTATCAATGTGCATACCTTGCTTTTACTATCGTTGTGCATAACTTTGTTAATACGGACTACTCTTTGCTTTCTTGAGCTTGAACGAGAGTGCCTAGAGGTTTACTATCATTTGTATTGCATAGTTTCTGGTGGTGAATGTATTTGTGTAATGCAGAACTGTTTACATATGAGGTGTTGTTCATCATAGTGACCTGTATGGCTGCGTGGTTTCTTTTGTATGACAGAAACTTGCTTCATTGAAGCTTCAAGAAGCTCCTATGATCAATGGTTCCTTCAATACAAAGAAGGGTGACCTCGTGCTTGCAAAGTTCAGTGGATATCATTCTTGGTACAGAGCAATGGTAAGGGAAACATTATATACATCATACATTATTGACCACCTGGGTATTTCTATCTGTGTGTTTACCTGCAGCAGATGAGGTAAGCTGCCTGCTTTAGACTGGACAAAAAACACTTTTTTAAAATCATTATATTTATTTGTATAGCTAATTAAGCAAATTTTCAAATTTAGCATTATCACAGCTAGGATATAGTATTCTGGCACTTCTCACTTTCTCACTTTATTGGAACAATTAGTCAGGAAAATCAAAGATAAGCTAACATTTCTTTTACTTAGAGATTCGTTTGAATTCAAAAAACTCGGATACACTTTACTCCCTCCGGTATCACGTATCACCCCAGGCGAATTCAAATAGATGTTTCTTTTACAATGATAGGCACATGAACTCTGATAACACAAGTATGAATAAATAACAGCTTTATTAACTCTGATATAAAACTGTTACAAACTCTCTCAAGAAATTCTGATGTTCTTGAGAGCTGCTAGGTTACATGATATCTCGTTTAAGCGATTACTTCAATACAATTGGTAAACCTTTTGAATCCCATGGCGGTTAATTTTCCGATTTAAATATAAGTAATGTTTTTTGAAACCTTTTGTTTTTCTGTAACTTAATACCTACAGGTTTCATTCAATTCTAGTCTCTTGATCATCGTATATTTGTAGTTACATCTCTAAATAGTACTTTTTATGTGTTTAACTTGCAGGTTGGGGTTTCAGATAAGATGAGGGATTTGCGAAGAGTACTGGCTCAAATTGCTGATTCATCAAACTCTGACTTTCAAATTCAAAGGTAACTTAAGTTAATTAACTACATTTTATTATTTACTTCAACTTGTTTTGTAACCGTATTCATAAATACCAACGGTTCTAATTAAAATTCATAGTAATGTTCTATGTATTACTGTTATTTAGTAAATCGATGACTTGAAGTTCGGGTTAGGAGAACTGACAAAAACAGAGTTTGGATAGTAATCTGGTAGAAAAACAGGGAGCATTCCACTAAAGAAAATGAAGAGGGAAAATAGCATTTTATGAAACGGATTCATTGTTCACTTTCATTACGGGTCTCACTGCTTGCTTTGTAGTCAATGTGCCATTCAGAGTTCAAATTCAACTAAAGGCTTGACCAAATATATCAGTAGACCCAATATGTTGACATATATCATGACACTGCCAACTGCTTTACCCTTCCTACATCAACTTCCTTGACCGCTGCACACTTATTACTGCCTTAATGCATGAACGATATCATTTTTAGATTACCAAATGTCTATCTTGATGTACTATGACTTCTGTTAGACAATTTTAATGTGACTGTGCTTGACTGCTTGTTATGTATTCGTTAGTTGCATATATCTTGATCAACATATGATCCCGCTTATAAATAATAAATTTTTATGTCACATCATTATTGTTACTGCATATTACATATAAAGCTCCATAATTGTTTGCAGCATTCCACTCTTTTTTAAATTACTCACCCCCCCCCCCCTTTTGTTTCAATTGATGCTAAGCATGCTTCTCTTTTGACCACTCATATACATTGTATGCACGCACACATATAGCGTCAGTGTAAATTAATCCACAATAATGAGCTGTTTAAGGTTTGTTTGAATTTCGTAGCTGTATATGTAGTAGCTATTAAGAGACTTGTTTTTTATTGTGTTTGAAGGTCAAGATAATGTGTCACCTGCACCATGAACAGCTTAAAGCTATTTTCCATGTTTCTCAGAGAATCAGAAAAGCTGCAAGTCTCTCTCTCTATACACACATCTTCCTGTTTGTGCATCTGTGTGTATATGTCCTGTATTGGGATGTATAATGGAAATTAATTAATGCAATCTGAGCAGGTTGTAACGGCTAGGCTAGTGCTACCAGTGAAGACGGTGTTCAATATATCAGGTCCCATGTTGAATCCTGCCCAGATATCTTTTGTAGTTGTTGGTGTATACAAACAGAGTATAGTAAGTTTTCCGTTCACAACTCGTCATTATTTTTCTACCTACATACTTAATTTCAACTGCACTTGTACGCACTAATGCATTTAATTTGGTATCGTCTCTGTTTATTTATTTAATTTACTCATCAACAGTATTTATGCTATCATCCAGACAAGGACCTTTTGTAAAAATAATGTGCTGCCTAGCTGAAAATATTGTTGCTGTTTATATTTGTTCATTAATCAAATCTATTGAATCACCGAGCTAAAAAAAACATAAAGAAAATGACTTCACTATTTCAATTTTTAGAACATATTTTAAGACTTTAATTTTTAACAATATTTTTAATGGAATAAAACCAGTAATTAACTGTTTGATGTATATATGTTGTTTAGCAGTGCACCTTGTATCAGTTAGTAAGGATTACTTGATAAATTTTATGGGATAAATATCAAAGTCATCACTAGTATCATAAAAATATATCAATTGAGCCATTCATTTTGAAAATGACTCAATTTAGTCACTGATTTTAGAATTTGTATCATTTCTATCATTTAAAAATTGCAAATTAGTATCAATTTAGTCATTCCCAGATGATTAACATGATAAAAATTCTACAATTAGTGACTAAACTGAGTCATTTTTTTAAATGAGTGTTTCAACTGATATATTTGGGTGAACCGAGTGATGACTTTGATATTTATCCCTAAATTTTATTTAGCAGTTTTTTATTTTTTTTGTTGACAATCAGGCACTTCTTCATGCATGCATTGCTTGTTCATTGAAGCCAGCAGTTGATTGGATTGCTGCTTAACTCGAAGATGATAGTGCCAAATAGTTGCATTTACTTGATACCTTAATTTTTAATTTTTTTGCTTTTTACGTATGTGTATGAGATTTATGACTTAGGATTATCCTTCTGTAGACTCTAGAACTTCATGCTGCAGCCTGGAAGACTCTAAAGGTAATCTTTTGGTTTCTGTGTCCAAAATATCTGCATTTCTTTCTATATATATTAGGTCTTGGACCTAAAACGGGCAAATAGTTCGGAATTTGATGCTCAGACACCCGATCCTGTTGTAATTTCTATGCCAGAGGTATTTGACAATTAATAATGATATTTATTAGTTATGACAAATGCCTTGCACATTCATTTGATGATTTTGTATTTGACTTGAAAATTCAGAAGATAATCTGGGCCTCCTTTAACCTCAATCGGGTCAGCACCGATATGGACTTGAGATAATTTACATTTATCAAGTTTAGAATGACTAAGCTGACTTGATTTTTGTCTATGATTTGCAGGTTTGTCTTGAAGGACAGATTTCTAGCAGTTCGACAAAAACAAGTTTGGAGACTATTGTGCTACTATTTCAAGCGATTTCAAGCGAGGATGATGAAAATGCTACTCCATTGACCGGAGGGACTACCCCTTAGCTATTTCTTTTCTTAAAATCATTAGTAGTATGGACAACTGGAACTTAGTAGTATAGATAATTTAAAACTTTTATTTATCGTAGTTTGTTTGGTACTTTGATGAAATTAGAAGTTGTAGGTACTTGGACTATTTTGGTACTTTGACTATGTTTTGGTGAAGTGGTGGATTTAGACTATATTTTGGTGAAGTGGTGGATGAATGAGATCTGTGAATCTTCTGATTTTGTATTGAATAGATTGGGGTATGTTGGGTTGTAATGGGATTACTACATATACAAATTAGATATTGCAAAATTTTCAATATTACTGTTGCAATTGCTTTGTTATCATGAACTTTAACATTAAGGATGACAAAGTGTTACATTAGCCTTATTCTTGTATTTCTTAAAAGAAAATTGCAATGTTGCATTAGATAAGTATAGTGTTGCATTAGATAATTACGTAGTGTTGCAATAGAGAGTGGGTCCCACATGTGGGATCCACGTGACACGTGATTCTCACATGCCATGTGTCATGCAGGCCCCACGTGTCACGTGGGCCCCCCACGTGTAATGCTTTTCGTAGCGTTACTTTTAAGAATCAAAGCATTGAATTAGAGGGCAAAGGTAACATTAACGGCCGCAACGATTAAAGTGCGTTGCATTTGTCCTAAGGTAACAAAAAACGTGTCTAACGTAACAGTAAGCGTGTGTTGTATACGCCATATACGGCATAGTGAATGCAAGTCAGGTAATCATTTTGTAAAATTGAAAGTCTGACCACTTTTTAAAAAATGAGTGTAAAATTCGATCACTTTTTTGCAATTAACTCTTTTTTCTATTTGAAATTAAGATAAAGCCAATCTCTCTTTGAAGTTATATAATATTTTAAATATCCATTTTAAATAATTAATCATTGAACGGATTATTTAAATTAAAAAGGACGATACCAAGCGCCGTATAATGTTTTGACTAATGCCCCCAAGGAGGTGGCCCAAAGACATTGAGTTCGGTAGGTAAACGGCGTGGCAATTCGTATCCCACGTGTACTTTCATGCCTTATATTTTTGTGTTTTATGTCCAAAATGTTAAACTCATATCCATATGTATTTAGGGTTCGTATATTTTTGTGTTCTTGTACCATTTGGAGTCGTGTATTCGTGTCATACTATATATATATATATACTAGCCTATAACCCGTGCAAAGCACGGACTACCATATATTGTTATTGTGAATTAATATATACATTATTTAATATAAAATTCTAGTTTATTTTAATAAATTTTATTATTAATTCTAAATTTACCTATGTTTTATGAGAAATTGCCCAAAATACCCGTATAGACATTCAAGGGCCCAAACTACATTTTTTTGAAAATTATGGCCTTTTATGCCCACTGATTCCCTCGCGCAGGTTTGATCAAGCGGCGCTACCTCAGTTCACTCCGATATACTAGAGGATCATCGTTGGGGAAGCGAGGCCGACCGTTCGGCGGCGATCGAAGCAGCAACTCATTCTCCTCTTCATTCACCCTAGCTCTTATCGGCTCTTCTCTTCAAGTTCACTCCGCTTTTGCAGGTCCAAACCCTAGCTCTCTCTCTCTCTTTCTCTCTCAATTATACCCATATTTGTGCTTAATTCATTTTAATTGCAGTGTTATGTAGTTTAATTATGCTTAATTTGGTGAGTTTTGAGTTTGTTTGTGGCTGTATTGTTTGTGGCTGGATTGGATTTGTTTACTGTTCTGTTGAGCGTATATTTACGGAGGAGGTATAGATAAAGTAGTAAAGATTCGTATAGATTCGAAGAGATATCCCACATCATTATATAAAGTATAATGATTTTGAGTATATAAAGTATATTATCTAATGATTTTGAGTAGTATGTGAGTTTATAGTTTTAGTTTATATAATTGGTTATACTTTATATAAAGTATAAACCATTATATAAAGTATAATGGTTTTGATTTAGATGTTTGAGATTAGTGTTTAATATGTCAGGTTTTGTGTTTCGTTGTGAAGAGTTGCTTTAGTAATTGTGGTTAAAGTGTTTTAGAGTGATTTTGTAATAATGATTTAGTAAAGATAGTGTGGTTTCTCCGGCCTAATGATATAAAACAGTGGTTGGGGGAAGTCAAGCCACTCGAGAAGGAGTTGGCATTTTTAATATCAATTCTATGGTAATTGGCTTCTTTTTGTTCTACCTTTCGTGTATCCTTGGTTTTGTTTTTTTGCGTATCTTTGGAGCATGTTTTCAAGAAAGTCATTTTCACCTCTTTAACTATTGCAAGAATCAATGTGGAAAATGCAATGTTGTTTGCACATCAGATGATAAGAGAAACATGCTGGTATCCGAAGAAGAATAAACATTGCTGACTATACCTTTTCTCGCGGATATGATTTTGGTAACTACACAATATCTGATAAATTTACTAATTTGAAAGCTGGACACCAAGGTCAACAAATCAAATTAAGAGCTTTGTATTCTTTCTACCCCTAACAGTTAGTAGCAAGTTATAAATTTGGGGTTAAAAGTAAATTTTTGTAACATTTTATGATGTTACTTCTATTGAGAAAAGGGATGAACTGAGGGATTTACTGAGGATGGGGTTTGTACTGCAAAATGTGAGTAGCATATTTGTAAATATAGAGTTTACATTCTGTATGTGCAAATATACCCCAGTATGTCATATCACAAAATCTTTTAACCTGATGTAACTCTCTGAATCGCCCTCAGTGTCCCTTTACTCATTTGTGTTTTACCTCTCTTTACTAGAGATCAACTTGATAGTTGATCTGAAGAAAACAACGGGATTCCATATACTCGGCTCTGGCTACTAGCGACATCTCCGAAAATGTTGACTATTAAAGATGAAGATGTGTGGAGCCAAATTTGCAAGGTATGTATTTATTTATATATTGATTTAATTTCGATTAAGGCACCTGCTATTAACTTCTGTGCTAAATTTAGAAAATTACATAATATTATGAAACTGCATACCGTACCAGAGCTTCAACCCTCGTATTTCTTACTGTACAATAAGAATATAGAACTATAAATAAGAATCTTGTATTCTTTTTACTGAATATAGTTCTCTGGAATTGAATATTTTTGCACATCTCAATGCCGATTTGACAGAAATGAAGCTAAATCACCGTTGTATGGTTTGCAATTGTGTGAAACAATCGTTAAATTTTCTTTTTGTATTTATGTCACAAGTAAGGCATAACTAATACGGAAAGGGGTTGGATAGATCATTATCTTATTTTAGCATTGTTACCCATATTCATTAATTCAACTACTTAGATTCAACACTGAAACTAAGCAAGAAAAACATATTACAATAGACTATTAGATCCTACCTTCCTATCAATAAAGTTGTCTGTTGCTTGAGGCTTCCATTGTTAGGAAATATTACAAGGTAATGTAGATTCAGAAACTAATTTTATTTCTAAATTAAGTAGTAAACATTCGTATAGATTCGAAGAGATTTGTGAAGATTCGTAGAGATTCGTCTAGATTCGTATAGATTCGCAAGGTTGAATATATTAGGAAAGTTACCTTTACTAAATATTAATATATTAGTTTTTTTAATATTGATCTTCTTTATCAAGCTGCTCCCAATAAATATTAGTATATCCGCAACTCTACTAATTGCGATTCTTTAGCAATACAGAATTCTAGATTGCGTGCCCATTCACATCCATTTTGTACACCAGGAAAATAGATTTATTTTAATTTTGAATCCTACTATAAGTTATGCAGGTAAAACTATATAGAGCAATTATCTTATTGTAATTTTGTTTTGCAGCTGCATGAATATTACTCAGAGGCTCAGTAGCTCCAAGTAGCTCAAGTATATTACATTGCAAATTCTACATTGCAATTCTACATTGCAAATTGGGTAATACATACATTCTTATCGTAAATTAAGTTAGGCCATTTTTCTTGTTCTTATATTTTTTTGGTTCCAATTATTTCTAAAATATCTCTGGATACGTTCAGGTATAATGCTGTAGGTTCGGATCAGATAAATGGAACTAATGGTCAAAATGTGAATGGAATAGTTCCCAGATGGATGCTCTAAAAGATCAATTATCGAAGATGGAGTAGATGAATTGTATTAGTGGAAATGTAGATAACCATGTGTTTAAATTAGATGAGGATTTCTGAAGATGGTTATATTTGTTGGTAGTTTATCATTTTTTGTTATGTGTTTTATTTAACTTAGTGAATTATGTAATTAGGAATTCGTGAACATGTTTATATGCTTTATCTTGCAATTGTGAATTTATACATATTTGATGTTGTCAGTTTTAGTTGTAGAATTTGGATGCGAATCGCTAGTGATTTGTATTTAGTTACCGGTTTTCAAAGTTTATTAAACGGGGCTAACCGAGTCTGAAGTCGTGTTGCTGAATTAAAATTTTAGTTTAGAATCTTTTTTTTTCAAGCCTCGCCTTTTAGTTAACAATTGGTAGAAGTTTTGTTTGATCCTGGCATCCAAAGATTAGCGATAAGTGATTTTAGTCGCAATTATTTTGAAATTCTGGTTCCACCGCTAGCTAGGATCGGTGAAAGAGCATAAAGTATGGTTATCAAGTTGGTTTAGTATATTGTATGCTACTGACACTTGTGTACTTGCAGGAGAATTCATGGCATCGTTAGCAACAGCTGTAGTTTGTGATAAGAATGCAGCACTTTTAAGTAGCGGCGATCTGCGTAATCTGCAACCAATCTTTCAGAGTTACGGTCAGTGTCGAGCATTCTCTGGACCTGTTGTCACTCTCAAGGTGTTCAAGGACAATTTACTTGTCCGGGAACTACTAGAAACTAGAGGTGAAGGCAGAGTTCTGGTTAGAGACGGTGGAGGCAGCATGAGATGTGCCTTAGTGGGAGGCAATTTGGGACAGTTGGCTCAAAATATGGGGAGGGCTGGTATTGTTTTTAATGGATGCATCAGAGACGTGGATGAGATCAATGGCTGTGATATTGGCATTAGCATTGGCATCGCATCCCCTGAAATCGAACAAAAGAGGGATATGGGGGAGAAGAATCTTCTGGTGCATATTGCAGGAACATTTATTCTATGTTTAATGTTAAATCATGATTTTACTATTGTTGTAATGCATTTAGATTATTGTATATTTTATTCAGTTGAAGATGGTGAAATAAAATGGATTGTACTTTACTTTGCTCAATTCTCATTTATTAAGCTCCTCAAGTAGATGACATGGTTCAGCTTCCTATGATTAGCAGCAAAAAATAATATAGAACTTGGACCACCTGGTTCTTTTGTAATCTATTCACATGTGTCAAATATTAATTTGAACCACTACCTAAACCTGTTTAGATTTTGTTACTCAGCAAAAAATAACTACCAGCATTCATAACTACATATACTACTTACTAGTAATAAAACCAAGGAAATGCATAAATGTGTGTTGTTAGAAGCCTTGAGGTGGTGCAGTAAATCACACATTTAAATATCTTATGGCATCTTATGATCCCACTTGCCATTGTATATATACCATACACAAGTAGTAGTGAGCTAGTGCTACTATCCATTATCAATTGCTACTCTTCAGTTAAAGTAGAAAACTACCTAATTACTCCTGATAGAAAGGATTCAAAAGAACCAAACAATGCTGAACCTTGAGGCCAACTTCACAGGACATTTGTAAGATTTACTCTCTACTGGACTGGTATTGTCAATCCTATATGCAGGGTTTTTTACATTTGGCCCAAAAGAGGTCCTGTGTAATTGTTTGTGTAATTTAATTTTTTTGGTTTGGGAAAAAAAATTTAGAAGAGGTATCACAACTGCACGAACAATTGAACATTGTCGAGATATTGCAACAAATATAGAGCTAGTAGACAAATACTCGGACACAGGTACCAATCTAATACAAGTATTAAAAGAAGGTTTACATGAAGAAGAATACATATTTTCGTATATAATTAATAAAAACACTTTTAGAGATCTAGTTTGCAGAACATTGACCAAGGCACCTTTCTTCAACTCAGAATCACTCTGATTCTGAAATAACTTCAAGCTCGTTAGAAAAGGGCCTAGCTTCTGATGCAGCTAATGCATTTCTTGAACTTGTTGAGCTATTTGGATTCGGAGGTGTGGCGGGGCAGTCTTCTCCTTCCAGCATTTGGATCACATGTTTCATTGAAGGTCTGTCTGCTAGATGCAAATTCACGCACCAAAGTCCCACAACTTTTAGCTTCCTTTCTATCTTGCAATGACCTTCTTTCTCAAGCTGATGAAAAATTAGCATAAAACCCAGCTTTCATCATCTAAGATCAGTAGAGCAACTAGGTTATATCAATGTTCTCATGCAAAGGTACGCATCTTTATTTTTAAACTCCTTTGGAGCACAACCTTTACACCATGTAGATAAAATTGAGTCCAGAAGTCCTCATTGATAATTGTATTGGTATAAACGTGAATGAAGGAATAATTCTGGTGTACGTGGAGTGCAGTTTATTATTCAATCAACAGCTAAGGTAGATCCTGTTTTTACGAATCTTACTCTACAAAATTAAGTTCGTATAGATTCTAGCATATGATAGTAGAGATTCGTAAATATTAAGTAAAGATTCGTATAGATTCGTAGATTCTACATATAGATTCAGACAGATTCATATATAGTCTATGACAGGTTCGTAAAATCTCTCAATAAATTCGTAGAAATTCTTGCACAAGGTAAACTTCTACCTGACTTGGGAACCAGGACATGTGAGAATCTCTTTGTAACTGTGTTTGATATATTTTTTAAGTGAATGATAATACAATTGGTTAATTTCAGAAGCTAATAACTTTTATCCATATCAAAAAACATTCAGAATCTAATTTATTTCTAAACTAAGTAGTAAAGATTCGTATAGATTCGTAGATTTTCTAATGGAGATTCATAGCTGCTTGGTAACCTCTTTATATCATGTTGAATAGTGCCTACATAGATCCAACAAACACACCAAATTCATAAACCACCATAAAGAGCACCACCATAAACATATTCACCCCCAAAATGATCTGAACTGACTTTTGCTTATTTAAAATCTAGTATAATAGCTCTAACCAACAAACATTACTACTGCTAGCCTAACAGATAGAATTTTGCAACAATTTAAGATGAAATAAATATAATTTTGTCAATGGCATAAAGAAGTTGACGACTTACCGTATCAGAACTTCTCATAGTAGTAGAGCCACTTCGGCAGGACTAACACCTTTTTTGCCCTGCATCGTCTTTTTTACATTTGATGCTACTTCTACCTGTGCTGGAACATTTGGCACCTGAAATGGTAAAAGTTTGGGAAATGTGAGAATAGAGCATACTTTGCCATTGAAAAACTCGAGAAAGTTCAAGCATTTAAAATCATGTAAAATATAGATTTCTTACTGGCAGCTCAAAAGGGGCCTTGTTAACTATTATTTGTTCAAAAAGTTCGTTGATGTTATCTTTGTTCTGCCAATAAATCAAAAAAATTAGATTAGGCAGATTTATGAAGAAGTGCTTAGTACAAATCACTTCGCACTTTATAAAAGATCGGCATAAATGGAATAAAAGAAATACCAGAGGAAGTTCTTGTCAGCATACACCTCAATAGTTCACAAACATAAAACACCCACAATATCTAAACTAAATAATCTAACAAAATATCTTTCGTCTTCCTTTATTCTTTTTAACATTTCCAATCTTTACACACACATATATAAATACTTCACTTTGAAGTCTCCAGCTTCATATTCACACAAGCACACACAAATGTAGCTAGACAATTGCCATAGAAAGGAGATGGCAAACCAGGTTCATGACCAAGTTCCTTTAATATGACAGGGGGATAATAGGTTCACTGAAATTCAAATAGATTCATATGACAGGGGGATAATAGAGATTTGACATAGTAGCGGCATTTACAAACTCACCTCATCTTTAAGTTGCAGAATAGTATCAGTTACACAACAAATTTCTTCTATAGACAAATCTTTATGATCCATGTGATAAATATCTTCCCGAATCTCTTTCTATAAAATAATGCAGAAATTCATAGAGATTCATATAAGTTCGTACAGATTCATATAATCTAGCACATGGTAGTAGAGATTCATTATAATTATGGTTTAAATTTAGGCAAGCCGTTAAAAATTTGCTACTCTAATCTCTTAAAGATTCATAAAGATTCTAGCACAAGGTAGTATATATTTGTATATATTTGTATAGATTCATGTAGATTCGTAAAGATTCGTATAGATTAGTATTAATTTTATTTCTAAATTAAGTAGGAAACATTGGTATACGAAAAGATTCGTGTAAATTCGTATAGATTCGTATACAGACTATGCATCCTTATGATGCGTATAGGTTAAGAAATTTTATTATTACTAGTGTAGCAGATAATAAATATGTATGTTAACTAAAGGTTTGGAAGAATAGATAATTTGTTAAGAATAAATGTATGCTATTGGACAAGTATTTGGGCTGTATATAATTTACCATTTATTAGGGTGTCTTTATACTACATCAATATTAATGTGTAGAACAATTAAGTAGTAGTCGTAGCCTTGTAGGAATGACAATTCTTTTAGTCTAAGGTATTTCATGCTTTTAACCTTTTAAGCGCGTTCTAGTTGGCCACTTGGCCATGTTTACTGTATCATTTTCTTTTGTTTGCTAGTCTCATAAGGTTAACATATTTAATGTTAGATTCATAGAGATTCTAGCACAAGGTAGTATAGGTTCGTATAGATTCGTGTTGATACACCTCAATAGTTCACAAACATAAAACACTCACAATTTTATTTAATCAAAAGAATATATGGTACCTGTTTTCGATCCCAAACATTCTCTGCTAAGTGCGACACTGCTGGATTCATCCTTAATTCGATATTCAAAATTCCAGCTCCACGTTGATACGTTACTTGCATATAGGACTTGAGAAATGGCATGTTACTGCACTGATAATAAACAGCTCAACATAAACTCTAATAATCCTTACCAATCGACAAACTGAACAGTTCGTTTTGTCTTGACGGCAGCAACAGCACTATTGACATCCCTGGGTACAACATCTCCACGGTACATCAAACAGCAGGCCATGTACTTACCATGCCTTGGGTCACATTTAGCCATCATGCTTGAAGGTTCAAACACAGCATTCGTAATTTCTGGAATAGAACTTTGCTCATGGTAAGCTTTTCCTGTAGAGATCACTGGCGCATAAGAAGAAAGCATGAAATGTATACGAGGGTAAGGTACAAGGTTGGTTTGGAACTCTGTGATGTCCACATTAATGGCCCCATCAAACCTTAAGGAGGTGGTAAGGGATGAAATAGTTTGAGATATTAAGCTATTCAAGTAAGTGTAAGTAGGCCTTTCGATGTCCAAGGATCTCCTGCAAATATCATAGATTGCTTCATTATCCAAGAGCACCACAACATCTGCATGCTCTAGGAGGGAATGAGTAGACAGAACACTATTATAAAGTTCCACAACTGCAGTTGAAACCTATAAATTCACAAAACATTTGTCAAACAAGATGATTTAAGTTAATGTTTTGCGACTACTGCTCTTGTTAATATTAAAAACCTCCAAACACGTAATTTTGCGTTAGATTAAAAGGAGATGTATATAAACCTTTTTTAATTTAGATTAATATTTTCAAAGTCAAATTGATGAAGAAAATCGCCTGAGGAGAAGGATATATATTGAAGCCAAATTTTGACTTTTTTCCGTAATCGACAGACAAGCGTTCTAGAAGCAAGGATCCTAGTCCAGAACCAGTGCCACCACCAACAGCATTGAACACCAAAAATCCTTGCAAACCAGTGCAATTATCGGCTAATTTTCTCACCCGATCAAGGCATGAATCAACAATCTCTCTCCCCACTGCACCAGATGATTCCGATCAATAAATCAAAGTAAAGTTAGTACAGTATAGTAGTATTGAACTACAATAATTTGTGCAATTGACGTTACCTGTATATTGTCCCCTTGCAAAATTGTTTACTGCATCCTCCTTTCCAGAAATAAGTTGCTCAGGATGAAAGAGTTGCCTATATTTTCATGACCTAACCTCATCTACAACATTGGGCTCCAAGTCGACGAATACAGCTCTAGGCACACGCTTGCTAGAACTGGACTCGCTGAAGAAGGTACCAAAAGAATCATTGGTTTTGTCGCTGAAATCAAAAGAAGAATCATCATCAGATAATTTAGAAAATAGAATGCTAGAATCCATTTCAAGATTTTAATACGATTTTTTTTATTGCATGTGATAAATATCTTGCCGAATCTCTTTTGATAAAATTATGCAGAAATTCGTAGAGATTCATATAATCTAGCACATGGTAGTAGAGATTCATTATAATTATGGTTTAAATTTAGGCAAGCCGTTAAAAATATTCTACTCTAATCTCTTAAAGATTCATAGAGATTCTAGCACAAGGTAGTATATATTCGTATAGATTCGTGAAGATTCGTATAGATTCGTATAGATTAGTATTAATTTTATTTCTAAATTAAGTAGTAAACATTCGTATACAAAAAGATTCGTGTAAATTCGTATAGATTCGTATACAGAATATGGATCCTTATGATATGATGCGTATAGGTTAAGAAATTTTATTAATACTAATCTATACGAATCACTAAAGACACACACACAGTACACATAACAAATAACAAACTGCACTTTTTTTCAGTAAGGGACTCGACTGAAACCAATCCCTCGAGCTGACAGACGACGGTCTTAACAATATGAAATCTTAAGCTTCCTAAATTACACATCTGAGCAGAAATACACAGTGCACAAAACAAATAGCAACCTGCACTATTTTCAGCAAGACTGAATAACGATTATTTTTCGATTTGACATTTTTAATAAACTCGTTCTCTCGATTTCCTACATTCTAATTCCACAAGTATACCGAAAAATTCAATCGGAATCAGCTTCATACGTGTTTCTTAAATTAAGTAGTAAACATTCGTATAGATTCGAAGAGATTCGTGTAGATTCGTATAAAATTATGTAACAGCTTAAGTTAAAAATCATAGATTTAAAATTCGTATAGATTAATAACCAACATTTTAACTTAATTAATAACCAAAACTAACCTAACCGTACAAACAAAATGAATTCTGACCTAATTATCACACACCAAAACTTATCGAAAACAAATCAACCTCGAAATCACATAAAATATATATGTATGCATATGAACACATATATATATATGAATTTACGAAATTGAACAATTACTCTATATATATAATCAATCAATAAACGAGAGAGAGAGACTATATATGAATTTACGAAATTGAACAATTAGTCTATATATATAATCAATCAATAAACGAGAGAGAGAGAGAGAGGGAACGCGAGAGAGAGAATACATATCTAATTGCATTTTTGAGAATAAATAGACATTCGATCTTTCCCCAATATAATCTTCTGAGCGTAAATGAGAGTATATATGAATGTAGTGTGTACATATTTTAAAGTATACTGCGGAGGTATTTAGGACCATATTTACAGAAACAGATATTTTAGGCCAATTGATAATAAAAATAGGTAAATGAGGCCTTCACCCATGTTTTATACTTAATTTCATGATATAAATAAATATCATTAATTTAATGTTAATTTTAAATTTATTGTTGAAAATCTTAAGAATTTAAAAAATATTTTTTTAAAATTATTTAGTATAACTTAAAATCATAGATGAAAAAATCGTATGAAGAAGTGCATGCGGACGATGATTCTAATCAAGATATAATTGAAAACGTTTATAATTCTATAAAATATTTGGTTTTTTATTTTTAATAAATTATATATAATTTAACTAAATTTAGAATTTTTAACACGTTTTTTAATTTTTTTAAAAATACATTTTTTTGTCTTATTCGTAAATTTTGTTATTTATTAAAAATAAATTAATATTTTTAATACAATTTTTTTAACTTGTTATTTTTAGGAAGGTGTTAACAATTTTTTTTAAAGATATTAACCAACCAACTAACCATCATATATTATTATTGTGAATTAATATATTATTTATTTGATTTAATATAAAATTAAAAAAGATATTATTAATTTTAAATTTACATATGTTCTATACTTAATTTAATGACAAAAATAAATATCATTAATTTAGTGTTATATTTAAATTTATTGTTAACTATCTTAAGAAATCAATAGATATTTTTAAAAAAATATTTAGTATAACCTAAATCTTAGAGAAAAGAATCATAGGAAGTGTGTGGACGATGATTCTAATCGGGATATAACTGAAATCGTTTATAATTCTATTAAACATGTGATTTTTTATTTTTAATAAATATTATATATAATTTTACTGAAAATATAGTTTTGTTCCTTATTGGTAAATAATATCTTAAGAATTCAATAGATATTTTTTAAAAATTATTTAGTATAACATAAAATCGTAGAAGAAAGAATAGTAGGAAGAAGTGTGTGCGGGCGATGATTCTAATCGGGATATAACTGAAAACGTTTATAATTCTATAAAACATATGGTTTTTCATTTTTAATAAATTATATATAATTTAATTGAATTTTGAATTTTTAACACATTTCATAATTTTTTAAAATAAATGTTTGTGCCTTATTGGTAAATTTTGTTGTTTACAATAATTAAATTAATATTTTTAATACAATTTTTTTACTCATTATTTTTAGTAAGCGTTAAATTTTTTTTTTAAAGGACGTTAAACAACCAATCAACTAACCAAATTTACATTGTTTTGCTTTTAATAGTATAGTACAGAATAATAACTAAATAATTTTATTTGTATATTTCAATTATTTCAGTACATGGACTCTATTCAATGCGTAGATTTTATTAGATTACTTTAACAATTTTTATTTTACACTTTTTTATTTTTGAATTAGTTCTTTTAGGCAGTTGTTGAAATTTTCTTGAGAAGGTGTTAGTCAAGGAGTTACATTAACCAAATAAATCATGTTTGCTTGTAATAATGGCCAATATAACATAGTTTATTACGTAATTTTTTTATTTATACTTTAAACTCCTTATTAACGTCTTAATGAATTCTTGTGAACAAATATAACTAAAAGAGTATGTAATTGAATATTAATTGGAGTGTAATTAAAAAAGTTTGTTATTAAGTAAAATAAAATTTTATATGCATTTTAATTTATTTTTCCATTTTTGGAAGGTGTTAACAAACTTTTTGGAAGGTGGTAACCAACCGACCAACCAACCAATTATACCCTGTTTCGCTTATAATAGTATAGTATAGATGAGTTGCACTCCATAGCAAATACCTTATATAACAAACAATAAAAAACATCTCATATCTAATATAATTTAAGAGTTCCGTCATAGCACCCAATACAAAAAGTTATTTTTTTACACTCTACCAAACCAGCAAAATTTTTTTTTTGAAAATTTACCGTTCATTGATGACGTCATCAGTGAACAGTAATTTTCAAAAAAAAATTTCCAAGACTTGATATAGGGTAAAAAAAATAACAACTTTTTGTATTTGGTGCCCCTGGCGAGGCCAAAGGATCTAATAGATCTAGGGTGTTCTTTGTTGTTTGTTATATAAGAGTGTTATGTATGGAACAAAGACCTATATATATATATATATATATATATATATATATATATATATAGGGTCTTGTTCTAATAGAAACTAACTTAGAATAGAAACTAGAAACTAAACCTAAATTAAATATTTCAAGCTAATCTAAGGACCAAATTAGGGGTACTCCAATACAAAAAACGTTTAAAATTATTGTCTCCATTCAACAAAAATATAAAAAAATAAAAAAATTTTAAAAAAAAGTTACTGTTCACGTGATGACGTGGCACGTGAACAGTAACTTTTTTTTAATTTTTATTTTTTTTATTTTTTTTTATATTTTTGTTGAATACAGCCAAGAATTTTAAACGTTTTTTGTGAAGGTGCCCCTAGCGGGGCCATTAAAATAAATGAAATATAATTTATTTAGTGTAGGTTTCTAGTTTCTATTCTATGGTTGGTTTCTATTTGAACGCTAGCCTATATATATATATATATATATATATATATATATATATATATATATATATTATAATTTTGGATATATTTTTATAAATATAAATTAAATATAAAAATCTACATATGATATTTATAAATATATGTGTATTGATATAAATAAATATACATATATCATATATAGAGAAAAGTTCTATGGAGTACTTTTTAAATTGGAGTATTTGGAGTACATATACGTTCTGCATTCAAAATATTTTAAAATTTATTATTTTGCAAACCTTGTTATATGAATATCATAATTTCATTGATAATCTTGAAAATCATGTATGTTTTGCAATATGTTCATCTTGAAAATCCTTTATGTTTTGCAATCAGAACATACATGTTTTGCAACCAAAATGTGTTTCGTAGAACAATTCATTTTGCAATATTTTACTAGCAAAACATACAAAATTTTCAAGATTTTCGATTAAATAGTGCTATTCATGTAATAAGCTTTGCAAAATAATAAAGTTTGTAAAATTTTAAATGCAAAATGTACGTACTCCAGGTACTCCAATTAAATGAATACTTCACAGAACTTTACTCATCATATATATTTTAATTATTATTTAAATGTAAATTTATTTATTTCGTAGTGTTGTTTACCAAGGTAAATACATATCCATACCCGCTGAGGGTTCGTGTAAACACGTACATATCCATAATTTTTTTTTTTTGACGAAACATATCCAAAATTTTTCGTTTGGTTTATTCGTGTCAAAATTGCGGACTCTAGGTAAACCCATCAAGGAGGGCATTTTGAACCATTCCATTATTAGGTCAAGTTATTAGTAGTTGGGCTTTCTGAAGTTGGGAGTCTCAAACTATAATGTCTCCCACATCACGCAAGGTATTGTTACTGTCTTGGGTTAAATATCAAATTGATCACTGAAGGTGGCAATATATCACTTTACTCACTGATTTCAATGGGGTCTCATTTGAATCACTTAAGTCATAATAAATATCAAACATATACCTATAAATATGTGATCAAGAATTAAAATAATTTTTTGTTAAGTTCTATACATTTTTCTTCAATGCCACCATAACCAAATGAAAAGTCATGGGTTCTAATATTTTAGATAATATATTTAAAAATTTTAAAATTTATTTACTATTTAAATTTAATTTTCTAGTTATTTTCTTTGATTTAATTAAAAATAAATAGTAAATAGATTTTAAAAAATTTAAATATATTATCTAAAATATTAGAACCCATGACTTTTTATTTGGCTATGGTGGCATTGAAGAAAAATGTATAGAACTTAACAAAAAAATTATTTTAATTCTCGATCACATATTTATAGGTATCTGTTTGATATTTATTATGACTTAAGTGATTCAAATGAGACCCCGTTGAAATCAGTGAGTAAAGTGATATATGGCCACCACTTGAGTGACCAATTTGATATTTAACCATTGTATCTTCTTCTTCTTCTTCTTCTTCTTCTTTCTTCTTCTTCTTCTTCTTCTTCTTCTTCTTCTTCTTCTTCTTGCTATGTACTTGTTTTATAACATGCATGATTAATGGGTTTTGCTATATAGAGTAGTTGTTTTTAACATGCATGTTAATTTAATGGGTTTTGCTATATAGTAACATAAAATCTACATTTGTTCATATTTAATTGACTTCCGTTTTCCGTTTGATTCTTAGCGAAAATTATCCAGAGCTACTGCAATTGACGACAAACCTAATAATGATAAAGGTTTTCAGACAATAATGCATTATCTGCCCCATGATATCTGGTTCGAAATTCTTTTGTGGTTTTCTGCAACATGCCTCTATAACATTATGTCCCGTGTTTCCGATACCTGGGCTACTATAATATTTAACCCTTGTTTTGTGGACACACATCTACGTAGATCACGATCTGGTATTCTCATCCAAAGATTTATTCGTGGTGTAGATCGTTATTTATAGGTTATTGATGGCAACGTTCAAGTTACACATTTGACGAATGTGAAATTCCAAGACAAACTGTATTCCGGTTTCCCAGGCACACTGTATTCCAGTTACCAAGGCATCTGCCTGTTATATCGTTATGACACCAAAGCTGATTATGTTATGAATTTTGTCACTATGCAACTTGATCAAATCTTCAGACCTGTTGTGGTACCTGAATGCCGGTCAAGTTATACTGCTGCAATGCACAATTTTAGTGTAATACGTGATCGTCGCTCAGGGGAACTTAAGTTGGTGTTTGCTTTTCAGCAGTATAGTGGTGAAGAATGTTCTTGGTATGTACAAAAACTTGGAATTGAAATTTCGTGGAAAAGGATTAGTGGAACTCACACGTTTGCTACTGTAGATTTTTCTGGCCTGAGCATTGGGGGTTTTGTGGTTTACCAAGTATCTAATAGTATAGTTGTCTTTGACGTGAGTGATGAAACCATTCACATGATATGTTGCCCTGAAATAGAACATTCCCAGGTGACTTATCTTCAAATGGGCAATGACCTCTCATGCATTTCACGCAAGTCTGATAGAATATTCATACACATTATGATGGATTTTCATGCAGGAAAATGGAGTCTCTATCATATACTTGATTATGGATTTATACCTGGAAAACCACTTGAATTTCAACACTTTCTCGGTTGGATAAACAATAGTGAAGAACTGCTTGTGCGCATGTGTACATTTATATCCTGTTCTGAGTTAGGTTCATGTTATAAGGATCCATATGATCTATTTGAGGGTTCCTGTTATAAGTCAGATTTCCGTTATAGGATTGATTCAAAGGGTAAGTGGATATATTGTACTTACAATTTGAAAACGAAAAGATTAACATATCTAAACGAATACATTTGTGCCGAAGATCATGTGCGGGTTCACACCAACAGTCTTATTTCATGGAAACCACTGCAAGCCTGACGAGGTGTGCCCTATCTCGCTCCTTCTAATTTGATTGTTTTGATGTGTTTTTGGTGTTTCTGGCAGCAACATATACTTTCCCCCTATTTTCGTTGAGGTTGGCTTGTTCAGATCATGTTTTCCAATGTTTTTAGAAGAAATTTAAACTTGTTGGAAATTGATTTTCTCTGTTTAATCAATCCTTGACCATACTTGAATAGAATTTTGATTCTTGTACGCAGTCAAAGCCTTAAAGGCCCTGCAATTCAAGTATCTAATTTGCCAAAACGATCAGTATTAGTAGGTCTCCGTGGAAGTTGTTTAAGATATTGGACCTTCACCATGCGTTGTCAGAATTATTGCTAGTTTGTATTTTTAATGAAAAAGTTGGAGTCAGTTAGAGTTCCTGCCTTGTCACTGGCCGAGGCTGCTTGAAATATACATTGTATATCTATAAAAATACTAAAGTACAAATATAATATAATATTTTTAGTTATATATATTTTTATTTTCTAAACAAATAATGTTTGTATAATACTTTTCTCATTTTTTAAATATGTTATTATATTCTTTATAGCACTAATTATTTACTTTTATATTTATTTTAAAATACACACACATATAAAAATATTTTAATATTATCATTAAATATTTTTCTATAATTATGTTTTTTTGTTTTTACTTGTATTTAATTAAAAAATATTAGTTAAATCTGCTTTAACTTATTATTTTATAAAAAATATTTGTTATTTCTTGTGTGTGTATTTTAAAAGTTTTCCCTATTTTTTAGTATGTAACAATATATCATAATAATTCTATTAGTCTAATTATATATAGGATATATATTAATCTATTAAAAATAAATTCTTTATATATATAGGCAGGTGCTCAAATGAGACCCTCTTTTAAAATGAGAACTGCGACTAAATCTCAGCCTTCTATTTTATAAAATATATTTTTAATCTGAACTGTACATGTGTTACCCATATTTTTCATCCAACCTTATCAATCGTTGATCGGACCTGCCTCACAATCATTCCCAAATTCCAACCCCCAATTATTATACACATGTGCTTATTTAAATATACATACATACATACATACATACATACATACATACATACATACATACATACATACATACATACATACTTTATCTTCCTCGGCAAGCTCATATTTCTCCGGGGAGCTCATACTTTTCTCTTTTCGACCTGTCATTTTCTATCATTTTTGTTGCCTATTTCTGGTCGTGAATCAGAAACTTTTTTTTTCAGGAAATATATTTCATAAATGAAATATAATTAGATACAATCTAAAAGAGTTTCCTTCGATCAAGAAAACGTACATCATCTAACCGAAAGGCGCGCATGTTGCCCCCAGACATTTAGACAATAATACCTTCAAGTCTGAAAGGATGAACCCACAAAGAAGAGCCTCGTTAAAAAATCCCCCAAGAGCAAAATCCTATGGGAAAAAAACTCAAGAGGGGAAAAAAAGCGCCCACAAAAAAATATCGTTATACAACATAGCCACAAAAATGACTAGAACTTATAACTTTGTGTGTCCTCATTGCCATCCATTTCTGCCAAAGACTAGCCTTCTTTTTTGCCAAGGAATTACTCTACACCTTAGCTGCTCCATAACTTCATTTTGAAAGACAGGGCTGAATCTTCTTGGGACTTCCTTGTCATTATTAGAACTGCAAATTACCAAACAAACCCGTCAAGAAAGGAAAAAAATCAAAGTATCACTTAAAGGATATAAGATTAAATATATTAAAACTATTTTGAATTTTGACAAAATAGATGCTCAATTCTAACCAAAGAGAGACCCCTTTGATTAGACATCTAAAATAACCATATAATAGTAACATAATTGAATAATTAAGTCTAAAAAATTAATTATGGACTAGACAAGCCATCTAAATGGCACAATGAAACCTCTTAAAGGCCCAAAAAAACCATTAAACATGGCCACCCAAAATGGTACAAAAAGTCATCAATCATGACCAATGATATAAGGTAACTGAAAAATAATAAAATACCATTTCTATAACTTTGAACCTAAATTATAATTGAAGCACTTAATGTAATTAGTTATAATCAAAGATTAGTCAAAAATCTCAATCAAAAAAAGAAATCAATTAGCATTTAATACTAATAAAAACATGAAAACATAATATCATTTAAGGATCTAATTAGAATTTAATAATAATCAGTGTCAGCACGAAAATTACGGAAATTAAACTAAACTACCCAAAATCAAAAAAAATCAAGGATACGACTCCGCCGGAACAGTAATCGCCGGCATCCCCCGACCCTCCACAGCGGCGGTGTCTCTCTGATCTCCCCTACCCATATCTGTTAATTTCCTGTCTATTATCTTAAAATCAAAGATATAGAACAAAAAATAACTACCACAAGTAAAAATTTCTCGGGAGTTACACACGTCTAACAACAACAAATTGAATCATTCAAACAATCGATCAAATTATAATCATACACATACACGCATAGATATATCTGCACATACATACATCAAATGATAAAAAGTATACCCTAATCAAACAAAACAAAGATGAGTGAGATTAAAATACAAACTATGAGGATAAGGTCAAAATAAGTGGGGCATAATCGTATTTATATACAAATAATATTCAAACAAAACTATTCTAATATGTGATATAGCATGAGGTTATGATTATGTTGTGATTAGTCAAATAAGGCACTATAAAGAAGTGAATAAAATTGAGTACATGAAAACAAAACAAAAATAAATAGGGGAGGGGGCGGTGATTGGCATGGTGAGTGGCGGGATTGAAAAAGATGAAGGCGGCACTGCCGCTGCGGTGTAAAGGAGGTAACGGAGATGGGATGAGACGGAACAGAGGAGGCTGCGGAAGGAGGAGAACGGCGGTTGTAGGCGGAGGTCAAGCAGGAGAAAGAAAGGATAATCCTTCAATTGTTTAATGTAGAGGAAATAGGATTAGAATGGCTCCAAAGTAGGTTAATATCATTATTAAAAATCTGTCGTGAATCGAAAACTTAAATAAGCTTTAAACCACTTTCTTAATGATGATGTTTGTACAAGCTATATACAACATCACTCAATGACTAGTTTCAAGAGATGCATATAAGAGTGGAAGGAGAAATAGAGCCAGCATCATCATGGGGAGAGGAAAAGGTGTGTGTGTGCTTGATCTTTTTTTTTTTTGTTGATTTGCATTCAAAGAATTTGTAATTTATGTTCAGAATTTGGTGATTTACTTATAAATTTTAGCATCTTTAGTTAAGATTTTGGTGACTTGAGCATGATTCTAGTAATTTAGTTGATATTTCGGTGCACTTAAGCTTAATTCCAATGATTTTAGAGGCGACGGTTATGGTTTGAGCGTGGCTTTAATTTTGGTTATTCTTTTAAAAAAAATTGGATCTAATATCGGGAGACAATTTCATGAAACTTTTATTTTCTTATATCACTTTTATGTATTTAATTTGATTTAATTCTTAATTTTATTTTATGTGAATTTAATGACTTGCTGAACTATGTGCGAATTTGGTATTTCTTTAATGAGTGCATATATTCGGGTAAAAGTTTGTGTAGTCCTGTCATCCATTGGAACTCTTTTAAAGGCTCCTACAATAGTTATGTCGATATTCATAAATATTTTTAGCTTTTTATGATTTTGTTCAAGTCATGTTTGAAGTTTAAGGACATGTGTTTTTTTTGTGTTCTAATGCTACTTGTAGCTTTGTGATCACCATTACGTCACTCATTTAGTTATTTATTGAACATTTTCATTTCAATCAAGTATTACTTATAATGCCCTGTATTAATCTTCGTATGGCAGATGTAATCAACGCAATTTAACACATGTTTGTTGCATATTAGATCTCCATCAATGGCTGTTCGGAATATAATTTTCTAGTTATTGGAATCTTGGATGCAAGTTTTTTCAAGGCCCTGGAACAAGAATGGCAATGTGATTATTCTCAAGAAATTATTGAAGATGATTTTGGTTCATTTCATCAATCTTAGAAGCTGCTACAATAGTTTAGTGGTGGGGTAGTTTCTCGTGTTCTTAAGAATTTCAGGCATACGATTTCTTCAGACTATATTCTACTAGTATTTCATTTTGTCGCGTGGTTCAGTGATATTGTAGCAATATTCCAGAACAATATGGGTTCAGTTGTATGAAAAAGTGATTTGTATTTTTTTGATGATTTGTGTCAGCTTTTTCATATAAATGTTGTACTATTTAAATGCAAAAAAGTGATTTGTGCCAATTTTCAATCATACAAATATATTAGTATAAAAAGATGATTTTCGTGAATTTTTTAAATGATAAAAAATATTTGATACACAAATTAAAATAATTTTATAAATGATTAACTCTTGAAGTACAAAAAAGGTGATCTGTGTATAATTTATGATGATTTTTGTAATTTTTTTAAAATAAACGGTATCGATAAATACTTTATTTATAAATGATCACCATTTTAAGTTAAAAATGATTTATTTGAAATTTTCACGTAATATTCTTAATTTTAATTGATTTTTTTTAATTATCACATATTTATGTACACAAAAAGGAGATATTATATATTTTTTTATCCATATATACAAATGATAACAAGAGGGGACGACACTTGTAGAAATATCAATATCTCTAGACGAGATTTAAAAGAATAAAAAAAAAGTGTAACAAAAAACTAACAATAAATATACAGTGTCTTGACTTCCCCGAAAAATTTAAACAACCAAGAAATAAACTATACTAATGGACCATTGAATTGGCCAAAACAATCAAGAAATAAACTATACTAATGGTCCATTGAACTGGCACAACTACATATGACTAATCATGTAGAAACACATTCGAAACAAAGTACTCGATCTCTATTCTCTCAGAAATTGCACCACCATCACCAAACTCTCTCACTCGAAACATCGTATTGAAGATTGCTTATTTGGTACACTTGAACCCATAGGCATTCTAGAACTTTGCCAAACAACTGAATGTAATCCAGTAAAATAGCACACCATATATGTTTTCAGAGAAGCTCAGATTATGAATATACAAACCGGATTATCTCTCAACTCAATACCACCGAAGAACAAATTTGGTACTTAAACAATTAGCACAATATAACTATCACTTGGAAAACTTCTCAGCAACAACCCACCACACCTACAAAATATCCATTTTGTAGAAGCATGATGAAGTATGCTAATGCAATAATTTGTACAGACTGAAACCACGTGGAAGCATGATCATGAGAGTCTCGGTGCTTATCAAGCACCAGCGTAGCACCGGACCAAAATTAATACCAGCAAACTAAGAACTTTTAGAAGTTTTAAAATTGTGAATATGGTGATACACATAGGAATATATGACATTAACCTTCAGAACTCATAACCTGCATAAATTATAGTCGTAGAATATGACCATGTCAAGATAACTCGAAGAGCCTGTAAAATAAAATTATAGGGTCAGGGATCTATTGTAGGCACTCAGACAACGCATAAATACTTAGGACCATATTACAATTACTGCCCACAAAAAATAATAATAAAGCTTAACCTAAACCAGAAAAATACAAAACAAGAACGTTCAAATATATTCCGTGCTTTAACAGGCTCATTGATTCAAAGTACCGTCTCACTATAAAGTAGTACTTTAAGTTCCAATTTCTAATACTTCTATAATTTTCCATTAAAAAACTATAATCGAACGATAATGCAATACACATGTATTAAATACCACATTATTTAAAGATACATATCAATATGCAAAGGCAAATCACCATTTTATTTCATTAAATCAACAAACAAAAGTATTACAAGCTTACAACTACAATCCCCTTAGCAAGTAAATCTCACTATTAAAAAAATCACCTTTTCTACAACAAAATCAATAAAAACATTGTCGTAAGAGCAGAGTACCATATTATCAAAAGAATTATATCACACTGAAGGTAAATCACTATTTTTCAACACTAAATCACCAAAAAATATCTTCCATGAACAAATAAATCCCATTTTTAAAATAAATCACCTTTTTTACAACTAAATCACCAAAACAAATATTCTAAAGGGAGTGTACCATATTTCTTTTTTTTAAAAAATGTATTCATTATGAAGGTAAATTACTATTTTATATCACTAATTACCAAAAATTAGTATATAACACAAGCCAACCGTTACATCTTCCATATACGTTGATTATTACAACTATTTTAATACTATCGCAACTGAATTACTTAAAAAGGAATAATATCAGGTACATATATTTCTTTCAAAAATTTAAGCATATTTGTATCTACATACTTGGAATGTAGTGAATTTAGTCCAAAAACCCTAGAATCTATACAAAAACTGTTAGGTCCGATAAGATTGTAGAAGGGGGGTTGAATACAATCTATATTATTTTCTCGAAATTTGTTCTTTAAATAAAATTTATTTTAAACAAATTTGTGCGGAATAATATAACACAAATTTCAAGTTGAATATAACAATATATTAACTTGATGGGTGTTACAAAATCAGTCCAAACGATTATCAAGTAATTAATAACTAATTAGAAAATTCAACATGAACTTTGCTAATTTAGTTAATAAAAATCAAGATATCAATTTGTGAACTAGGAAACTTAATTCGCTAGTAGTACAAGAATCACAAGTAAACAAGTTCCAATGGATAGAATATTACAACTGAGATGAACTTGAATTTATAGAATTTAATTTGTAAGTGTTCTTGAGCTTGAGAGAGAGAGATATAGGCTGCTGTGTGTATTTTTCTGTTATGTTCGACTGATTCTTGATCTTCTGCATTCTGCTGCCTTATATAACACAGCCATAGTCATATTGCTTTGTTTTAACTGATATAACAATCAGTTAACACTAATATGACATTCGGTATGACTATCAAATGAAAGTAATATGACTGTCTCTTTAAATATAACTTTCGGTATGACTATCCCCTTGAATGAAATATGACTGTCCAATCAATATAACATTCGGTATGACTGTCCAGTTTGAATATAACATTCGGTATGACTGTCTCCTTGAATGAAATATGACTATCCAGTTTGAACTGAATATGACTGTCTCCTTTTGAACTGAATATGAATGTCGGTATAACTATCATTTGATAGTTATATTATCATATTTTTCATCTTATAATTAATTAAATGATTTATAAAAATCATTTAAATAACTATTTCTTTTTCATATTAATTCTGATTTAATTAATCTAATAATCACTTTAACAAATATATTTATTCTGATAGAATTAATTTATTTAATTAAATTAATTATTTGATTTAATCAATTAAAGTAGAATTAATATAAATCCTTTAATAGTCAATACTTTACTGCGAACCACGTAATTATGATAAGGAACATACACTGGATCGATGTTGATGCTCGATGTACTGTCTGGTTCATGAATGACTAACTCCAATATCTGTTCTTCATCTTGACTTTAAAACTGTGGTCTTTTTCTATTCTTCACTCTCTTCAATCATTCGGTACTGATATTGTTTCTTATCACTTATAGAAATCTCTGTCCCTTAAATGAATCCATGTGTTTCAATGCTACCTTGAGGCTTGATCAGATATCTGAATCTTCTTCCAGTGTAAAACATCAAAACTATAGATTGACTTGATGATTTTTCTTCTGACGACTATCATCTTTTGAGATTCTTGTGACAGTTGATATTATTTACTTATTACAATCTAGTTTAATTGGATTAGGATCCTCGAACTACAAATAGGCTGAGTCATATGCCTTTCAATCTCCCCCTATTTGTTTGTTATACAATAACAAGCAAATACCTAGAGGATTCTTCAACTAATCCCATTTAAACAAGTAAAAGAAAAAACTTTAAATGCTAAGTAAATAATGGAAAAGTTCTGGTTCATATATAACATTATCCAGATTCAAACAGAAAAGATAAATACAAGATAGATGATCCTCTAGACTGATCATATAAGACAATTATTCTATCTTGTTCTATCAAAGCTCTAATGATATAACTTGTAGAGCTATTCTTCATTTACCACCTTCCTCGTTGATTTCTCCTTCTTCTTGTTCATCCATATTAGGTAGATTCTTGATCAATTCAGAGTCAACAAGTAACTCTCTTCTGGATGACACATCCGTAGGATAAACTAGTGGTATTCCAACTTTCTTTCTCAACTCACCTTGATACTGCTTATACTTCTTCATGTTGGTCTGAGCATAGGATCGGATATGATCTGCAGCTTCAATTTTTTCTTGAGATGCAAAACTATGATTTCGAAGAGCATATTCAACATACACCAAATGTCTGGCAAGATGTGTATATAATTCTTCTATCTGAAGATTAACAGTATGAATAACTTCTCCCTTAAGAATTTTAACTTGTGGAGGGTTATCTATTACTTCAGGACCAGCTCTTTCAGCAAATTCTTGAAATTTTTCATGAAGTAGTATACCTAGCTCAGAAGATGTTCTGACTTTTGGTCTCAGCACCCAAAGCTCTGACAGAGATCTATCATAGAAGAACTGAAGAGATACTTTATGAGATCCAAGCTTATGACATTCACCAAAGATTAGTAGCTCACCATTCTTCGGATCAGATGCAGTAGTTATTCTCACAATTTCTGTCTTCAAAGCTTTTAAGTACATGTCATGTACATGGTTCTTCTTTTTAAAGCTTTCAACAATAGCAATCACCCGACGATCATCATAGTCAGAAGTTTGTGGTGAGTCTATTACCTTTTGAGCACGTTCCCATTTATCACCACTCTTGTACTTGATGTACATCTTCCTTGCTTCCAGCTTTTGAGCATGTTGCTTTTGAAGTGCTTCCTGTTCAGCCTTTTGAAGTCTTTCATTATGAGCTAACTATTCTAGTGTTTTCTTGAGTCTTTCTTCTCACATAGACAGATTAGCATCATTCTGTTCAAGTTCTTTATTCGCTTCAAAATTCATTCTTTGTGTTTCAACAGAATCAGGAATTACTGGCTCTTCATCATCCCAAAAACTGAGATCCGGTTCATCAAATTCTTCACCAACATCAGGAAACTGCAAGTCAGCAAACAGATCAAGGTTATCAGGTTCACCTGTATAGTAATAACCTTCAACTTTTTCTTTACTCACATTTCCTCCCCCTCTAGATTTCTCCCCCTTAGTTGAGGAATCCTCTACAGCTTTATGGCTTGTACCAGCTCCAGGGCCACTTTCATCACTACTTCCGAAGAATTTCTTCTCTTCTGCTGTAAGTGAGTGAGTTCTGCTAATGATATTATATAAGTGTTTCAACCCCTTTGCTTGATGATCATTTTGCCTTTCAATTTGACTAAGACGATGTTCAGTGGATAAGTGATTCTCATTTATGTTATTCTGAAGATCTTCAATCTGATTCGACATAGAAGTTATAATGAGATCTTGAGCCACTGTGACATCTCCAGAGTCTTCAATTGCTTGTTGTTGAGAGAGTTTGAGTGCATTTATCTTGTTGTTGAAGATAGTTCTCATGTTATCAATGTCAAACCTTAAGTTTTTATTATCTTCTTCAGCTTGAGCAAGACTTTCTTTCATTTGATCAAGTTGTGCCATGAGAGATAGAGTGTTTGTGTCATTGTGTGTGCTCACCTCAATAGCTCTATGAGTATCACTCACCTCACGTGCTAGTGTTTCACTCAGATTTGAGGTAATCCTTACATCACTCCTCTCATATTCCTGAGCTGCATCCATTGTACCTGCACCAGAAATCACCCTAGCCTCCTCTTGGAAGGTCAGTGGTGGGGCAATGGGAGTTCGCAAATCCCGACCAACCTGTGAGGGTTCTTCTGCCGTAACAATGGCAGGCACTGTAACTTGCTCTCCTTGCATAACAATGTTTTCAGCTTCATTTAAGAAAATATCTTCCCCCATTGTGAGTAACAGAGGTGTGCTTGAAGAAGTGAAGGGGTTTACAGTTGCCTCAGATATAGTTTTACTTCTCTTTTGTAAAGGTAAATCTGTTGTTTCACTCAAGATATCAATACTAGGGTTAGATCTTTTGACTGACAATTTCTTTCTGCGATAGTGTTTGGAGAATTTAGGATTGCTGTTAGGTGCATTGACCTGAGTTGAGGGTTGTGGTTCTACAACCCCTTGGTCACTTCTCACAATTAATTGACTATCAGAAAGATATTGAGATTGCAAAGTAGTTGAGTCAAATACCTGATCATTAACATTTACAGCATCTTCACTCTGAGTGGGTTGATCCACTGGAAGTTGATGTTCAGGAGCAGTTAAGGGTTCAGGATCATGTTGAGGTTCTGATTCTGGTTGATGTTCAGGAGCTTGTTCTGCTTCATGTTCTGGAGCTTGTTCAATTGCAAGTATTCCAGCAACTGGTTGAGGCATAACATTTAGCAAATTTATGACTGTAGACATATATGGTGTTATGACCACTGGAACATGCAACAGAGCTTTAGAAGTATCCAACCTAGTGTAGAACTTCTTGTTTGGTTTACCAGACCATTGAACTCGATCATTTGGAAAAGGAGCAGGTTGATTCTCAGGCATAAGATGATTAAAAATTAATGTCAAAAATCGAGGATAATGACACTTAACCATTTTACCTTTCCCAAAGTTCTTTCTAGCCTTCTTTACATGATTTAACAATATAGGCCATATCAAGCTGCCAAAGTTGATTCTTCTGTTATGAGCAATTGAGAAACCAATTGACTGTAACATACCGGTGATGACGGTATTGTTACTCTTGGTAGAATTGGCAAAAACCTTTGCTATGATCTCGAAGAAAATGTTCCATTCTTGAACAAGGTTGCTTTTGAGTGGACGTTTAAGATCCAGTTGACCTTGATAGTTCAGATGTGTAAAGAATTGAGTCAACTCATCAGTTGATGGCGCTTCAGCAAATTGTTCAGTAGGAAGTTTCAGAGCAGCATTGAAGACAGATTCATCCACTGTATATGTCTTATCATTAAAGTTGAAAGAAAGCGATCTTCCATCTGAGACAGCTGTAGTACACATTAGTTTAAGTGGACCAAATTTCATGGGAATATTTGCAGTTATAGCATGGCTACAGATATTTTGTTCGTTCAGAAAATTTATCCAGGGCTTGAACCGATCCACCGAGCAATCCTCGGGATTAAAATATCCAATAAAATTGTGATTAACAATCTCAAAATTATTATAAGCACTAGCCATTCCAAATCAGGTATTAAAATTAAGGAATCTGTAAAATTCAACAATTAACCCAATTAATTCATAAAATTCGAATTAATAATTAATTAAAAATTCGAAAAACTGAATTCTTCACCAAAAATTCTGAAAATTTGAAGCAAAGATCTTGATACCAGTACAAACACAAGTATATTTTTAGTTTTTGAAAAATCACAACCAATCTTCTTGAATTTCAGATCGAAAATTCGACATTTTCAAACTCAAAATCATAAAACTCGACCAAATCTTACGTTTAAACCGTTGTTTTGAAGATAATCGACTGGGTAATCGATTGTAGTTCTTAGAATCGTGATTTGAGCGTGATTTGAGACAAAAATTGGGCATCAATTCGACTGTTATACGTGTATATATGTATGTATCGACTGTTCTCGGTGACTTAACACGCGAGTTTGGAGAGAATTAACACTAATATGACTACTGGATATAACTATCGACTTATATACAAATTAGTTCTAATATGACTATCGGTTGATAGTCATACCGATAGTTATATTACGTGTAAACGTAATATGACTATCCTATATTAATAGTTATATTACAGTTTAAATAACAATATTACAATAATATGACTATCGAAAAACATAGAATATAACAATCAGTAAAATGGTTATATCGATAATCATATTTCGAGCAATAACACTAATATAACTATTCATTAATTAAAGTTATATATACATAAGACAATAATATGACTATTTAATTAATAAGTTATATCTAGAGTTATATCACAATAAACTTAACTAATATAATTATCAACAAATTCGAATATAACAATCTGATTGATTGTTATACCGATTGTAATATTAACAAAACAACTAATATAACAATTCTAAAATCCAAATTTTAACAGATTATTTACAAGTCTAACAAATTCTACTAATAAATCAACTTAATTATTAAATAATAAACTATAAATAACACACTAATTTACGCTAACATTAGCAGAAATAATAAAAATTATTAAAACGATCACAGGTAGTCCTTTTTACGAAATCAAACATTAATAACAAAAGGACAAACACTACAAATCAAATAAAATAAAATAAAATAAAATAAAATACTAAATATTTACATGATTATTTCTGGAAAATTAATAAATCTATAAATTTTCTAATAAAATAATTTCCATATAGAAAATTATTCAAAAAGAAATTATAATTTATTAAACATAAAAAATAATTAAACTGATTTTAAAATAATAACATTTTCAAGAAAAATAGATTTCTCATAAATTACAGCTTGTAAAATTCGAGAAAAATATTTTTAAGGAAAATGAATTACTCTAACATTACAAGAAGTAATTAGAAATATATAGAGAAGATAATAACAATGACTTAAGAAGAAACAAGCAAAAGTACAAGTTGATAAAATAATTATACAAGTGATTTTAATAACAAATATTAACACATCAATCACTTGTAAATTATTAAAGATCAAACCTCAGATATTAACTAGTTTAATTACTAGGACTATTTAACATACCCAATTCACCAACAAGTCTGGTAAATGTGGATTCGTCAAGAGACTTAGTAAAAATTCTGCTGTTTGTTCTTTCGTAGGTACAAAAAGTAACTCCACGGTACCATTCATGACATGCTCTCGAATAAAATGATACCTGATTTCAATATTCTTTGTCCTTGTGTGCTGCACAGGATTGTTAGAGATTGCTATGGCACTTGTATTGTCACATAAAATAGGAATTTTATCAAGTACAAAGCCATAGTCTCTCAGCTGATTCCTGATCCACAAAATCTGTGCGCAGCAGCTTCCAGCAGCTATATATTCAGCTTCAGCTGTTGAGTTGGAAACTGTTTGTTGTTTCTTGCTGTACCAGGAAACCAGTCTACCACCTAGGAATTGACAACTCCCAAAGGTGCTTTTTCTATCCACAACACTTCCTGCATAATCTGAATCTGTATATCCAACAAGATTAAAACCAGAATCTTTAGGGTACCAGATGCCTAAGTTAGGCGTACCCTTAAGATATCTCAGGATTCGTTTAACAGCAATGAGATGAACATCTCTAGGATCCGATTGGAACCTTGCACACAAACACGTAGCATGCATAATATCAGGTCTACTTGCAGTAGGTAAAGTAATGAGCCTATCATACCTCTATAGCTTGTGATATCTACCTTGGCAGAATTTTCACATGCTCCAAATTTGACCGCTGTGGATGATGGTGTTCTTGCTGAAGATGAGTCCTCCATTTGATATTTCTTGAGAAGCTCTTTGACATACTTGGATCCATCTATCCTTTGACTTACTTGCAATCCAAGAAAGAACTTCAGCTCACCCATCATGCTCATTTCAAACTTACCCTGCATTAACTTAGCAAATTTCTTGCAAAGAAGATCATTAGTAGACCCGAATATTATATCGTCCACATAGATTTGGACTAATATTGTATCATTCTTATGTTTCTTTGTGAAGAGAGTTTTGTCTATGACACCTCTAGTAAATTCATTTTCAAGTAAAAATTCAGAGAGAGTGTCATACCATTTCCTTGGTGCTTGCTTAAGACCATAAATAGCCTTGAAAAGAAAGTAGACATAACCCAATAGATCTGGATCTTCAAAACCAGGTGGTTGTTCTACATATACCTCTTCATCCAGCTTACTATTCAGAAAGGCACTCTTGACATCCATTTGATAAACATGAAAATTAGAAAAGGCTGCGAATGCCAAGAATATCCTAATGGCCTCAAGTCTAGCCACTGGAGCATAGGTCTCATCATAGTCAATGCCTTCAGATTGTGAATAACCTTTTGCTACCAGTCTTGCTTTATTTCTTGTTATTGTGCCATCTTCATCAAGTTTGTTTCTGAATACCCATCTAGTACCAACCACTGTTCTATTTGTGGGTCTGGGTACCAGCTTCCATACTTCTTGTTGTTTAAATTGATTGAGTTCATCTTGCATAGCAATCACCCAATCAGGATCTGAAAGAGCTTCTTCAGTTTTCTTAGGTTCCATTTCAGATAGAAACCCTGAATAATTACATTGATTTTGAAATGCTCTTCTAGTCTTTACACCAACATCTGGATCACCAACGATTAGCTCAAAAGGATGAGCTCTATTCCAAACAGTCTATCTGGGAAGATTTAGTCTTGATGATTCACCTTGTTCTTCATTGTGATGTTGAGTATAACTAGTAGATCCTTCATTAACTCCCCCTGAGTTGTTGCCAGGATGATTAGATGAGTGTTCAGACGTATGAGTGGTGTTTTCAATATTATCATTATTTTCACCACCATTATTCTGATTAGACTCATCATTGACATTGTTGTCATTTGCATTAGCAAAAACATCAGGTGGACTATCATCATCTGAATCTAGATCTGTCATATCTTCAAAAGATAGCTTTTCAGATGAATCTTCAGTTTGGATACTAGGGAGTTTAGTGTCATCAAATGTTACATTGACACTTTCCATCATCTTCTGATGTTCAATCAAATACACCTTATAAGCTCTTCTTTCATAACCAACAAAAATTGCTTCATGTGCTTTGGCTTCAAATTTTCCACCTTGATCGTCTCCTTCTTTAAGTACAAAGCATTTTGCTCCAAATACATGAAAGTATTTGAGTGTTGGTTTCTTTTCATTCATGGCTTCATAGGATGTTTTCATCAAGTCTTTGTTGATAAGAGTTCGATTCTGAGTATAGCAAGCAGTGTTGACAGCTTCAGCCCAAAAATACAATGGAAGTCTTGATTCACTTAACATAGTACGTGCAGCTTCAATCAAGGTTCTATTTTTCTTTCAACTACTCCATTTTGCTGAGGAGTTCTTGGAGCTGAGTATTGTCTGGTTATACCTTTTTCAGTACAAAAGTCATTCAGAACTGCATTCTTGAATTCAGTTCCATTGTCTGACCTTATAGCCCTCACTGGATACTTGGAATCCAACTCAATTAACTTGATGTGATCAATCACCAGTTGTGGAGTCTCATCTTTAGAATTCAGGAACAAGACCCATGTGAATTTTGAAAAATCATCAACAATCACAAGAGCATATCTTTTCTTTGACATAGACATCACATTCACTGGACCAAATAGATCCATGTGAAGTAACTGTAAAGGTTCAGTTATTGAAGACATATCAGTGCTTCTGTGAGTTGCCCTTTTTAGTTTGCCTTTTTGACAGGCATCATATAGTCCTTCCTGTGTGAATTCCATAGAAGGTAAACCTCTCACCAACTCTCTCTTGACCAGAGAGTTCATCGTCTTGAAATTTTGGTGAGAAAGTTTCTTGTGCCATAGCCAACTTTCATTTGTGGATGCTTTAGAATAGAAGCAATTGATTTCTTCAATGCTTCTAGTGTTCATGTTGGCTACATACAAGTTTCCTTTTCTGACTCCCGTCAGAGATGGTTGTTCACTTCTTTTGTGTGAAATCAGACAATTCTTTTTGTTAAAGTAGACTTCAAATCCCTTGTCACAGAATTGACTGATGCTGAGTAAATTATGCTCAAGTCCTTTTACAAAGGACACTTCTTCAATGATAACATTTCCAGCTTCAAGTCTGCCATATCCACCAGTTCTACCTTTGCTATTATCTCCAAAGGTAACTACTGGGCTGGCCTTCTCCACCACATTTGTCAGCAGGGTTCTGTCTCCAGTCATATGCCTTGAACATCCACTGTCCAAGATCCAGGTTACTCGTTCAACCTGTTCAATACCCTGCAATGACAAATGGATTAAACCTTCTTCGGGACCTAAATTTGATTGGGTCCTGCGGATTTAAAGTATTGACCTTTATCAGGCAAAACAACATTTTTAATTTTAACATCTTTAGTCAATAAACATTTAACCTTATAAACAGATTTGAAAATCTTTTGTTTTATCTTGGGTATCCATGTTTCTCTAGCAGAAATAACACTTGTGTCATTGACTGGACATTTGACCTGGTAAACATTCTTTGTAACCCTTTGTTTAGTCTTAGGTACAAATGTCTCTCTCCTAACTTGAGGAGGAAAAGCAGTCTTTGATCGAACATTATTGTTCCTGTTCATATGCTGTCGAGGAGCAGTCTGTTTATCACATGCATAATTACCATTAAAATAAGCACGCATACTGTTAAAAGAACAAGACATACAATTGATAACACCACATGCTTTATGATTAGAATCAATGTTAGGCATGGTATTCATGTTAGACATGTTATTTTTCTGCTTCAACTTATTACCAACTAATCCAGTCTTAGAAGAACTAGCTGTTTCAACAACATTGACTGGCACTTTAGGTACATCTTTCTTGGATGAAACATTCGTTGTATTAGTGTCCTTAACAGATTTAGCCTTAACAAAGACTGTGACATCTTTCTTGGAAGAAACATTCTTTGGATTAGCGTTCTTAACAGATTTATCCGTAACAAAGACTGTGCCATTTGCACTATCCTCATTTCTCATTTCTTCTTGGATAACCATAGAAAGAATATCTGGTGGTCCAGCATCAGATTTTTTAAATAGAGGTTCTTTAACATTTTTGAGCACATGTGGTATTCCCCTTTCTTTAGCACTAACAGGGCTAGGGGAATTTATGCCCAATGATCCAACAGCTTCATTGTAACCATACCCTATACCTGTTGTTCGTTCTACAACTTGAAAGTTAAAAAACTCTTTGGAAACTTTAACAGAATTATAACAAGCCCTGACCTGTGTTTCAAGTTCAGTAATTCTAGCCATTTGTTTGCCTACAACTTCTAGAATAGCTTTCTCCTTTTTATAAAGCATTGTTATTTCATCTCTTTGTTGATCTTGATTAATATGCACCTTTTTCAATTCTGACACTTCATTTTCAAGTTTAGTGCTTAGCAGATCTAGTCTATTATATCCAGTTTGTGCATTACCTAAGGAATTGTATAGACTACGAATCAATTCAGTGTCAGTAACAATTACCGGTTTGTTATGATGATCAGATGCTTCATCATTTGCCACCAATGCAAGATTTCCATATTCTTCATCTTCGCTGTCCGTGTCATCCCAACTCTTACCAGCCGCAACATAGGCTTTTCCAGGTTTCTTCTTCTCAGCAGCAAAATCTCTTCTTTGAGTTTGCTTTGGTTTCTGACATTCAGTGGCAAAGTGCCCTAATTCATTATAGTTGAAGCAACGAATCTTGCTTCTGTCGACAGATCCAGTTTTGTATCCTCCCCTGTTACTAGAGGAAGAAGAGCCTCCTCTTTGGAATCTGTTATTTGACTTAAACCTGTATTTTGTATTTCTTCTGAATCTAAAGTTGCCAAATTGCCTTACCATCAATGTCAGTGATTCATCTTCCAGTTGATCTAGCTCTTCCAATGAGTAAAAGTCTCCACCATCCTGAGTAGGTGGTGTCTGACCAAGTTCTACTTTAGTCTTTTCCTTGTCTGAGCTGTAAGGTAAAACAACCTTAGCTTCCTCAACTACAAGAGCTGTAGATGAACTTGGCACTCTTCCTTTACCAGAGACCTCCCTCTGCTGTACTTGTTCCAGTTCATAGGTTTTCAGAACACCAAACAATCATTCAAGAGCAATCTTATTCAAATCTCTTGATTCTCTGATGGCTGTTATCCTATGTTCAAGATGAGTGGGCATCGTCAACAAAAACTTCATATTAATCTCCTTCTGTGTATATTGCTTGCCATGAACTTGCAAGTTGTTGATAATTTTGTTATACCTTTCAAACACTTCCTGAATGCCTTCATTAGGGCCAACTCTAAAGTGTTCCTACTCAGAGGTTAAAATCTGAAGTCTGTTTTCCCTGACTTCATCAGTTCCTTCATTGATAGTCTCAATAGTTTCCCACATGTGTTTTACAGTTTTACAATTCATCACATGACTGTACATCACAGCATCCAGGGAATCTATTAGAATAAGTCTCAAATTCTTATCTAGTCCTGCGTCCTCTTTTTCAGCAGGAGTACAAGAATCAACATGCTTTGGAATAGATGATGCAGGTGTTACAACAATTCCTCCAACAATAGATTCAGATACATATTCGAGTGGAATTATAGGTCCGTTCTGTAGAACACCCAAATATTTAGAATTTGCGACATCAAGAAACAACTCCATTTTATTTTTCCACATTGTATAATTATCCTTGTTAAACATGGGAATTTTAACAATGCTTTTTGACGACATGATGAATTTTTAAGTGAGTTAAAAATTCGAGATAGATTTTTGACGGAATAAAATTAGGATCTTGATTTGTGTATCAATCAATAGGCTCTGATACCAATTGTTAGGTCCGATAAGATTGTAGAAGGGAGGGGGTTGAATACAATCTATATCATTTTCTCGAAATTTGTTCTTTAAATAAAATTTATTTTAAACAAATTTGTACGGAATTATATAACACAAATTTCAAGTTGAATATAACAATATATTAACTTGATGGGTGTTACAAAATCAGTCCAAACGATTATCAAGTAATTAATAACTAATTAGAAAATTCAACATGAACTTTGCTAATTTAGTTAATAAAAATCAAGATATCAATTTGTGAACTAGGAAACTTAATTCGCTAGTAGTACAAGAATCACAAGTAAACAAGTTCCAATGGATAGAATATTACAACTGAGATGAACTTGAATTTATAGAATTTAATTTGTGAGTGTTCTTGAGCTTGAGAGAGATATATAGGCTGCCGTGTGTATTTTTCTGTTATGTTCGACTGATTCTTGATCTTCTGCATTCTGCTGCCTTATATAACACAGCCATAGTCATATTGCTTTGTTTTAACTGATATAACAATCAGTTAACACTAATATGACATTCGGTATGACTATCAAATGAAAGTAATAGGACTGTCTCTTTAAATATAACTTTCGGTATGACTATCCCCTTGAATGAAATATGACTGTCCAATCAATATAACATTCGGTATGACTGTCCAGTTTGAATATAACATTCGGTATGACTGTCTCCTTGAATGAAATATGACTATCCAGTTTGAACTGAATATGACTGTCTCCTTTTGAACTGAATATGACTGTCGGTATAACTATCATTTGATAGTTATATTATCATATTTTTCAGCTTATAATTAATTAAATGATTTATAAAAATCATTTAAATAACTATTTCTTTTTCATATTAATTCTGATTTAATTAATCTAATAATCACTTTAACAAATATATTAATTCTGATAGAATTAATTTATTTAATTAAATTAATTATTTGATTTAATCAATTAAAGTAGAATTAATATAAATCCTTTAATAGTCAATACTTCACTGCGAACCACGTAATTATGATAAGGAACATACACTGGATCGATGTTGACGCTCGATGTACTGTCTGGTTCATGAACGACTAACTCCAATCTCTGTTCTTCATCTTGACTTTAAAACTGTGGTCTTTTTCTATTCTTCACTCTGTACTGATATTGTTTCTTATCACTTATAGAAATCTCTGTCCCTTAAATGAATCCATGTGTTTCAATGCTACCTTGAGGCTTGATCAGATATCTGAATCTTCTTCCAGTGTAAAACATCAAAACTATAGATTGACTTGATGATTTTTCTTCTGACGGCTATCATCTTTTGAGATTCCTGTGACAGTTGATATTATTTACTTATTACAATCTAGTTTAATTGGATTAGGATCCTCGAACTACAAATAGGCTGAGTCATATGCCTTTCAAAAACCGTGTAACTATCGATCCTAGCACAGATTATTTGAATCCCGTCTTGATATAGTTGATTTTGTTAACAACTCAGTGATGTAGTGTGTGAATTTATCCCATTTTCGGTAAAAGATATTGAAAATACATGAGTTTTTGGTGATAGACTGTAAAGCATAATGTAATGTAATATGTAATAGAGGAAATATATAACTCAACTAGGATAAAAGATAAATAATATTAACTCTATACAGGGATCGTGAAAGTTGAAGAACAGGCATCAACAAGGATCAAGTTGCTGAAAGAAGTTCATTAACATGATCAAGCCTCAGTGACAAAATAAGATGTACAAATGATTCAGTTGAAGGGCCAAAAGATTCTAGAGATAAAGTTTTTATGGTTGCACGATTCTTAGCAGTGTTCTTAAAGACATGATACGAAGACCACGGGTGAATGTTAGTCATCTGTGAACCAAACCAGTTGCACTAGGCGTCAATACTTCACAGAGGAATCAAAGTATCTAACTCAGAAAAACTGTTAAGAGAGAGCGGTGTTGATATCCCCTAAGGATGTCAAAGTAAGAGGAAAATGAATAGTATCCGAAATTACTATTCACATGAATAGTATCCGAAATTACTATTCATATGAATAGTAACTGAAATTACTATTCACATGAATAGTAAACAAAATTACTATTCATATGAATAGTAACCAAAAGTACTATGCAAGCTGGGTCCCACCTGTTTGATTTTATAACTTTTGAAAATCAAAAGTTCAGGTTTGAAAATTCGGCAGCAACTGGCAGGTTTGAAAATTTGGCAGCAACTGACATCATCAGTTACGTATATTAGCTGCATAGTGATTTTCTAGAATCTACAAATAGGCCTGCTGTATTTTATTTCAAAATACACCTCAACACACAACTTTCTATTCTCTCTCTTATATCTTCTCTGTGTAAGCTGCTAGACAGTCCATCTAGTAGGAAAGTCGGCTTAGCCCGCTTTCAGGAAGCATCGGGTAGAAGGTCCTCGTGCCTAAACTATCCTAGGAGTGTTTGATTTTGTAGCTGATCCATAAGATTAGATTGTGTAGCAAACCTCCGGGTTTTATCTATTTAAAGATATTTCCCAAACAATTGCGTTATTTTGATTCAGTATATTTGATTTCATATTCACATCAAAAATCGAAATATTGCTAAATAACGTATTCAACCCCCCTTCTACGTTATTCCGGACCTAACAATTGGCATCAGAGCCACTCTGTTATTATACAACAGTTAAGATCCAAAAAGCTATACAATCATGACAGAGAAAACACAAACTCCAACAACAAGCAGATATGAATCAATTAGAGTTCCAATACTCAGGGCATCAGAATATCCCATATGGAAGGTGAAGATGGAAATGTTTCTGGAGGCTACAGATCCAGAGTACTTAGACAGAATCCATGATGGTCCACATAAGCCTACCAAACTTTCTGTTATAGTTGTTCGGGATGAACAGAAAACGATTCCAAAGGAGAAGAAAGACTACACTCCTGAAGATATCTCCTCTATTAGCAAAGATGCTAAGGTAAGGCATATATTACATAACACCCTTGACAATGTTATGTCTAACAGGGTCATTGGATGCAAAACTGCTAAGGAGATTTGGGATGCTTTGGAAGTCATATGTCAAGGAACCAAAGCCATCAAAAAGAACAGGAGAACAATACTCACACAGGATTACGAGCACTTTGACTCAAATACTGATGAGTCATTAACAGATATATATGACAGATTCCTAAAATTGCTGAATGATCTGTCACTGGTAGATAAAGAGTATAATCTTGAAGACTCCAATCTGAAATTCTTGTTGGCTCTTCCTGAGAAATGGGAATTAAAGGCCACTACCATCAGAGACAATCATGATCTGGAAGACATGTCTCTTGATGAAATCTATGGAATGCTAAAAACTCATGAGCTTGAGATGGAACAAGAAGCAAGAGGCATGGAGGCATGTCCAAGATAATTGCTCTTAAATCTGAGAAAAAAGCTTCTAAAGAAGTTATTGTGAAAAAGAGTCAATCCAAGGAAAAGGCTCTTATTACAAAGTCTGATACTGAGTCATCAAACTCTGATGATGACACAAACTCTGACAATCTCACAGACTCTAATTATGAGGGTATTGATGCTGAGATGATACTACTTGCAGCCCTGATGGTAAAAAACTTCAAGAAGATGGTTTACAAGAACTTCAGGAAGGGAAAGAAGTTCACACGAAGTGATTCACATTTTGAAAAGAAGAATTTCAGAAAAGCTGAGGGAAAGGAAAGCAGGTCTGGGAAAGTGGACAAGTCCAAGATCACATGCTATAATTGTGGTGAGAAAGGACATTTTGCACCTGAGTGCAAAAAAGCCAAAATTGATAAAAGTCAAGCTTACATCACAAAGAAGGACTGGGCTGACACTTCAGACTCTGAAGATGAGGTAAACTATGCCTTGATGGCAAGTGCTGATAGTATCTCTGAAGCTACTGAGACCAAGGTACCTCATTCTATGCTAGCTTTTGATACTACTGATATATCTGAGTTAAGACTCTTTCTTAAAAACTTGCATGTTAGCTACAGAGATCAGACTTTAGAAAATGAAAGAATAAAATCTGAAAGTGTAGACCTTAGAAATAGAAATTACTATCTAGAATTAGAATTAGTCCAGATGTTAAAAATTCAGAAAGAGAGAGATGATGCTATTATTGTTAAAACTGAATTATTGAAAAAGCATGCTTATCTTGAATCTGAACTTGCTAAAGAAAGAAACATTATTAAAACTTGGACTAACTCTGGTAAAACTACTCAGATTATCATAGAGAATGATTGTTGGAAAGAAGGTCTAGGTTACACTGATAAAAAGAAAACTGCCAACCTTGAAGCTGAGACCTCTAAACCTGTATTTACTGAAAAGGCTGCAAAACCCAAACTTAATCATATGAGGTTTATACCAAAATCTGACAAACCAAAACAGGATGAAGTCAAATCAGTAAATATTAGTTTAATGTATCAGAGACAGCTTAAACACAAGCTGAAGGAGTTAAAAAGAGTGAACAAGGTAAAAGAACCCAAGAAAAACAGAAATGGAAAGGTAGGCATCAGTAAAAGCAATAACTATATGCCTATTCCCAATGCTCCTAGGAAGAAATGTCATAATTGTGGAAATCCTAACCATCTTGCTACTTTTCGCAGGAAGTATATAAAATCTATACCTCCTAAGTCAGGAGTTAAGAGTGGTTCAATTAGGTTTAAGCCACAGAATCCTTGTTTTCACTGTGGCAATATTTGGCATTCTATTTATACATGCAAAGAGTATCATAATTTGTATTATGACTATTATGAACTTAAACCCTCTTTTAATAAATTCAAGATTGATTCTACATGTATAAATTCTGATAAATGTTAGCACAAACTCTGATAAGACTTCTGCTGCAAAAGCTAACAAACTTAATAAGGTCAAAGGATCCAAGCAAGTCTAGGTCCTTAAAACTAATCATTAGTGGTCTTTTTTAGTTGCAGGGTAATAGGAAAAATATCCTTGTTCTGGACAGTGGATGCTCAGGACACATGACTGAAAATAAAGTCCTGCTATCAGAATTTGTGGAGAAAGCTGGCCCAAGTGTTTCTTATGGAGATGGCAACATAGGAAGGACTCTGGGATATGGCAATATCAATCTTGTGAATGTCATCATTGAAACTGTAGCTCTAGTCTCAGGACTCAAACATAATCTACTAAGTGTGAGTCAAATCTGTGACAGAGGTTATCATGTGGATTTCTTTGAAGAACACGGTGAAGTTGTAAGCAAATCTACAGGAAAAGTTGTTCTGAAGGGATACATGCATGGTAACATTTATGAAGCCAAGCTTTCAACAAACTCTGATGGCTCTGCAATCTGTCTACTGAGTAGAGCATCAATTGAAGAAAGCTGGGATTGGCACAAGAGACTTTCTCATCTGAATTTCAACAACATTAATGAGCTATTGAAGAAAGATCTTGTGAGAGGATTGCCCAAATCAGTTTTTACTCCAGATGGCCTATGTGACTCATGTCAAAAGGTAAAACAAAGGAAAACTTCATTCAAAAGTAAGACTGAATCCTCAATTCTTGAGCCATTTCACTTATTGTGTGTTGATTTATTTGGTCCAGTAAATATAATGTCTATTGGAAAGAAAAGATATGCTTTGGTTATTGTTGATGAATACACCAGATATACATGGGTATATTTCATGCACAAGAAAGAAGAAACTGCATCAATCTTAACAGAGCATGTCACACAACTGGACAAAGGATCTAAGCATACAGTGAAAATCATAAGGAGTGATAATGGCACTGAGTTCAAGAATGCAGTCATGGAAGAGTTTTGTAAAGAAAATGGAATAAAGAAAGAATTCTCGGCACCTGGAACTTGATAAGTGCATATTTTTGCATATTTTATTTACCTATTTATTGCTTAAACTCGTGTTTTATTAATTTATTTTGTTGCATTTCAGGTAAATCGTAAATAAATAAAGAAATGACAAAATAAATAAATAAAGTGCAAGGAAGGGAAAAAGAGGAAGAAAAAGGACCAAAAATGAAAGAAGGAAAAGAATTAGGAGCTTGGAGCAAAAGGAATATTTCAAGACAAGTGGAAGGTGGAGATCATCCCAACACATTAGAAAAGTGTATGGCCAAGATCAACTCTTCAAAGCTTAAGGGGGAAGGAAACAAATGGATGACTAGGATTTCACCACCACACAACCCAAATGTATGGTGGGGATTTACCCAACACCCCCCTTAACCCTAATTCCTATCCTATAAATACCCCCCTCATCCCCCTTATATTTTCAACTTAGATTTTAGGGTAGTTTTAATTTCTTGTATTTCTTTTCTTAGTTTCAAATCTTGTAAACACTCTTATTATAATTAATGCAATTTTTATTTTCTTTACTTCTTGTCTTGCTCTTTCGTTATTGTTACCTTGTTTCGTTATTTTCGTAAAATCCCGTTGCTAACCACTTGGGGTTGAAAGTAACGAAATTTAATTTCGTGTTCTTAGTTGCTAATTTTAATTATGCCCCTTTAAATCTCAATTTTATTGTGGGCCATTAATTTTTAAATCATCGTCTTAGTGTAATTTTAATTTCGTTGTTAATTACTTGCCTCGTTTTTTTTAATTTTCACAAATAAAAAATCACAAAAAAATAATAGTTTTAAAATTTTTCCATTTAAATTCCAAGTTATCTTTTTTAGTCTCTTTAATTTCGTAATCAAATTTCTTATTTGTTGTTTTTAAGTTTAAAAAAAAAAATTCATTACTAGTTTTTTATAAAATCTCAATTCGTAATTCCAGTTTTTTTTATATCTGTTGTACTAATTTATTCGAAGCAAACTAATCTTTTCCTACTGTTTCTTGCAATTCACAAACAGCCTTCCCCTGTTAACTTGATACCAAACCCAGCATCTTTCCTTGTTAATTTTTTTTCCCCTCTCTCTCTCTCTCTCTCTCTCTCTCTCTCTCTCTCTCTCTCTCTCTCTTTCTCTCTCTCTCTCTCTCTCTCTCTCTCTCTCTCTCTCTCGTCTCTCCTCACAAACACCACCCATCCCATTTCTCGTGTTGTCTGTTTGGTTTAGTTTCGTTAGGATTAGTTGAAATTTTCGATTGAATGATTGTTGGATTGTGATTATTTTCGATTTTATTCCTCCTGAAATTTATGGATTTTGTTGCGGATTTTGAGTTAAATTGTAGCTACGATTCTCGTTGATTGTCTTTGTTTGAAGTTCTTGTTCATTCCGAGTGCTTACAAGTTGTTACTGTAATTGTTCAAAGGTTGTCTTTCTATTCTGTATTCACTGCTATTTGCGATTTCTGCGTGTCGATGTATAATTTCCGAGTCACGAAGCCGAGTCCGTTTTTCTTTTGGTCTATTCTGTATTATTTTGCCAAATTGACTCATGTTTTGTAGTAAGTATCAGTGAATTGCCTTCGTTGTTTGCTGGATGGTCTGCGAATTCTGCGTTGTTTTACTGAGCCTGGAGTTGTAAATTATGAAACGGGTTTTATGAGTTTTTTTTTAGCTGAAGCTGTGTTTGTGCTTGGTTTTGCTAAGTCGGTGTCTTTGATCGCAAATTCTGGGCGAGTTATTGATGTTGAGTTATTTTCTGAGTTTGAACTGGTTGAGCTATAATCATACCCCTTCCCTTGTTTTCTCGTTTTTCTGTTTTTAATTCGTATGGTTCTTGAGTTGTGTTTGCTAGAGTTTTCGGAGTCTGTTGTCACTGTTCTTGGTGATTTTCTTTTCGTTAAGTCCGAGTAATGTCGAGTTTTGTTTCGTCAAAATTCTGGTTAATGTTCTAATAGAGTACTGGTTCGAATTTATTTTTCTTGATTGGTTTGTTTTGGCTAGTCGAGTTTATAAACGGTTCATGCCGAATTTTTTTTTTGTAAATGATTTTTAATTCAAATTTTAAAAAAAAATGTTTTAGAATAAAATTTAGTTTTAATTGAATTTTTTTAGAATAAATTAGATTTATGGAATAATATTTAGAATAATTTAATTTTAAGAATAATTTATAATTTGGAATTAAATAGTTTAAATTCGAAATTTCCAAAATCCAAAATTGTTCTAATTCGATTAAATTAAAAATTTAGGATCGCGAAAATATTAGTGCTTGTGGAACGAATCATTAAATTTTACAACGAAACGAATTGTGCGCTTGCGATTCAAATGTTTTAATTATTTTTAGCACAACAAGTTTTTGGCGCCGCTGCCGGGGACTAATTATTTTTCGCGCCTTAATTTTTAATTTTTCGAGTTAGTTTTATTTCTTGTCTTATTTTTTTTATTTCGTTCTTTTTAGGAAAGCTTGAGATTTCGGAACTCTTCCCAACGAAGCGTGGAAAAATTGGAATTTATGGAAAGCAAGCTTCGGTAACCGTATCTCACTCTTTTCGCCCTTTTTATTTTTAGAAAAACACAAAAAAATTCAAAAATTCAAAAATCACAAAAAAATTGAAAAATCAAAAATCCAAAAAAATTAGTTGTAAATACATAATTGTTGCATCATGCATTCATCACGTAGGTGCACATCATGCTAGATTTTATTTTTTGCTTTTAAATTTTTCGTACCTATAATTGTGGTGATCGCTGGAGGACCCTAAGGTGCGTTAAATTTCTTTCTTTCTTTAGATTAAATCACGTAGTGAAAGCATCCATAAATGTTTATAGTTTTTTATACCTCTTTGTTTGTTGCATCATTTTGTAAATAAACTTTAAGGGCAAAACCTCACAAAAGATAAGGGAAGGGATTTCATCACTCTTTCCTTAGCAAAAAACAATTTAATCCCTCATTTTGCATACCTTGCCTTTAATAAAATTAATTAGACATTTGCCCCTAGAAATCTCGCGCTCAATTAGGAAGGTGCTTAAGAAACGAAGTAATCTTTAATTATTCTTACTTTTTGGTGTCTAGGAAAGCGAAAGCTGACCTGGCCAATTAAGGTTTGGTGTCTAGGCTGGTGTTTAGCCTCTTGGCAATGCTTTCACCTACCTGGCCAAGCCGGTTCGAATAATTATTGATTTACCTAGTTTTTGGTAGCCCTTACAGTTAGGAGCAAGGTCTAGTTATTTTATTAGGGAACCCTAGGTTTAGAATTTTTCTTTTAATTTTACACCCCTTTCTTTTTGTGTGTTTATTTTATCGCACTTATTTGCTACGTGTTTCCTTACATGGTTTATGCGAACTATTTGGATTTGGGATAATTCTTCTAGACTAGTGAGATCGTTTGAGAGTTCTTCCTCTTCTGATTCCGAGTCTTTAGATAATTCCGAACCGTTAGTAAACATGGCCTTGTCTCTTAAGGACCGTTGCTACCCCACCCGTTCCGCTCAATCTTCGTGCATCACTCTTCCTCCCGTAAATGGTAATAATTTCGAGATCAAAGCTCACCATATTAGCATGTTACCTAAGTTTACCGGGAGTGATGGTGAGGATCCGTATATTTTCCTTCATGAATTCGAGGAGGTTTGTGCTCTACAAAAACTCCAACAATTGACCGAAGACTCCATTAGGCTTAGACTTATCAACTTCGCCTTAAAAGAAAATGCCAAAAAATGGTTGTATAGTCTACCCGTTAATTCTATTTCAACGTGGGAGGGATTTGTGATAATTTTTCGTAAAAAATATTTTCCAAACCATAAGACTACAAGGATTACAAACGAAATAAATCAATTTCATCAAAAGGAAAATGAGTCTTTTTGGAAATATTTTGATCGTTTTAAAAATCTCTTATCACAATGCCCCCACCACGGAATAGAAAAATGGAGGCTTTGCAAGATTGTTTACGAGGCCTTAGATAGTCCAACAACCGCGTTGTTAGAGTCTATGTGCCAAGGAAAATTTATGGAGAAAAATGAAGATGAAGGGTGGGAGTTTTTCGAGGAATTAGCCGAGAAGACTATGTTGTGGGAGTCTACTAGGGAACCTCACAAGTCCAACGAGTTATCTAGTACTTCTAGGGGTCTACATTGAATTAGAAACAATATTGCAACCGATGCCAAGCTAGCCACCCTTACTAGGAGACTCGAAGCTTTAGAAACTCATAGTAGTCCCCCACCCATGTCTATGTACCCAAATTTTAATTCTTCGAACTTTGAGTCTCAACCTTGTCCCGATTTTGAGCAAGTGAACACAATGTTCCAACCGAGACCTCGGAATGACCCGTTCGCGCCAACTTACAATCCTGGGTGGAAGAACCACCCTAATTTCTCTTGGAACCAAGGCCAAAATTTCCAATCTCCACCATCTTTTCAAAAGCCGAACTATCCAAACCAAGTTCCTTTCTCAAACACGACTCAAAATCACATTCCTTATCAAAATCAAGCACCCGCCCACCCACCCGGCTTTCATGAGTCGGATAAGAGAATTAACTCCTTGGAAAAGACTCTCGATGCGCTTCTAAAATCAACGACTAATTTGGCTCAATCTCAACAGACCTTCATGCAAACCATGACTCAAGATAGGCAAATTTTAAATGCTAGTACTCAAGCCATATCTAAGTTAGAGGTTTAAGTAAGCCAATTAGCCAACGCCATTTGTGAACGAGAGAAGAACAAACTTCCAAGTCAAACCGAGGTAAACCCTAAATTTCCTATCAATCAAAGACCTCCTCACAATGTGAACGCTGTCATTTCCTTAAGGTCCGGTAAGCAAGTTGAAAATCATGTCGGTGACAAGTCTCCCGAAGAAGACGAATCGAATTCTGAACCAAACGCTAATCTTGAACCCGAGAGTTCTAAGGAACAAGGATCAACGAGTGGGACAAAACCCGTCCCCGAAGAACCTAATGAACGAGTCTTTAAGCCAGAAGCTCCTTACCCTCAACGACTCATTTCTCCTAAACAAACGGCCCAAATGGACAAGATCTTAGAAGTTTTTAAGCAAGTCAAAGTCAACATCCCTCTTTTAGACGCGATTCAACAAATTCCTTCGTATGCGAAATGTCTAAAAGATTTGTGCACACATAAGCGAACTACTCACATCCCTAAGAAAGCCTTCTTGACATCCCAAGTGAGCTCAATTCTTTCGAACCAAATTCCCGTGAAATATAAGGACCCCGATTGTCCTACAATTTCATGTGTCATAGGCAATACCTTTGTGGACAAGGCATTACTCGACTTAGGCGCTAGTGTGAACTTGCTTCCATTTTCGGTCTATCAAGCCCTAGGTTTAGGAGAGCTTCAAAGAACAAATGTTACACTTCAATTAGCCGATCGTTCTATCAAGGTTCCTAAGGGGATTATTGAAGACGTGCTAATTAAAGTAGGTGACTTTTTCTTTCCCGTTGATTTTGTCGTCCTAGAAACCGAACCGGTCAAGAACCCTAAGAATCAGATTCCTATCATTCTAGGAAGGCCATTTCTAGCCACCTCCAATGCTTTGATTAATTGTAGAAATGGATTGATGAAACTAACATTTGGGAACATGACCATTGACCTCAATATTTTTCACATAGGGAAAGAAACCGATGATCTCTATGATCAACCTATGGATGTCAATTTAATTGATGATATAGTTGATCAAGAATTCATCAACCCTAATGATGCTCTTGATTTTTGTTTAAAACACTTTGGTCAAGATTGGGATGATTCTGAATATACAAATGAGGTCAATGCAATGTTAGATTCCACCATTCATACAAATAACCAAGCATGTGAACCACCTCCTTTGCCACTTTTCGAAACTAGTGAACCCGTTGAGTCAAAGCCGCCCGATTTAGAACTCAAACCTCTTCCCGACACTCTTAAGTACGCCTTTTTAGGTCCTAACGAGTCTTTTCCCGTTATCATTGCCTCTAATTTGACCAAGTCACAAGAGGATGAGCTTGTAAATGTGCTTAGAGAACATAAGGAAGCCATAGGTTGGAGTATCTCGGATATTAAAGGAATTAGTCCAGCCATTGTCCAACATCGGATTCACTTAGTTGATGATGCCAAACCAGTTCGTGAGCCACAAAGGCGGTTGAACCCTACCATGATGGAAGTCGTTAGGAAGGAAATTCTTAAGTGTCTTGATAATGGAATCATTTATCCCATTTCTGATAGCTCTTGGGTTAGCCCGATTCAGGTAGTACCTAAAAAGTCGGGTATTACCGTGGTGACTAATGAGAACAATGAGCAAGTTCCTACTCGTGTCCAATCCGGTTGGAGGGTATGCATAGACTATAGGAAACTCAACGATTCCACTAGAAAAGACCACTTTCCTTTGCCATTCATAGATCAAATGTTAGAAAGGTTAGCGGGTCATGCCTACTACTGTTTCCTAGATGGTTATTCCGGTTATTTTCAAATTCCTATAGCTCTCGAAGACCAAGAGAAAACCACTTTCACATGTCCCTTTGGAACCTTTGCTTATCATCGCTTAGCTTTCGGTCTAACCACTACCCCGGCCACCTTCCAAAGGTGCATGATGAGCATCTTTTCTGACATGGTAGGTGAATTCCTAGAGATTTTCATAGATGACTTCTCCATCTTTGGTTCGTCTTTTCATCAATGCCTAAACCATCTTGAGTTAGTCTTAAAGAGATGTAAAGAAACCAACCTCGTTCTTAATTGGGAAAAATGTCATTTCATGGTTAAAGAAGCAATCGTTCTTGGTCATAGAATTTCTGAAAAGGGGATCGAAGTAGATAAATCCAAAGTTGACCTCATTGCCAATCTACCCCCACCAACATCGGTCAAAGGAATTCGTTCCTTTTTAGGACATGCGGGTTTTTATAGGCGTTTCATTAAAGATTTTAGCGAAAAGGCTAGACCCTTGACCACCCTTCTTGGTAAAGATGTCAAATTCGAGTTCATTAAAGATTGTTTACAATCTTTTGAACACCTTAAGAAAGAGTTGACCTCGGCCCCGATTATCAAGTCTCCCGATTGGAGTCAACCTTTCGAGTTAATGTGTGATGCATCTGATTACGCATTAGGAGCGGTATTAGGACAACGAATCAATAAGATACCTCATGTCATATACTACGCTAGTAAGACCTTAAATGATGCGCAACTCAATTATTCAACCACCGAGAAGGAGCTTCTAGCCGTAGTTTTTGCCCTCGAGAAGTTTAGGTCGTATCTTATTGGTTCGAAAATCATTGTTTACACCGATCATTCCGCCCTTCGATATCTCTTCTCTAAGAAAGACTCTAAGGCCCGATTGATTAGGTGGATCTTGTTGCTCCAAGAGTTTGACCTAGAAATTAGGGATAAGAAGGGGTCCGAAAATGTCGTTGTCGATCACCTTTCTCGATTAGTAGTGGAGTCCACCACTAACTTGCCTTTGAATGAATCTTTTCCCGATGAACATCTCTTTTCTATCTCTACTCCTCCTTGGTTCGCCGACATTGTCAATTACCTTGCAACCGGCGACATTCCCTCTCATTGGTCTACACAAGATAAATCGAAATTTTTCTCTCAAGTCAAACACTTCTTTTGGGACGACCCGTATCTCTTTAAATATTGCCCCGACCAAATCATTCGGAGGTGTGTCCCAAACCATGAGTTTCGAAGTATCCTTTCCTTTTGTCATGATCAAGCTTGTGGAGGTCATTTTAGTGCTAAGAAAATAGCAGCTAAAATCCTCCAAAGCGGTTTTTATTGGCCTAGTTTGTTTAAGGATGCTGCAGAATTCTGTGCCGCTTGTAGTAGGTGTCAACACTTAGGAAAGATCACTAGAAGAAATATGATGCCAATGAGTCCCATCTTAATCATTGAGATTTTTGATGTGTGGGGCATAGATTTTATGGGTCCCTTTCCTAGCTCTTTCAGCAACCTCTACATTCTCTTAGCGGTTGATTATGTGTCTAAGTGGGTAGAAGCCATACCGACTAAGTCCAATGATAACAAGGTCGTTCTTAAATTCTTAAAAGAGAATATCTTTTCTCGATTTGGCACACCTAGGGCTTTTATTAATGACCAAGGTACGCACTTTAAGAATCGTCAATTTGAGTCCCTTTTGAAAAAGTACTCAATTACTCATAGGTTGGCTACCCCTTATCATCCTCAAACTAGTGGTCAAGTTGAAATCTCGAATAGGCAAATCAAACAAATTTTAGAAAAGACTGTCAACTCGAATAGGAAGGATTGGTCCATCAAACTGATAGATGCCTTATGGGCCTATCGGACCGCTTTTAAGACTATTTTGGGCATGTCCCCTTACAGAATTGTGTTTGGAAAAGCCTGTCACTTGCCCGTTGAACTAGAGCACAGGGCCTTGTGGGCCATAAGAGATTTGAACTTTGACTTACCAACCGCCGGTAGTCATAGGAAGTTGCAATTGTCAGAACTAGAGGAATTAAGAAATGAGGCCTATGAAAATGCTAAAATTTATAAAGAAAGAACAAAACTTTTTCATGATAAATCCATTTTGAGAAAATCTTTTTCTCCGGGTCAAAAAGTTCTTTTGTACAATTCTAGGCTTCATTTATTCCCCGGGAAATTGAAATCTAGGTGGGAAGGTCCTTACATTGTTAGGACCGTTTTTCCTCACGGTGCTGTTGAAATTGAAAATCCTAAAAATGGTGATGTATTTAAAGTTAATGGACAAAGACTCAAACCATTTTTAGAGCTGCCATTTGATCCCGAGGATGAGGTCACCCACCTCATCGACCCGTGATTCATGTAAGTTTCTTTCAGTAGGCAAATTCTCTCCTTCATCTCTTGTCAGGTATTATCTCCTCATTCTCATTTACTCATTTCTCTTGCATTTGCATACATTGAGGACAATGCATGATTTAGGTATGGGGGAGGGTTTTTAGTGTAAATAGTAAAAATTGAAAATTCCAAAAAAATTAAAAAAATAAAAAAATCAAAAAGAGTTCTTTTCGTATTCTAGTCTTGTTAATTGATTGCTAGTTGCTTGATGCACCCTTGCATGCTATGATAATCTTATGATCCATTAACTTTTGTTTGAGAAGTGATTTGCTAAAGTTCTTGTTCACACACTTACACTAGCAAGGTGAAGCTAGTAGACTTATTTGAATTGTGCTTGAAATTAGAAGGTCATGATTAGGTGTAAGATGATTTGGTCTTCATGCTTTGAGTACAAGTAGGTGCATTGAGGATACCATTTCTTGAGATTGATTATGTTTTACCACACCAAGTGAGTTTTGAGCCTATATGCACATCTTTTGCATTTATATTCGTTTGCTTGAGTGTCCACTTGTCATTTGCATCGCTAGCACTTGTTTGAGTTCCTTCTTGAAACGCATGACATTGATTGATGATAAAATGATAAAGGCATTTAGGAATAACCTATATTTCCAAAAATATCCACACCATGCTTATGTGATCAATTAGTTAACCCTTTGAGCTTAATCTTATTCTTTCGGTGACACACCACATTACTCGCCTAAGACCTTCTTCTTGTTTAGCCTTACGTATTCTTGATCCCATTTTGTCAAAGGATAGTAGGAACATGAGGGAGCAATAAGGTGTATGAAATAGGGTTTACTATTGTTCATAACTTTTGAGGAAATATTTGTTGTTACCTTGATAGTCGATTTTCAAAATTAAATCTAAAGGAGGATTATTGTTACATTTATCTTAGCTCTCATAAAAAAAATAAAGAAAAAAATAATAATAATAAAGAAAAAAAATGAAAAAAAGGAATATATATACATGAGAGCATACTTATGTTTTTTGTAATCCTCCTTCATTGCGACTAGTCAAGTCTTTTTGTTGAAAAATGAAAATAAATTGTGTGGGGGGAAGTTTGGTGTTGTGCATGATATTCATGGTGACTACTAGCTTTTGACACTTCACCTTACTTTGGCCTTTCTTGACATACCTTGTCCCTAGCCCCATTACAACCCTAATAAAGACCTTTTGATTGTCATTATTAATGTATGTTGTGATTTAAGTTGGAATGATACCAAGTGTCAAGCATGCATTTGATTTTGTTGGAATTGAGTGATACACTTACCCTTGTTCTTGAGTGAATATTCTTTTGTGAGTGAAAGGTGAGGAATTGCTTATTTGTTTTTTGCATAAGAGATCTCAAGTTTTGACTCTGATGTGTGCTCTTGTAGACTTATCATGATTACCAATAATTTTTGCACTTGACATGAACTTATAATCACTCTTGCATGGTTCTTTTAGTAGACTATGTGAATCCTTGCACTTTCCACACCAAGACTTTGCAAAATCATTTTGATTCTTAAGTTGATGTATCATGAGAGGACATGTATGTGTGGTGTGCATTGCCATGTGATCTTTTATACAAGCTAGATGGATTTTGTGGGTACATTCACTATAGGCCCTCGCGAGACCTCACTCGTCCACTAGGGCTGCCTAGGGGTTTAAAGGGCTTGTTGCATATGCCAAATGCAACCGTCACACCTACGAAAAGAAGTATAGGACTTTGTATCTAGATTTTCACTTTCATTTTGTTTTTGTTTTACTCGAGGACGAGCAAAAGATAGGTATGGGGGCATTTGATAAGTGCATATTTTTGCATATTTTATTTACCTATTTATTGCTTGAACTCGTGTTTTAATAATTTATTTTGTTGCATTTCAGGTAAATCGTAAATAAATAAAGAAATGACAAAATAAATAAATAAAGTGCAAGGAATGGAAAAAGAGGAAGAAAAAGGACCAAAAATGAAAGAAGGAAAAGAATTAGGTGCTTGGAGCAAAAGGAATATTTCAAGACAAGTGGAAGGTGGAGATCATCCCAACACATTAGAAAAGTGTATGGCCAAGATCAACTCTTCAAAGCTTAAGGGGGAAGGAAACAAATAGATGGCTAGGATTTCACCACCACACAACCCAAATGTATGGTGGGGATTTACCCAAGACCCCCCTTAACCCTAATTCCTATCCTATAAATACCCCCCTCATCCCCCTTGTATTTTCAACTTAGATTTTAGGGTAGTTTTAATTTCTTGTATTTCTTTTCTTAGTTTCAAATCTTGTAAACACCCTTATTATAATTAATGCAATTTTTATTTTCTTTACTTCTTGTCTTGCTCTTTCGTTATTGTTACCTTGTTTCGTTATTTTCGTAAAATCCCGTTGCTAACCACTTGGGGTTGAAAGTAACGAAATTTAATTTCGTGTTCTTAGTTGCTAATTTTAATTATGCCCCTTTAAATCTCAATTTTATTGTGGGCCATTAATTTTTAAATCATCGTCTTAGTGTAATTTTAATTTCGTTGTTAATTACTTGCCTCGTTTTTCTTTAATTTTCACAAATAAAAAATCACAAAAAAATAATAGTTTTAAAATTTTTCCATTTAAATTCCAAGTTATCGTTTTCAGTCTCTTTAATTTCGTAATCAAATTTCTTATTTGTCGTTTTTAAGTTAAAAAAAAATTCATTACTAGTCTTTTATAAAATCTCAATTCGTAATTCCAGTTTTTTTTATATCTGTTGTACTAATTTATTCGAAGCAAACTAATCCTTTTCCTACTGTTTCTTGCAATTCACAAACAGCCTTCCCCTGTTAACTTGATACCAAACCCAGCATCTTTCCTTGTTAATTTTTTTTCCTCTCTCTCTCTCTCTCTCTCTCTCTCTCTCTCTCTCTCTCTCTCTCTCTCTCTCTCTCTCTCTCTCTCTCTCTCTCTCTCTCTCTCGTCTCTCCTCACAAACACCACCCATCCCATTTCTCGTGTTGTCTGTTTAGTTTAGTTTCGTTAGGATTAGTTGAAATTTTCGACTGAATGATTGTTGGATTGTGATTATTTTCGATTTTATTCCTCCTGAAATTTATGGATTTTGTTGCGGATTTTGAGTTAAATTGTAGCTACGATTCTCGTTGATTGTCTTTGTTTGAAGTTCTTGTTCATTCCGAGTGCTTACAAGTTGTTACTGTAATTGTTCAAAGGTTGTCTTTCTATTCTGTGTTCACTGCTATTTGCGATTTCTGCGTGTCGATGTATAATTTCCGAGTCACGAAGCCGAGTCCGTTTTTCTTTTGGTCTATTCTGTATTATTTTGCCAAATTGACTCATGTTTTGTAGTAAGTATCAGTGAATTGCCTTCGTTGTTTACTGGATGGTCTGCGAATTCTGCGTTGTTTTACTGAGCCTGGAGTTGTAAATTATGAAACGGGTTTTATGAGTTTTTTTTTTTAGCTGAAGCTGTGTTTGTGCTTGGTTTTGCTAAGTCAGTGTCTTTGATCGCAAATTCTGGGCGAGTTATTGATGTTGAGTTATTTTCTGAGTTTGAACTGGTTGAGCTATAATCATACCCCTTCCCTTGTTTTCTCGTTTTTCTGTTTTTAATTCGTATGGTTCTTGAGTTGTGTTTGCTAGAGTTTTCGGAGTCTGTTGTCACTGTTCTTGGTGATTTTCTTTTCGTTAAGTCCGAGTAGTCGAGTTTTGTTTCGTCAAAATTCTGGTTAATGTTCTAATAGAGTACTGGTTCGAATTTATTTTTCTTGATTGGTTTGTTTTGGCTAGTCGAGTTTATAAACGGTTCATGCCGATTTTTTTTTTGTAAATGATTTTTAATTCAAATTTTAAAAAAAATGTTTTAGAATAAAATTTAGTTTTAATTGAATTTTTTTAGAATAAATTAGATTTATGGAATAATATTTAGAATAATTTAATTTTAAGAATAATTTATAATTTGGAATTAAATAGTTTAAATTCGAAATTTCCAAAATCCAAAATTGTTCTAATTCAATTAAATTAAAAATTTAGGATCGCGAAAATATTAGTCCCTGTGGAACGAATCATTAAATTTTACAACGAAACGAATTGTGCGCTTGCGATTCAAGTGTTTTAATTATTTTTAGCACAATAGAACTCCACAACAAAATGGAGTAGTAGAGAGAAAAAATAGGACTCTCATAGAAGCTGCAAGGACCATGCTTGATGAAGCAAAGATGCCAACTTACTTCTGGGCTGAAGCTGTGCAAGCTGCTTGTTTCACACAGAATGCTACACTCATAAACAAGCATAGTAAAACACCATATGAGATGGTGAAAAATAAGAAGCCGAACCTGAAATACTTTCATGTGTTTGGATGTAAGTGTTTTGTTCTTAAGACTCATCCAGAACAGCTTTCCAAATTTGATTTAAAAGCTGATGAAGGAATCTTTGTTGGATACCCACTATCCACAAAAGCATTCAGAGTCTACAATCTAAGAACAAAAGTGGTCATGGAATCTATCCATGTGTCTTTTCATGATAAGAAGATAACAGGACTTGAAGATTTTGATGAACATGACCAGCTGAGATTTGAGAATGAAGAAATAATGCTGATCTACAAAATTCTGATACTCTTTCAGACTCTATTGTTCAATCTATACCAGTAGATCAGACAGCAGCACATGTTGAGGGGGAGCAAGTGAACGATGAACCCCAATCAAGAGAAGAAACATCTGCTACTAATGATTCTTTAAACTCTGAAAGCAACAGTTAAGGGGGAGCAAACAATGATTTTGGATCTACTAGTCACCACACTCAACACAATTATGAACTTGGGGAATCATCAAGATCAAATCTGCCGAGACAAAGGGTATGGAGTAGAGCGCATCCCTTTGAACAGATCATTGGTGAACCGGACACGGGTGTACTGACTAGAAGAGCAACACAGAATGAATGCAATTTCGCAGGATTTTTATCTCAAATTGAACCTAAAAAGGTTGACGAAGCTCTAGATGATCCAGATTGGGTAATTGCAATGCAGGAAGAACTCAATCAGTTCGAGAGGTAGAAAGTTTGGAAGCTAGTGCCAAGACCAAAAGATAAATCTATAATTGGTACTAGATGGGTGTTTAGGAATAAACTGGATGAAAATGGTATTGTTACGAGGAACAAGGCTCGATTGGTAGCAAAGGGTTACTTTCAAGAAGAGGGAATTGATTATGATGAAACCTATGCTCCAGTTGCAAGGCTTGAAGCAATCAAGATGTTCTTAGCATTTGCTGCACACTCCAACTTTAAGGTTTTTCAGATGGATGTGAAGAGTGCATTTTTTAACGGAGATCTAGAAAAAGAAGTCTATGTTGAACAACCCCTTGGGTTCGAAGACAAGGAATTGGAAGGTTTTGTGTACTTTCTCTTCAAAGCTCTCTATGGTATCAAGCAAGCCCCTCGAACATGGTATGATACTCTCTCCAAGTTCTTACTTGAAAATGGTTTTACAAGAGGTATCATCGACAAAACTCTCTTTCATAAAAAGCATAAAAATGATATAATTCTAGTGCAAGTATATGTGGATGATATAATATTTGGTTCTACTAATGATTTGCTATGCAAGAGATTTGCTAAGCTAATGCAGAGTAAGTACGAGATGAGCATGATGGGTGAATTGTCCTTCTTCCTTGGACTTCAAGTTGTTCAGAAGCCTGATGGTATTTTCATTTGCCAATCAAAATACATAAAGGATCTTCTGAAGAAGTATGGGATGGAAGAAGCAGCTACTGCCAAGACCCCGATACCAACTGCTGTCAAGCTTGATCAAGACAAATCTGGTAAGTCAGTTGACATCACGAAGTATCGATGTAACACCCTCACTGTCCAACAATAATGTCCATACATTTTATAATAATTTAAATATATTTTTATAGGGTAATTTTAGAAAATTTTGGCATGATATATTCATAAATATGACTATCCACCTGTCCAAACCAACCAACTAATACTAAAACAGTTCACTTGCGTGATAATAACAAAACCAAAGAGAAATATAATTACACCAACCAAGACCGCTCACAGGCCACAGTATGAAACAACTACTAATTAACTATTACAACCCAATACTGAATAAAATAATATACAACTCCATAAGATCAATAATCTGTTTACTAATTCAGAAATGACATGAAATAGGGTGATAAGCTCACTACCCATCCCACCACCTCGACTCTCTGGCTTCCTCTATGGCTACCCCAACCAGACGGTCCACTCCATCTAGACATCTTCGTGCTTAGCTGAGGAAACAGAATTAGCAAGCAAGTGAGCTAAAATGCTCAACAAGTATATATATAATTAAAAGCATAAACAAACTGAAATGTTTGCAAGTCTGTCAAGAATTAACAATCAACAATATATAAGCTCAACTGAAAGATACGTCTTTTGTCTGAATCATAAAATAGAAGAGGATTGGACTATCATGCATTTTATAGATAAAAACAATCATAAGGTTAGGCTGCTGATCAGTCACTAACCCCGGACAAACGCACACAGCAATGTCCTTAATGGATCCACGACACACATTGGCCTTAATAATTTCTGACCACGAATCTGGTCCGACCCTTACGGTCCACATTTTAAAAAAACTAACAGTCCAATCCTAACTAAACATCAGGTGTCGGAACAATCGACCACCTCAACTGCCAAACACCCTGGACACTTTCGTTCCAGGTCAACATCTCATATCTCGCAAAATGAAATAAGGTCGGGTAAATTTCTGACCTAGATATCGACAAGTTTGACATATATACAAGGGGGTATAGATGTACGTCAAGCCACTAAAAGAATCAACGAAATCAATATAATCGATTTGGGGTATAACAATTTAATATTCGAAATTAAGGGAAATTAACGGAACAATTATAACAAGGATAATTCTGTAAGAACCCTAATTTTTGTAATATTTTCTTTTATATAATATCATGTGACATTGTCAATTTGGAACCTTTCTAGTCATCCCTGTTGTTTAATGGAATTGATTGTCTGAGAAATTATGTTGTTACATTCACCATGTAAGATAAAGGGAAGATTGTTGAAGGCAAGAATCTTATTGTTAGTAAGATTTATAAAACTTGGGACTTGAGAGTTAATGGAGTATTAAAAGATGTATTAGGAATTATGACGAGGAATTATGGATATTCGAGGAATTCACACAATTAAGTACTTAAGGAATTACAAGGGAAGTCTCTACGTGACAAAATATTATTACGAGAAATTAATTAAGATACGATGCGAATTAAAGATTAAGTGACAAGCATTGGTGGAAGAATAATGACACAAGGAATGATATTGCATGCAAGTCCCATGCAACCAAGTAGTTAGGAAAGCAAACTAGTAATACAAAGTTGACAAGAGGAATAGTAACTAGTTGGTACCTTTTCCAAGGAGACAAGAGGGTATGGTGGTCTAGACACTAGGCTTGTACCATGTGATACATATACACACACACATAATACATATCAACCACACTTTACACTTTAATCAACCAACACCAAAAGCAAACAAAAACACTCTCTTCCCCCCCCCCCAAGCATATTGCTCTCGGCCAAACAAGAAACAAGGGGAAGAAGAAATTCTTTCTTCCACTTCTCTTCACTCTTAATTCAAGGCAAAAATCCTAGGCACTCTACATCATATAAGGAAGGTATACTATGAATTCCAACCCTTTTCATCCATTAGTTTTCAAGTTATAAATTGTTAAAGTTTTGATGAATAGTAACAATGTTGAGTTTTCATTTAGATCTTGAGTTGTAAGGATTGTAGGAGCTCATCCAAGGTGTTCTTGAGACTTGTAAGGCATACCCAAGGCTCCTAGATACTCAAGAAGGTATAAAAACCCTAACCCCTCTTGGCCATGTAGTATTTGTGATGTTTAATGTTAGATCCATGATTATTAGTGTGAATCTTGGACATATAAGTGATGGATGATGTAGATCTTGAGTTTAAGTGTTGTGGTTGTGATTTTTAAGCTTGTGGTTAGTGTATGTAACTCCATGTATGTTATAAAGTATGATCTTGGTGGTTTAGATGATGGTTGTGATGTGTATGTAAGATTCTTGGTTGGGTAAGTGTAAAAGCATGCTGAGTATTTTTCCAGGAACTTGTACGGTCTTGTAGGAGGGTTTTGAACCCCTAAATCTTGTCCCCTGAAGTCCTAATATATATTGTTGGAAAGGTATTTGAATGTAGTTTCCAGAAATATAAGGTTCATGACTAGGTGATGTATAGATTTTGAGTTATGGCTTGAGAAGTGAAATGTGTTTCTGGATTCCGGACTGCACTAAATGGTCCCCTTGTGAACCTTGTTTAAACCCCTAAAAATTTATGTAGGATCATGGAAAAATTAGAGAAGCTAGTAAATGCAGTGGTGAAGGCTACCCAAAAAGAATTTGATTAAAATATGTATTTTTCAATTTTATAAAAATGTTAGAGTAAAATTCGCGCAAGGGAAAAAGTCGTAAGTGGAATGTAATTTTAGGGGTAATGGATATGATTCGGATATGGTAACCAAATTAAGTCGAATAAGTGACGAGCGTAATCGAGTGATGACATGAACCTATAGTGGGGCTAGAGGGTCATAAGACGAAGTCATTAAGTTAATTTTGTACCCCCTAAAACCCCGCAATTAAAAGAGATATTGTTAAGGTACTAACGATCGGCTATTGATTATGTATAGATCGTTCCACTCCGCAAGCTCGACCACCCCAACCTCACCAAGGCAAGTTTACTTTTCAAAACTTACATATACAAGGACTTTCACTGTTGTGTTTGTAGTTTCCAATCATATCAAATGTTTATGTTTACCGAAGTATTGATGAAATTGAGATGTATAAGCACATATATGTTTGCACCCCTCGAACTTAGAATGAAATGTTATCTTCGGACAACGACTCTAGCAATAGAGGTCGTAGCGGTCCGTATATACTATTGACCGGGGAGCGGTATATTATTATATCGTAATTAAATTGCGAAAACCCGAAGGGTCATTTGGGAAGTATCGTATACTCAAGTAATTATTCTTATATCTTCGTAAATACTCAAAATACCTATCTTGGATTAAAAGCTTATTTAATTAAATAATTATTTTATTAATTATTAATATTAAATCTTAAAATATCATTTATTAATTATTGTTCACTATTTTAAAGACAAAGCTAATCCAAGGTACCTTTAGCACTTTCAAACTCGAACTCTTTCGAACTCAAAACATTTTCGAAAACCCCCGGTCAGGTTTGCTTCTTGTGTGATTTCAAGAATCATCGGTCGACTGATTTCGGACCTCAATTACCCAGTTTTCAATCAAAATCAAGTTTTTAAAAGAAAAAGAAAAAGGGACTCTGGCAGGTGTGGGAACCGTTGACGAACGATTCCCGGGATGTGTAAGCGGCCGTGAGCCAGGCGGTCCATCAATTATTATTCCGGCCCAGGTGTTGCCGAAGGATGATTACGGATGTAGTTTTCATCGAGGGTGATTACGGATGTAGTTTTCACCCGGGGATAGTTACAGATGTAGTTTCTATCCTTCTACCGGTAGAGAAGACCCGCGGATTATTGGACTTGGATGTGGCGACTGATCATCGTCAATCCCTGTCAGGTTTTATGTTTTCTTTAAGTCCCATTCCTCCATTTTGGAAAATGCTCTGACACTGCTTCTTAGGCTTATGTGCCAAGTTGCTGATAGTGTTCTATTTTGATGAGAAAGATGTTGACTCTATGCATTATCTACAACTGCAAGTTTATTTGAAAACAAGGGCACGTATTGTGCACCTTCGAAATTTATCAACAATGAAAGTGATTTTATAACGGACTGATACAAACGAGTTTAATAACTGCTAAACATATGTAATGTTATATTGCATACCTTATACATATATTTCTTGCTGAGCTATAGTTGCTCACCCTTGCTTGTTTTCAAATTTACAAACACAACAGCTAAGAGAAATGACAAGACCCAGACAGACTGCCCGAAAGCAGGTGACTAGACCCGAGGCAGCAGTTGAGATTCCACCGATAGGCCCCATTAGCCGGATTGGTTGGCAACTTTTGTTAGTACGTTTTATTTATAAGTATGACCTGTACAAAGCAGTGTACCGTAACAAACATTCAAGCCGCCAACTCCGCTTCATATCGAAGTGTTGCTGGTAGCATAAATGCTATTTAATTCGGTCTGTAATAACTCTGAAACTTTTACTTCTGCTTAATCAATTGTGTGACGTTTCTGAGACTCTAACCTCTGTGTGTGTGTGCGGTGTGAGTTTATTGTGGGGTCGACGGCTGTTTTATATATTATGTGCAAGAACAGGTATGTTAGTAATGGAAAATGGACCGTGAGCGCCTAGATCTCCGACCCCGGATCTGGGGGCGTCACAAATTCGAACGAGCATATGAATCAGGTTATAATAATCATAATTCACTTGAAAGATAAGCGAAGTAATTTACTTGCCTTAACCAGGAAATCACAGGATTCGAAGAGTCTTTACGTCCTCAGCTTTAGCTTTCCCTTTATCCGTGGGATCTACACACAATATAACACTATTTTAGAATTCTACTCAATATTCGCTAATCAACATCAATAATAAATCTTAATCTACCCCCGCAAGTAATCTCCTAATTTACATTTATTTAGTTATATGCTAGCATTATATGGACCACTAATAAAATAGTTAATCATAATTGACACATTAACACATAATCAATCAGTTTTAAAATATGAAGCCCGACTCATAATTTATGCAAGTTGTATAATTTTACATACTCATTTTCAAGGAATAGATTTAGATTTTTAGAAAAATTTCGACGGCATCCCCTTTATACGGGTGACTGCCAGTCGGGATACAACCGACACAACCAACACAATCATCAATTGCAAAATAACCACAATCCAACAATCCGTCTCAATCATATTACTATCAATTATATAAATTCAGAATTTAAAACAAGAAATTAAAATTGTAACGTAGTTATTAAAATTTAAATTTGGCTCAGAAAAACCATCATCGCCATTTTACCCTCGACTCAAATTAAATCATTGTCGAGGGGGCAAAATCTCGAGGGTTCCTGAATTCCGGATTCCCGACTCGAGACTTCGCTCTTAAAAATAAAATTCCGAAATTCTTTCAATATCACGAAACAATTCAACAATTTCAGAAATAACCGAACCAAAGTATCACAATTTCAACATTCGAACTAAGCATCCAGGAAGCAAAAACCAGACAAGTTAATCCGGCTGAATTTTCAACACAACCACAGAACCCAACAGAGATCACAAAGTAACCTGCAATCACACCCAGCAAAGCAACAGAAAGGCTCACGGTGGAGCTCCAAACGGAGCATCAACACCGCAAGTCACCACCCATTACCACTCACAAACACACGCACCCATACAATTCACCTCAATTACCCAGCACCTATAACAGCTAGGATTAAAACAACGAAGAACTGAGCTCCCTTTTCACCAAAAACGTTGTTGCCCACTCACACAAACAACACAGCACAACGATTTCACACACACACGGTTCGATGTACACACACACACAACCCACATATAACTACACTCTGCACATAGGGGATATACACATACACGCAGAGAACAAGGCATAGAAGACTCATAGAACTCAAGTTGGGTTCAGAATTGAAGTAACCAAGCTAACCGTGGTGATTATCGTGTTTCACCGGAGAGGAAAAACGATTCGGACGAAGGACAGAACAAGAAACAAAGCCAACAACACACACACGCATACACGGCCACGATTTGCCCAGACGAGTAAGAGGAAGAGAATGAGAGAGATTGAAAGGAGAGAGATTTTGTGGGAGAGAGATTTTTCCAGAATAACCGAGAGAGTACCAGGCCCAACTGAGATTTCCATTTTAGGGATTTGAGGTTATAAGGATTTGGGGAAAAATCTAAAAAAAAAACATTTTTTTGTGAATTCTTTTTAAATGAAACTCATAAAAATCAATTTGTAAAATCACAATTAAATACAAAATGGTTGGAATATTAAATTTAAAAATTTAAAAATGAAGAATGTAAAATTACGATCACCCACATATTTTTCAAATATTTTTAGGATTAAAAACGAATTAAATATGGATTTTACAAGATTAAATCCATAAAATGGAAAAATAATTCATAAAACCATTTTAAAATTCTCAAAACCAAAAATAATTCATCCAATATTTTTAAAAGTCATATAAACTAATAAAGTCAATAATGAAAAAGATTTCAGGATTTCAGCTAATCCCGAGGATTTTATAAAATTCACAGAACGTAAATTTAACACAATTAAATAGGAAATAAATTCCAACAAATATAATTAAAAACATCCGGGCTTACACATCACATATAAATCATCCATTAAGCCCACAAATATTATTCCACAGATACTTTACCTCCTCAACAAAAATTTATACGTCACATAATTCACATTTAATATAAAATAAATAATTTCAGCAATTAAAAATTCTGAAAATTTCTAAGGCGTTATACCTTTCCCCCTTAAAAGGATTCTGTCCCCAGAATCTCACCTAGGTGAATAAGTGAGGATAATTCTCAAGCATGTCGCTTTCAAGCTCCCATGTTGATTCTTCCACTTTGGGGTTTCTCCACAAAACTTTTACTATAGGTATTGTCTTAGTCCGTAGGACCTTCTCTTTACGATCTAATATCTTAATAGGTTGTTCCACATAGGATAAATCTGGCTGAATCTCTATTGGCTCATATTCAATGACATGTTTAGAGTCCAGATGGTACTTCTTAAGCATCGATACATGAAACACATTGTGAATATGTTGCATGTGAGGCGGTAGGGCTAACTCGTAAGCAATTTTTCCAACCTTCTTCAATACCTCAAAAGGCCCGATAAACCTTGGACTTAATTTTCCTTTCTTACCAAATCTTACTAACCCCTTCCACGGAGATACTTTCAACAAAACTTGTTCTCCTTCTTCGTACCATATTCTTTCTGGCCAAATCAGCGTACTTCTTCTGTCGGTTCTGAGCTGTCACTAACCGTTTCTGAATAAGCTGAATTACTTCATTGGTTTGCTGTACTAATTCTGGTCCGAGTATCTTTCGCTCGCCAACTTCCTCCCAGTATACTGGGGATCGACACTTCCGTCCATATAATGCTTCATACGGTGGCATACCGATGCTAGCATGAAAACTGTTGTTGTATGAGAATTCCACTAATGGCAAGTGTTCATCCCAACTTCCTGTAAAATCCAGTGCACAAACTTGGAGCATGTCTTCAATTGTTTGAATCGTTCTTTCACTCTGACCGTCGGTCTGAGGATGATAGGCCATACTCATTTTTAATTCAGTGCCCAAACATTCTTGAAAACTCCTCCAGAATCTCGAATTAAATCTTGGATCTCGATCTGAGACTATGGATACTGGAACTCCATGTCGTACCACAATCTCTTTTATGTATAGATGAACCAACTTGTCTAATGAAAACCTCTCATTTATCGGAAGGAAGTGTGCAGATTTCGTCAATCGATCAACAATTACCCAGATAGCATCATGATTAGCTCTCGTCCTTGGCAACCCTACCACAAAATCCATCGCAATATGTTCCCATTTCCACTCGGGAATCTCTAATGGTTGTAGCATCCCGCTTGGCCTTTGATGTTCTGCTTTTACTTTCTGACAGGTTAAACACTTATTTACCCACTCGACAATATCCCTCTTCATATCCAGCCACCAGAAGTTTCTTTTCAAATCTCGATACATTTTTGTACTTCCAGGATGAATCGAATATTTCGAACTGTGGGCTTCCTGTAGAATTTCATTCTTCAACTCTGTTACATTAGGTATCCAAATGCGTGAAGAAAATCTCAATATTCCACTGTCATCTACTTGAGTGCATATTTCCTCACCTGTTAACTTGTTAACATCTCCTTTCATGACTTCCTCCTGACACCTACGAATCTTCTCTAACAACTCGGGCTGAAACGTCATAGTGTAACCCTTATCTGTACCGCTTGTAGGCACGCAGACTTCTATCTCTAATTTCTCAAATTCCCTATATAACTCCTCAGGCAGTGTAAACATGTTAACTTTCTCCTTTCTACTTAGAGCGTCCGCCACCACATTCGCTTTCCCGGGATGATAGTTAATTGTACAATCATAATCCTTGAGCAATTCTAACCATCTTCTCTGTCTCATATTTAGCTCCTTCCGGGTGAAGATATACTTTAAGCTCTTGTGGTCCGTATAAATCTCGCACTTTTCCCCATACAAATAATGTCTCCAAATCTTCAAGGCGAAAACAATCGCGGCTAATTCTAAGTCATGGGTAGGATATTTCTGCTCGTGAGGTTTCAATTGTCTCGAAGCGTAAGCAATTACCTTACCGTGCTGCATTAGTACACACCCTAAACCTTTGTGTGATGCATCACTGTAGATCACAAAATTTCCTTTTTCGTCTGGAAGTGTCAATACAGGTGCAGTCACTAATCTCTTTTTCAATTCTTGGAAACTTTCTTCACACCTCTCATTCCACACAAACTATTCCTTCTTCCTTGCCAACTTTGTTAGTGGGGTGGCTATCTTCGAAAAGTCTTAAACAAATCTTCGATAATATCCCACCAATCCTAAGAAACTTCGAACTTCTGTAGGTGTTTTAGGTCTTTCCCAATTCATCACAGCTTCAATCTTAGCAGGATCCACTTTAATCCCTTCGCTGCTGATGACATGCCCTAAAAACTGCACTTCTTTCAACTAAAACTCACACTTAGAAAACTTTGAATACAATTTCTCTTTTCTCAGCGTTTCTAGAGCTATCCTCAAATGCCCTGCATGTTCTTCTTCGGTCTTCGAGTATATCAAAATATCATCTATAAACACAATCACAAACTTATCCAAATATTTCTTAAAGACTCTATCCATTAGGTCCATGAACGCTGCTGGTGCATTAGTTAGCCCAAAGGCCATCACTAAGAACTCGTAGTACCCATACCTAGTCCGAAACGCTATTTTTGAAACATCTTCCGGTCTAATCTTTAATTCAAAATATCCTTATCGCAAATCAATTTTCGAGAAACAAGTTGTTCCTTTCAGCTGATCGAATAAATCGTCAATTCTTGGCAAAGGGTACTTATTCTTAATGGTCAACTTATTTAGCTCCCGATAATCGATACACAATCTCATACTTCCATCCTTCTTCTTTACAAATAATACCGGAGCTCCCCACGGCGAAACACTAGGTCTAATAATACCTTTTTCCAAAAGGTCTTGCAACTGAACTGCCAATTCTTTCATCTCTACCGATGCCATACGATATGGAGCTTTCGACACGGGTTCGGTCCCTGGGGCTAAATCGATGGTAAATTCTATTTCTCTATCCGGAGGTAACCCGGGAAGTTCATCTGGAAAAACATCAGGAAATTCATTCACCACTGGTATTTCCTCTATCTTAGGTGCCTCTTGCTTGGTATCCATAACATAAGCCATATAGCCCTCGCATCCCTGCCTCAACAGCCTTTTAGTTTGCATGATCGTTAAAAATCTCCTAGTCTGCCTCTGACCCCTAAAGGTAACTTCTACATTATCGGAGGGCTTAAGTATCACCTTTTTGTTCTTACAGTCAATTTGGGCATTATTCTCTGTTAACCAATCCATTCCTAGGATGACATCAAATTTACCTAACTGGAAAGGTATCAAATTAGCGTAAAAGCAATGCCCTGAGATATCGATCTTACAACGAGGACATACTTGAGTAACCGGAATTCGTTCTGAATTAGCTATTTCTATAACTATAGCCTCATGTAACATGCATACCTCACAATTTAACCTTTGAACAAATTCTTTAGATATAAAGGATTTCGTAGCCCCGGAATCAATTAATACTTTAGCTTGAACAGAATTTACAGGGAGCGTACCTGCTACCACATCAGAATTCTTAATAGCTTCATTCAGAGTCATATTGAAGGTCCTCGCCACTGGTATGACATTTGCTATTGGGGGTGCCTCAATCGCTTGAAGCATTGGGTTAGCCAGAACCGGAGGTTTCGCCACAGGTACTTTACAGTCTCTCATTACATGCCCTGGTTTCCCATAACGGTGACATACAATCCCTACCTTGCACTCTCGAGCATAGTGACCTTTCTGATTACACTTGTAGCACGTTACCTCCAACTTTGCACACACTCCTGGATGCCTCTTTCCACAAGTCTTGCACTCTACCAAGGGTGGCCTAATAAGTTTCTGCTGACTCGAATCTTGAAGTCTATTTCCTTGCCCTCCATTCCCCGACCCCGGTTTCTTAGAATTCCCATTCTTTCCTGACTGAAACCCTGACTTTTTGTTGGGCACACTCTGAGAGCTGCCTTGCACTTGTCGTCCTTCCATTGACCCAGCTTTTCTTTTCTTTCCCTCTTTTTCCTTAAAGTACAATTCACTTTCTCCTTCGGCTATCATAGCCTTCTGCACCACAGCTACATAAGTATCCAGTTCCAAAACCGCTAGCTTACTACGAATCCATGGTTTCAATCCTTGTTGAAACCTCTTTGCCTTCTTCCTCTCCGTGTCCACATAAGCCGGAGCAAACCTAGCTAGTTCAGTAAACTTTGTTTCATACTCCGTCACTGACATACTTCCCTGTTTCAACTCTAAAAACTTCATCTCCATCTTATCTTTCATGTAGTCTGGGAAATACTTTTCTAAGAACAACTCTGTAAACCTTTCCCAAGGAATCACTTCTGTACCTTCTAGTATCTTTACCGACTCCCGCCAATAAGTGGCTTCATTCTTCAGGAAATAACTTACATATTTGGTCTGTTTATTTGCTGGGACCCCCACCAGTTCAATAGCCTTTTCCATCTCTTTCAGCCAAGATCTCGCCTCTACTGGGTCCGCTGTCCCTTTAAATTCGGGAGGTTTAACTGCCTGGAAGGACTTAAAAGTGACTACCGGAGGAACAGGTGGTTGTTGCTGGTACTGCTGTTGCTGATGTTGCTGTTGTTGCTGTTGTTGTTGCTGTTGTTGAGCCAACAGCTGCTGCTGTAACTGTTGCTGTGCTAGAGTAGCAGTCTGTTGAACAAGGGTCTGCAATATTTGAGCCAAAGCAGGGTCAATTTGACCTACAGGGGGTGGGTTGGCATGTTCACCCTGATTTGTGGTTCGAGTATTTTGTTTCTTCTTTCTTGAAGGCATATTTCTGAAATCATTAGGTTCAAATTCAAGAGCAAATAAATCAAAAGAATCTAATTTAAGCCAACAGTTAATATACTATTGAAATATAATTCAAGGTTCCCAACCATTACTCGGGTCAGCAATTGGTTTACTAGGTATAACAGAGTACAAAAATCAAAGCTATGCAAGGTATTCATAAATATCTAATAGATGCATTAACAGAACAATAAACATAATGCTGAAATTTAAATATGATACTGAAGGTAAGTCAGTTGACATCACGAAGTATCGATGTAACACCCTCACTGTCCAACAATAATGTCCATACATTTTATAATAATTTAAATATATTTTTATAGGGTAATTTTAGAAAATTTTGGCATGATATATTCATAAATATGACTATCCACCTGTCCAAACCAACCAACTAATACTAAAACAGTTCACTTGCGTGATAATAACAAAACCAAAGAGAAATATAATTACACCAACCAAGACCGCTCACAGGCCACAATATGAAACAACTACTAATTAACTATTACAACCCAATACTGAATAAAATAATATACAACTCCATAAGATAAATAATCTGTTTACTAATTCAGAAATGACATGAAATAGGGTGATAAGCTCACTACCCATCCCACCACCTCGACTCTCTGGCTGCCTCTATGGCTACCCCAACCAGACGGTCCACTCCATCTAGACATCTTCGTGCTTAGCCGAGGAAACAGAATTAGCAAGCAAGTGAGCTAAAATGCTCAGCAAGTATATATATAATTAAAAGCATAAACAAACTGAAATGTTTGCAAGTCTGTCAAGAATTAACAATCAACAATATATAAGCTCAACTGAAAGATACGTCTTTTGTCTGAATCATAAAATAGAAGAGGATTGGACTATCATGCATTTTATAGATAAAAACAATCATAAGGTTAGGCTGCTGATCAGTCACTAACCCCGGACAAACGCACACAGCAATGTCCTTAATGGATCCACGGCACACATTGGCCTTAATAATTTCTGACCATGAATCTGGTCCGACCCTTACGGTCCACATTTTAAAAAAACTAACAGTCCAATCCTAACTAAACATCAGGTGTCAGAACAATCGACCACCTCAACTCAGTGGCGAATCTAACAAAAATAATTCACCCAGCGGAATTGTTGTACATGAACAGAATTTTTTTCCAACATACAAAATACAAGCAAACAAATAGTACCTTATCTAAATTGAGCTCTACGATCTCCGGTAGACTCGAAGTGATCAATCACATCCTCCGAATCAACACCATCAACATATTATTTTTCAATGTGAAATACGGTCGGGTGAATTTCTGACCTATATATCGACAAGTTTGACATATATACAAGGGGGTATGGATGTACGTCAAGCCACTAAAAGAATCAACGAAATCAATATAATCGATTTGGGGTATAACAATTTAATATTCGAAATTAAGGGAAATTAACGGAACAATTATAACAAGGATAATTTGAACGAGCATATGAATCAGGTTATAATAATCATAATTCACTTGAAAGATAAGCGAAGTAATTTACTTGCCTTAACCAGGAAATCACAGGATTCGAAGAGTCTTTACGTCCTCAGCTTTAGCTTTCCCTTTATCCGTGGGATCTACACACAATATAACACTATTTTAGAATTCTACTCAATATTCGCTAATCAACATCAATAATAAATCTTAATCTACCCCCGCGAGTAATCTCCTAATTTACATTTATTTAGTTATATGCTAGCATTATATGGACCACTAATAAAATAGTTAATCATAATTGACACGTTAACACATAATCAATCCGTTTTAAAATATGAAGCCCGACTCATAATTTATGCAAGTTGTATAATTTTACATACTCATTTTCAAGGAATAGATTTAGATTTTTAGAAAAATTTCGACGGCATCCCCTTTATACGGGTGACTGCCAGTCGGGATACAGCCGACACAACCAACACAATCATCAATTGCAAAATAACCACAATCCAACAATCCGTCTCAATCATATTACTATCAATTATATAAATTCAGAATTTAAAACAAGAAATTAAAATTGTAACGTAGTTATTAAAATTTAAATTTGGCTCAGAAAAATCATCATCGCCATTTTACCCTCGACTCAAATTAAATCATTGTCGAGGGGGCAAAATCTCGAGGGTTCCCGAATTCCGGATTCCCGACTCGAGACTTCGCTCTTAAAAATAAAATTCCGAAATTCTTTCAATATCACGAAACAATTCAACAATTTCAGAAATAACCGAACCAAAGTATCACAATTTCAACATTCGAACTAAGCATCCAGGAAGCAAAAACCAGACAAGTTAATCCGGCTGAATTTCAACACAACCACAGAACCCAACAGAGGTCACAAAGTAACCGGCAATCACACCCAGCAAAGCAACAGAAAGGCTCACGGTGGAGCTCCAAACGGAGCATCAACACCGCAAGTCACCACCCATTACCACTCACAAACACACGCACCTATACAATTCACCTCAATTACCCAGCACCTGTAACAGCTAGGATTAAAACAACGAAGAACTGAGCTCCCTTTTCACCAAAAACGTTGTTGCCCACTCACACAAACAACAAAGCACAACGATTTCACACACACACAACCCACATATAACTACACTCTGCACATAGGGGATATACACATACACGCAGAGAACAAGACATAGAAGACTCATAGAACTCAAGTTGGGTTCAGAATTGAAGTAACCAAGCTAACCGTGGTGATTATCGTGTTTCACCGGAGAGGAAAAACAATTCGGACGAAGGATAGAACAAGGAACAAAGCCGACAACACACACACGCATACACGGCCACGATTTGCCCAGACGAGTGAGAGGAAGAGAATGAGAGAGATTGAAAGGAGAGAGATTTTAGAGATTTTGTGGGAGAGAGATTTTTCCAGAATAACCAAGAGAGTACCAGGCCCAACTAAGATTTCCATTTTAGGGATTTGAGGTTATAAGGATTTGTGGAAAAATCTAAAAAAAAACATTTTTTTGTGAATTCTTTTTAAATCAAACTCATAAAAATCAATTTGTAAAATCACAATTAAATACAAAATGGATGGAATATTAAATTTAAAAATTTAAAAATGAAGAATGTAAAATTACGATCACCCACTTATATTAAAATATTTTTAGGATTAAAAACGAATTAAATATGGATTTTACAAGATTAAATCCATAAAATGGAAATATAATTCATAAAATCATTTTAAAATTCTCAAAACCAAAAATAATTCATCCAATATTTTTAAAAGTCATATAAACTAATAAAGTCAATAATGAAAAAGATTTCAGGATTTCTGCTAATCCCGATGATTTTATAAAATTCACAGAAAGTAAATTTAACACAATTAAATAGGAAATAAATTCCCAAAAATATAATTAAAAACATCCGGGCTTACACATCACATATAAATCATCCATTAAGCCCACAAATATTATTCCACAGATACTTTACCTCCTCAACAAAAATTTATATGTCACATAATTCACAATTAATATAAAATAAATAATTTCAGCATTTAAAAATTCTGAAAATTATGATCGGCCCTCTCTTATACTTAACTGCTAATAGACCAGATATTATGTTCGCAACTTGTTTATGTGTTAGATTCCAGGTTTATCCTAAAGAATCACATCTGATAGCCGTGAAGCGTATCTTGAGATATCTTAAGGGTACTCCGAATCTTGGAATTTGGTATCCTAAGGATACGGGTTTTGACCTGGTTGGCTATACAGACTCTGATTATGCTGGTTGCAAGATTGATCGCAAGAGTACTTCTAGAAGCTGTCAGTTTCTTGGAAGGAGATTAGTATCTTGGTACAGCAAGAAGCAACACTCGGTATCTACCTCGACAGCCGAGGTAGAATACATTGCGGCAGGTAGTTATTGTGCTCAGATCCTGTGGATGAGGAATCAACTTCAGGACTATGGACTCATGTTGGACAAAATTCCAATTCTATGCGACAACACGAGTGCCATTGCTAACAATCCAGTTCAACTTACCAGGACTAAGCACATTGATATCAGGTATCATTTCTGACGAGAGCATGTCATGAATGGAACTGTGGTATTATATTTTGTTCCCACAGATCAACAAATTGCAGACATCTTTACTAAACCACTGGATGAATCCTCTTTCTCCAGGTTAGTTGGTGAACTTGGGATGTTAAATCTATCTAATTAATTTTGGATAATCAATAACTGCAATTTGTTATAAATTCACAGGTATTTTAAATGTCCATATTTTTAGGACTTGTGAATTTACTTTGCATCCAATCCTCATCTTACAGTTATCTCTATATTAATTGTCATGCTTATAAATGATATTTTTTATGGTAATTAGTTAGTAAATAATTGTGTTAATGGTAGCATAATTAAATAAATATTTTATTGACATATATCAATTAATGATATTTTGTTAATTTTATATCTATTTAATTGTGAGTTTGTCTGATTATTGTGGAATAATTCTTGAATTATTGATTGATTATTTTAAATCCACAATAATTAGAAATAATAAGTGTGTGTGTGTGTGTGTACATAGGCTGATAGGTTTCGATGATAAGATGTTTTTTTTCGGCTGACAGGTTTCGGTGATAAGATGTTTTTCGACTAAGTAGGTTGTTAGGTGAGAAATTATTGAGCGGTATAATTTTTTCAAACATAACCTGTCACGCTCTCACCTAACCCACTAGTCCTTGAAACCTTATAAATAATGAGTTTTTGTTTGTGTTTAACATCATCATTTTTAGATATACAGAGCATATACACATAATTGCTGAAAATTTCAAGCTTTGACCGAAAGGATCTCACAATCTAGCTGGTGGTTTTTTTACCGGATCTCATATTCGTGTTATACGCATCATCCTTTATAAAAACTAACCCTTGTTGTTGAATTTCCTCAAAAGTTTTTAAAATGGCATTGCAGGGAAGCTTTTTAATTGCTAAAGTTAATCCTATTTCCATTCAGCAAATCGAAACCATTCTTGATGAGCAATTTGGGCTTGGACACAATTTCTGAATGAACATTCATTAATTCACTATGCTTTAGTTACACCAGTACAGCTTAACCATGATGCATTGCGTGAACTATATTGCAGTGCGGTTAACACTTCTGGACAGGACGGGTGTGCAATCACATATCGACTATTTGGTAGGTCGATTAGATTCACTGAACGAGATGTTAATCGAATTCTTCATTTTCCTATGAAAAATCTTGTTTCTGATCCTACACCTGAACAGATTGAAATGTTCTTTCGTTTTATAAGGTACCAAGATGGCAATTTCAATACTGGTAATCATTCCAGAACATTTCTAACCAAGTTCTAGAATTTCTTCTTTCACACTCTTAACCATGTTTTTTCCTCAGATAGAACAAATCAAGATCGAATACCTGAATTTATTCAAAAAATAGGGTATGCGGTCGCCAATAATTTGAGGATTAATTTTGGAAAAATAGTGCTTGGTCAAATAATTTTAAAGATGAAACACTTGGGAACAAGAGATGTTCAGACTCAAAATGTCAAATGTCTATATCCAAGGTTTCTACAGCTAATATTAAATGATTTTTTGAATGATGAAGACAGGGCACGCTTGGAAAATGGTCAAAAGGTGGAATGTTCTTCCATGAAGACGAATGTAATTAATTACATAAGCAAAAAGAAATATACGGATGTGCCTACAGTCCTAACTGAATATCTAAAGACTGTCCCACTTCCGTTGTTACCAAGACCAGTGAGAGCAGGTATACGACAAGGTAATATTTCAATCCCTGCTATTCCAACCTCTGTATTCCCTGCTGTGTCACAGGAAATACAGTTTCTACAGCCCCTAGTGGCCATCTTACCCGACCAAGAGCAGGAAATCCCACCGACTCTAACACAGGTCGAAGAACCCATTCTACAAATGCAAACACAAACACAACAAACTCCTACACCTCAATTGTCACTTAAACGACCATCCATCAACACTTTTGAGGGAAATAGGGCCTCAGCAGCACCACATAAGGAGTTAGTTACATCAGCCGCTCTACCCCATTCTAAACGGAGTAAACCCAACGAACCTGAGGTAACGGCAACTGTTAGTGAAACAATTATTCCCTATCCAATGAGTGAAAATGTAAATGAGGTTGAATTGACGGGAGCAACTATCTTGAGTTCCATTTCACGGAACATAAGAGTGGTTGAAGATCTTTCTAAAGATCAAATGCCTTCACAGGCATCAGAGGTGGAATTACCTACCTCAATAACTGCTGGTGAATCTTCCATTTTACGGAAAGATCCATCGGTAGGGGGTTCTTTTATGAACCAAGTGTCTTCACAGACATACGAGGGAAACTTGGGTTTTGTGCCATTTAATCGATTCCAGTTTAATCTCCCAGAGGGAAAATCTCTAGATCTCTTTCGAGATTTACCACTCTTTACCAGTGGTTGGTAACTCGTTTCACGCAAGGACGGAAGCTCATGAACTTTCATTGCACCATCCGTGACCTCTGAAAAGGGGCTAGGATGATTTCATTTGCAGGTACACATATCGGTGGAAGCTCTGCAGGAGAGTTGAGGGAAACACGAACAGAACATGTAAGTGTGACCCAAACCACTAAACCGAGTGAATATAGAGTGTTGAGTGAAACACCTGCAGAACGTATGAGTGATCAACCTACTCAACCACATGCACATGTAACCAGAAAGGAATACAGCAGACTCCTCACACCGGTCCAAACAATGGAGAAAGAGTTGTCAAATATCTATAAGTCCATTGCAGAAATAAAAAATTTGTAACTTATTCAACATGATGCATTCCAGGTTCAATTAAGTTCCATGGCAGCCCAGTTTAATGATGCAATCAACTCCTTGGTAAAGTCATCTTCGTCTAATTTACCAACTCCACATCCTACTACTCTGGACGATAACCCAACTGAGGGGGAGAAGGTGGATGATCAAGAAAAATCTACAAGGCGTAAGGGCAAGGAAAAGGTTGTTGACACGGAATTAACTTTATTTTTGGAAAAGGAAAGCTAATGGGAATATTAGTGCTATGTGGAAAGAAAGTAAGGCAAACTTGAAGATATGTTCAGTCTAGAGGAACAATTGACTTGCACCTGTTCAAATTTTAGAAATCTGGAAAATGTATATATATGATCCAGAATGCGCTTTAATATTGTTTATCTTTGTATTTTATTTATATCATTTGAGTTATCCTCTAGGTATTTTCTTGTCAAACCCTAACAATCAAATAGGGGGAGATTGTAAAGCATAATGTAATGTAATATGTAATAGAGGAAATATATAACTCAACTAGGATATAAGATAACTAATATTAACTCTATATAGGGATCGTGAAAGTTGAAGAACAGGCATCAACAAGGATCAAGTTGCTGAAAGAAGTTCATTAACATGATCAAGCCTTAGTGACAAAATAAGATGTACAGATGATTCAGTTGAAGGGCCAAAAGATTCCAGAGATAAAGTTTTTATGGTTGCACAATTCTTAGCAGTGTTCTTAAAGACATGATACGTTGACCACGAGTGAATGTTAGTCATCTATGAACCAGACCAGTTGCACTAGGCGTCAATACTTCACAAAGGAATCGAAGTATCTAACTCAGAAAAACTGTTAAGAGAGAGCGGTGTTGATATCCTCTAGTTAGTTGGAAGCTGAGTATTTAAGGATGTCAAAATAAGAGGAAAATGAATAGTATCCGAAATGACTATTCATATGAATAGTATCCATATGAATAGTAATCGAAATTACTATTCACATAAATAGTAAACAAAATTACTATTTACATGAATAGTAACCAAAAGTACTATGCAAGCTGGGTCCCACCTGTTTGATTTTATAACTTTTGAAAATCAAAAGTTCAGGTTTGAAAATTCGGCAGCAACTGGCAGGTTTGAAAATTCGGCAGCAACTGACATCATCAGTTACGTATATTAGTTGCATAGTGATTTTCTAGAATCTATAAATAGGCTTGCTGTATTTCATTTCAAAATACACCTCAACACACAACTTTCTATTCTCTCTCTTATATCTTCTCTATGTAAGCTGCTAGACAGTCCATCTAGTAGGAACGCCGGCTTAGCCCGCTTTAAGGAACCTAGGAGTGTTTGATTTTGTAGCTGATCCATAAGATTAGATTGTGTAGCAAACCTCCGGGTTTTATCTATTCAAAGATATTTCCCAAACAATTGTGTTTTTTCGATTCAGTATTTTTGATTTCATATTCACATCAAAAATCGAAATATTGCTAAATAACGTATTCAACCCCCCTTCTACGTTATTCCGGACCTAACATAGACATCTTGCGAATCTCTCCAATCCAAATACAGGGGAAGATATCATATATTATAATGATAATAACATCATATATAGTTTTGAATCAGTGATTCTAACTGTTAATGGAGCTTTATAAAAGGTTCAAATAGTGATATTTGGGTTATGGATGAAAGAACGAAGAAGGGGGAATTGGTTGGCTGGGTGGGTGGGATATGCGTGAATATATCCCTGACATCTTTGATTACTTTTTCCTTTACAAATTATAATTTGTAACTATCCCTCCGATTTAATTTAATTACAAAATTGCTATCAAGGGTCTCAATTCACATTATAGTAGGGTCTCACTAGAATAACTTCCTATATATATATATATATATATATATATATATATATATATATATATATATATATATATTTGTGTTTAAAACTCTTTCCTATTTTTTAGCTTGTGACGACCACAACTACATGACGACATACCACAATAAGTGTATTAGTCTAATTATATATAGGATATAATGTTAAGGAGTTAGGTGTAAGATTTTGGATTATGTTATCTTTAAGTTTACCTGGTACTGCCCAACTTTAACACAAACATTTTGTTTCCATTCATATATATATCTAATGCCTACTGTTGTAGTCATGTAGTTATATACGTCGTCAATGGCTACAAGTCTCAGTCTGACTAGACTAATAAAAAACAAAACCTTCAAATAATAAAGTAAACATATATTAGACTTTTGAGTAAGATTAGGCAAATTGAATTCGGAAATTTTGAAATTTGGGATGCTAGTGGCCTAGAACTAGTAGCCATTACAAGTTGAGATCAAACTTTTGCTTGGAAGACTCTCCAGATGGATTGCTCAATTGGTATGGTGCTCTTGCAGTAGCCCTGAGAAAAATAATATATATAATCTAACTACTTGACCTTATGAAAACAATTTATATCTTCTTCTTTTTCCTTTTGAACAGCAAAAAAAAAGTATGTAACATTTCTTATAGTTGGTTATTTATATGTACCTGTCAATTAGTACAATTAGTAATTGGAAATGTCTTCTCCAATAACCTAAGAAGTGATGCTCTTCTTGCAATTGGAAGATCTGAAACCACCCATTATATATGAGTAATTGTACAAACTATGCAATCCCGAACATGTAGTATATTAGTTCTTTAGGAATAAAATGTAAGTTACCAGTTACCAGAATCAAGTGGTTGCATTAGCATATGATTTTATTTACCATAAACAGATGCAAGGGCAAAGGGCTTGGAGTGAATAGATGCCTCACACATGCTTCTAGTCTAGTTATAATTAAGCAGTGAATTAAGAATATGTTAAACTTACTCTAAACCTAACTTTTCCTAGACGTGTTTATATAATTTATAGCTACTATTCAATGATGTACCTTTTGTTTCCGATGATAAATTACAATAACGATGACGTTGTCCTATATTTCATATTTTTGAATATATTCAGTTATGTTCGATGATAAATTACAATAACGATGATGTTTTCCTGTGTTTCATGTGTATACATATATTCAGTTGTTTTATGATTTTGACAAGGCTTTTAAAGCCCATTTGTTTCGGCACGTTAATGACTTAAATTAATGTTATTTTCGGACTTGATGTAAAAAAAATGTATGTTTGTGTAATTAGGGGTGTGCAAACGGTTCGGTTAACCGAATACCGAACCGAAATACTGCATCTACTCTGTTTTATGCAGTCTATTTTTTTTCTTTTAATTTATGAATTCTAATTTTCCTGTCTGTTAGATATTCGAGTTTATGGATTAGAACTTGCTTCGCTGGACACCCTGCTAGTCTACTGGAGTCTAGACATTGGCAATACTACTTACTACTGAACATTCTAGAGATTACTGCATTTAACTTGATTTTGATAACAAAGTGGACATTCTTCTTAGTCTACTAGCCTTGTCTTGATTATAACTTGTTTGCCTTATATATTTGTTTATTTTCTGGGGACTGTAATAGACAAAAATTTTATATTTTGAAACTTTTATTTCTGGGCAGTGGGCACAATAGTTTTAACACAGTATACAATATATACATAACATATATACAATTTGAGTTTGACTATACAAACATTGTTATATATCCATAAAATTAGCCAATACACAAATGTCACATATGAATATACACTCACATATGAGGGGAGAGAGAAAGAGAGGGGGGGGGGACAGAGCTTTGACTATGCTAACACAAAATTAAACCACTACATCAAATATAAAAAATACTGAATCCTAAGAGGGCATAAACATTCAATATAAAAAAACACTAGAAAAGGCATCACAATCAATTTTCATTGATCATTGAATATATGACCTGTAGAAAGACACACGAGAGAGTTGTGTATATAGCGATATAGTCAATCTTCATTGATCATTGAATATATGACCTGTAGAAAGACACACGAGAGAGTTGTGTATATAGCGATATAGTCGCTCACTTGTCGTCATAACTAAACTCCGTTGAGAATTAAACAGAGGGGTTAACGATTTTTGGGTAAAAATAGGTGTTAGAGAAAATTGTTAACCGTCCGTTAAATTCCAACCGGAGGGTAAAGATAGGTGTAGAGAAAATCGTTAACCATTCGTTAAATTCGAACCGGAGATCACGTCTTTGTGGTTAAAGGTCGCACGAGAAACTAGAAATGGGGTAATCGACCAATAACCCATATGTAGTGTGTGAGCGTGAGTGTGTGTTTGTGTTTATCAATTAAGATGAGATGAATTTTGTATTTAGGTTTGTGATGAATAACAAGGTGACGCTTGTGTTTACAATTACATGGCAAGTGGCAAGTGAACCGGAACACCGCTACACTAGCATTAAAACTTTTATTTTCCATTGAAAATTATTTATTGTAGAATCTCGATAAATGAATGCTCGATAAATGAATAATCTCAATAAATGAAAAAAAAAATTCCGGTCCCGACTTGGGCAAATGGGCTTAATGAATAACCTCGCTAAATGCATTAACGAATAAAAAAACAAGTCTCTATCGATCCTATTTAAATAGAAATGAATAATCCTCATATTTCGAATAATATATTTATATTTATATAAATATATGAATACATTTAATCCAATTAATACTTTTCATACATATTAATGAATCGTATCTTCTCGAAAAATGCTTTTAAAGTTGATTGTTTTTTCCAATTAATGCATGTTTTTTAATATTCTACACATAGTAAATGTATGGTCTCGGTATTATGCATCGGTACTATGTAGTGCACTTAGTAAATATACATGGTTGTACATATTTCATGCATGTAAAACTAATTTAGAATGTTAAAAATATCAGTGTAGTTAAAAAACAATGAATGTAGTTAAACATCATATAAATATTATAAACCCATAATAAATTTTAGGTACATTTGAATATGAAATGTATTAAAAAAATTTAAAAAAAATGGAAAATAATATCTAAATGAATAAATATTCATTCATCGATAAATAAATAAAATATTCATTAAGCGATAAATAAATAATCTCTCTAAATAAATATATAATTTTGGTCTCAAGAATATTCATTTATCGAGGTTCTACTGTACATACCTAAAAACATAAATAAATTTCCTTCTCCAAAATTATTTTATAAATTTACAATATATATATATGAGAAAAAAGACCTTGAGATTGATCTCAAGGAACTTGTCTTGAGATATTTGAAAAATACACTTTAAATTTAATTGGGCCCCTAGGGCTAATTAAAAAATTCCGATTTTACGAAAATACCCACCCCATATTTATATATAAATCCCATATATCTCAGGAAACTTACCTGAGATACATCTCAGACTCCCTAATTTTTATATATATATAGGCTTTTGCTCAAATACAAACCAATCCTTAAATACAAACTACAAACTAACACTAGATTAATTATATTTCATTTATTCTAAGGTTCCCGCTAAGGGTACCTTCACAAAAAATGCTTAAAATAATTGGCTCTCTCCACCAAAAAAAAAAAAGAACTTGCCGTGGAAATGCAAAGCATTTAAGACAGTAAACGGATGAGTTAAGTAGTCATGAGGGCTGCAGGCCCTCGACACACCCGTCAATCGTCTATTGCCTTTACCATTGATTGCCATTCCTTACAACTTTAGAATGATAAAGGCGCAAAGCGCTGTACAAGAAGGTGCAAAGCACCGTTAACCAGTGAAATCCACTGCCACGTCATCACGTGAACAGTGATTTTTTTTTTTCTGAATGGAGCCAATTATTTTAAACACTTTTTGTGTTGGGGTACCCCTAGTTTGATCATTAGATTAGCATGAAATATTGAATTAGTGTTTAGTTTGTAGTTTGTAGTTAATTTTAGTTTGTAGCAGAGTAGGACCCTATTTATATATATATATATATATATATATATATATATATATATATATATATATATATATATATATATATATTAAATATTAAATTATGAGTGTTATTCTAGTAATACGCAATGCTTATATTTCATTAAATTTCACAGAATTTATAAATATATAATTTTATAATACTATTCAATTAAAATATATATCAAATTCTACAAAATCAACAGCTTCAATCCATCAATTTTATATTATTCCCGTGCCAAGCACGGGTGACTTTTAATACATATTCTCTTATTATATATACAAGCTTATAACCCGTGCGATGCACGGGTTGGTTCATAGTTAATTAATAAATTTTTATATTATATATTTATTGGTATTTAATATAAAATTTTATGATACTGAGAATTTATGAATTTTTGTAATGTTAGAATTTATATTAATACAATAATACATATGATATATTTTCTTATTTTATTTAAATTTATTAAAAATTTAAGTGATAAAAAATAATTAAAAGAATTATTTTACAATAATCACTCGTTTTTAACTCATTCCTTGAGCTTCTAGATGTACCTATAGAATAGATCACCATAGCCCCTGGAAGAGGGGTCACTGGTGGTGCAATGGTACTTTGTAAGTTTCGATCCTCGATCAAGTCTAACGTTTGACTTTGAATAGAGGAATGAATTACTTCAGGGTAAGACTCAATGAGTTGCTGATCATCTTGAAATGATGAATTGTTCCTTTTAGAATCCGAATATGTTCTACCATAACTAGGGTAGATGAAGATTCTAGTTGTTGCTTCTTCATAGTAGCCAGAGGCAGAACTTCTTCACTCTCTATTTCTACATGTTTCCTGTTTTGTGTTTGGGAGAGCGATTGTGATGTCGAAGATATACTGTTTGGATCTAAGACCTGTGTTAGAAACGGTGGGATTTCAGACTCATGATCTTTAACATCCCTACATATACACTTAATTTTAGAACCCACTAAAAAATCGAATAAACCGACACAACTTCTCAAAATCCAATATCTTACAATTCATAAATTAAAAATACACCTAAGTTCTCAAAATATTGCAACTCGCACTCTTCCCAATAAGAAGCCCACCTAAATAAGATCACCTGTCGGGAGAATTAAGAGAAACAAAGACCGGCAGTGAGCGGAAGGCTCGTATACGGATATAAAATGATTCATAAGCTGAACAAATTAAATAGTTTAACAAGTTAAGAATAAAAATGAATATCTGAATAAAAGAATAATGAGACATAGCGAATGAGATAATAGAAAGTAAATACTCGACTCACAATATAAAAATAAATAACTCCAAATCAAAAATAAACTTACTCTAATAATATTCATATCACTTACGCATAATTAACACATTAACATAAATAACGACATAACCGATAAAATATAATCTGACTCTTACACATACACTTACAAATAATATTCAAAACAATTAATCTTACCACGTACACATATTAATCAGCAAAATTATTATCAAAAATAAAACTTTACTTACTGACATGGGAGATAATCTCACAGGATGTCCTACATTTTCGATCATCCAGAATATGTAGTCATCAAAACTTACAGGGGCTTGCATAACACAGAGCAAATGCTACCCAAAATCTTACAGGGACTTGCACGGCAAAAAGCACAATGCTACCCAAATGGCCAAACATATACAATAGTCATGACTATACGTGTCCCATAACATCGGCGACACGCCCATACTATTTAAATACACCGCATAGGAGGTGCCAAGCACGAGATTCTCTCCACTCATGACGGAGTCTTACAATATCTCCCAAATCATAATAAAATCACAAATAACTTACATATAATTTACACATAACTTACTCCAGAAAGATGTCACAAAATCATACTTATATCAAAAATAATCGAAAACACATTGATCTAACATCACTAAACTAAATATAAAACAAAATAGACTATAGAAGCTAAAAATCAGAACTTACCAGTCCCAAAGAAAGGAAATTTAATATACAAAGATGAACTCAAATGAAAAAGTATAAAACACGAAAGTCGTAGAGGATTCTGAGACCTTTCCAGAATGGTAAGGCTCGTTAAAAACGGAGAAGTAACGAATTCGGAAACAATGAAAATGTGGCTGCCAGAACAGAATCAAGCACTGATCACAGTAGTAATTTGACATTTAACACATCAAAATCACAGAATTTGTTAATGGAACGTAAACGCAAAATGCAGATATCGAAACGAGCTTTCCAGAATGGTATCGCTCATAGTTTTTGAACAAATTTTCGATTTACTATGAATTTTCGAAGTTCGGGCATCATAATAGCTTCAGATGCTCAATGCATCATGCATGTACTGTTAGTATCCTTTTTTAAGTGTGTTTATAATAAATGTTCAGTTTTTTTAGATAACACTATGTTCCTCACACAAATAATATTTAAAACTAGGTAACAAAGCCGCGTTACGCGCGGCACGAAAATATTTTTAAAAATTGTATATATAACATCATTGTTCGTTGAATTTTATTATTTGAAAGTCGATATGATAAATTGAAACTCGTGTAAAATGTAATTAAATTTGAATGTTTAAGAATTATAGAGAAAAGAAAAGAAAACATGTTTTAGTTAAACTCTTAAGTGTTAATAATAATATTTTCGAAAATATTGATGACATCTATTTTGTTGCATAAAAAATGCTTTCGAAATTCAATATTGATAAACATTTGTAAAGTTTGACAATGGATAAGTAAAAGTAACATTTTTGAAATATTTTTGTTGTCGATGCCATTATGAAAGATGTGATTGCTTAGTTTGTTGATAAATTTGTTTGTATGACGAAGAAAAGAAGCAGAATGTAAATGCGATAAGAAGTGTGATTGACTTAACTTGTCGATAAATTTGGTTGTATGACAAACAAAAGAGAATTCAAATGCATTTTGTAAGTCATGCTTCATATTTTTGGAGTGATCCGACACTTGTATATATTCATTTGATTATTTTTTTTAGCATTATTTGTAAGAACTTTACTTGTATGTAATATTTAATTTAAATTCATGGACACATGTTCAAAATGGTACTCACATATTTTAATACTTTTATATCAAATCTTATAATAAATATGTACATGTAATTATATTCTATCTCCAATAAAAATGAATCTAAAAATTATTGGATTCTGAATAAACACTAAGTCGTGTAAAATTAATTATTTAAGCAAAATGAAGATTCTCTAACATATTATCAACTTCATCAACTCCATAAAGGCCTCTTATTTTTTTTTTCCTACCAAATTACACTGTCAACATAATTTTTATAATAAAAATTTATAAATATTAAATAAAATGTTATTCAAAGCCGACACCCATCTCATAACATACATGCGCGATTAATTGATTAGTATTAGTATAAGAATGTGTTTCGTTAGAATATTAATTTATTCCAACACAATATAATGAAACAACGAATGTATAACTTTTTTATTGATTTAATCATTAAAGAAAAAGGTTGGATTGGTTCAATTTAATCGAGTTGATCATACCCCATGTTTCATGTGTAAAAGTAAATTATATAATATTACTTGTATTTTAAATTGTAGATGTTAATTGAAAATTTTATATACTTCCGTAACTTATCAAGATTCTCACGGTCACTGATTACGAATTTATCGAAAAGTTAAAATCGTTTATTTATTATTTCCAAAAAAATTGCAATGATTTTGAATAAGGATTAGAAATGAACTATATAAATAATTTTAGTTTATCATTTTAACTTGAAATAATTGTACTTTTATATGGATAATTAATATTTTATATTAATATAATAATTAAAATGTTCTAATAAAGAAATAATAATAACTAAAATATTTTATATAGATAATTATAATAATTATTGGCTAAAATTTTGTTTTAAGTATAAAATAAAGTGTATTTAATATAAGTTTAATAGGTACAATTAATGACTAATTATAATCCTATTAAATGCAAGGAAATTATTTAATAAAAAAATAAAAAATGTGAAAAATCAAGAAAAAAAATTTGAAGCTTCAGAGTGAAAGCCTCTTCAATCTTCGGCTATTATAATATATGTACATTGGTATTTTAAAATGTTCCTAAAAAAGTGATTTAAAACAGTTTTGATGAATTATTAGTTGGAATAATACTATAATTATATATCAAAAAGTTTAATAATCTTAGAAATATCATAATATGAAAAGTAGCAAATACAATATTAAATAGAACTAAATAACGTTTTGAAAGCCGACACCCATCTCATAACATATATGCTCAATAATAGAAAAAGAATTTATATAATTAGAATATTAATTTATTTTGACACAATATAATGAAACAACATGTGTATAACATTTTTATCGACTTAATTGCACAATAAAATGATTGAGTTTATTATGTAAAAAATGAAAAATCTGTCAATATTATTTTGTATAAATTTTAGATTTTAACCAAAAGATTATACTTCTATAACTTATAACGATTTCCACAATTATTGATAAAATATTGTTCGAGAAGTTAAGATCGTTTGTCCTACAATCGTTCGAAAAAAGTTTGCAAAAATCTTCAGCATGTAATAAAAAATGATGCAATGTGAACAATTTTAAGTCGTTAATTTACATGAAAATAATCTTAGTTTAATACATCTAACTAATATTTTAAATTTGAATAATAATTATAATGCTCAAATAAAAGAGAAAATGACCAAAATATTCATTTTTGAGACAAAGTGGCCTAAAATACTGAAAAGCGGGAGTGTGGCCCTTTTTACTGACTGAATACGGAGGTTCGTCTTCCGTATCTCCCTTCACACGGAGTAATGAGTTCCGTATCTGTCTTCTCTGGCCCCGCAGGGGCTCATCTTCACTCTTTGCTTTCTATATAATTTGCTTGTTGGCTCCCATTGCTTGCTAGAAACACCGAGTCCGGGATCTCTAAGGGACCTTTGGTTGTTCCTCTTGATTGTGAATGGGTTTGGCACTACCACAGGCTTAATTCAGGAAGGTATAAAACTGATTGCAAGAAGTTTTATGGAAGGATTCTTGATAATTGCAATGTTGTGTCATCGATTGAAGGGGTTTCTGGAAGAGAGACAAAAGAGATTTGGAAAAGGTTGTACCCAGATGAGCCTAATAGCTTTGACCCCAATACATCTTCCTGGGATGAAACATTAGAGAAATCAGCTGATGCTAAAAAGCACACCACATATGATCTCGTTTCAGCTATTTAGAGACAGGGTCCACACAGAATCCATTCTACTACCAGGCTTGCAGACCTCATATGAAGAATGAGTTATTTCTTGAAGGAGATGTGGCCAGATATAAAGGTTTCCGACATTTAATTAAGAAAAACAGAGAGCATAAGCTTAAACGCTTCTGTGTTCCGACCTACGACATTGACTTCCTCAATACAACCACCAAACCAATTAGCTTAACCAAACTCGTAATCAAGATAAGCCCCAAACCTCGACACCAATACAACCACCACTGCTGCAACACGAACTCAACCACACGCACATACAAGCCATATACACACACCCACACACAGCAATCGAACGACACACGCACACGAGTGATTCCCACACATAACACACTGTTAACCCACAACTCGTCACACACACGCGATTGCCAGGGGAAACAGCGGAGGGGAAGAGGGAGAGGGCAGCGAGAGAAATGACAGAGAGAGAGAGAGCTGTGAGTTAGGGAGAGATATACGTTTTGAGAGGGATGTGAGGGAGAGATGTGTGGTTTAATATCAGATTGGACCGTACAGGAATAAGAAGTGTAGTCTACGTTTTAGAAACACGTTACACGGTGCTCCGTGTCTGTTTATATCACGTTGTACAGTGATCCGTATCTGACTCTATCACGGTGGACGGTGTTCCGTATTAGCTTAATACGGTGGACGAAACACCGTATCCCGTCGGTATTTAAGGCCTAATATTTGGAAATCAATATTTTGGGCAAACAATATTTATTTTTGATTATTTTGGGTCTTCACCCCAAATAAAATTTGTTAATCTTTTATATAGATAACATGACGTAAATTTAATATATATATATATATATATATATTCATAAGTGTAATTAATGATTATTAAGATACCATTAAGATGTCATTAAGATGCTACTTAATGCAAGAAAAAATTAAATAAAAAAAAAGCAAAAAAGTGAAAATTTAAGAAAAATATTTTAAACGATTCTGGTGCATTTCCGATCTCCTGGCATTATAATATATTCGTCTCTAGTGGCACTGGGTGTCTGGCGCTAGGTAGAGGTGGTTTTTCGGGGCATGGTTATGGTTTTGAGCGGTTCGGGTTTCTCTACATTGTCTGTTTAGTTCGGGGTTCTTTGGTTCGGAGGTTCACCCCTCCTTCTAGCGCCAATGATAACTCCAAATCTCGATCGGGTCCTTCATCGCCAACTCCTGCCTCGGAAGGGGTGTAGTTGTGGTGGGGAGTCTGCAAAACAACACCGGAGGGGGGGTTTGGCCCCGAGGTGCCTCCGGCGTGAGAATAAGAGTTGGTTTTGGAAGATAATAATCAAGTAGAGTATCACAAGAGTAATAAATGTGTGTAGGTGTGCAATAATGGCTAACCCCTAAACCCTATTTCCTAGGGTATTTATAGCCCTAGGCTTATGGTTTAAGGGGTAGGTTACCTCTTCCCCTGGCCGTTGGATCGGGGGACCGGCCGCTGAATTCCCGGGATGTAGGACACGTGTCCCTAATTGTGGAGACCGTTGACCAGGATGTGGCGGTACTGTGGTAGACACGTGTTGCACTTTGGCTTTTAGTGCTGGTCAGCGCCAGGTGTAAGAACGTTGGCTGAGCTGGGGTGCCACGTGTGCTGAGTGTCATCAATCTAGGGTCCCCTAGTCTGGGGTGGGGACCCCGCCACGTAGATCTGGCTCCGGGCCGGGGCCCATTACGCTGGGCTGGACTGCTCTTATCCTCATGAGATGATTCTGCCTTTAGTTCTGGGCTCAAAGCTGGGCCTAATTGGACCCTGGGATATTTCTAGCCTATCAGGAGGAGTGGAGGACTGGGACAGGTTTCATCTGCTTGGAATTGTTTGGAACATTGGGTCCCAAATTGAGTACATTATTGCAATAATTCTTCAAAGAAGTTAAAAGCTTTGTCAGTTGTCATTTTTGTTTAATGTTGCCACAAATTCCTTTGGGCACCCCGTATGATGCGTGTACTACGTCCGCATCCTTCAAAACATTTGTTCGGGATATTTAATTAAAATTTTGATAATAAATTTCATGTATTGATATTTAAAAGTATATCCAATTATATAATCATATCCGATTATATAATAAGCGTAAAAAAGATAATAAGAGAATACTATCAGAGATATTAAAGAATCGATTCTCAACAACTACGTATTATTTAATAAATTTTTATTGTTGTAAACTGATAGGGATCAGCTGTCATTATCTATATTAATTATTGTATTGTGTGTCAATTATTGTATCTTTAATTATTGTACTGTGTATTAATTATTGTATTGAGTGGTGCCCTTGTTTTAAGGTATTACTAGTCGACTAAGCCGCGCTTCGCGGCGGCCTTATAATTTTTTTTTAAATTTTAAATAAAGATCATTTAAAAAAAAATGACAAAAATATTTTTATAATATCAATATAAATTGGTGAACACAATATTGTATAAATAACACAATATTGTATAAATTAAATATACATATATAATAAGATAAATTATTCATATATATTTCAATACCGATTTTGTCTTACGATTTTTTAGACCGACACCCGTTGTATATATTATAAAATACTAATTGTACACAATAATAAAAATTTAAATACTAAAATACTATTTGACTTTGATTTAATAACTTTCTAAGAAAACAATCAAATTTTTAAAATATTTGGTATTGTTGTTTTAAATTAAATACGAAGCCGTGTACGAAGTACGGGCAAAATGCTAGTTATAATAATTGATTCAAAAAAAACTAGTTATAATAATTTATGACCACTCGATATTTTGATTTAACTATACCGTTTTATCGAATTTGCTTTTTTCTTAAATATATTAAAATATTGAATCAAAAACAAATTGATGCGGAATAAAACGAATACCGATATTTCAAGTTGAATATAAAATTTATATTAACTTGATGGGGTGTGTCTAAATACACGGGTACAAATTATAAGGTTTGATGACCAAACTAATTATTACAAATTCTATAGAAAATTCGACATGAATTTTTCTATATTTGTAAATAAAAAGATCGAAATTTATTATTACAAATTCTATAGAAAATTCGACATGAACTTTTCTATATTTGTAATAAAAAGATCGAGAGATTCTAGGGAACTTAATCCGCTAGATAGTTCCACAAGTGCAAGTAAACAATTTCTAGTGGTTTAGATTTATCAATACAAGCAAGAAATAATTTACAAGAATTTATTTGATGTTCAAGGAACTATTTTTCTCTTGGTCTCTCTCTGCTGTGTTCTGCTGGAGAAGTGAAGATTCTTGGCTGTTCTGCTGTGCCTGCTGTTGTATTTATAGCCATTTAAGTCTTGTACTGATCTGGTATGACTTAAACTGCTTCAAGACATAATAAATCAGCTGTCAGCATGACTTAAACTTGCTCCAAGACATAATTTTCACAAGGCTTGCGGGTGAGTAGAACTAAAACCGAGTATCTCTGGTGCAACTTCAGTGGCGAGGCCATCGACGAAAGGGTGGAGGTTAAGATCGAAGATCAGATCGTCCCGCGTACGGATAAGTTCAAGTATCTGGGGTCGATCATCCAGAAGGAAGGTGAGGTTGAAGACGATGTCAAGCATCGTATCAATGCTGGGTGGCTAAGGTGGAGGGCAGCGTCAGGGGTGATGTGCGACAAGAAGGTTCCTTTAAAGTTGAAAGGGAGATTCTACAGAGCGGCAATCCGGCCTGCGTTGTTATATGGTTCTGAGTGTTGGGCAGCGAAGAAGACCCACGAAAACAAGTTGGAAGTAGCTGAAATGAGGATGTTGCGGTGGTCGTGTGGCCGCACGATGCTAGATAGAATCCCTAATAGGGTGTTTAGGACCGAGCTCGAAGTGGCGCCACTTTCAGCGAAAGTTAGGGAAGGGAGGTTGATATGGTTCGGCCACGTCCGTAGGAGGCGGCCGGAAGCCCCAGTGAGAAGGGTCGAGAGTCTTTCGGTTGTTGGGGTGAGGAGGAGAGGCAGACCGAGGAGGTCATGGGAAGAGCAACTTAGGTTGGATTTGAAGGCTATGAACCTAAGTGAGACCATGACCGCTGACAGGTGTTCGTGGAGGCGGCAGATCAGAGTGGTGGACTCTCTTCTAGGGGACGGCTCTGTAGTGGAGAACCTCAGAGTCGGGTTGTCTCGGATGGCCTTATCTTAGGAGTTTGGCTTTTTATGATATCTTTTTCCATTTCCATTTTGTATTTTTATTATCATATGTTTCCCGGTTGTGCAGGTGCAGGGAGCTTCGCTTGGTGGTATCTAGAGGCATGGTAGGTAAGTCCCGTGTGGAGAAAGCCATGGGCTCAGGTATTGCTGTGAACTTTGTCGCTTATCTTTTAGATTTCTATGTTTATATCACACATCGTATAAGTCGTGCACATAGCCGAGGGTCTTCACGGAAACAGCCTCCCCACCCTAAAAAGTGGGGGCATGGTCTGCGTACAACCTACCCTCCCCAGACCCTGCTCTGAGCGGGACATACTGGGTATGTTTGGTTTGGTGTGGTTTAATTTATTTAAAATGATATGTTTAATTATAAATTAGACTAATATATTAAATATTATTATAATATCCGATTAATACTTCGATTAAACTCCGATTATCCGATTAATCTTAAATCGGTATCTCAACCGATCTATACCGATTACCGATTTTTATAATATCATGTAAAAGAAAGAAATATGTATAATATTTTCATAATTTACAAAATGATATTTTAAAATATATTTTTGAATCTATTCAATTTTTTCAAGTTTATTTTAAGATTAATTTTTTAAAATTGAATAATAGCGTAACCTTTTTTTAGTATGATTATGTACTTAATATGGTAAATTAATGATTAGTGACTTAGAGTAACTAGTTATTTATTGTACTTAAAAGATTGTGTATCAACTACTATCAAACTACATAGGTTTTTTCTAGTGTGTGTTAAAGCAGTTGTCAAATTTTGATTGGCTTCTATTTATTAACATTTATTTAATATTTATAAATTTTTATTATAAAAATTATGTTGACAGTGTAATTTGGTTGGAAAAAAAATAAGAGGTCTTTATGGGGTTAATGAAGTTGATAATATGTTAGAAAATCTTCATTTTGCTTAAATAATTCATTTTAAACAACTTAGTATTTATTCATAATCCAATAATTTTTAGATTCATTTTTATTGGAGATAGAATATAATTACATGTACATATTTATTATAAGAATTGATATAAAAGTATTAAAATATGTGAGTACTATTTTGAACATGTGTCCATGAATTTAAATTAAATATTACATACAAATAAAGTTCTTACAAATAATGCTCAAAAAAATTAATCAAATGAATATATACAAGTGTCCGATCACTCCAAAAAATATGAAGCATGACTTACAAAATGCATTTGAATTCTCTTTTGTTTATCATACAACCAAATTTATCGACAAGTTAAGTCAATCACGCTTCTTATCACATTTACATTCTGCTTCTTTTCTTCGTCATACAAACAAATTTATCAACAAACTAAGCAACCACGTCTTTCATAATGGCATCGACAACAAAAATATATCAAAAATGTTACTTTTACTTATCCATTGTCATACTTTACAAATGTTTATCAATATTAAATTTCAAAAGCATTTTTTATGATATTTTAATACTATCCCTCTGTCACTTAAAACTCTTCCCACTTTTCTTTTAGAGACATTCAAAATACTCTTCCCCTTTCTATTTTAGGCCATAAAATAACTATATTCTATATCCACTACTCCACCAACTACTCCTTTAAATAATATAAAATACCCACTATTCCACCCACTAACCCTTAAAAACAATATTCAATACCCACTATTCCATCCACTACTCTTTAAAAACCATTTTTTCTTAAAATTCGTATTTTTTCCTAAATGAGAAGAACTTAAAAAGACGGAGGGAGTATCACCTAACATAAGGAAGGACACAATGCTGATTGCTGAGAGCAGAAACATGCTATGGCACCTTGTTTTCTGTGTGTGTTTGCTCTAATTATTTGAATTCCGTCGCACCTTGTTTTCTGCACACAGAAACTGATAAGCATGTACCAACAGAATTGTTCAATTCAACTTTAGTATTATGAAAATTAGGTAACAAAGCCGCATTACGCGCGGCACGAAAATATTTTTAAAAATCGTATATATAATATCATAGTTCGTTGAGTTATTATTTGAAAGTTTATATTATAAATTGAAACTTGTGTAAAATGTTACTAAATTTGAATGTCAAAGAATTTTAGAGAAAAGAATTAGTAAAAAGGAAACATGTTTTAGTTAAACTCTTAAGTATTAATATTAATAATTTTGAAGATATTGACGACACCTATTTTGTTGCTTAAAAAAATGCTTTTAAAATCAAATATTGATAAACATTTGTAAAGTTCAACAATGGATAATTAAAGTAATATTTTTTTTATCATTTTTGTTGTCAATGGCATTATGAAAGACGTGATTGCTTAGTTTGTTTATAAATTTGTTTGCATGATGAAAAAAAGAAGCAAAATATAAATGTGATAAGAGGTGTCATTGACTTAACTTCTCGATAAATTTGGTTGCATAACAAACAAAAGATAATTCAAATATATTTTGTAAGTCATGCTTCATATTTCTTGGAGTGATCCTAGACCTATATTTATTCATTTGATTAATTTTTTTGAGCATTTATAAGAACTTTTTTGTATGTAATATTAAATTTAAATTCATGAACACATGTTCAAAATGGTACTCATATATTGAAATAATTTCATATTAAATCTTATAATAAATATGTACATGTAATTATTTTCTATCTCCAATAAAAATGAATTTAAAAATCATTGGAATCTAAACAAACACTAAATCGTTTAAAATTAATTATACAAACAAAATGAATATCCTCTAACATATTATCAACTTCATCAACTCCATAAAGGTTTCTTACTTTTTCATACCAAATTACAATGTAAACATAATTTTTATAATAAAAATTTATAAAATATTAAATATAACTAATTAATTTATTAAACGCCGACGCCCGTCTCATGAAATACATGCATGCTAAATTGATTAGTAATAGTATAAGAATTTGTGTAGTTAGAATATTAATTTAATCCAACACGATATAATGAAACAACGAATATACAACTTTTTCCATGGATTTAATCAGTAAAAAATGGGTTGGATTGGTTCAATTTAATCGAGTTGGTCACACCCCCTGTGTAAATTGTTCATGTGTAAAAGTAAATTATACAATTTTGTTTGTATTTAAATTGTGGATGTTAATTGGAAAATTTATATACTTTTGTATCTTGTTATGATTCTCATGGTCACTGATTACGAATTAATCGAAATGTTAAAATCGTCTATTTATTATTGCCGATAAAAGTGCATAAAATTTGAATAAAGATTAGAAATTGAAAATATTAATTATTTTATTTTATCGTTTTACCTTGAAATAATTGTACTTTCAGATAGATAATTAATATTTTATATTAATATAATAATTATAAGGTTCTAATAAAGATTGCTAAAATTTTATATTAAGTATAAAATAAAGTGTATTTAATATAAGTTTAATATGTACAATTAATAACTAATTAAAACCCTAATAAATGCAAGAAAATTATTTTATAAAAAAATCAAAAATGTGAAAAATTAAGAAAAAAATTTTGAAGCTTCTGAGTGGAAGCCTCCGATCTCCTGCTATTATAATATATATAGATATAGATATATAGATAGATATATATTTTGTGCCAAAGTAAAAACTTGTCAGTATCATTAGTATTATTTGTATACAAATTCTAGATTTTAACTGAAAGATTTATATACTTACGTAACTTATAAAAAAATAAAGGTCGTATGTCCCACAATCGTTCTAAAAGAAATGACAATGATCTTGAATATGGAATAGAAAATGATGCAATGTAAATAATTTTAAGTCATCAGTTTACCTAAAAATAATCTTAATTATATGTATAATTAATTTTTTATAATTGAAATAATAATTATAATGCTCAAATAAAATTTGCTAATCTTTTATATAAATAAAATTAAGTAAATTTATTATAAATTTAACATGTGTAATCAATGACTAATTAAGATATTTTAAATCATATATATCATTAATTAAATTTATATTAAATTATTAAAATTAAAATAAAAATAAAAATATTGTAAATAATGATTATATAAAAATATAATTATAATATAAAATAAAATTTTTACATCTAAAATAAAAAAAAAAATTATATATAACGATTATTGTATTGTAAATATGAATGAGGTCTTCACGATAGGGTATTTTTTTACACACCAAGTACGGCACCTACTACGCCGTCTAACTAATTCTATAATTCGAGAATTAGGTAGTATTCATTGGTAATATATAATTGTTTGATTGTGATGCTAATTCTCTACTTTTGTTAATCTATCATTGAGGGCTTAACCCAATTAAGGGAGTAGCTAACCTTTAATTGTATTCATAGGGATTATGATAAATTGGGAAAGGAGTCATAATTCTTGTTCATGATTTGATAGACATAGTGCAATTATTGAATCGGGAGATTAATAAGAGGACTATGAAACTTATAATTCTTGGGTCTTAATAATCTAAAATTATATTTCGATTGATCATGGGAGTGACTTTTGAGATATAATTATAGACACTATTTTGTATCTTGGGAGAGAACATTATAGAATTTAGAAGGATTGTTTTTAGCAAAGTACGAGAGATACGCATCACATCAACATTATTGAACCAATTGAAGAAACCTAGTTCTCGGGTTAATTTCCTCATAACTTAGTTTTAACTGCTTATTTTAGTTAAATTTAGTTAGAAACAAATCACCAAATTATTCCTCACACTTCTAGATTATAAGAAATTAAAACCTGAACTTGTATTAACAGTCCTTCCCTGCGAACGAATCACACAAAAATACTATCATCAGTAATTATTTTCTATCTCCAATAAAAATGAATTTAAAAATAATTGGAATCTAAACAAACACTAAATCGTTTAAAATTAATTTTTATGATTCTATTTTGATGTTTATGCCTCGCTCAGTATATTTTAGATTTTCTGCAAATTGCAGATGCTAGCATTGTGTAATACTTTTTCTGTAAAAGTCAAAAGTACGGAGTAGTGACTAAAAGGTACCATATATTCTCATAATTGTGTTTTTACTACACCCTGTCAAATTAATTCTAGCTATCATTTACCATGTCTGATGATTATTTACGCACCTCCTTCTTTCATACTGTGTTGCAGGTCTCTACACAATAGAGTTCCAAAAACGAGGGCTACCCCATGCACATATTCTCCTCTTTCATTGAATAAATTAAAGAATACGCTGTAATATTATGATCAAGAACAATGAGAAGATAATAACGATAGGTTAACATGTAACAGTAAATAAATAAAGAGGGAATAGTAAAAGTTCAAAACCAAATATTTTTTAAAATCGTGTATATAACATCATTGTTTGTTGAGTTTTATTATTTGAAATTTGATATGATGAATTGAAATTTGTGTAAAATGTAACTAAATTTGAATGTTAAAGAATTATAGAGAAAAAAATTAGCAGAAAGAAAACATGTTCAAAATATTATTTAGTTATATTTAATATTGTATTTGCTACTTTTCATATTTATGATATATCTAAGATTATTAAACTTTTTGATATATAATTAGAGTATTATTCATTAATTAAATTTATATTAAATTATTTAAATTAAATTTAAATTAAAATATATTAAATAATGATTATATAAAAAATTATTGTACGCGCTACGCGCGGCATGAAAACATTTTTTAAAATTGTATATATAACATCATTATTTGTTGAGTTTTACTATTTGAAATTTGATATGATGAATTGAAATTTGTGTAAGATGTAACTAAATTTGAATGTTAAAGAATTATAGAGAAAAGAATTAGCAAAAGGAAAACATGTTTCAGTTAAACTCTTAAGTATTAATAATAATATTTTCGAAGATATTGACGACACTTATTTTGTTACATAAAAAAATGCTTTTGAAATCCAATATTGATAAACATTTGTAAAGTTCAACAATGGATAACTAAAAGTAATATTTTTGTATCATTTTTGCTGTCACTGACATTATGAGAGACGTGATTGCTTAGTTTGTTGATAATTTTGTTTGCATGATGAAAAAAAAAAAAAGCAAAATGTAAATGTGATAAGAGATTTGATTGACTTACGCCCGTCTCACAACATACATGCATAATTAATTCCCGTCTCATAACATACATGCATGATTAATTGATTAGTAATGGTATAAGAATTTGTGTAGTTAGAATATTAATTTAATCCAACACGATATAATGAAACACCGAATGTATAACTTTTTCATTGATTTAATCAGTAAAGAAAAATGTTGGATTTGTTCAATTTAATCGAGTTGATCATACCCCATGTGTAAATCGTTCATGTGTAAAAGTAAATTATACAATATTGCTTGTATTTAAATTGTGGATGTTAATTGGAAAATTTATATGCTTCCGTATCTTATCATGATTCTCACGATCACTGATTACGAATTAATCGAAAAGCTAAAATCGTCTATATATTATTGCCGAAAAAAATTGCATCAATTTTGAATACGGATTAGAAATGGACGATATAAATAAGTTTATTTTATCGTTTTACCTTGAAATAATTGTACTTTTAGATGGATAATTAATATTTTATATTAATATAATAATTATAATGTTCTAGTAAAGATTGCAAAATTTTTATACTAAGTATAATATAAAGTGTATTTAATATAAGTTTAATATGTACAATTAATGATTAATTAAAATGCTATAAAATGCAAGAAAATTATTTTAATAAAAAAAATCAAAAATGTGAAAATCAAGAAAAATATTTTGAAACTTCTGAGTGAAAGCCTCTCCGATCTCCTGGTTTATTACGACTCCACAATCATTGATAATAAAGAATGCTTTAGAAGTTCAGGTTAATAACATTTTTTTAAAGCCGACACCCCTCTCATAATATACATTTTCAATAATAGTGTAAAAATTTGTTTAATTAGAATATAATTTTATTTCGACACAATGTAATGAAACAATGGGTGTATAGCTTTTTTATTGATTTTTCTTCCGATAAATGGTTGGATTAGTTAAATTTAATTGATTTGATCATAATTCATGTATAATTTATTCATGCGCAAAATTAAAAATCTGTATGTATTGTTTGTATACAATTCCAAAAATTAAGTAAATATCTTGTACTTCCATAATTTGTTATGACTTTCACAATCGTTGATAATAAAAATTGCTTGAGAAGTTAAGGTCGTCTATCCTATAATCATCCGAAAAGAAAATATAATGATCTTGAATAGGTAATAAAAAATAGCGCAATATAAACAATTGTTAGTCGTCATTTTACCTAAAAATAAACTTAACTGTATATAATTAATATTTAATATTGAAATAAGAATTATAATGTTCAAAGGTTGCTAATTTTTAAACAAATTAAATTGAATAAATTGAATAGATGTTTAATAGGTGTAATTAATGACTAATTAAATTGTCATTAATAGTTATTTAATGAATGAAAAGAATTTTAATAAGAAAAATCAAAAAAACGAAAATTCAAGAAAAATAACTTAAACTGTCCTCGTGCATTTTCGATCTCCTGCCATTATAATATATATAGATATATAGATTGTAATTCAGATGAAAAAGAATTGAAAACTATTGATTTAAACTATATATTTCAAGCACAGTGAGCTTTTTGTGTTCAGAATTCAGACATACACATAAAGGATTAATCTATATTCCACTAAACCTTCGAATTTTGTATTGTTTCTGAATTTCTCTAACAGCAGGTCCTTGTTGGGAAAAATCTAAATGTAATATGTGACATCAAGGGATTATCTTGGTGCAGATAATTCATCAGCTAGAAGGTTGTAAGTTGAATCAGCAATGGTCCAATGAGTAAATGGATTGTGTGTGTTATTGGATTCTTGACGGAACATCTCCTCCTGCCATTTTTCCCACCTCTCAGCCAAGCCATCACCTTCAAGCATTCTAACAACTTCCGACATTTTGGGACGTTCAGTTGGTGAATCTTGTGTGCAGAGCAAAGCTACCTGAAGTAACTCTTCCACCTGCTCAGCTACATAGTTACCCTGCAAATTTGTGTCAACTAACATCTGCAGCTTCTTGTTTACTAGAAGTCCTTTCACCTGAAATTTAAGGGAGAGTTAACAGGAAGTAACAACTTCTTCATCAGTCAACTCTGGAATGTAAAATAGCTCCCATTCGCGTAGCAGAGACGTTCAAAATTAACACCGACACACAGAATTCGTCAGAGTTGTATATTAAAAAATAATCCTACGATGTTGTACAAGAACCAAATGCAGTGCATAAACTAAAATAACACAAAAAGGGTTGGTTTAATGCTTACCCAGCCAAGCAACATCACATCATCATCATTGGCAAGACGAGCAAGATCAAAAGCCCTTCGACCAGTAATGAGCTCAAGTAGCATGATCCCATAACCAAAACAATCAGTCTTCTCTGATGACTTTCCTGTGGATAGATACTCGGGTGCTATGTGTCCGATAGTTCCACGTACAGCAGTAGTAACATGAGTATCCTTGTTGTCCATGAGTTTAGCCAGCCCAAAGTCCCCCACAACTGCTTCAAACTCTTCATCTAATAATATGTTTGCAGCTTTGACATCACGGTGAACGATCTTAGGATTACAATGGCCATGCAGATAAGCAAGTCCTCTTGCAGATCCAAGTGCGATTCTCTGCCTTACTGTCCAATCCAGCGGTGGCTGTGACTCACTTCTCTCTGTTGTAATGCATCGATTAGCTTATTTGAATGCCACTTTGGAACATGTTGTTGATGAAATTAAACTATTTTGTCTAAACCACAAATCCTGTTGCAATATGATAAATGCTGCTGTGGAAGGGAAACCTCTAAGATGTCTATACAAGTGAATCTTTTGCAGTTGATTACAAAAAATCATTGGGTGACCACTTTAATTTCATTTTATATGCTTACTTCACAAGTCATACATCAGTGTTGATATTACGAGAAAACTTGGCACATATCAAAAACATAAACTTTTAATGAACCAGCATCTTTGAAATATAGAAAACATTGTTATAAATTCCAAGAATTCTAAAGTTGCCTATTTGAGGAGCGATACCTCTTAAACACGATGCAACACTTCCGTTTGACATATATGGATAAACAAGCAAGCGCTCCGTTGGTGTCATACAAAAGCCTCGCAACTGAAGTAGATTTCGATGAACAGCCATGCTAATCATCTCAATTTCTGTTTGAAACTGCAATTCCCCTCCTTGTGTCCGTTCTTCTTTGAGTCTTTTTACGGCCACTAGCGTTCCATCAGCTAAGCGACCTTTGTAAACTTTGCCGAAACCACCTCTGCCCAGAATATTTTTTTTACTAAAATTATCTGTTGCAACTTGCAGTTCACGCAGAGGAAACCGCTTGAGTTGCCCTAGATGAACCTCTGTGTCTTCTTCAGCTGCAACAGCAAAAAGTGTGTGAATATCATGCTCCAAAACACTATAACAATCAGCTAATGCTAATTTCAGATACACAAACCTGGTACATTAAAAAATTGATCGTGTCTCTTCTTTTTTGACCACCAAGCAAGCACAATAAAAGAACCAGCAAAGAGTAGCACAACACCAACAGCAACTCCACCGGCAATAGCTCCAGTCCCTATTTTGACAGCTGAAACAACATGCCAATCAAAAAGTGAAATAACATATGAAAAGATTAATCTTTTGTAATTCTCAACTCATCTCATGCCTCAACATTGGTTCCTGAAAATTGGCTAAATTTTGATTCCACAGAATTCGCAAGTACAATTGAGTTGATACTTAATAGCATGCAATTTAGTAAGAATAGGCAACAATTGATCCCAATAAGGCAGTTCCACTTGCTAATATATGAAAGTGTTAGGTTTCTAGAGACTGTGATTCTATCAGGGCACAAAATGTTGACCAAGGGATTATGGATTTCTTTTCCGTTGTAAGAATGTATTTTTGTTCCCAAGTGAATTAATAATAAACTTAGAATGCTGTGCAGGGGAATAAACCTCAAGGGGTAGCATAAGTGGCAGAACATATAAGAATACCTAAAGATTGCTAGGTTAAAAATATTAGTTACTATGTCAGACATTTCATCAGCACATGAGCACAATCAAGAAATACAGAGGAACATTATTACAATTAAAGGAAGAAGATATTAGAATGCAACATTCTAGGTACCGCTCAATGTCTATAATGAAAAAAGACAATATCCAAACCTTGAGGAGATGCAGATGGACGTAAAGATGGGGGAGAAACCGGAGCAGTGACGAGATCATCGTTACCAGCAAAACTGAAAGCCAGATAGGTGCAATTAGCAAAATATATTAGATTTATCATAAACACTACCCCACAGAAAGTATAACTAGAGATGTGCCTGATGGGAGTAAAAAGGCTGAAGGATCCATTGACTGGAACTAGTCCTCTTAAACGATTGTGCGAAAGATCACTGCATTTCACATGACCAGATGCTAGCATATCATTAAGCTCTTGTCAGGATATCATGGAGTAATTAATACTGACCAAAAGATCAATTGATACTTACAGGACTTCCAGTGACGAGATTGTTGTCAAAGAATAAGGTATAGTTCCTGTCAAAGTGTTGTTGTTCAGTCTCCTATCCTTGCAAAGTCGGGTAAACAGATCAGCCACATTTATGCCTCATATATCAATGAAGTAGCTATCTATATACAAAATTTCTCAGAACAAATCATATTGATTCTCTTTCAATAAAAATTTTTAATCAAAAAAAGAAGTTCTTCTTGGCATTTATTGTAAGTTTCAGACTTAGGTTGCCCTGGACATAACAAAAAATCTGTATGATGATCACTTTGTACAAGAAGTAGTTGAAAAAAGAATAACTATAAATAAACTGATATGTTGTAAGATGTTTGAAGTGTACAGGAATCGCAGATTCTGAAGTTTCCTTAACGTGTCTGGAATCGGACCATTCAATTTGTTTTGGTAAAGATCCAAGCTGAGCAAGTTCGTTAAGTTCCCCAACTCATCAGGAATTCTTCCACTTATGTTGTTAGCATAAAGTTCCCTGTCACGAAAGAAGCCACCCAAAAACATTTGAGCAAGCATATTAAACAGATTGCATCTGCAAGCATATTACTTATCAATAAAGGGAATTATGAGTGTTTAATTATTCATGCTAGAAGTTTACCATAGAGGGCACTCTATTTAATTGCACACAAGAAGCACAACTTACAAGTACTGCAAATTTGAAAGCTGACCAAGCTGCGAAACCAGTTGACCAGATAGGTTTGCATTTCCAAGATCGCTACAATAGACAAAAGCAAAACTTATGTTGATGTCACAATGTGAATTAGATACCCAAAAAATTGCAAAAACACAATAGCAAGCTACTCTAAAGTGTGACTGTGTGTCTTACACTCTTATAACACCTTTCTCATTGTTGCAAGTAACATGAAACCAAGTACAAGGATCTGCAATTGCATCCCAACTTTGCAGAACATTGTTAGGATCCTCCAACTTATTCTTCAGTTCATACAACACATCACCTGTCTTACGGAACAGAATCAATGCATCAAAGTGTAGAAATCTGGAAGATTTTGTAGCGAGAGACCATACAAATATTTTTAAGTAAGTGATTTCGTTTCACTAGTAGTTATTAATCAACTCTAAACATCTAACAACACAGAATTCATACATGAACTCAATTCACCCAGGTTTGTCATAATTGTGTTTGTCTAACCAAAAGAAAAATACAGCCGAAAATTTCTCTCAAATAAAACGATAAGCATAGAATTTGTAGAACATTCGACGTTGGCACTTAAACGCAGACAATTATTCCTAAACACACTGCTAATGCAGACTAAAGTATAGAATCACTTTTTCTTTCAAAAAATAGAGTATAGAATCGCTTTGGCCTTCAGGTTTTCTACTTAAACAGTCTTGGATTTATTGCTCTACAATATAATACTGGATCATTAAAAAGAGAAACCGAATATGCAGGCGGCAATGAAGTCGAAATGCATCAAGTAATACTCAAATTCGCATTTGAAAATCATTTACAAAAGGGTTTTGTCAAAATTGTAGCTCATGTACCTTCAGCAGTGCCAGAAACAACTGAGAACTGATTAAGCACCAGAAGGAAGCAGAAAACAGAAGAAATCCACAAAACCAGCTGATCTATCACCATTTACGAAAACTTAGATTACAATATACACATGATCATCTGCTCATGTTCATGATATATCCAACAAAAAAGTCAAAAATAACACGCATACATTCTATGCAATCGTTCATGATTGCAAGTCGTTGCATCCTGCATGTAGTCAATGGTCCTTTGTGAGTTTAATACTACTATTATGGATTCTGCATTTTCCATAATTTGACCTTTCTACTTTTTAAATAAATTTATCAAAAACTCAACTAGTATCTGTTAGTCATTTATAGTATCATGTATAAAATATATTATCGTATTCTTTTTTTTTTCAAATTTTTGTTTCTTTGAATAAAATTTTTTTAATGTGGAAAAAGAAAATTTTGAAAAAATAATTTGGAACTATATCTTATTTGTATTTAAAAATGTGTGTTGAAAAGCAGGTGGTCGATAATAATTTGGAGTACAATATTGCTATCTCATATCATTAATATGCAAATTATTTAACTTTCTACAAATATTTATAATTGAACAGCTAAAATTAATAAATATAATAATTTTGAGAAAACAATGGAGTGTTTGTCATTTCTTATTTTTTATATATATATATATAAACAAAAATAATTTTTTTTTGACAAGAACAAAAATAAATAATTATGTTGAAAAAAATACACATTTATTTACTTTTTCATGAAGTAACTGAAAACGATGATGAAGATAACAAATGAGAGGGAAAATTAAACGAACCAGGACCAGTGAAACTCAACTCACCCAACGTTGTAAATGATAAGTCCAAGAACACAATCATCTAATCTCAAGTAGTGTAATAATAATAATGGTGGCATGTCTTTCATGCTTCCCAGAATCACTACCAAAAAAAACCACAATCTTTACTTGTGAAGATGCCATTTCTTTAATACACACATGTCAAGATTTCAAACACTTAAAACAGATTCATGGCAAGTTAATCTACACTGGTCTATCTCAAGACCAAGGCGTGGTGACTAATTTGCTCAGATATTGTTCTTCTTATGGGAAAATGGAGTATGCACGCTATGTGTTTGATAGAATGTCTAGCAGACCCACAACTTTTATGTGGAATGTTATGATTAGAGGGTTTGCTGTAAATGGTAAGGGGAATGATGCTGTGGGGTTTTATAATCGAATGGTGAGGGAAGGAGTGGAGTTTGATAAGTTTACGTTTCCGTTTGTTGTGAAGGCGTGTGAGGGTTTAGAGAAAGGGAAAGAGGTGCATATGATGGCGGTGAAATGTGGGTTTGATCGGGATTTGTATTTTCAGAATTGTTTGATGGATTTTTATTTTAAGTACGGTGAGGTTTGTTATGGGAGGAAGGTTTTTGATAAGATGCGTGTGAGGAATGTGGTGTCGTGGACGACTGTGATTGCAGGGTATGTGGTGTGTAAGGAATTGGATGTTGCTAGGGTTTTGTTTGAGGAAATGCCGGTAAGGAATGTGGTTTCTTGGACGGTGATTATTGATGGGTGTGCGAGGAATGGGAGGCCGCAAGAGGCATTTGATTTGTTTTGGAGAATGCAGTTAGAGAATGTGAAGCCGAATGAATTTACGTTGGTTAGTTTGTTGATAGCTTGTACGGAGTTAGGGAGCTTGAAGTTGGGTACTTGGGTTCATGACTTTGCTTTGAAGTGTGGTTTTAAACTTGGAACTTATCTTGGCACTGCTCTTATAGACATGTATAGTAAATGTGGTAGTTTGGAGGATGCCAAGAAGGTGTTTAATGAAATGGATAGGAAGAGCTTAGCAACATGGAATTCAATGATTACTAGTTTGGGCGTCCATGGGTGTGGAGAGGAAGCCCTTTCCCTGTTTACAGATATGGAGTTGGCTAATGTACAGCCGGATGCAATCACTTTTGTAGGTGTTTTAAGTGCATGTATACATTTAAATAATGTAGAAATTGGTGTGAAGCTATTCGATTATATGAAGGAGCGTTATGGTATAGAACCAATTGAAGAACATTACTCTTGCTTGCTTGAGTTACATAACCGTGAAAGCATGATGGAAGAAGCTTATTTGAATGAGTAATGCGGTGAATAGCTTATTATTATGTCACTATTAGATGCTTTCAGATGACCTTTCTCACAAGAGAAAAGATACCACCAGCTTTACTAGATGTGAATAGCAAAAAGTTCGACACCTGATAAAAACAACCAGCTTATGAAGTACGTGATGACGGTGGACAATTTATTACTCGAGCAGGTATCTTATAGCTGATGTTTGTTGAGGCTTGTAAATCTGTAGTCAAATCATATAAATTACAGCATATTCTTTTAAAATTATATACAATGAACATTCAAGTACCTTGTGTGTTTTATTTAAGTACATCTATTGTAGATATTGCATCTGCTTATATTGTAGATTCAGTTCCATTTTGTTCATTGTATCTAACACTTAGCTATGAGTCAAAATCAAATGCAATTTGTTTATTAACTCATAAATGAGAAGATGTCTTCGGCTTTTTTCTTCTTTTTCCTTTTATAGACTATTAGACCTAGATGTCTAACCCTGTTATAACTTGTGAGCTATAATTCATGAGTTTCAAAAAGAAAAGACAGTACTTTATAGATAAAGATATAGTGAAACCTAGGATGAGACAGACTTACTAAAGTGATATATCAATTTGTCAGTTTGGAGTTATGCAACACATTATCTAATGGGGTACTGAGAAGTGAGAACATAGATTATCTGCACTTGGAGATCGACATTCTGTTGAGGAATGCCATAATGGTAGCTTCATTGTCCTTACTCATTTGGTCCAACCCTTTCTGCACCTTGTTGGGGCCTCGAACTTATGCAGGCCAGATTTTAGTTATATCATATTTTATTATTAGTATGTAAACATACAAGTGCTAGTAATAATGTGTAAACTCTTATAGCAATCAGTATTGTGTTTAGAACTGTTTTCTCTCTTATGTGGTCACCGCTGCCGCATATGCAGAAAAATAGGGAGCGGGGAAGGAGGAATAGCCGTTTTACTTAAACATACAAGTATGTTAGCAATGATTTGTAAACTCTTATAATAATCAGTATTGCCTTTAGAACTGTATTATTTATGTAGATGATGTATAATAATCTGTTATTAGTTGCTCTTCTCTTTCTATTGTACTAGGGAGACTATTATTCTTACCAAAAGTTTAGATAACTGAAAAAAAATTGATTTGAAGAAGAGTAGTGAATTGACATGTATATATGTTGAAAAGATATCAGGAACATGTTGACGTTTAAGATAGATTATTATTGGAGAAGGTAAAAATGTGACTTGTTGTAGGAACACAAGAAAAGCATATTTTTTAGCTTCACTCTTTAAACTTGCATCTTACTTTAACAGTTACTGTAAGTTTGCTATATGCTTACTCTTCATTTTTGGCACATTATTTTACTTTTTCTGACCCAAAAAGTTTACTTTTTCTCCTCAAAGATATCATTTGAGGTATTACAAATGTACAATTGTACATCATAAACAAAACAATCTTCTTTCTTTCTCTTCACTCTTTTATTATTCACATAAACAAGAAAGGAATCTAGCTTACATTTTTAAATGGTTTTTTCCCGTATTATCCTTCTTCTAACACTATAAATGTTGGACCTGGCCACCTGGGACTTTTTATTTCGTTCTCTACTTTTGCTCATAGTTGCAACAATAAATTAAGCAGTTCAGCTCTATAATTGTTCATCATTGTGAGGATTCAGGTAAGCAGTTTGATTTATGTTTGTTGGTATGCTCGTAGCAAGTAGTTTGTTAGGTATTACTGCAGAAGTACCGAGATTGTGCTAAAAAAACTTAGGTTAAAAAATTGGTTGAATCAGTTAAATGTGTTACAACTTTCATCGTACTGTGCTCTCCAAAGAGCAACTCTTCTCAAAATCTCACTCAAATGTATCTGAGTCTCCTATAACAACTGATACTTCCGTTTCAGCCACTAATATATTCTCTGCTTCTGGTTATTAGTTGGAGTTCTTGGATTTAATAATTCAAAAAAAAGAAAGTAATATTTGACATATGCAGTGGATAATGTGCCTCTAATATGTACAGGAGGAAATGGCAGTGGAGTACATCAAACGATTTCTTCAACTACTTAAGTGCATTTGGCAACAAAGAGGCATTGGTTTCAGAAGAAAAGGATACAGTGCGGAGCTTGAAGCAATGAATGAACATCCAGTGAAGGCATTTGGATGGGCAAGCAGAGAACAAGCTGGTTTGCTTTCTCCATTCAAGTTCTCCAGAAGGGCTACTGGCATCAAAGACGTGACATTCAAGGTGTTGTATTGCGGAATCTGTCATACTGATCTTCATATGGTAAAAAATGAGTGGGGATCATCCAAATATCCTCTCGTTCCAGGTCATGAGATTGTTGGGATAGTAACAAAAGTCGGTAAAAAGGTTCAGAAATGCAAGGTCGGGGACAAAGTAGGCGTTGGATGTATGGTTGGATCATGCAGAACATGTGCTGATTGTAAGAACAATCTTGAGAATTACTGTTCTAAAATGATTCTCACTTATGGCTCAACTTATTTGGATGGATCCACCACTTATGGAGGTTACTCTGATAATATGGTTGTAGACGAGCACTTTGTGATTCGCTGGCCTGACAGTCTGCCTCTTGATTCTGGTTCTCCGCTTCTATGTGCCGGTATTACAACTTACAGCCCTTTGAAATATTTTGGACTTAATAAGCCTGGAATGCATATTGGTGTTGTGGGTTTGGGTGGTTTAGGCCATCTAGCTGTGAAATTTGCCAAGGCTTTTGGCGCTAAAGTGACGGTGATCAGTACCTCCCCCAGCAAACAGAAAGAAGCCATTGAGAATCTGGGTGCTGATTCATTTTTAGTTAGTCGAAACGGGGAACAAATGGAGGCGGCAAAGGGGACAATGGATGGGATTCTTGATACTGTTTCTGCTGTGCATCCATTGTTCCCATTGCTTGAGCTGTTGAAGAATCATGGAAAGCTTGTACTAGTTGGGGTACCTGCTACACCTCTTGAGTTACCGGTGTATCCTCTGATCTCGGGAAGGAAGATAGTGGCTGGAAGTGGAATCGGTGGCTTAAAGGAGACGCAGGAAATGATTGACTTTGCAGCAAAGCACAAGATAACTGCCGAAGTTGAGGTTGTTTCAATGGATTATGTGAATACAGCAATGGAGCGGCTGGCGAAAGGTGATGTTAAGTATCGTTTTGTTATTGATGTTGGGAACACTTTGAAAGCAAACAGTTCAGATTCCTGATATAGTTGGCCATGAAGTGCTCCTAGTGAGTTTGTCTTAATTCTGTATTATAAGTATTCAAAAAAAAAAAAAAAAACTGTTGTCTGAAAAGTTCTGTTTCTGGTGGTGAGCTATCCATGTCTATGATGTATAAATTGAAGTATTGTTGCTATCCAGGTCTATGTTGTAGTAACCTTGAACTATTATCGAAAGTACATGAAAAAAAAATATATATGTTAGCTACAGTCTACACTCCTTCCAGTTTTTCTACAGACTTGTGCTCATGATCTGGTGATGTGCTATTCATGTCGATGTTGTAATAACCTTGAACTATTATTGAAGTACACGAATTACTTTCCGGTGTTCCTACAGACTTGTGCTCATCGACCATGGTGTTGAAATGTTATTTTTAAATACTCTACTAGTACTTGCTACATGTAAGATGTATCACTGGATATACAAGAATCTGATATGTTAACAATTCTATCTCCAAACAAATACTACATTGATGGGAACACAAATCATGAACTATGATATCGATTTAGCCAAGTGTAATGACTACAACAAACTGTTACATAATTTGAACTTCACAAAGCGGTATCGTATACACTAAGGTCCAAATTTTAGAATCTGGGTTGTTAACATGTAACATAATAGATAGCAAGGCCAAACTCTGGCTCCTACAAAATAAGGAATGCCAGTAGAATTGGAGGATACTCTGGAAAAGAGCCTGAAGTCTTATGGTCTAACCTTCTCAAGATTTTCTGAGACTATCTTCATCCTTGGTCGAATTTCAGGGTCCTCGTCAGTACATGCAAGAGCTACATGAAATACTGCCAGTACTTCCTTCTTGGCATGCACTTCTTTCAGCAATAATGGATCTACCATATCTGTTAGTGGGTTTTCATCATCAGACCCTTTCTTTGCCCATCTCACTAGATTAAGAACCTCAGCAGAAGTGGATGCAGCTGCAGATGGAAGCTCCGAAGACTTTCCTGTTAAAAGTTCAAGCAAGACAACTCCAAATGAGTAGACATCCCATTTTTGGGTAGGTTGGTTACTGGAAAACTGAGCCTCTGGTGCTCGATAGTTTTTAGCTTGCTCCGAATTAAGTGACTTCATGTAGGGAAATGCTCCACCAATCAAGCCACCAGTGGAGGGGTTGTTTCCAGTTATTTCAATCAGCCGGTTGAGACCAAAATCAGAGATGTAAGGCTGGAATTCATTGTCAAGGAGGATGTTAGATGGTTTGATGTTTCCATGGACAAATTTTCTTGGACTACATTCATGGAGGTAGGCCAATCCCCTGGCAACGCCTTTCGCAATCCTTAGCCTGGTTGGCCAAGAGAGGCTTAGTGATGGCTGACCATATCTTCCTGTCAATAATATTACACGGTTAGTTTTTGGTTGATGCAAAATGTAATCACATCTAAATCACTAAATGAACAAAAAAGGAAATTCTTCATGATGAGGGCCAACATAAATTTTACTTCAAGAATAACCTCATGGAAGCATAATGATAATTTTACTTGATTGAGAGGCATTACCACCTTTTTTTTATCTCTTATATCTCTAAACAGACTTCTAGGGTCTCCATATACAAAATGCAAGCAACCATCTTGGCTTTCTAAAAATTGTACATGCAACATTGTAACACTTGAGTGGTCTACTGAACTCAACTATACGATCTCTTCAGAGACATGAATCAAATTAAAGCTAACATTAATATACTTGGAAATTCATAACATCAATATGAGGAACAAATAACAACTAATTCATGAACAGAAGAACATACCATGCAGAACAGAAACCAAGTTGCCATTGCAAATAAAATCACTGATGACAAGTTTCTCATCTGGTGCCCAATAATATGCTCTCAACTTTACAACATTCGGATGCTTCACTCTCCCGATAGACTGAATCTCTGCCACAAACTCCTTGTGCCTCTCTTCGCCGCCTTCTCCCAACCTCCTAACTGCCACAGGCACACCACTGCCTAACACAACCTTATACACAATTCCCAGTCTACTCTTCCCCAACACATAAGCTGATGCTCTCAAAAGCTCATCCAGTTCTATACTAAACCCTTTATCAATAGCCACAAGATCTCCTTCTCCTCCACCTCCTTTTTCTGACTCAGCTTCTGAATCACTACCACTCGAGAACCCACCAAAAATGCAAGGAAAAGAGCACAAAGAATTTCTCTCATTACCACCAAGTTTCCCATTTCTAGTGCAGCTACAACCATGACAATTCCGCTTCTTCCAATACACAAAAATAATAACTAATCCAATAAAAGCCACTCCCACCGCATCAGCTAACGAAATCAATACGATCAAACCAAAGCTTACTCCTTTTTCCCCATTCTCATCATCACTCCATGGCGAAAAACTCTGATCTCCCGATGAATTTTCAGCACTAATACTTTCATCATCACAAGTTTTCCGTAATGGAAAACCACATAAATATGGATTATTTAAAAATGCCTTCTGACCTTGATTCGAAAAAGATCCTATTTTCGGTATTTCACCACTCAATTCATTACTCCTAAGATCAAAATTCACTGTTAATGGTAAATTACCTAAAGATTTTGGAATATTGCCCGAGAAATTATTAAAAGACATATTTAAGGTTCCTGACAGCGATTTTAACTCACCTATATCTTCCGGAATTTTTCCAGTAAAATAATTCTCCGAGAGATCTAGCTGAACTAAGCTCACCAGCTCCGGGAATATTCCGGGTGGAATCTCTCCAGAAAACTCATTTCCGGCAAGAATCAGCTGCTGTAATTTCCCGCATTTTCTCAATTCTTTCGGGAGTGAACCAGAAATTCGATTATTCGAAAGATCAAGTCTCTGAAGCATCGGAAGAGTGCAAATTCCCGGAGGCAAATTTCCGGATAACTTGTTACTACGTAGAATAATACTATGCAGCGACGTTGCATTAAAGAGTTGATCAGGAACAGAACCATAAAAATTGTTCCCGCCAAAATTGATTCGCCGGAGATAAGCCAGTGATCCCAGCTCCGACGGAATGTAGCCGGAAATGTTCATGCCGGAGATGGAAATTCCGACAATATGTGATTCACCAGAAATGTTGGAGCAGGAAATGCCAGTCCAGTTACATGCATCAGAGTCTTTCTCATTCCAATCGGAGAAAATAGTGTTGCCATTGTCGATAGCGGATTTTAGTGACAGGAGTGTAATGCCATCAGAGGAAAGCGAGTTTGCGAAATGAAAGCAATGGAGATGAACTAACACAATCATGTAGAGAACAACAGAGTGTTTGATCATTGTGCTAATATGTTTTAACAATAAATTTTAAAATAAATGAGTGTGTGCTAAGATATAAAATGAATGGTTAATTTTAGTGAGTTCTTAAGACAAGCTTTTAAGCTAGGACACTCAAATAATATGTGTGTGTGTGTGTGGTGGAGGATGGTGGTGGTGGAGATTTTTGTAGGTGAAAGGGAGATTAGTTAGTTGGAGTGGGAGTTGGTTATTTATGAGAGAAAGACAAACTCTTTATATGGTGGTTAAGTTTTGAATTATTTACCCTCCAAATTTTATTTTATTTTATTTTAAATCAATTTAGGGTAATTAGATGTGTTGTTATGCCAACAACATGTTGGTGCAGTGGTTGAGCCACTGGCCTCCTTTGAAGGAGGTCAGGGGTTCGACTCCTGCGTGTGCGTGAGTTTCTTAGTTTGTATTAGGTTTCCTTTCTGTATTTGTATTTCTGTATTTGTAATGGCCGGGGGTCCTTCGGAAACAGCCTCCCTATTGTATAGGGGCATGGTCTGCGTACAGCTACCCTCCTCAGACACCACTTTGAGTGGTATTATAACTGAGTAAGCTAAGTTTTTAGATGTGATTCATATGTTATAGTAGAAAGGTGTGTGTTGATGCACAATACAGCAACATGGTTTTGCCAGAGTGTGTCATGAAAGTATTGTAATTGCTTCTAATACACTTTTGATTGGCTCTTACATAAACTAGGCTTTAATTATCTACTAGGATAATGATGTAGATTAAGAGCTTTAGTTTGTTAAGAATGATTGTATACAATGGTGGTTTCTTAATTCATACGGCTTTTATCTTTGCATAATCAATTTGAATTCCTTAGCTGGTTTAGGTTCTTTTTCAGGGTTCAGTTTCACAACATTGAGTTATAATGAAGATTATGGTATCTTAAATCTTAATGAAGATGATTACTACATTTAAGTTTCAATTATGAAAACATACTTCCAAGCTAAATACACCAGAAGGAGAAAGGACATAGTAGCACGTCATTTCTGGCAGTATCATTCGTTTATCCACCTCAGGATGTACTGCCCTTGTTTATCCACCACAGAAAGTATTGCATTCCTGCCGTCACGGCGTCACATTGATCCCAAAGTCTTATGTTCTAGCAGCGACAGCAACCTAACAGGACTGCTTCTAAGTTCTAACGGTATTAATTACTTGGGAAACATCTAACCAGGTATCTATGCTACTGCTCTACAATAAATTCAAATGAAAAAACAGAGATGGGGGTAGCTAAGATACTTCTCCACAGTACTTTCATATAAAAACCAGGTAACAGAACTCCACAATACCTTCTATTGGATATTCAGTGACCAAATACTGTAAAGATTGCAATACTGCCTCGTAATATTAGTTACTGAAGATAACATGGTAACTACCATTCTCACACAGAAGAGAGTTATCATAAATTTTCCAAGACAACTTAAAACATTAAGTTCCACCACTGGAACCATAACAATTGCAAAGACGTAGCAAATAAGATAGATACTAATTCAAGTTGTACGACAGCAGTGCCACATAAATTTAGTTCAAGGTTACGTTGTTTAGAACTAGTACAAATAAACTCAGTTACATCAAAGATCTAACAATCATTCAACATTGAAGCAAAAAGTTACATGCATGCAATCTCTTAAGCACCAGAAACTTCGGCCATTTCCTGTTCAACGACAGCTGGTTCAACAGGATAGTACTTGTAGTGCAATTCTCCAACATCATCACCAGACAATTTCTTCCATCCATCAGGGCCAACATAATAAACTGACAAATAGCATAAAAAATTAGACAAATACTTGTGTTTCAGTGATAGAAAACAATAAAAACAGAAACAAACTACTAAACTAGAGCTGAGTGAGGGAAAGTCAGAGCTTACCGCTAGCAGTACCACCACTGGCTCCATCACGAAATGTTGCATGATAAATAGATCGCCGAGCCAATTCTGCAGCCTCTTCGATTGTCATGTCATAGCGGTACCTAGCGAAGTGATTACCAAAAAGAGTAGTACATTGTAAAATAACAGAAAATTGCTGCATTCGAAACAGGACTTGCAGTTTAGGGAATGATCACCAGAAAAATGTGAAGACAGTAAAGAATATGGCAGTTCAACTAGAGACTAACAAAATTAAGGGTAACTAACAAACATAGCCGCATCATCAACACCCATTCAAAACAACAATACTAAGGACTAAGGTAGCATGTCATATTTGGCCATGTGAATGGGGCACGAGATACATAAGGCAACTAACAAAATGGAAACAAAGATAACAACAATTAACAAGTAATCTTTTTCCCTTTTCGACCCGTACAACAAGCAGTCAAAACCATAACAAAATTACACGTTGCAGTTACAAATCATACACAAAATTACAAGTTGCAGCATGATGCATACCCGCTATCCAGTACACCATAAGCATATGGCGAGCCAGATCCAACAGAGAATCTATTTCCCTTGAGCCGTCCTCCTTCACTGTCCACATAATAAAGACCAGGGCCCTATACAGTATAAACCAACAAATAACAGGCAATAAGTTACCTGCCACATTATAAATATCACATTCACAGTTGAACAATTAATCATCATTACCTTTTCATCCCAACCTGCAATCATTGTTCCAACTGACAAACCCATACCACGATAGGAATACAGAATATTTGCCAGCAATTTTGAAGCACCAGTAACCGAAATTCTTCGCTTATTTGCCAATTCATGCAAACGGCACTGTAATACAATCAACTAATCATTAGCACTTGATGCAAGATAACCAAAGGTTAACAAAATAACAAATCAGTTTCTTATCAAAACACGGGGGTCTTCACCTCATTACATTCTTTAACTCTTAAGTAGAAGTCCTAACAGAATTTTGGTGAACTTCATCAATGACAGTATGGCAGTACGATAATAAAGTCTTAACAACACAACTAAGTTAAGCTCTCTTTTCCTCCAGGTGTGTGTTTACGTGCACACAAGATTATACCATCATTGTACACCTAGGAAACAGCTAATAACATGTGATTTAAACTTGTTTAATAGTAGTATTATAATACTGTGAAAATCACTTTTTATACAAGCCAAGTCAATACATCTCTTATATATAAATATAGCAAAATGAGTGTCTAGCTAGAGTGGCCACACCTTTAAATTTCAGAACATCACAGCTTGAGTTCAGAGAAGTCAAAATTATTTGGTTTGGACCAAGTTTAGTTCATGAAATATGTATATCTTAATCAAAGCATTTCGTCCTCGTAATGGACAATATCCATGGTCTCCCGCGAACCTTTTAATTCTCAGCGTGTGTGTCTGCGTATCTGCAGTTTCTGAGGTTGTGACAAAATGTATGTGCATATAATTTCAGCAGTTTCGACAATTAGATGTGGGCTCAAAGTCAAAGTTCCCCAAACTTCACAACATCGTCACAAATTCCTCTGACCTACAAAGCTATTTACACCTTGAATACATTACCTTAATACCCAGATTTCTGTGCCAAAATTGGCAATCAGCAGCACCTCCAGCCATAGTACCAAGCATGTGGGGATTTATTTCAATAATTTTCTTCACCGACTGTGATGCTGTCAAGACAGAAGACATATAGTGTCAATGCCACATGAGTTGTATTTTAATAAAACTACATGCACACAAATGCATATAAAATAAATTTTACAACAGCCCTCATGATTAAAGTTTTGCTTTATAATATTTTAACACCGACTAAAAGTAGAACACATCCTATCCTATGCTCAAAAATTGGAAATACTTAACAATCCAGCAGAAATGTTACATGCACATCAATATATATCAAATAGAGTTTACAATGGCAATCGTGATATTATTTTCAGACCGACTAAAAGTAGTATATATCCTATGTTCAAATAACTGAAAGTGCTACACAATCCAGTTGAGAAATACATACAGATATAGCCTCCCATGCTAGCACGGGAGTCAGCAGCAACGATGACACCCTCCTTAAATATAAAAGCTAGTGTAGTCGTCCCCTTTGCTGGCTTAACCATTTGGACAGCCTCCTTCTGAAACCCATCAAACTACAGCAAAAAAAAACAACGTAAGCAACAATTCCATAATGATACAATTTTTCAAATGTGAATTGAAAAAAAAAAAAAAAAAAAACCAAACTCACGTCAAGTGTGTCGGGCAGCTGGAACGAGGGAGTGTCTGCAAAACTACCACACACGTCGGAGTCTGCACCGCCGAATGAAGCAGAAGACTCAAGTCCGCTAAAATCAATCTTCATTTGTAACCTATATTACACAAATATGTCAAAACCTTCTGCTGTTGTTTTCTTTAATACAAAACATATATACATCAACAACACAAACAAAAATACGAAACCTATTATCATATGCATTCATATTATCATCCACAAGATGTATAGAAACCTCTGACATAAACAAAAATCAGAGCAGCAGGTATAATCACTACAGAAAGCATATCATTATATCACAACACAAACAAGTATCATCTCTTAATAATCAATTATTTCAAGAATGACAAATCGTCTCGTATATTGTTACCGTAATAATTCAATCCTACAACTAAAAATTACAACCAGCAGTCCAAAATCATCAAGCAAACACACACAACATACATATACAATATATCGAAACCTTTAACATAAACAAAAATATGTTCATCAGGTCCAATCACTTCCGAAATCACATTCCTAAATCACAACCACAAACAAGCATCACCTCTTCGTATTTAATCACTTCAAAATGATGAATCATTTAATATATTGCTTGCTACCGTAAAATTTGATCTATAAAACTAAATACAGAACAAGCAGCCCAAAATCATCAAGCAAACACACACAGCATACATATACAAATATATCGAAACCTTTAACATAAACAAAAACACGTGCATCACGTCCAATCACTTCCGAAATCACATTACTAAATCACAACAACAAACACACATCAGCTCTTCGTATTAAATTAGTCTAAAAAATGACTAATCATCTCGTATATCGCCACCGTAACAGTTCAATCCTACAACTAAAACAGACAACCAGCAGTCCAAAATCATCAAACACACACACACACACACGACATACATTCACAATATATTTTACTAAAATCACAACCCTAACTTCAAACGCACAAACCCTAATTTCATTCAATACAACATCAAAATAAAACCAAATAAAGCATTAATAACAAAATCAAAGCACACAATCACTAAAAGAAGCTACTAGAATCGAATCGGATCAGCTAAATTAATTATTTTACATTATTAATCGAAAAAAAACAAATAGATCCACAAAGTATCGTGTAAAATTATCGATTGAACACTTAAATTTATGAATTAGACAAGAATAATAAGAGATTGTACCTGAATTAAAGATATTTTTGAAGCAGACGATTTGATGTATGTATGTAAGTATTGTTGTATGTATTGGTCAGATGAATTTGTAACACGATGTCTTGAGTAACAATTCTGTACTCGACTGGACTATTTGGGGGAGTTACTTATGGGCCTATCTCATTTAAGCTATTGGGCTTTCTTGGGTACAGTTATTGACCTTTACTTTTATCCAAGACCATCTCTATTTTTATCTGTTAACATTAGTTTTTATTATTTATTTATATATTTTGATAAAATCTATTCACGTTATTTATTTATTGAGGGAAGATCTATTCACATTATTGATCTTGCAGTTATCCCTCAATTTAGTCTATAGATTTTTTTTTTTTTTTTGCCATAAAGATGAACTTGCATTAAAACTTCAAATCATTCAACAATACATGCGATAAATCTGGGTAGGCATACCCCCCATACCAAATACGATCAGCTATAGAACTAGATTGTCTCGCTATAAAGTGAGCGACCTTGTTCGCAGATCGTTTTACAAAACTTAACGTTATTTGACGTTCTTTTAGTAAAAGTAACAAGCTTCTACACTCTTCAACCACTCTACCCAAATAAGATAGGCTGATTGTAGGGCATCGAATTGCTTGTACCAAGGCTAGGCAATCTGTTTCCAGATCAACTGCTTGCCATCCTCTCTCTTTCACCCAACTCAATGCTTCCCGGACACCAATTGCTTCTGCCAACACTGGTTCCACCGTGCCTTGTTTGCATCTTGAGACAGCCTCAACCAATTCACCACGATGATTACGAGCTATGAATGCATAACTAAACCTTCTGGATTCGTCAAAGATTGCAGCATCAGTATTGATTTTAACCTTACCTTCAGTTGGCAATTCCCAGTGCTCCTTTCCATCCGCTTGAGTCATGAACCCAAGATAATTATCGAATGTTTTATCTTGTGCACTCTTCCACTGGTTAAAACATAGATGTGCTGATACTACCACCTCTGCAGGTTCCATACCCTTTTGATTCCATATGATTTCATTACGATTCTTCCACATTGCCCATATAACCATAAACACCTTTTGAAGCTCCTCTGTTGAACATTTCTGGAGTAATGCTCCTAACCACTGATGGAAGCTTCCTGAATCTCTGATGCCCTGTGTGAAACTCAACTGTTGCCAACAAGCTTTAGCAAATGGACAGAGAATGAAGGCATGAAGAGTATCTTCTTGAGCTCCGTTACACACTGGGCACATGCTGTTTACTTCCACTTTTCTCCTAAGTAACTGTTCTTTAGTTGGTAATGCATCTGTTAGAGCTCTCCAGACACATATCTTGACTTTTGCAGGGATTTTCAAATTCCATAATTTGCGCCAAAGACCAGAATTCGAACTTGACTCGCTTGCATTAGAACTGTCCTGAATGGATATATAAGCACTTTTTACCGTATACATGCCCATCTTTTCCTTACTCCAATACCAAGAATCTGAATCAGAACTACTAATAGGAATGGCAGCTATTATACTTGCTTCTCTCTCGTCAAAAATGTCCGCTAACACCTCCATATCCCACTCACTTTGACCTGTGATCATCAACGAAGACATATTGTTTCCCTGAAGAGATTGATGAGCTGAGTGTACTAAATGATCATCTTGATTAGGTAACCATGGATCACGAATAATATCAGTACTGGCTCCATCACCTATTCTACGAACGGCTCCTGATTTTAGTAACACTTGAGCTTCAAGGATGCTCCTCCAAACATACGAGGGGTTATTACCAATCTTAGCATTTAGGAAGGAACAATGAGGATAGTATCGAGCTTTATACAATCGACTTACTAACGCATCCTCGTTAGTTACAAGGCGCCAGGCTTGCTTACCTAGCAAGGCTACATTGAAATCATGCAATTTGCGAAAACCTAACCCACCTTGTGATTTCCTTTTGCACATTGAGTCCCAACTTCTCCAGTGAATCCCTCTGTTATTACTTGACGATCTCCAGAAAAACTTAGACATTAGCCCCTCCATTTCTGTGCACATTTTCTGAGGCAAGAGAAAAATGCTCATAGCATAATTTGGACCCGCTTGTGCCACTGACTTGATCAAAATCTCCTTCCCTCCCTTCGAAAGAAGCTTCTTATCCCATCCCTGAATTTGATCCCTCATTCGATCCTTTAGATAGCCAAACACAGCCGTTTTATTTCTGTTAATGGTATTTGGGAGGCCCAAATACTTAGTCTGCTCATCCGCCTCATGAAAACAAAGTAAATTGCAAATGGAATGTCTAACCTCCTGGTGGGTATTTCGACTGAAGAAAACAGAAGATTTTTCAACATTGATCTTCTGTCCTGATGCCTTCTCAAACATTGCAAGCACATTGTTGATCTGAATAGCTTCATCACACTTAGCTTTACAGAAAATGTAAGTGTCATCAGCAAAGAACATGGACGAAATAATAGGGGCACCTCTTGCTATCTTAATACCAGTAATCAACTTTCTTCTTTTGAAATCTTCGAGCACAACTGTAAGCCCTTCCATGCAGACAAGAAACAAATATGAAGATAAAGGATCACCCTGCCGAATGCCCCTTTCTGGAATAATGTTGCCGAACTCTTTCCCTCCATGACTAATTTGGTATCTAGCCGATGTTACACTCTCCATTAGCAAATTCACCAACTCTATAGAAAAACCCATTTTAGACAGCATTGCTTTTAAAAATCCCCATTCAACACGATCATACGCCTTACTCATGTCCAGCTTAAGAGCCATTGATCCCATCTTACCTTTCGTTTTTCGCTTCATAAAATGCATAACTTCGTGAGCAATCATTGTATTATCGGTAATAAAACGCCCTGGAATAAACGCGCTTTGATTACACGAAATGATATGATTCAAAACAGCTTTGAGGCGATTCGCAAGCACCTTAGAAGCTACTTTATAGCATACGTTGCACAAAGAAATCGGTCTGAGATCCTTCATATTGGCCGGTATTTGCTTCTTAGGAATCAATACAATAATGGCGTCTGGGATGCTCCGCTCGAACTTGCCAGTTGTAAAGAACTGCGTCACCAAGTCAACTAAGTCTGCACCTATAACTGTCCAATATTTTTGATAGAAGCCTGGGCTCATACCGTCGGGCCCTGGAGATTTATCAGGATGCATGCTGAACAATGCTTTCTTAACTTCGTTCACTTCCACTGGGCTTGTTAAGAACTGATTTTCTGAGTTTGAAATCCTCTTACTCACACAATTTATGACCTCTTCCCATTCTGTCTGAGACGCTTTAAAAAGGTCATTGAAATAACCTTCCATCACCTCCTGCAAACCTGAATCCCATTCCACCTCCTCGCCATTACTATCTTGCAACTTACTTATCTGATTTTTCTTTCTACGAACTTTAGTTGAAGCATGAAAAAACTTGCTGTTTTGATCTCCTTCTCTTAACCAGAGCTGTTTAGACCGTTGTCTCCAGAAAACTTCTTGCTGGCTATAAATCTCCGTTAATTTCTTGGACTCATCTTGATACAACCTGGTCAAATTTGCATCTCTTCTAGCCCTGACTGTTCTCATGATACGCTTACACTCGTTTATTCTTGTTCTGAAACTTCCCGTAACTTCTTTACCCCACTTCATTAATAACACCGAACAAATTTCTAATTTCTCTTTCAGAGTTTTCCCAGAATTCGACATCCAAACATCCTTCACAATCTCACCACACATCGGATCTCGTAACCATGCATTTTCAAATTTAAAACGCCTGCCTGTAGACATCGTAGGAATACTGAATGGTTCAAGTAACAGGGGACTATGGTCTGAGGTTGAAACTTCTAAATTTGTTAGCTTAGCTTCCGTAAAAACCTGTAAAAAACTACTTGAAACCAACGCTCTATCCAACTTTACTTCAATCCATTGAGCTGTCCCGTGACATCTTTCCCATGTGTACCTATATCCGTGTAATTCCATATCATTCAAATTTTTAATATGGAAATAAAATCTCTAAACTTGTATTACCTCCGTCCCATCCTTGATCTTTGGATAGAACATCGAGATTAAGAAAGGAAAATGTTAAATTCTCCAAATTCGTTCCCGAATTTATTATAAATACAATATGTCATAATGTTATTGGTACTAATTTAAATAATAATGATGGATTCCTTTGCATTCATACAAATTTCAACAATTAAAACCTCTCAAAATGTCATGTCAATTATGACACGTCATTTAAAAACTTAATTTAAAAATGTTTTCGAAATACGCAGCATTACTCATTAAAAAAAATAAAATTCAAAAAAGAGAAAGTGAATAAATTCATGGATCTCACTAAGGGATCATTTGTTAAATCTGAACGGTATTTTCTTAACGACTGAAATTCTGGACGAGCGAATAATCTGAATGTTAAACGAATCATATTGTTTGTTTAACTAATTCCTATTTTATCATAATAATGGAATTAACAAATTTTAAATATAATATGGCAAAATTGTTTAAATATTCTTTTCTCAAATAATTTTAAATATTTGGATAGAAAATCAACATGATTTATTCGAATATTAATGCACATGATTTGAATAGCTTATTTTTTATTTAAGAAAAAAAGACTGATATGTGTTAAAAGTAAGCCCTAAAAACACATTTAATATGACATTAATTAGACCCGGTGTGGTCCGAACGTGGGGCCCATTTACGAGGCCCAAAACCCTAATTAAATATTAATTCGTAATTAATATTAAAGGCAATAAACAGCTTAGCAATAAGAGTCAAACAAGGAAACAATATCTTTATGAGTAGCCACCAAGGTAACAAACTCAACATGGAAACAAACTCCTACAAGGAAGGAGTCTAGAACCTTCCTCAAGGCGGTGGCTTGCCCACCAAGTCTCCGAATCCTACCATAATTCTAAGGCTTCTCAGCCTATACAAGGGCCTGACCCCTCATTCTCATAACTATGTCTTGGCTTGATTCTCAATAACGAGATACGTAGGCACTCTGTGAGAATCGATTAGTCTCGAACACGGAAACAATAATTAAAGCTCGAAGCTCACCAACCCCTTCGCATTAAATAAACTCGAATCATAGCCGCAATTCGATAACCTAGTTTTTATTCCACAACATTTGGCGTCGTCTGTGGGAAAACAACATCAACCATGGTTAACACACGAAGAACAGTACCAGCCTCGACTGAGGCCATACCCCTTAGCTCTGCTCCGCCCGCCACTTCTAATCCACCTATCACTACTGAGAAGGGCAAGTACCCCCATCAACAGGGGCGATCATTCAACCTTTAGTCTCTCAACCCCCAGGGACGATTCCCCATGTTGAAGGAACTCTGTCTGTGGTCATCCATCAAAGCCAAGAAACCAACCCTCTTCAGATGGTGGTTTCTTCTCTTGATAACGTTAATCGCACGCTACCCCAGGGGTGCAGATCCACACTACGGATCTCCCCGCAAATACCAACCCGATGTATGGTCTGCCTAACTACCCTCCTGCTACTCGAGGTGTTGGACCAAACGGCCATGCCTTGCTGATTTAGGAGCCTCCTTATATTAGAGGGTTGGGTTGTGATCAGGAATATGATGAATACTCTGGCCCCTATACTGACGACTCGTTATCTAAGGACGATGATCGTGATGAAGCCCCGAGGAGGCGACGTGCTAGCAGAGAACCTCGAAGGAGGACACAAACTATCCATGATGGACCCCCTTTGACAACTGCTGAGGGAATAAGTGCTCATGAGACCGAGATCTTAAAGTTGAAGGATGACATAGCAAGAGAGCAGGCGAGACAGAATCAGAATCAACCTCCTCCGATTATAGGAGGGATTCCCCTTATTGATTTGGAAAGGTCTTCAAGGAGGCAAAGAAGGGCTGATGCCCCTATAGGAAGAACAACAAGGGTGGAAACCCACAAGGGAAACCCCAAGGATCTAATGCCTCTTGGAGATCCTGATGATCCCACATCCCCGTTTACTGCGGAGGTGATGAATGCTCGTATTTCTAGGAAGTTCAAGATGCCGACAATTAAGGCTTATGATGGAAAGGGTGATCCCGCAAATCACGTCAGGACCTTTTCAAACGCACTACTGTTGCAGCCTGCAAGTGATGCTCTAAAGTGTAGGGCATTTCCTCAAACCCTATCGGGCATGGCTCAAAGATGGTATAGTCGATTGCCTACAAATTTGATTGGCTCTTTTAAGGAATTGAGTGCCGCTTTTGTCAGCCAATTCATTAGTGGAAGAACTCATGAGAAAAGCTCTGCATCTCTTATGTATGTGGTATAAGGAAAGAATGAGAATCTGAGGGATTACCTCAAGCGATTCACTAAGGAAACACTGAATATCACTGACTTGGAGAACAAGGTGGCCATGGTAGCCCTGGAACACAGAACTACTGATCTTTTCTTTAAAAGGTCATTGGCAAAACATCCCCATGAGAATATGGCTGAGCTACAATGAAGGGCTGATAATTATATTAAAGCAGAGGATAGCATGAAGAAAGAGGCCACAGTAGGTAATGGAGGGAATAACAACGACTCTGGGAAGCGAAAGCAAGAGCAAGAGTATGATGCTAGGGACAAATATCCCTGGACTAGTAAGGACTCTGACTCTACACCTAAGAAAAGTCTGGGACCAAGGTTTTCTGAATATGCAAGGTTGAATGCTCCTAGAAGTCAGATCTTATTAGATATCGAGAAGGATAAGGACTTCCGATGGCCAAAGCCACTCAGGGGTGACCCCTCAAAGCGAAACAAGGATTAGTATTGTAGGTTTTACAAAGATGTGGGACATGACACCGATGATTGTAGACAACTCAAGGACGAGATTGAATTCTTGATCCGAAGAAGGAAACTAAGCCAGTTCATGAAGGGTGAAGATCGTGGAAATCAAATAAGGGATTATGACAGGAAGAACAATGATCGTAGGGATAATAACCGTGATCGTAACCCACAGCCCCAAGGGCCGGTTATCAATATGATATGGGGAGGCCCGACAGCGGCCGACATAACAAGGAAATCTCGAAAGTCTTACGCTAGAGAAGTGATGCACATCGTGGGAGAGGCCCCGATGTGATTGATTTTGATGATTCAGACTTGGAAGGGGTGAAGTTCCCCCATGATGACCCGTTGGTCATGAATCCTGTGATTGGAAACTCAAAAGTAAAACGAGTCTTGATAGACAATGGATCTGGAGCTTCTGTTGATATTCTGTTTCATGATGCGTTTGTAAAGATGGGATATAATGAGTCTCAGCTAACCCCCACCAATATGCCTATCTATGGATTTAATGGAGTTGAATCCAAGGTTGAAGGAACCATTCAGCTGCCTGTGACTATTGGGCAGGAACCTAAGGAGGCTACTCAGATGCTGAACTTCTTGGTAATCAAGGCAACCTCAACATATAATGCAATCCTGGGAAGGACTAGTCTTCATGTGTTTAAGGCTGTAGCCTCTACCTATCACATGAAGATTAAGTTTCCAACCCGCAATGGTGTTGGAGAACAGAGAGGAGATCAGAAAATGGCTAGAAGTTGCTATGTAGCTGCTTTGAGAGCTGATGGAGTCGTGGGGCAGGTCCTTCTGATTGAAGACATGGATATCCGAGGTGATGACGAACATCGAGGGAAACCAGCAGAAGATTTGATTCCTATACCTTTAGATCTTGGAGACCCCGAAAAGGTTACATATATTGGAGCTTCTCTGAAAGAACCCTTGACGGGCAGATTGACAACTTTCTTACAAGAGAACAGTGATGTGTTTGCTTGGACAGCGGCTGACAAGCCAGGGATTGATCCCCAACTCATAACTCACAGGTTGAATGTCGATCCAAAGCGAAAGACAATAAAGCAGAAGAAGAGAAATTTTGCTCCTGAAAGGCAAGAGGCCATTAAGCAAGAGGTAGATAAGCTTTTAGAAGCTGGATTTATTGAGGAGATTCAGTTCCCCGAGTGGTTGGCTATCCCTGTGATGGTCAAGAAATTGAATGGAAAGTGGAGGATGTGTATAGACTTCACCGATCTGAATGATGCATGTCCTAAGGATTGTTTCCCTCTACCAAGGATTGACACGCTGCTATATGCCACAGCTCGGCATGAGATGTTGAGCTTCATGGATGGTTTCAGTGGCTACAATCAGATTAAGATGCATAAGGATGACATCCCAAAGGTATCTTTCATAACCGACTTTGGTGTTTTCTGTTATCATGTTATGGCTTTTGGATTAAAGAATGCAGGAGCTACTTACCAACGATTGGTGAATAAGATATTCGTCCATCTAATTGGGAAAACCATGAAGGTCTATGTTGATGACATGTTAGTCAAGAGCCTAATCAAGGCAGACCATATTAAGAACCTCAAAGAGGCATTCGAAGTGCTGAGGCACCATAAGATGATGTTGAATCCAGCCAAGTGTGCCTTTGGTGTTGGATCAGGAAAATTTTTGGGTCTGATGGTTTCAAAGCGAGGCATAGAAGCCAATCCGATAAGATCAAGGCGATTTTAGACATGGAACCACCCCGTTCTATACGAGACGTACAGAAGCTGATGGGCAGAGTAGCAGCCCTGGGGAGATTTATCTCTAAGTCTAGCGACAAGTGTTTGCCCTTCTTCCAGGCATTGAAGAAGGTGAAAAATTTTGAGTGGACTCCTGAGAGCCAAGAGGCCTTTGAACAACTGAAAAAGTACATGACTGAAGCCCCGTTATTGGCCAAACCTAGTCCCGGAGAGACCTTGTATCTGTATTTGGCGGTGTCTAAACAAGCCCTGAGTGTTGTTCTCATTCGAGAAGAGAGCAAGGTTCAGAAACCTATCTACTATGTGCGCAAGGTGTTGCACGGAGCTGAATTGAATTACTCTCATATTGAGAAGTTTGCTTTGGCATTGATAACAGCTTCGAGAAAGCTATGACCATAATTCTAGTAGCACAAGATCGAAGTCTTGACGGACCAGCAATTGAGAAATATTTTGCACAGCCCGAAGGCCAATGGAAGGCTAATCAAGTGGGCAATCGAACTTGGAGAATTTGATATCGCATACAAGCCTCGAACAGCAATCAAGGCTCAGGCATTGACTGACTTCATGGTTGAATGTACCATTGGCAACCAAGAAGTAGGGGGCAGGAGATAGTACCCACCCCTGGAAGTAAGGATAAAGATGAAGAGCTATTACCAGATCAGAAGGAATATTGGGTGCTCTATTTTGATGGAGCATCAAAAACAAAATCTAGTGGTGTATGCATGGTTTTGCAAAGCCCCGATGGGTTCACAGTTGAGTATGCTTTGAAGTTGGACTTTCCAAGAACCAACAACGAAGCTGAGTATGAAGCCTTGATAGCCGGATTGGGCTTGGCCAGAATCATGAGGGTCAAGAACCTTAAAGTTTGTGGAGATTCAAGACTGGTAGTCTCGCAAGTGAATGGTGAATTTGAAGCCAAGGATGAAACTATGGCAAAATATTTGAGAGTTGTGAAGCTATTATGACTCAGTTTGATGAGTGCTATGTGGAGCACATTCCGAGAGAAGAGATCATTAAGGCTGATGCCCTGTCCAAGTTCGCTTCTTCGGAGATAGAGAACTATGCAGGGAGTGTTTACTTCCAGGTCTTGAAGGCCCCGGCCATCAACTCAGAAATGGTGGCACCAATTAATGTAGGGAACTGTTGGATAGATCCAATCAAAGCTCATCTGTAAACTGGATGGCTCCATGACGATGCCTAGGAGGCACGAAGCTGTCAGTAAGAGCGTTGAGATATGCTTTGATTGAAGGCATCCTTTACAAGAGGTTTTTTCGTCATTCCATACTTGAGATGTTTGAGGCCCCAGGAGGTAAAGGAAGCACTAGAGGAAGTTCATGGAGGGTGGGCAACACTTTGGGGGTAGAGCCCTAGCTCACAAAGTCACTAGTTTGGGATTCTATTGGCCAGAGATGTTGGCCGATGCGCAGAATTATGTCAAGAGGTGTGACAGGTGCCAAAAGCATGCTCCGATTGTAAGGCAACCGCCTGAGATGTTAACCTCGATTAACTCTCCTATCCCGTTCGCAATGTGGGGAATGTACATACTTGGATCTTTCCCAATAGCTTCAGCACAAAGGAAGTTCCTGATAGTGGCCATTGACTACTTCACTAAGTGGATTTAGGCTAAACCTTTAGCCAAGATAACCACCAAGCAAGTCGCTCAGTTCTTTTGGGAAAGCATAATCTGCAGGTATGGTGTCCCTCGAATCCTTGTGACGGATAATGGGACACAGTTCAACAATGAAGAGTTCAAGAAATATTATGAGGAGAATACTATCGAGCTTCGCTTTACTTCAGTGGCTCATCCTCAAGCTAATGGACAGGCAGAGGTAGCAGACTGGATTATCCTTGATGGACTTAAGAAGAGGGTCGAACGCTCAAGAAACACTTGGGTGGATAAGTTGCTGCCTATACTCTGGGCATACCGCACCACCTATAAAGTGACGACTGGAGCAACCCCGTTCTTGCTGGCTTATGGAGCCGAGGCAGTTGTGCCCTTGGAGATTACACATGCATCCCCACGAGTGGAAGCATATGAACCTGAGACTAACGAAGAAGGCATGAGGCTCACCTTTGATCTGATTGGTGAGGTTAGGGATGAGGCAAATGCCAGGAATGCAGAGCATCAGAAAAGGGCATCCTTCCACTACAACCAAAGGGTTAAGGAGAGGTTCTTTCGACAAGGCGACTTGGTTCTAAGGAAGATAGAGGCCTCCGGAGTTGGCCAAAAAGGAAAGCTAGCCCCCAACTGGGAAGGGCTGTATCGAGTCAGGAAAACACTAGGACGAGGATCTTATAAGCTGGAGACCTTGGATGGAAACGAGGTGCCTCGCACTTGGCATGCTTTGAACCTGAAGGTTTATTATGTTTAAGCTATCCTTGTAAGGACTTAGCTTTTTATCTATTTATTAGGAGAAGTAGAAATAAGGTTCATTGAAACCATTCCAGGGCTCATTGACCCGAGTAGGACAGTAGTAATCTATGTAAGGGTTGAACCCATTTATAATATTAATGCAAGTTGTTTTCCATTCTATGATTCCGTGATTTTAATTATGCACAAGGCACCTATCGAGTGTAAGTATAGAATGACCAAGTACTGAAAATAAAAGAACATACGAATAAAAGGAAACAACTGCATAGATAAGATGCCCCGGAGGGCCAAGGTTTAAGTTACAGACATTATCAAATAAAAGTTAAGTCCACAAAGGACCCCGAATGAAAATAAACAAAGCCACAAGTGGCTAACAAGGCCATGCAAGGCCACCTACTCGGCTACTCCTGTGGAGCATCATCAGAACTCTCTTCCTCACCAGAATCCTCCTCGTCTGAATCATCCTCATCAGAGCCGTTATCATCTTCGGCTGCCACCTGTGCCCCAGTCCTCTCGACCTCTTCTTCTTCGTTAGAGGTGGAGCTAGAAGGAGGGCTTGCTTCATTTCGAAGCCTCCTCTTTCTCGGGATTGGCTGACGAATCAACCCACTCCTCCTCACAGGCATGGGCTTATTCCCGCGAGAGCCCGAGGAAGATGAGTCCTGGCTAACAGCTTGGGCGGCTCCCTTGGAGTTAGAGCCGGAATGTCGGTGGCCTCCCCGAGAGCCGGAGCCCGATGTTTGAGGCACAGCTTTGACTCCCGAACCGGAAGCATAATCAACAAAGCCTTCACTCTAATAGCCCAAAGGGCACGGAAAGTTCGTCGGGTCAACAATGGTTGGATACTTGTTGCGAACAACATTAATTGCTTTGTTCCAGACGACAGACATGTTGTAGGGGTGCATCTCATCATCATGATCATCTATAAGTTTCAGGAAATCTTCCGACTTATGGTAAGCTTTGATCACTTTGTCAAATTCTGAGGATTTCTTCCTAGCCAGGGAACTGAGCTACCTTTGATAAGAGCTTGCTTCCCTCTCAGCATCGAGGGCTCTAGATTCCATATTTCTGCGTTCTTCATCAAACATACTCATTTCTTTCTTCAAGACCACGTTTTCATCCCGAAAAGTCCGACCTTGGCTGGTAGCGGATTGAAAGTAGGCATTTGCCTGAAAACATGAAATTTGTTAAGGCATTTGTGCTTTGAGTTGACCAAGGACATTGAATTCAGAAAAGAGAATAGCATACCTGGTAGAGGTCTTGAGCCCCAATATGCTCGGACTCCTCAATTTTATCCCCGGAGGATACAGTTAGACAATCAGAAGGGGTAATAGAGCACTTGGACCAGTCCAAGGCCAAGGCAGAGCACCCGAGGACAGAGTCCTGTTCACAAATACCCCATGCCAGAATGAAAGGAGACCCAGTGCTCCCATCGGCATTTCAAGATCTCTTACCCTGGGTACATCGCTCCAAGAAATTTTGACACTTGGGAGCAGTTGGCCTCTTAGCCTTATCCGCTTGCTTTATCATCCTTCCAGTGGGGACTTCCGCCATCTCTGGCCTAGCATCCAGCTCTGCAGCAACTGAAACATACAAGGAAAGAACATCCAAATAAGAACAAACATAGTTCAAAATATATAACTGAAAGTATAATTACCCTAGAAGGGAAGTATGCTAAGGCCTGCTTCAACAAGCCTTTTTTCTGTTAAAAATGCTCGATAGTGAGAACGGCCGTTGTCCTCTAAAAGTCTGTCCCGATTCAGAAGCTCGTGGGTTTTGATACATGTTAGATATATACAAGTTTTTATATCAAATCTGACCTCATTTCTACTTGTCTTGTAATGGAATTGTCCTTGATTAATAGTAGTAGTGGTTGATTATTTGAATGGTGCTATTCTACATTTTCTTGGTGATTGTAGGCATTAGACGATAGGAATGATCGTTGGAAGAGATGCAACGAAGAAGGAATGTTTTGGTTGGAGACAAGAAGATGTTCAAAAAAATTTCAGTGAAGAAGTCAAGGCCTTTACATTGAAGCTCAAGGCCTTTACCTAAACAGTAGCGAAACTCAAGGCCTTTACTCTGAATCTCAAGGCCTTGAGCTCTAACAGAAATTGGAATTTTAAGGCTTTCTTTATTGGTCTTGTAACATATTTTTACATCTTTTAAAACACTTAAAATAGCCCATTCAGCCATATAAGTTATTATTAAGGTTTTTATTGGGAACGTACGACGAGAGAGAGAGAGAGAGAGAGAGAGAGAGAGAGAGAGAGAGAGAGAGACACTTTAGAGAGAGGATTGAAGAGCAAGGATTGAAGGGATTCCATCCAAGCTTTAAGAGATTCTTCAAGTTATATTTTCTTCATTCTATTCTCTTGTAATAATGATTTTGCCCATTAATATATGCTTGTTTTCTTATTCTAGCATGGGTAACTAATTCTCTAATCCGAAAATTAGGCAGTATTCGTTGGTGATATATGCTTGTTTGATTGTGTGTGAAATCTCTACTTTGCTAATCTATCATTGAGGGCTTAACCCAATTAAGGGAGTAGCCAACCGTATTCATAGGGATTATGATGAATTGGGAGAGGAGTCATAATTCTTGTTCATGATTTGGTAGACATAGTTCAATTATTGAATCGGGAGATTAATAAGAGGACTATGAAACTTATAATTATTGGGTCTTAATAGTTTATAATTGTATATCAATTGATCATGGGAGTGACTTTTGAGGTATAGTTGTAGGCATTATATTGTATCTTGGGAGAGAACATTATAAAATTTAGAAGAATTGTTTTTAGCAAAGTACGAGAAGCAGATATCGCATTACATCAACATCATTGAACCAACTGAAGAATTGAAGAACCCTAGTTCTTGGATTGCTTTTCCTCATCGATAAATCTTAGTTTTACTTGCTTATAATTAGTTTACTTTAGTTAATAACAAACACACCAATTAATTCTCACACTTCTAGACATTAAGAGATTATAACTTAAGCTTGAATTAGTAATCCTTCCCTGCGAACGAACTTATACACAAATATTACATCAACAAATTGGCGCCGCTGTTGGGCAAGGCAACAATATTAAGTTTAGGTTAATTATTTCTTATTGTTTAGATTTTATCAAATTTGTTTCCAAGATCTATCTTATTGATATGGGCTAAAAGTAAGCCCTAAAAACACATTTAATGTGGCATTAATTAGACCCGGTATGGTCCAAACGTGGGTCATATTAATTTCGTAATTAATATTAAGGGTGATAAACAGCTCAGCAATAAGAGTTAAACAAGGAAACAATATCATTAGGAGTAGCCTCCAAGGTACCAAATTCAACATGGAAACTGATTCCTGCAAGGAAGGAGTCTAGAACCTTCCCCAAGGAGGTGGCTTGCCCACCAAGTCTCCGAATCCTACCATAATTCTAAGGCTCCCGCAGCCTATATAAGGGCCTGACCCCTCATTTTCAGAACTATGTCTTGGCTTGATTCTCAATACCGAGATACGTAGGCACTCTGTGAGGACCGATTAGTCTCGAACACGGAAACAACCTCGAAGCTCAACAACCCCTTTGCATTAAATACATAAAAACCCTAGCCGCAATTTGATAACACTCGTTTTTATTCCACATCATTTGACGCCATCTGTGGAAGACAACATCAACCACGGTTCAAACACGAAGAACAACATCAGCCTCGACTGAGGCCATACCCCTTAGCTCTGCTCCACCCGCCACTTCTGATCCGCCTACCACTACTGAAGAAGGTCAAGTATCCCGATCAACAGGGGCGATCATTCAACCTCTAATCTCTCAACCCCCAGGGACGATTCCCCATGTTGAGGGAACTCTACCGGTGGTCATCCATCAAAGCCAAGAAGCTAACCCTCTTCAGATGGTGGTTTATTCTCTTGATAACGTTAATCGCTATACCAACCCGATGTATGGATTGCCTAACTACCCTTCTGCTACTCGAGGTGTTCGAACAAGCGGCCATGCCTTGCTGATTCAAGAGCCTCCTTATAATAAGGGGTTGGGCTGTGATCAGGAATATGATGACTACTCTGGTCCTATGCTGACGACTCGTCATCTGAGGACGATGATCGTAAAGAAGCCCCAAGGAGGCGACGTGCAAGTGGAGAACCTCGAAGGATGACACGAACTATCCATGATGGACCCCCTTTGACAACTGCTGAGAGGATAAGGGCTCATGAGGCCGAGATCTTAAAGCTGAAGGATGACATGGCAAGAGAGCAGGCGAGAAAGAATCAAAATCGACCTCCTCCGACTACAAAAGGGATTCCCCTTATTGATTTAGAGAGGTCTTCAAGAAGGCAAAGAAGGGCTGATGCCCCAACTGGAAGAACAACAAGGGTGGAAACCCCAAAGATCTGATGCCTCTTGGAGATCCAGATGATCTCACACCCCCGTTTACCGAGGAGGTGATGAATGCTCGTATTTCTAAAAAGTTCAAGATGCCGACAATTAAGGCTTATGATGCAACGGGTGATCCCGCAAATCACATCAAGACGTTCTCAAATGCACTGTTGTTGCAGCCTGCAAGTGATACTCTAAAGTGTAGGGCGTTTCCTCAAACCCTATCGGGCATGGCTCAAAGATGGTATAGTCGATTGCCTGCAAATTTGATTGGCTCTTTTAAGGAGTTGAGTGCCGCTTTTGTCAGCCAATTCATTAGCGGAAGAGTTCATGAGAAAAGCTCTACATCCCTCATGTATGTGGTACAAGGAAAGAATGAGAATCTGAGGGTTTACCTCAAGCGATTCACTAAGGAGACACTGAATATCACTGACTTGGAGAACAAGGTGGCCATGGTAGCCCTGGAGCATGGAACTACTGATCTTTTTTTTAAAAGGTCATTGGCAAAGCATCCCCTTGAGAATATGGCTGAGCTACAACGAAGGGCTGATAAGTATATTAAAGCTGAGGATAGCATGAAGAAAGAGGCCACCATAGGTAATGGAGGGAACAACAACGACTTTAGGAAGCGAAAGCAAGAGTACGATGCTAGGGACAAATATCCTCGTACAAGTAAGGACTCTGCCTCTACACCTAAGAAGAGTCTGGGACCAAGATTTTCTGAATATGCAAGGTTGAATGCTCCTTGGAGTCAGATCTTGTTAGATATCGAGAAGGATAAGGACTTTCGATGGTCGAAGCTACTCAGGGGTGATCCCTCAAAATGAAACAAGGATCAGTATTATAGGTTTTACAAGGATAAGGACTCTCTTCCTTGCCAGACTCCTCCTCGCCAGAATCCTCCTCATCTGAATCATCCTCATCAGAGCTGCTACCATCTTCGGCGGCCACTTGTGCCCCAGTCCTCTCGACCTCTTCTTCATCAGAGGAGGAGCTAGAAGGAGGGCTTGATTTATTTCGAAGCCTCCTCTTTTCCGGGATTGGTTGACGAAACATCCCATCCCTCCTCGTAGGCATGGGCTTCTTCCAGCGAGAGCCTGAGGAAGATGAGTCCTGGCTAACAGTTTGGACAGCTCCCTTGGAGTTAGAGCCAAAATGTTGGTGGCCTCCCCGAGAGCTAGAGCCCGATGTATGAGGCACAGTCTTGACTCCCGAACCGGAAGCATAGTCAACAAAGCCTTCACTGCTAATAGCCCAGTCAGGGCATGAGAAGTTCACCGGATCCACAACGGTTCGATACCTGTTGCTAACAATGTTAATGGCTTTGTTCCAGTCGACAGACATGTTGGGGACGCATCTCATCGTCATGATCATCTATAAGCTTCAAGAAATCTTCTGACTTATGGTAAGCTCTGATCACTTTGTCAAATTCTGAGGATTTCTTCCTAGCCAGGGAACTGAGCTTCCTTCGATAAGAACTTGCTTCCCTCTCAGCAGCATCGAGGGCTCTAGATTCCAAACCTCTGCGTTCACCTTTAAACATACTCCTCTCTTTCTTCAAGGCCACGTTTTCATCCCGAAAAGCCCGACCTTGGCTGGCAGCGGATTGAAAGTAGGCATTTGCCTGAAAACATGAAGTTTGTTAAGGCATTTGTGCGTAAAGTTGACCAAGGACATTGAATTCAAAAATTGAATAGCATACCTAGTAGAGGACTTGAGCCCCGAGACGTTCGGACTCCTCAATTTATCCCCGGAGGACACAGTTAGACGGTCAAAAGGGGTAATAGAGCATTTGGACCAGTCCAAGGCCAGGGTAGAGCACCCGAGGATGGAGTCCTATTCACAGATACCCCAAGCCGAAATGAAAGGAGACCTGGTGCTCCCATTGGCTTTTCGAGATCTCTTACCCTGGGTACATCGCTCCAAGAAAGTTGGACACTTAGGAGTAGTTGGCCTCTTAGCCTTATCCGCTTGCTTTACCATTCTCCCAGTGGGGACTTCCGCCATCCCTGGCCTATCATCCAGCTCCGCAACAACTGAAACATACAAGGAAAGAACATCGGAATAAGAACAAACATAGTTCAAGATATATAACTGAAAGTATAATTACCCTCGAAGGGGAGTATGCTAAGGCCTGCTTCAACAAGCCTTTTCTCTGTTAAAAATGCTCGATAGTGGGAATGGCTGTTATCCTCTAAAAGTCTGTCCCGATTGAGAAGCTCATGGTTTTCGAGATCCAGAATGAAGTGTGAACTATCTTCCACACAACCAAAATTCTTTACAAAAAACTGGCCCCAATCGCCGCCTTTCCAATAAAGAACAACGAACTCCCTCGACCATAAATGGCGGGAATCCGAGAAGGACTTCATGTTCACCATATGAGGAACTAAACCCCGATGCTGAAACCTAATCCACCCTTTCTTGGTACTTGCAGAATTTATAACTAGGAAGATACTTAGAAACAGGGTGGTACTCAGAGGGATGTCCAGGTCACGGCATCTTAGAATGAAGATAATCACAATCCTCCAGGAGTTGGGGTACAGTTGACAAGGGTGAACCTGAGGTTCAGCTAACAACCTTATGATGAAGGGGTGCACGGGAAACCCGAACCCCGCTTCCAAAGCAACACTGTAAACACAAAGTTTCTCCGGATGCCAGTTGCAAGTTCTATCGCCTAAACCGGGCATTCGAACCTTGATTGCTTCCGGGATACTATATAAATTCCTTATCTTCTCTACATCATGTTCCTTCTATTTGCATGCACTCTGGTAGGAGTCTAACTCCGAGTTATTGGGAAATATATCCGTTGCAGTGCTAAACCAGTCTAGCAACGAAGTAAAACGACGATCAATATATAAGGGAGACCAAATTTCATTCCTACCTTTCAGAGATCGAGATTTGCTCCTTTTGGCCATTGCCTCTAACATAGACACTGGGGGTGCTTGAGGAGCTTGGGATGTTTGATTGTTGTCTGCCATCTCGAGAACTTGAACTTGAGCTTCAAAACTTAAGAAGTAGAGAGCTAGAGAACTTGAGAGAAAGTTTGAGAAATGAAAAAGTGAGGAGAAATGAAGGATTCTCTCCATCTTTTATAGAAAAGTGGTGACCTACTAGAACAGGTTAAAATTCAGGCTAGTTCGTGTTTACAGGTCATTTATCATTTAAAATCTCAAAAATGGCAGAAAATTGACAAAAAGATCGTTACATATCTTATAATTCTGCAAAAGAAGTGATGAATATTCGGCACGGAGCTGGAATAAAATAACTGGTTGGATGACACAAGCTAATTAGGCTTAATCGAGAGTTTAATCCACAAAAGCGGATTAGGGATGTTAAACGGGAGATTAGCCAAAACTTTAAAAAGAGAGTTAAGAACGTTTGTTCGTCGACGTTTAAGTGTCGATAGCTAATTATTGAAAGACGACAACATCCAGCCGGGAAGTAATCAGCCGAGAGGCACCCACGGGAGGCCTCCGGCCGAGACCTAGCAGCCGAGAGGCTCCCCGGGGAAGCCTTGGCCGACAGGCATCAGCCGAGAGGCACCCGGAGGAGCCCCTGGCCGACACCCACAGGGGCCCTCAGCCGAGACCAAGTGGCCGAGACCCACCCGGGGAGGCCCTCAGCCGAGACACACCCACGGGAGGCCTCTGGCCGAGAGGCTCCCGGGGAGTCCTCTGGCTGAGGCAGTTGTGTAGGGAAGTTTCTATGGTGACCCTCTTTCGCTCGGTAGTCATTTAACAGCTTTCCGATTAGCGCCGTTTAGTGCCGATTAGCACTGATTAGCGCCGTTTAGTGCCGATTAGCACCGTCTTATGCCATGTAATGCCGTTTAGACGTCATTTAAGGCTAGTTAGCACCGTTCAGTGTCGTTTAGCACCGTTTAGCATCGTTTAAAATGTCATCATAAATGCGTCGGTCGCTCCACGCTTTACATCAAAAGACGATACTCGTGAAACACTAGTGTACAACGATAAACCCTGACCCAAGTCTCGAAAAAGGCAGTTAAAACTTCAAGGAAAATCTGTTCAGTTTTCCTAGAAGTTGGGGGGCAAATGATATGGGCTAAAAGTAAGCCCTAAAAACACATTTAATATGGCATTAATTAGACCCGGTATGATCCAAACGTGGGGCCCATTTATGAGGTCCAAAACCCTAATTAAATATTAATTTTGTAATTAATATTAAGGGTGATCAATAGCTCAGCAATAAGAGTTAAACAAGGAAACAATATCATTAGGAGTAGCCTCCAAGGCACCCAATTCAACATGGAAACTGATTCCTGCAAGGAAGGAGTCTAGAACCTTCCTCAAGGAGGTGGCTTGCCCACCAAGTCTCCGAATCCTACCATAATTCTAAGGCTCCCGCGGCCTATATAAGGACCTGACCCCTCATTCTCAGAACTACATCTTGGCTTGATTCTCAATAACGAGATACGTAGGCATTCTGTGAGGACCGATTAGTCTCGAACACGGAAACAGCCATTAAAACTCGAAGCTCAACAGCCCCTTTGCATTAAATACATACAAACCCTAGCCGCAATTTGATAACCCTTATTTTATTCTACATCACTTATTGGTGTTTTCTTTTTAGGTGCTATAACTCTTGTATGCGACGTTCTACAAGTGCGAGAGATTTAAAGTTTGATCCAGAAATTGAGCGCACTTTTCGAGATTTAAGGCGAGAGACAAGGCAAAGGAAAGAAAGAAACCATATGGAAGAACCAAGAGATCGTCAAGTTGTTAATCCTCCTGACCCACCAGTTGTTCTTGGTGAGACTTCTATTTGGGATCATGAGACTCCCAATCCTGCGAACTGCAGGTACAAGACTCCTGAGATTAGCGCAGCTCAGGACAAAATCAATCCGAGCTTAATTCAGATGGTGAGCAATTCAGCTTTCGAAGGGGACATTGAGCGAGAGGACCCACACCGTCATCTTGAGCGCTTCGTTCAAATGTGTGGTTCATTCAAGATCACTGGAGTTACTGCAGATCAGATTCGTCTTCACATGTTTCCTTACTCTATCAAAGGGAGAGCATTGGAATGGTTCCAACAGCTTCCTGAAACTGCAGTGGCAACATGGGAGAGTCTTTCTACCGAGTTCTTGTCTAAATATTATCCTTCTAACATGACTCAACAAATGAGGACAATTATTCTGAGTTTCAAAACATAACTAGGTGAAGGCTTGTATTAGGCATGGGAGAGATACAAGGCACTGTTGCGAAAATGTCCACATCACGGTTGTACGGAGTGGATGATTCTGAGTACTTTTTACGGATCTTTGAATGCAGATGTTCGTTTGAGTTTAGATGTGGCAGTTGGTGGAGATTTCAAGAAAACACCGGTTCATAAGGCAAAATCACTTCTTGAGCAATTGGCTGCAAATAACTATTCTTGGGCACCAAGTGGGACGAGCTCAGCTAAATCAGCACAAAATACAGAGGTGATGAACTTGATCACTCTTAGATTGGATGCTCTTACTCAAGAGGTACGTGGACAAATGGTGAATGTTAATGCTATCTCTGCCCCAATGGGAGGTTATGGTAATAATGGTGTTGATCAGTCTTCCTATGCTTCTCAGTTTCCCGAGGAAGCATCTTTTATTCAGGGAAGACAATCTTGGCCAGTGCAAAATAATCATTACTACAATCTAGATCAAAGGCCGAACAATAATCTCTCTTACAACAACAATCATGCTCAAAATCCATATGTAGCACCAAGACAGAATCAACCCCCAGGTTTCCAACAACATCATCAACTTCCATATAAAGAAAAGAAGTAACCTGCTGATTGGGAAGTTGCTCTAAACAAGATGATACAAGGAACTACAAATGCTTTTGCAAATGTTGAGACTAAATTATGGCAAATTGACACGAGGCTTGAGCAAGTCGCTACTTCACAAAAGTTGTTAGAAGTGCAAGTTGGACAAATTCCTAATAAAATTGGTGTACGTGAATAAGGAGCATTACCTAGTTAACCGGATATGACTACAAAAGAACAATGCAAGGCTATCACTTTGAGGAGTGGAAGAGAACTACCATAAATTGAAGCTCCAAAACTTAAAGCTGAAATTCTTCCTCCTAAAAAGAGAAAAATACATCAAGCTAATGTGGAGATAAAAATTCTGAGAAGAGTGAGGAGAAGCCAAAAGAAGCGAAGCCTACATCTAATGCTCCCATGAAACCATATATGCCTCCAATTCCTTTTCCATAAAGGTTGTAAAATTTGAAGCTAGAGAAGCAATATGAAAGGTTTTTGAAGATGTTTCGTGAAATACATATTAGCATTCCTTTTGTTGATGCTTTGGCTCAAATGCCTCTTTACGTTAAATTTATGAAAGAGGTGTTGTCCAATCGGAAGAAGTTGGAATAGGTGGAAACAATCACTCTTAATGAAGAGTGTAGTGCTGTCAATTAATGCAATATTCCTCCTAAACTCAAGGACCCTGGGAATTTTTCTTTGCCATGCACCATTAGAAAAGTGGTAGTGAAACGAGCTTTGTGTGATCTTGGAGCTAGTGTGAGTTTAATGCCGGACTCAATTTACAAAAGACTTGGCTTCGGAGGATTAAAGAAGACAAGGATTTCACTTCAACTTGCGGATAGAACAATAAAGTATTCATTGGGTGTACTTGAAGATGTTTTGGTAAAAGTTGATAAATTTGTCATCCCGTGTGATTTTGTTGTTTTGGAGATGAATGAAGATGTTGATATTCCAATTATCTTTCGAGATCCAAAATGAAGTATGAACTATCTTCCACATAGCCAAACTTCTTTATAAAAAACTGGCCCCAATCACCGCCTTTCCAATAAAGAACAACGAACTCCCTAGACCAAAAATGGTGGGAATCGGGGAAGGACTTCGTGTTCACCATGTGAGGGACTAAACCCCGATGCTGGAACCTAATCCACCCTTTCTCTATACTTGCAGAATTTATAAATAAGAAGATACTTCGAAACATGGTGGTACTCAAAGGGATGTCCAGGTCACGGCATCTTAGAATGAAGATAATAAGAATTCTCCAGGAGTTGGGGTATAGTTGACAAGGGTGAACCTGAAGTATAGCTAACAACCTTATGATGAAGGGGTGAACGGGAGACCTGAACCCAGCTTCCAAGGCACCTTTGTAAACACAAAGTCTCTCCGGGTACCAGTTGCAGGTTCTGTCGCCTAAATCGGGCATCCGAATCTTGATTACTTCCGGGAAGCCATATAAATTCCTTATCTTCTCTACATCATGTTCCTTCAGTTTGCATGCACTCTGGTTGGAGTCTAACTCCGAGTTATTGGGAAATGTATCCGCTACGGTGCTAAACAAGTCTAGCAATAAAGTAAAATGACGATCAATATATAAGGGAGACCAAATTTCATTCCTACCTTTCAGAGATGGAGCTTTGCTCCTTTTGGCCATTGCCTCCGACATAGACACCGGGGTTGCTTGAGGTGCTTGGGATGTTTGGTTGATGTCTACCATCTCGAGAACTTGGACTTAAGCTTGAAAACTTGAGAAGTAGAGAGCTAGAGAACTTGAGAGAAAGTTTGAGAAATGAAGAAGTGAGGAGAAATGAAGGATTCTCCCCATCTTTTATAGAAAAGTGGTGACCTGCTAGAACAGGTTAAAATTCAGACCGATTCGTGTTTACAGGTCATTTGTCATTTAAAATCTCAAAAATGGCAGAAAATTGACAAAAAGATCGTTATATCTCGTATAATTCTGGAAAAGAAGTGATAAATATTTGACACGGAGCTGTAATAAAATAGTTGGTTGGATGTCACAAGCTAATTAGGCTTAATCAAGAGATCAATCCACAAAAAGGATTAAGGATTTTAATCAAGAGATTAGGGAACGCTTAGAGATAACACTCTTTATCCAAGATGGTCCTAGCTAAGAGGCTCCCTTAAAAGCCCTCAGACGACACCCTCCAGCCGAGAGTCTCACCAAGGAGACCCCCAGCCGAGAGGCCACCCGGGAAAGTCCTGGCCGACATCCATCAGCCGAGAGGCACCCGAAGGAAGCCTTGGCCGACAGGCATCAGCCGAGAGGCACCCCGAGCGAAGCCCCAGCCGACACCTGCTAGCCGAGAGCCACCCGAGGGTAGCCCCAACTGACACCTGCCAGCCGAGACACACCCGGGGGAGGCCCCTGGCCGAGACCAACTGGTCGAGACACACCCGGGGGAGGCCCCTGGCCGAGACCCATCAGCCGAGAGGCTCCCACGGAAGGCCCTGGCTGAGGCAGTTGAGTTGGGAGGCTTCTCTGGTGACCCTCTTTCGATCGGTAGCCGTTTAACAGCTTTCTAAACAATGTTGTTTAGCGCCGTTAAGCGCCGTTTAGCACCGTTTTATGCCGTTTAACGCCGTTTAGCATCGTTTAAACGTCGTTTAAGGCTAGTTTAGCACCGTTCAGTGTCGTTTAGTGCCGCTTAGCATCGTTTAAAATATCGTAAATGCGTCGGTCGCTCCACGCTTTACATCAAAAGATGATACTTGTGAAACACTAGTGTATAACGATAAACCCCGACTCGAGTCTCGAAAAAGGCAGTTAAAACTTCATGAAAAACCTGATCAGTTTTCCTAGAAGTTGGGGGGCAAATGATATGGGCTAAAAGTAAGCCCTAAAGACACATTTAATATGCCATTAATTAGACCCGATATGGTCCGAACGTGGGGCCCATTTACGAGGCCCAAAATCCTAATTAAATATTAATTTCATAATTAATATTAAGGGTGATAAACAGCTCAGCAATAAGAGTCAAACAAGGAAACAATATCTTTATGAGTAGCCACCAAGGCAACAAACTCAACATGGAAACAAACTCTTATAAGGAAGAAGTCTAGAACCTTCTTCAAGGCGGTGGCTTGCCCACCAAGTCTCCGAATCCTACCATAATTCTAAGGCTTCTCAGCCTATATAAGGGCCTGACCCCTCATTCTCAGAACTACGTCTTGGCTTGATTCTCAATAACGAGATACGTAGGCACTCTGTGAGGACCGATTAGTCTTGAACACGGAAACAACCATTAAAGCTCGAAGCTCACCAACCCCTTTGCATTAAATAAACTCAAACCTTAGCCGCAATTCGATAACCTAGTTTTTATTCCATAACAAAGAAGCACACTGATACATATTTCTTATTATTAAATTACATCAAAATTGTATTAAATTACATAATGTAGCTTCCATTTAATCTTTAATTTATTTTATTATATAAATTTTATAAAAACTTCATAATCAAGCCAATCATTAAACTTAAAATTTTAGCATATGTATATTATACTATTATAGGAAAATTATGGTATATTTGGTTGTCGATTTGGTACTCTTTTTTTATCATACATTTTAAATACATTAAATATCTATTATTAAAAAAATAAAAATAAAATGACATAGTACATATTAATTATGAAAATGTATATAAATGATCGTAAATTATAATATATAAAAATTTATAAAAAATAAACCAATAATAACAAAAGTAGCAAATAATATATGATAGTGCAATGTATAGCAAGTCAAATAGATAAAGATGATAAAAGATAAAAGCAGGTAACCTCTGAATGGTTCAAGTAATTATTTTAGAGGGACTGAGTCCAGATAAAAATGGACTCGTCCAGGTAGGGGTGTACACGGGTCGGGTTGGCCGAGTTCGAGGAAAATCTTAACCCAACCCATTTTCAATCGGTTTAGAAAATTTTAACCCAACCCATGGAAAATAAAATTTTAACCCAACCCTATATAATAAAGGCCGGGTTGGGTTGGTTTGGATGGGTATATTATCGATTTGAGAGATTCTTTGTTTAGGTATTTTTCAATGTCATTCTTCTTTTCGGTTATCTACATTTAGCGGTGATGCATATGATTTCCAATAATCTCCTCTTACTTGGTACATTGCCAATTAAAACTAACTACAACAAATTGTTAAACCAGCTGAGTAATCGACTAGCATGTTTCTTGAGCTAAAGGTTAATAAGACAGAAATGATACAGTGCACTTGTAAATATAATTACATAAGTATAATATATAAAATTACACTAAGATTTAAATTATATTCCTACTGGAAAGAATTATCATGATCCTGTTTTTATTTATTTTAAAGAAGTACTCGGGTCTTAGCAATGCTTATGTTTATGTATGCTACAAAAACAATATCAAGCACCCTAATCACATTATTTATATATGCAAATCAAACTGATCATGTAAAAAGTTATTGTAGGAAGATTCGAGTAAACCTAATAATGTATGGATAGTGGGCTAGACTAATGAACATATAGGTATATATCTATTAATTTGCCAAAATTCTAAACGGGTTGGGTTGGGTTGAGTTAAAAAAATCGAAACCCATACCCAACCCATTAATACCGGATTGAAATATTTTTAACCCAACCTTATTTCGGTTTGAAATTATTCGGGTTGGATCGTCCGAATATATGGTCTGTTTGGATCGGGTTGGTCGGTTTCGCCAACCCGTGTACACCCCTACGTCCAGGTAGGTAAAACTCTTTGCAAACAAGCTGAACAAAGAAATGATGACTGATCCAGTTCAGCTCGTTCATCTATGTTAGCAAATGAGCCCTAAGATTACCTATCATGTTGTAAACAAATAGTCGGTCATCTTGTAAACAAATATTCGGACCTGGTTGATTAATTTTTAAACATTTCTTTAACTAGTGATATTTATAATTTATAATATATTAATACATGAATGGTCCATTACATTTATAAGCAAAAAGTATATAACTCATTTTTTAAGAAATTTTTCGATAATTCTGAAATTGCTCTCAAAATATACAACCCAAGCTAACTATATAAAAAAGGTTGTACACTGTAACATGGGCAAGATCGATTATTATAAAAATAAAAAATATTTGTATAAGTTATTTTATATGGCAAATGTTCAAGATCTAAAATCGAAAAACTTTAATTTATAAATATTTTTACAATCGAATTTCATCTGATCCTTGATTATTAATTTAGCTAATAATTAATTTTGAGTTTAATAAATGTATTTCACATTTTAACTGAAATTTAACGGTATCTTTCTCATTTTTCTTACAACATACCGAAAATTCTAATTTTGTTGAAAATCAAATTTATACGCGAGAGTTTATTTTTTAAAAGAAACTAGCATGATAGCCCGTGCAAAGCACGAGCCACATTCTAATTCAAAGAATTTTTGTAAAATATCATGAAATTGATCATTTTCTCGTGTTAGTCTACTTCACGTATTTTAATTTATATAAAGTGTTGTAGTTTTAGAATATTATCAGATTCTGAATCTTAAGAGTTATATTTAAAGCACTGCTTGGTAAATGTGAGAAGAATGACTGGCGAAATCGATAGATAAGAGTTAATTGTAGCTATCAAGTTTTAACACAATAATATTGGTGAATTGAAATGCGTGAAAAAGTAAGTGATTTATTTATTTTGGAATGGAGGAAGAATTGAATATTGTATTAACTCAAATTTTGTAAGAAATAAATTAATGTGAAGGAAAAATACAAATGATAGAGCCATATAGTTCTTCTTAGGAATTTGAGCGCATATTTTCAATTTGGAACATTTTCTTCGACCAATTTCGGAGAATAACATACTTATCCTAATAGTTGTGCACGTCCAAAATAAATTTATGATATGTGCTTTTATAAGATCATGGTATTTGACCATTTTAGATGTAGCTTTCAATAATAAATTCAGTGTAACAAATTTGTTTTTTCAAATACATTGTACCACCCACTGTAATAAACGAACTTTCATAAACACTAGGTAATACCTCAAATTTCAAGATAAAACATATTTAAACATGTACAAATTCAACCACATACACGAGTAACTAAAATTAAAGTGTTATATCTCATAACGTGTTTTTAAAATGAGATGTGTTATTGTATGACTAAATGAATTATGCTATTAAAGTTCACGTGCAAATTAAAATTCAATCTATGAAAAGAAAATAGGCATAACTACGATAATTAAGCTTATTGTATGCACTAAATGAATTATGCTATAAAAGTTCACGTGCAAATTAAAATTCAATCTATGAAAAGAAGATAGACATAACTACGATAATTAAGCATCCAAGAAATATCATTCTAATTTGAGGCAGCACCAAAATGAGAGCCAGAAAAAAAATACACATATCATATATGTGATCTTATGACATTGTATACGTCAGCGATTTTTGAGTTTTATTAGTAGCATTAGTAGCATTAGCATATTACGAAAATGCTGCAAAATATAATGGGCGAGACTATAGATATGAAATGATATTGAAATTTTTTACCAGACCCAAATCCCATATGTAATTTTTTCTTCTTATTTTTAATATTTTATTGTATTTTATTAGCCAACTTATAAATTCCCCGATGCTAATAGAATTAATTGATATTATGCAAATATACTTAAAATAGAATAATATGTTGATATCAAGAAAAATATATTATACACTTCATTTATCATTTTTTGTATTAATTTAATTATGAACATATTATGGTTATTCGACTAATATAATTGCATTAACAAAAAAAAACACATATGAGACATTATTCAAATTAAGCTAAAAGGATTATGAAGATCTTCTAAATAATTGGTGGTGATCAATCAAGATTTTTAAAAGTCTATAAAATTATGTTGGTTCCCAGTAATGACTTTGATTCATCCTTCCAAATTTCGTGGTATTCAAAAACTACATAACTTTTATGAATTTTTTGATTTGTTTGGACTTCAAACTATCTTTACACTTTTAGACATCAATAATAATAACAAATTTTAATATATTTTAGGCAGAACAAACAATAATTCACATAATTCACATAAAAATACCAAACACGCAAAAACATAATTCGAAAGAGAAATGAAACTATTATCTACCTCATTAATAACAAGCATTTGGCCATTGCTTTTCTTGACCTTCTTTAACTTCCTCAAACAGTACCTTCATTACACACATACAAAACAAATCACACATTACCCAACTACATCATTAAACATAAACATACACATAATTCTCAAAACAAATAACAAAAACCCCAAACACATCGACATAAAACATATATTATCAGAACTTAGACTTGGCATGGACATCATTATTAGCCCAGAGTTTCATCCTGTAGATCTTAGGATGTTCATCAGTTTCCGATGGTAAACCTCTTCCAACAACCCGGTACTGATGAAATTACAACACAAGCATATTTAAAGATTTTAAAAGAATCAGATTTAGTTCTTGAAAAATTAAGAAATTATAAGATCTAATCAAACAATTTGGAAAAAATAAAAATTAATTGAAAATGATGAGAGGGGTGAGATTAAGCTAAAAACCCTACAAAGATTCATATTTAACACACAAAACACATGCAAAATAGTCTATAAACATTTAATTGATGCTAGATAAACACACAATAAGCATATATATGATTTTATAAACACATATTTGTACAAAAATGAATCAAAATGATCATATTTACACATATTTATTCATAATAAAGATGAAAATGGAAGAGTGTAATAGAAGGCTTACTAAAAAGAGATGAAAATCGAAGAGTGTAATCGAGATGGTAGGAGATGATGATGATGGTCGGTGATGATGAGAGGAGATGGCAGCTTGGAGAGAATAAAGAGTGGTGGTTCGAGAGAATAAAGTGAATAAAGGGGTAAATGAGATCTATTATACCCTAATTTAGTTTTTTATTATTTTTTTATTGATCAAAACCTACCAATATTGGTAGGTTTTGATGTGGGCGGTAAATTCAACTTTTTCGTGAAAATTTTGGCGAAAATTGCCAAAAAAGAGGGGTTGTACGGATTCGAGCCTTAGACCTCTCCCACAATGAACTCGACTCTTACCAGTGAACCAGCACGATTTTGAGGTTTAAAGTTACAAATCATGTATATATTCTACACCACTTCTATTTTTATAATCATAAGGAATTTTATGTTTTTCCTAATTAATACTAATAATTATAAATATATCAAAAAAAATGTCATTTTACACAAACCAATGAATTGTATGTATTTAATATATAAGAAAAAAATTGGAAAATTTTCATTTTAAATCAAGAAATAAAAAATTAATTTGAAAATGAAGAAAATTATTATTTTCGTTATTAGGCTATTTCCCACTAATACTGGTAGGAAATAACCAAGAGTAAAAAAAAAAAAAAAAGTTAAATGCTGGATTCGAACCTTCGACGACTCCCACAAAGTACTAACATATTACCACTGAGCCGGGATTCAATCCGATTATATGCAGACAGAATTTATATAAGGATATACCCACAATGTTAGTTGGAATAGAAAATTTAATCGATAGATTTACTATAAAAAATAGGAGTTTAAAGTAAAAAAAATCCAATATTATACGTATATCATTGACATCAACATATTTAATAAACCGTACGGTTGGATCGTTGAAAATAATTTTTTTTTAAATTTGAAAAGTGTAACCCTGAACAACCCCTAAATTATGAGTAGAAGCCCTAACCTAACTTCGTGTTAGGAATATGTTGTACTTGATGATAACTTCACAATCAATCAAATTGTTTAAGGTTTTGTAGCTGTCAACGGATGAGGATTTATAACTCTATCCGTTGACAGGTAGCTCATCAACGGATGAGGTTTTGTAGCACACTGCAGTATCTCTATGTTATCAGTTGATAGTGTTTTTATCCACAGTCATGTTGACCATCAACGGATAGGCAGAATAGGGTAGCCAATTGTAAATAAGCTATGCTATGTAATTCTGTCTAAGTGAAAGTGTATCAACGGATGAAGACTAAACTCTATCAACGGATACAACTCAAATCCACTCTATCAACGGATACAGCTCAAGTCCCAATATCAACGGATACTGCTCTATACATCATCAACGGATGTCAGTATACATCATCAACGGATGTCAGTGTACATCATCAACGGATAATCATTGACACTGATTTCTATGATTAGCTGGAGATTAGCAGTTGATAAGGACATGTTTGACTGACAGATCACATGAGTTGAAAGTAGATACAAAAAGCAGTATGGCAGCCATACTTTGGAAACACAGAAGAAAGAAGCATTCCATTTACACTATGAATACAAGAAAGGTGCAGGAGACATGTCTGAACACAAGGACAACCTTTCGGCTACATGTGTATTTGGAGTGTAGTAGCAAGTCAACTAGAATTAGATTAGTATTATCTTATTCCAGTAGTACTTGTAAAACTTGGGATATATAACCAAGTGTAGCAACTCTTTGTAGGTTAAGAAAACAGACATATTTGCTTAGGGTTTCTTGAATATCCTTAGAAGCAAAGAGTTGTAAAACGGCAGCTGTGTACATTTTGTATCACAGAGTTTTCTTCAAATAAAAGCTTCAGGTGGTGCATATTAACCACCTGATTTTATATGTGTTTGTGTTTAAATCTTACATTGCAATTATCTCTTCATAAGTTTATGAAGTTCTTATCAGAAATTTATAAATATCAAGAATTGTATTCAACCCCCCCTTCTACAATTATACAAGTGTGTAATCTGGGAATAACAATTGGTATCAGAGCAAGCTTCTAACATATTTGAAGTTTAAAGATCAACACACTTCCAACATGTCTAAGAAGGATTATGGAGTGAAGATTCCAGTTATTGATAGAGAAAATTACTTTCACTGGAAAGTAAAAATGCGTCTCCATCTCTTGTCTATTGATGATGGTTTTGTGGATTGCATTGACAAGGGTCCTCACGTTCCAATGAAGACTGCAACAAGAGTTGGCCTGGCTGAAGGTGTGCCTGACACTCTCATTCCCAAACCTGTTTCTGAGTGGAGTCTTGAAGATATTACAGAAGTCCACAAAGACAAAAAGACCATGAATATACTGTTCAATGGTCTAGAAACAGACATGGTTGACAATGTTATTAACTGTACTACCTCCAAGAAAGTATGGGACACTGTTCAAACCCTTTGTGAAGGAACAGAACAGGTGAGGGAAAACAAGATGCAACTACTAATCCAACAGTATGAACATTTCCACTTTAAGAGTGGAGAAACATTGAATGATACATTTAGTAGATTTCAAAAGCTACTAAATGGTTTGAAACTGTATGGAAGAATCTATCAAGTTAAAGATTCTAATCTCAATTTCTGAGATCACTGCCAAAGGAATGGAAGCCAATGACTGTTTCTCTAAGAAACACTCAAGAGTACAAGACATTTACTCTTGAAAGGCTCTATGGAACTTTAAAGACATATGAGCTGGAAATGGAGCAGGATGAAGAGATTGAGAAGTCTCAAAAGAAAAGTGGGTCAGTTGCACTTGTTGCCAACTTGGAGCAAAAGGAGGAAAGGACAGAAGCTGCTAGTTCTACACCAAACAGGGAGGTTTGTAAAGGTAGAGCAGAATCAAGCAGGAGCAAGGAAAAGGTGTCTGAGGAATTGAATGCCCTTCAGCAGGATGAATTGGATGAGATAGATGAGCACTTAGCTTTTCTATCTAGGAGATTCTCTAAGCTGAAATTCAAGAGAAACTCTGGGATGGCCAAGCCATTTAACAAGGATTTTTCCACAAACAACTATGTGGATAAATCCAAAATTAAATGCTACAATTGTGGGATTGCTGGTCATATGATAAGTGAATGCAGGAAACCTAGATCTGAGAACAAGGGAAAGCCAACTGAGGTTGTTGACTATAAGAAGAAATATTTTGATCTTCTCAGGCAGAAAGGAAAGGCATTCTTGACCCAAGAGTATGACTGGGCTGTTGATGACAATCATTCTGATGATGATGCTGAGTTAGTCAACCTTGCTTTAATGGCTGATTCTGGAGAGCAGGAAGCAAGTTCAGCTAGCAATCAGGTATTTTCTACTAATCTCTCTGAGCTCACTAAAGAGGAATGCAATAGTGTTATAGATGAAATGTCTACTGAACTATATCACTTAAGTGTTACTCTTAAATCACTTACAAAAGAGAACAATATAATTAAAGAGTCTAATATGTTTTTAAGTGATAGAAATGCTGCTCTAGAATCTCAATTTCTAGAATTTGAGAAAATGAGAGTTGATTGCAATAATGCTAAAAGTGAACTTGAAGCTGTGTTAAAAAGAGAACTGATTTTAAAAGACCAGCTTGAAAAAGAACAAGGGATAATTGCTAAATTTCAAAGTTGTAGGAATATTTCTCAAAACATAATAGAAGTTCAGGGAATAGAATCATTTGTGAAGGATACCTGGACTCAAAGGAAAAAGGAGCTAGAACCTGGCCTTGAGGATCTAGAGACTATTTGTGAATCAACGGATAGTGATCATCCGTTGACAGTTGAACCGTCAACGGATGAGAGGTATCCGTCGACTAACAAAAAGTCTGTTAGTAAGAAGGAACTTAGGAAACTGGATATCAAGTATGGTCCAGTAAACAAGAATTTTGTTAGTGGTGAGTGCAGCAAAACCAAATCCAGTGGGAAGGCTAAGACAGGTGATTTACACAACAAAAAGGCTGTTGGTAAATCAGACAATGAAAAGGTAGAAATTGAGGGCAAAAAGAAAAAGAACAGAAATGGTAAGATAGGCATCAACAAGAAAAACAATTACTCTCCTGACAAGTTTGCTCCTAGGAAAACTTGTAGTAATTGTAATAGTGTCAATCATTTATCTTCTAATTGCAAGATTGTCAACAAGGCTCCTGTTCATGTACCTCAACCAATGCCATGTATGCCTGCAATGCCTGTTATGCCTGGTTCGTATCAAAATGCTAGTTTTTCAAATCCATATGTGAACATGCCATATGTGTCTAATCCATACTTTCAATCTATGAATGTGCCACAAATGTCATGGAACCTACCTAACATGAATAATATGTATGCCAATTTTCCACACATGCATGCATCCAATATTCATGCAAATGAGCATTTGTCAAACCCCATTACTCAAGCATCTACACCTAAGATGAAGAATGCTAAGAGTGCAAAGTCAAAGGCTAACAAGAAAGGACCCAAGGAAGCTTGGGTACCAAAATCAACTTGATTTGTTTTTGAAATGTGTGCAGGGAAACAAAAGGAATCTATGGTACCTAGACAGTGGATGTTCTAGGCACATGACAGGAGATTCAACCCTGCTCACAGAGTTCAAGGAAGGAGCTGGCCCTAGAATTACCTTTGGAGATGACAGCAAAGGATATACTAAGGGATATGGCCTGATTTCAAAAGACAATGTCATCATTGAAGAAGTGGCTTTAGTTGAAGGTTTAAAGCACAATTTGCTGAGTATCAGTCAGATTTGTGACAAAGACTATGAAGTAAAGTTCACAAAAGAAGCCTGTGTTGTTTCTGCCAAGGAAGACAACAATGTGGTATTGACAGGCTTTAGAAAAGGAAATGTTTACATAGCTGACTTCAATTCAGCATGCTCTGAATCCATTACTTGTCTCTTCAGCAAAACAAGTAAGGATGAGAGTTGGCTATGGCATAAGAAGCTGTCACATTTGAATTTTAAAGTTATGAATGATTTGGTAAGAAAGGATCTTGCTAGAGGAATCCCTCATTTGGAGTTTGTCAAAGATGGGCTATGTAATGCCTGCCAATTAGGGAAACAAAAGAAATCATCTTTCAAAAGCAAGACAGAGTCATCCATTGTTAAGCCTCTTCAATTGCTGCATATGGATTTATTTGGTCCAGTAAATGTCATGTCTATTTCAAAGAAGAAATACTGTCTGGTGATTGTAGATGATTTTTCTAAGTTCACATGGACTTTCTTCCTGCACTCCAAGGATTGTGCAAGTGAAATCATTATCAATCACCTCAGAATGCTAAACAATGGTTCTGAAGACAGAGTACAAAGGATCAGGAGTGACAATGGTACTGAATTCAAGAATTCCACAATGAAGATTTTCTGTGAAGAGAATGGAATTGTCCATGAGTTTTCTGCTGCCAGAACACCTCAACAAAATGGGGTTGTTGAAAGGAAAAACAGAACTCTCATTGAAGCAGCTAGAACAATGTTAAGTGAATCAAGATTACCAACATATTTCTGGGCTGAAGCTGTCAACACTGCATGCTTTACTCAGAATATTTCCTTGGTCAATCAAGCTAGAGGAATGACTCCTTATCAGTTATTAACCAACAAGAAACCAACTTTAGCTTTTCTACATGTCTTTGGATGTAAGTGTTTTGTGCTAAGGAATCATGGAGATAATTTAGGCAAATTTGAAGCAAAGGCAGATGAAGCTATTTTCGTTGGATATGCAGCAGGGAAAGCCTACAAGGTCTACAATCTAAGAACCAACATTGTTATGGAATCTGTACATGTTGTGTTTGATGATCAAAAGATTCTAGGCCTAAATGATGAAGGTTACCATGAAAAGTTGGAATTTGAGAATGAAGGTGAAGGAAGAATGTACTATGATGATGATGAGGAGAATGAAGATCATGACCACAGAGATCCACCTAGAGCTGTTATACCAACTAGAAGTGATGCTTACACTGAAAATGAAGCATCCGTTGATAGTCATTCTGGAGCATCCGTTGATAGTCATTCTGGAACATCCGTTGACAGTCATTCTGCAACATCCGTTGACAGAAATTCTCAAGCATCCGTCGACAGGCAAAATGATGCATCCATTGACAGTCAACTTCATAACTCAGCAAGGACAACAAACTAAGGGGGAGTTTCTCAAGGTCAAAATTCAATGCTAAATCAACATGATCATGGAAATGAAGCAACCTCATCAAGATCAAATCTTCCACCTGCAAGAAAATGGACTAGAAATCATCCATTTGAGTTAATCATTGGTGAATCAAATTCAAGAGTCCAAACTAGAAGGGCCACTCAAGCAGAATGTCTATACAGTAGCTTCCTCTCTCAAGAGGAACCTAAGAAAGTGGAAGATGCCCTTCTAGATCCAGATTGGGTGTTAGCAATGCAAGAAGAGCTAAACCAATTTGAAAGAAATAAAGTATGGAAACTTGTGCCCAAACCTGATGATAGAAGTGTCATAGGTACTAAATGGGTTCTCAAGAATAAGACAGATGAAAATGGCATAATTGTGAGGAATAAAGCTAGATTAGTGGCAAAGGGCTATTCTCAAGAAGAAGGAATAGATTTTGATGAAACTTTTGCTCCAGTAGCAAGACTTGAGGCAATAAGAATCTTTCTAGCCTATGCAGCACATGCCAATTTCAAAGTCTATCAGATGGATGTCAAAAGTGCCTTTCTAAATGGGGAACTGGAAGAAGAGGTCTATGTCCATCAACCTCCTGGTTTTGAGGATCCAGAATTTCCAGAATATGTATATCTTCTCATGAAAGCACTTTGAAGCAAGCACCAAGAGCCTGGTATGACACTTTATCTCAATTTCTTTTGGAGAACCACTTCACTAGAGGTACAGTAGATAAAACCTTATTTCATAGGGATATTAATGGCTCTTCAATACTTGTTCAAATCTATGTAGATGATATTATTTTTGGGTCTACAGATGAGAAGCTTTGCAAAAAGTTTGCCAAACTTATGCAAAGTAGGTATGAAATGAGTATGATGGGTGAATTAACTTACTTTCTTGGCCTACAAGTAAAGCAAGTTAATGAGGGCATTTTCATAAGTCAAACAAAATATATTTATGATCTCTTAAATAAATTTGACTTAATGGATTGTACATCTGCTAAAACACCTATGGCCACTGCAACTAAGCTTGAGTTGAATACTAAGGAAAAGTCTGTGGACATCTCAAGTTATAAAGGCATGGTAGGTTCACTTTTATACCTAACAGCTAGTAGACCTGATATAATGTTTTCTACTTGTCTTTGTGCTAGATTTCAAGCTGATCCTAGAGAGTCTCACTTAATAGCTATTAAAAGAATTTTCAGGTATCTCAAGGGAACACCAAACCTTGGCATTTGGTACCCAAGAGAATCTGGTTTTGATCTAACTGGCTATTCAGATGCAGATTATGCAGGTTGCAGAGTTGATAGGAAAAGTACTACAGGTTCCTGTCAATTTCTAGGAAACATGCTTGTGTCATGGTTCAGTAAGAAACAAAACTCAGTCTCCACTTCTACAGCTGAAGCTGAGTACATTGCGGCTGGAAGCTGTTGTGCACAGATTCTATGGATGAGAAACCAACTCATTGACTATGGTCTAAAAGTTGAGAAGATTCCAATTTACTGTGACAACACAAGTGCTATTGCCGTCACAGGGAATCCAGTGCAACATTCGAGAACCAAGCACATTGACATCAAATACCACTTCATTAGAGAACATGTGATGAATGGTACAGTAGAAATGCACTTTGTGCCAAGTGAAATGCAGCTTGCAGATATCTTCACCAAGCCTCTTGATGAATCCACATTCACAAGATTGGTAGGTGAGCTAGGTATGCTTAACTTGTCATAATTTCTAGTGATATTTGATTTCAATGAATTGAAGCTGGAAATGTGTTTTGATTTACTTGAAAGTTAAAACTTTCAGAAAAATTTTCTGCAGAAATTTTGCCTAAGGCAAGCAAAATTAGCTTATCAACGGATATCCTTTTATCCGTTGATAGTATAAACACATTACTAGATTTTTGCATGTCAACGGGTAACAGGCTATCCACGTCATCAACGGATAAACTGTTTCTCAACCGTTCATTCTATATCCGTTGATATACATTTTTTTTTAACCGTTGGTAACCGTGTATATCTAATCATGGCTGTACTTATTCTCTTTTTATTTATTATCTGACAGTTACTTTTGACCAATGGAGTAATTACTTTTAATTATTTCATTTTTAATTCTTGAAAAATATAAAAGGCGGACTTGTACTCTCACATCTCACTTTTATTCATTTTCAAGCATATCAAAAGTTAACTGCATCTTCTTCCCTAAAACTCTCTGTAACCAAAGTTCAATCACTTCAATGGCGCCTATTGTTAAGATGATGTCCTCCACTGGGTTTACCTATGAGAAGAACAATTTCGCGGCCTTTGTTGACACAGTAAATGCTCTAGAAGCTTACCACACTTTGATGAGTTTCGTGAAGAAATGCAAACTGTCATATGCTATGACGGCTACCACTCCCTTAATCCACGAGGTAATTGAAGAAATGTGGACATCTGCTGAGTACAATGGCACAGACGGTACAATTGCTTTTTCTTTAAAGGGTAAAAACTATGTGGTTAATTCTGATGTAATAACTGCTTGTTTAAATTTGCCTGAGAATAACTGTCTGAAAGTACCTACTGATGCTGAAATTGTTGCCATGCTTAATTCTATTAATTATGCCCTTAGTACTGAAAACTTAGGGAAAATTGCTAGAAAAGGAATGGTTAAAGAATGGAGCTACTTCTGTGATGCCTTCATTAAAACTTTTTCAGGAAAAATTAGTAATTTTGATGCTGTTACCCAGTCCATGCTAACAATGATGTGTATGCTTTTAAATGATAAATTCTATAATTTTGGCACATTAGTTATGTATGAGATAGCTGCAAAGTTGGGTAAAAAGGAAACTAGGAGCAAGAATATCTACTTTGCTAGATTTTTAATGCTCTTAGCACTGCATGTGTCTGAGAATAAGCTATCCATTGCTAACCCGGATAGCAAGTTCCAATGTTTTGTTCAGGAGAAGAGAGTCTTAAGTGACCTGATTCGAATGAACCTCAATGCAGGAGTACAGTTGGTATATCTACCAATTGTTCAGGTAACTATCTCTAACTCTGAAACCCCTATCTCCAACCCCCAAATTTCTTTGCCTTCTAGTGTCACAATGGAGTCTGTAGTTGTGACCAAACAGGCTCCTACCAAAGTGACCAAATCCAGAGTTCCAAAACCACATTCTAAAAGGCAAACCTCAAGTGTCTCTCAAAAGACACCTGTTGTAAAATCTACCAAACCTCTTGAGGGGAGTGTGAAGGTGGTAGTGAGTGGTGAGGGACAGGGTGAACATCAAAGAAGCCCTAAGGATAAGGAAGGAGAGATGAGTGCAACCACCATTTCAGTCTCTCAAAAGACTGCTAATGTAACTACAGGCCAAATTCTAGTTACACTCTCCCAAAAGAGTGTGACTACTGAATCAAGTTCCCCACAAGGAACACTGCACAAGAGGGTTAGGGACACATATAGCCCAATCTCAAAAACCTATGGAAGAAGAGTGAAATCTAAAACCACAGGGGAATCACAGGGTGCACACACTGTACAGGAAACTGTACCTTCTCAAACTCAGTTTGATGTGGCTTCAATAAATGTGGAGTCACAGCCCTTGATCTTAATCTTCAAATCGACACACATTACAATCCACCATCACCAACTCCTTCTCTGGATGTGGATATGATATCTACATCAATTCCTGATTCTCCATCTTTAAGATTCTTGGAGAAGCCCCACTCTGTAATTGGTGGTCATCATCTTTTAGATGATTTGTTGGACCATCAATCTTCCCTTCCAGAATTCTCAACACAGACTGTGGCCTCGAACTTAAAATCAATCTCCACAGATTCAGTGTTGGTTTTCTCTTCAACGGATATAATTATTCCTTCCTCAACGGATATCCTTCATCCATTGACAAGTGTTTCTCCATCAACGGATGCGCCTCTATCTAGCCATCCGTTGACAGCTATAACTACTCCATCAACGGATATTCCTTATCCGTCGATAACTCACTCTACCACTGCTATATCTGACATTCCAGTGTCAAGTGTAGAGGAGTTCTCAGTAGTTGAAACACTTTTAGGTTTGAGGGAAGGGAGTGAGAGGCTGCCTTGTGAGCAGGCAAAAGGAGAGATAAATAATGAGAGGCTGGCCATTTCTTCCGGTCAGGCAAAAGGAGAGTTTGAGAGTTCCACCTTAGTAGGTGAAGGTGAGGGTGTGAGAGGTGTGAGCCAAGGGGAGCCCTTGATGCAAGAAAAGAGAGATGAGGTGAGAGAAGGGACTACAGGAGAGATAAGGATGGAAGAAGCAGCCATTGCTAGTGAGTCAATGGGGGTTGAGGATGCATCCAAGGAAATGGAATTTCAAAGAGAATATCAGTCCATGATTGACTCCATTTCTTTGGATGCTGAAACCTTTACTCACTCTGTTCCTGCCTATCAAATTCTGGCACAACAGGGCAATGTGGAAGCAGAGGAGGCAATGCACCTAGTGCACACCTCACAATCTCTACTTAGAGCTAAGGAATCTATAGCAGCTCTGCCAACCACTGCTGAGAGTGATGAATTTGACAATTCTGAAGATGAAGACAGCCAGAGCTCTGAAGATGAAGGTGGTAGCAGTATTCATGATTTTGCATTTGCTCAAAACTACACCTATCATCAACTTTATATGGAAATCATAAGGCAATATAAATCTGCCCTGGCTGAGCACCCAGAAGCAGATCCACAGAGAAAGGTTGTTCTTCAACAGGCAATTGACTCCCTAAAGTTACAAAAGATGCAAATGGTGATTCAGAGATCCAATTTAGAGGAGGTCAAACAAGAAATCAAGGATGTGAAGATCTCTGTGGATTCCAAGCTAGAGCAACTAGCTCCTACAGCCACTCAGAGGGTGTTTCAACAAAGGTTTCTCAAAGAAGACAACCTGGCTAAATCTGTGCAACTTCTCAATTCAAGAGTGGAAAAGATGGAATCCCAGATGGAGCAATTTCTTCAACATCAGAAACTGCAAACCCAACTGCTAGAAAAGTTAGTTGCAGCCCCAACTTCTAGTCAAACCCTTGATGCTAACAAAAAGGGGGAGAAAGTGGAAGAGGCTGTGGCAACTACAAGTCAAATCTTAATTTCTGAAAGCAGGGAAGCAGCAAGTGAGGGGGAGCAGCAGCCTACCATAGTGGTCAATCCACAGGAATTCATTGTCACAGCTTCCCCCAGCAAATCCAAACCTCTATCTGAAGAGTTTGATCTTTCAAACTTGACAGAAGAAGAAAAGCTAGCCAAAATTGAAGCTCTCCAAAAGATGAAAGAAGAAAACTATGAAAGGATAATGAGGACAGAAAGATTGATCAATCAATCTATTGCATCAACTCTGTTCTCTAGCCAAACCTCAGCTCCAACAATATCTACAACAATTCTGAAGGTGCTCACTCCAGCAATTGTGGCTCCTACATTCTATGATGCTGAGCCTTCTCATGTTAAGGAATTTGAACCCTACATCAAATCAAGACCCTTCTCACCACCAAAAGCAAATGGGAAGAACAAGTTACAACTGGACTTTCCATTTCCCAAGGATGATGAAGAGAAGTTGATGGGTAAGGCAATCAAGGAATTCAAGGAGAAGACTAACAGTTGTGTAAGAGAATGGATGGCTGTAATCATAAGGAATGGAAAAGTTCTAAACATATCCAACATCCATCCTAGATTTGTTGAAGCCAAGAGAGAAGAGACTTCAAGGCTGCTAAGAGAATCTCAACCAAGCACTGAATATCAATATGAAAACTCAGATGAGAAGCAAGCAAGGCTGGCTCAAGAGTTATTGGATGAGGTAGAGGATGAATTGAGGGAATCTGAGGAAGTCCCCAAATTCAAAAAGAAAGGGAAATCAGTCCCCAAATCCAAGAGATTAAAATCACATGCAAGGAGGCCTGTCTCTCCAGAAACTGAAAACAAAGAGACAGTTGGTTCATCACAACCTGTTGATGTAAAAGTATTCAACCCAGATGTAAATTTCCATGGTGAGCCTATAGTACCTAAAGAGGAACCAATGAATCTTGACTCCATTGAGGTTCCTTCATTCTTGCTGAAGCCTCAACAGAAGCCTACACAGAAGAAAAGGAAACCAAGGAAGCAACCTTCAAAGGAACCAATTCAAGTTGCTAGGGTACCTGCAATTGTCAGGAAGCCAATCTTGGAAAACAAGGATGATTTTATCTATCAGGCAGATATTGAAGAATACTCTGACATGAATCTTTATCTGGATAAATTGTCAGAAGTAAGAGGAATTGACAAATATAGACATTTGCCTGAAAGATTGGTCTTTGTATACAAGGGAGGAACGGAAAGGACATGGCCACTACAAAGGGTTCTTGGAGAAAATTATCATACCTTAACCAAAGTGTTCTCTGCAATCAAGAGATACACAGGGTTCTCCAAGATAGCAAAAGGGGAGATACTGGACAAAATAGAACAAATAAGGAGGGATTGGAACTCACCATCAAGTCTACCAAGGAAAATGAAGATCCCATACAATGGACAGAAAATCCACCTCCAACCTTTCTGGATGATGGAGTTCAGGGATGAAGATGGTAACAGGAGATTCTTCAGGTTAGAAGACCAACTACCAAAGGCTAGTTCTCAATACCTGAGATGGCTACAACAGAAGCTAAATCCAAAGGTAGATGAAGAAGATGCCTTCTATAGGCAACTCCAAATACAGATTGAGTCCAACTCTGCCAAGGAAGGAAAATCAAGGGTGATGCCAACAAGAGGAAAGAAACAGTCCTAATCTGCTCAATCTAGAGGAGCACTTCTCTGTAAATTTCTCAAACTTTCAGTTTTTAATTATTGTAGCTTAATACAATTTATGTATTGTTCTTTATATATCTTTAGGAATGTTTTGTTATCATCAAGGTCCTGAATTTATGCTTTATTGCCATCAAGTATAAATTGGGGGAGATTGTTAGGAATATGTTGTACTTGATGATAACTTCACAATCAATCAAATTGTTTAAGGTTTTGTAGCTGTCAACGGATGAGGATTTATAACTCTATCCGTTGACAGGTAGCTCATCAACGGATGAGGTTTTGTAGCACACTGCAATATCTCTATGTTATCAGTTGATAGTGTTTTTATCCACAGTCATGTTGACTATCAACGGATAGGCAGAATAGGGTAGCCAATTGTAAATAAGCTATGCTATGTAATTCTGTCTAAGTGAAAGTGTATCAACGGATGAAGACTAAACTCTATCAACGGATACAACTCAAATCCACTCTATCAACGGATACAGCTCAAGTCCCAATATCAACGGATACTGCTCTATACATCATCAACGGATGTCAGTATACATCATCAACGGATGTCACTGTACTTCATCAACGGATAATCATTGACACTGATTTCTATGATTAGCTGGAGATTAGCAGTTGATAAGGACATGTTTGACTGACAGATCACATGAGTTGAAAGTAGATACAAAAAGCAGTATGGCAGCCATACTTTGGAAACACAGAAGAAAGAAGCATTCCATTTATACTATGAATACAAGAAAGGTGCAGGAGACATGTCTGAACACAAGGACAACCTTTCGGCTACATGTGTATTTGGAGTGTCGTAGCAAGTCAACTAGAATTAGATTAGTATTATCTTATTCCAGTAGTACTTGTAAAACTTGGGATATATAACCAAGTGTAGCAACTCTTTGTAGGTTAAGAAAACAGACATATTTGCTTAGGGTTTCTTGAATATCCTTAGAAGCAAAGAGTTGTAAAACGGCAGCTGTGTACATTTTGTATCACAGAGTTTTCTTCAAATAAAAGCTTCAGGTGGTGCATATTAACCACCTGATTTTATATGTGTTTGTGTTTAAATCTTACATTGCAATTATCTCTTCATAAGTTTCTGAAGTTCTTATCAGAAATTTATAAATATCAAGAATTGTATTCAACCCCCCCTTCTACAATTATACAAGTGTGTAATCTGGGAATAACACTTCGAACATTCACACTCTTTCGCTTTCTAAAGGACTTTAAGCTTTTATATTTTTTTGTCCAATTTTTTTCATAGATTCCTCCCACTATAAAATGACATTTCACATTAAAAAATTTAATTTATCGATATATCCGTATATTTATTATTTTTTTTCGTTATAATTAGGTTTTTACCGAATAACACAATAACATAACAATACAAGTCCAAATTAACTAATTTTTATAATACAATACTAAATTGTATAGATCTTTACGTTCGTAGAGTTTGATCAATAAAAAACATGATAATCAACCACAATTTTTTTTTTGAAACTACTAGTTGACAGTTAAATTACCAAATCAAATAATTTTTTTTTTGAAATTTTGGCAATAACATTAGAAATGATGGATCTTGACCTCCATACGGTTGGGTCGTAAAGAAATAATTTATGAAAAATCGAAACACGAAACCCTGACGAAACCTTGTTTAGGGGTTCGAGTCAAACTAATAGTTGACCGTTAAATTACCAAATCAAATAATTTTTTTATTTTTTGAAATTTTGGCAATAACATTTGCAAGGATGGATCTTGGCATCCGTATGTTTGGAATGTTGAAATTTTTTTTTTTTTAAATTCAAAATGTCTAACCTAAACTATCCCTAAATCATAAGTAAAAATCCTAACTCAAACTTATAATTGACCGTTAAATTACAAAATCAAATAATTTTAATTTTTGAAAATTTTGGCAATAACATTAGAAATGATGGATCATAGCCTCTGTACGGTTGGGTCATCGAGAAATAATTTCTAAAAAATCAAAACACGAAACCCGGACGAAACCTTGTTTATGGGTTTGAGACAAACTACTAGTTGACCGTTAAATTACCAAATCAAATAATATTTTTATTTTTTGAAATTTTGGCAATAACATTAGAAATGATGGATCTTGACCTCCATACGGTTGGGTCATTAAGAAATATTTTTAAAAAATCGAAACACGAAATCCTGACGAAACCTTATTTAGGGGTTCCAGTCAAATTAATAGTTGACCGTTAAATTACCAAATCAAATAATTTTTTTATTTTTTGAAATTTTGGCAATAACATTAGCAAGGATGGATCTTGAGATCCGTATGGTTGGATTGTTGTAAATTATTTTTTTTTAAATTCAAAATGTCTAACCCTAAACTATCCCTAAATCATAAGTAAAAATCCTAACTTAAACTTATAATTGACTGTTAAATAACCAAATCAAATTATTTTTTTTAAAAAAATTTTGGCAATAACATTAGAAATGATGGATCATGACCTCTGTATAGTTGGGTCATCGAGAAATAATTTTTAAAAAATCGAAACACGAAACCCGGACGAAACCCTGTTTAGGGGTTAGAGTCAAACTACTAGTTGACCGTTAAATTACCAAATTAAATAATTTTTTTATTTTTTGAAATTTTGGCCATAACATTAGCAAGGATGGATCTTGACATCCGTATGGTTGGATTGTTGAAAATATTTTTTTTTAAAATTCAAAATTTTTAACCCTAAACTATCCCTAAATCATAAGTAAAAATCCTAACTCAAACTTCGATCACTAACACTCTTTCGTTTTCTAAACAATTTTGAATTTTAACAAATTATTTTTCACCCTATTTAATTTTTGTGCTTCCTCACAAAAAAATATTTCATAAAAAACTTATAATTTATTCATATATCTCGATATTATTATTTATTTATTGTTATAATTATATTTTTGCCAAATAACATAGAAACATATGAATATAAGTCTAAATCAACTAATTTATGCTCTACACTTCTAATATGAATAGATTGTTATGCCCGTAGAGTTTGATCAACAAAAAACGCGATAATTGATCAATAAAAAGCAAAAAAAAACAAATTTTTTAATTTTTTTCCTACCATTATTGGTAGGAAATATGTAAACATTTTTATTATCTTATTTACTGATCAAAACTTACCAATATTGGTAGGTTTTGATATGAGCGGGAAATTCAACTTTTTCACGAAATTTTTGGCAGAAACTTACGGATCAAAACCTACCAATATTGGTAGGTTTTGATGAGAGCGGAAAATTCAACTTTTTCACAAAATTTTTGGCGGAAACTTATTGATCAAAACCTACCAACATTGGTAGGTTTTGATGTGTGAGGGAAATTCAACTTTTTCATGAAAATTTTGGCAGAAACTTACAGATCAAAACCTACCAATATTGGTAGGTTTTGATCATAAGGACTTTTATATTTTTGCTAATTAACACTAATAATTACAAATATATAAAAAAAATCATTTTACAAAAAAAATGAAGTGTATGTATTTAATATATAAGAAAAAAAACTGGAAAATTTTCATTTTAAATTAAGAAATAAACAAATTAATTTTAAAATGAAGAAAATTATTATTTTCGTGATAATGCTATTTCCGACCAATATTGGTAAGAAATAGCCCCAGAGGAAAAAAAAAGTAATTCGCTAGGATTCGAACATTCGACCACTCTCACAATGTACTAGCATCTTACCACTGAGCTGGGATCCAATCCATTAATAGGCATACAAATTATATATAAGGATATTTCCACAATATGATTTTAAATTAAGAAATAAACAAATTAATTTGAAAATGAAGAAAATTATTATTTTCGTGATAATGCTATTTCCCACCAATATTGGTAGGAAATAGCCCCAAAGGAAAAAAAAAGTTGTTCGCTAGGATTCGAACATTCGACCACTCCCACAATGTACTAGCACCTTACCACTGAGCTGGGATCCAATCCGGTTATAGACATACAAATTATATATAAGGATATTCCCACAATAAATTATTTTTTTGATAAGGCTATTTCCTACCATTATTGGTGGGAAATGATCCTAGGAAAGTGATATTTATTTTTATTTTTAAGAATTTTTTTATTAATTTGAAAAATGTGAAGGACGATGTTGTGGAAGGTGGGGTCCTAATTGGTCAAAAATGCTACCAAAACCTACCAATATTGGTAGGTTTTGATGTGCTAGGGAAATTCAACTTTTCACAATTTTTTTGCGGAAACTTACTGATCAAAACCTAAAAATATTGGTAGGTTTTGATGTGGGCGGTAAATTCAATTTTTTCGTGAAAATTTTGGCAGAAACTTAAGTGGCTACTTACGTTTTTTGGCAGAAACTTACTGATCAAAACCTACCAATATTGGTAGGTTTTGATGTGGGCGATAAATTCAATTTTTTCGTGAAAATTTTGGCGAAAACTTACGTGGCTACTTACGTAGATGGTGGGGGTACCAACCTACCAGTGTTGGTAGGTTTTGATTTCCTACCAAAAATTGGTAAGAAATGGCACTGGCAAAATTACATTATTATTTATTTTCAGAAATTGTTTATTAATTCAAAATATGTGAGGGATGATGATGTGGAACGTGGGGTCATTTTTTAGTCAAAATGTGACCAAAACCGACCAAAGTTGGTAGGTTTTATTTTCCTACTATAATTTGGTAAGAATTGCTGCTTGCGTGTACAAAATTTGGCCCCCACAGGTACCATTTCCTACCAACTCGAACGTTGGTAGGAAATACTCACTCATTTCCTACGAATTTTTTTTGGTATGTTTTATGTGGTAGGAAATGGCCGTTTTTGTTGTAGTGATACTTGTGTCCTGTTGTGACATTTGTTGTTTGGTGGCGAACCTATCTTGTTAATTAGCTGTGAGGAATTTGTTGCTACTTGTACGTCGTTGTGTATCCTTGAAGAAGTTCTTGATACGATTGAAGGGATTGATCTTGTAATTTATTTTGTAATTTTTTAAGAGACTAATTTGCACTTTGCATCCCCTTGGTTTGGGCTTATTGCACTATGTAGTATTCATATATACACTTTGCATCCCTTAACTTTCTAACCCGCTACAGTTTGCACTTTTTTATATTTGCACCGTTAAGTCTGACCGTTACCGTCAGTCAAGAGGGGCAAATCAGACTTTTCACATATAAACATATACATACGATCTTGACTAATTTGCACTTCGCATCCCCTTGGTTTGGGCTTATTGCACTTTGCATTCTGTAGTATCCATATATGTACTTTGCATCCCGTAACTTTCTAACCCGCTGAAAATAAGTAACTTATAAGTTCGAGTTAAGATTTGTCAAACGGGACTATAATCACTCTGAAAAGATGTAGGCTTTATATTGATCCAATTAATAATTTAATTCCAAATTCGTATATTCTTAATTGCGGCGCCCTATAAAACATTTAGAGAGAGATATTTATATTGGGGATGTTTGGGGGAACTTTTTCCCTCTGGGTCTGTTTGGCTACACTTAAAATAAGTCCTTATGAACTTATTTTCGGGTAAAAATTTCATATTTTGATAATTTTTTTTATAGAAGTATTTAATGTATGTTTGAGATTTTATAAGTTGCAAAAAAAGTCAACTTTTTTCAGAAAAAAGTTAGGAATCTCTAACTTTGTCTTAAAATAAGTTGACTTACTCTGGAAAAAAGTTTCCCCAAACACCCCCAGAGATTCCTAACTTTTTTCTGAAAAAAGTTAACTTTTTTTTGCAACTTACAGAATCTCAAACATACATTAAATATTTGTATAAAATAATATTATCAAAACTAGCTTATAGCCCGTGCAAAGCACGGGTTACTTTTAATTTTTTATAATTTATTTATAATATAATATAATATAATATTATAAATATTAATTTTAATATGTTATTGGAATAATCCGAACCTTACATATTTGTATATAATAATATTTAATATTAAATATAAATTAATATGTTGTTGGTGGGAATCGAACCTTGGACCTCAATAACAACTTTTAGTACTGTTATATCTAACGGCCATGATCTATTTGAGTTGATGATCTAACGGTCGTGAATGAGGGATAACCAAAAATTGGAATAACCAAAAAAGGGTTAACCAAACTACAAATTATACCCCATTTCGCTTATTATAATATAGTATAGATATGAAATTTTTACCCTAAAATAATTTCATAAGCACTTAAAAAAAGTTGTGCCAAACAACACTATTATCTCTCAGTCGTATATCTGTTTCTCTCTTCAGTCCTCAATCCAAAGTTTCCACCGAGTTCTGTTTCTCTCTTCAGTCCTCAATCCAAAGTTTCCACCGAGTTGGTAACTCTCTCTATCGTATGCTTTATTCTAATCTTTGTTTATGATTTAGCTTGACAATATACTAGCTGTGCATTGTTTCTTCAAGCACATAAGATTAATGTTAGTAAAAATGTCCATATCAATAAATATATATGTATTTTAAAAAAAGGAAAAAGGAGAGAAAAAAGAAACATCATCTACCTCGTCCATTCTTCCTGTTAATTAAGTGTCGCTTCGTATTAGTTAGGGTTTCAATTTTTTTTTGTTTAAGTTGGTTCTGTATGTCTATATGTACGTCTACTTTTTTCTTTTTTTTTTTTATAAGCAGACATTGCATTAAAAAGCCATAACGGCACTTACAAAGGAAACGCAATAAACTAGCTAGATAAAGGCAACCAAAGCAACTAAGAGCATCTCCAATAGAAGTTGTCAACATAGTTGCCAACTTCTACTTCATCATCACATATATTACTTTTTTATTTCTTCTCTCCTCCATCTCATTGTTGGCAACTTTTGTTACAAATCTACTCCAATAGTTGGCAACTTCAAAAGTTGCCAATGTGGTCCCATACATCAATTTTATATTATCTTATAAACACATATTATATATTCTAAATAAAATTGAAAATTTGGATATGTAAACTACTTAATTCCCTCCCGTAATGATTTTTTCTTTTTTTTGACATTACATTAATATAAAATATCAAATGATTTAAATTTTTAAATATAAAATAATATTATCTTTACATCAATATAAGATATTTTCATTTGATTGAATGAAAATAGTGCAAAAAAATGATATTTTTTCTTTTCTTCTCATGTGCATTAATGATATTAGATATGTGAGATATTTAGAAAAAAAGAAAAAAACATTTAAAGACACTACAAGGATTTTTGCTTTAGACAACAGGCAAAACATGTTGTCTGAATATACCAAAAACTGTTGACTATTGAGAAGTCGTCTGATACACACCTCAGACAACACACAGCAAGCTGTTGTGTGAAAGTTGAAAGACAAGTAAAAGCCACCTGAAAAGTGTTGTCTGATACCCAGAAACAACAACACTTCTTTGGAAACCTCTTGTCAATGCTCCAATAACGCAACACTTTTTAAAGAATATATTGTTGTTATTAAGCAGTAAAGACAATGGTTTTTAAAAGAAAACCTATTGTTTAAGTGCAAAAGATACAATCTTTTACTTGATCAGGGCTGTTGTTGTATGTCACTACAGACAATGGTTTCTTAGCAAAAACCATTTGTTTTATGGTTAGTTGTACAACATGTTATCCCATATGGCATGTTGTTGTACACTAGGAATGATAACACTTTCTTAGTATATAACTCTTGTTTGAAATTATTTCAAACAATGGTTTTGCAGAGTATATAACATGTTGTTATTTGTTACTACATGTCGTCTGAATGTATAAGACACTACGTTTTTATTTTTGCAAAAGTATTGTGTAAATGTGTAACCTACAACGTTTTCATTTATTTATTATGTTGTATGTGTTTTAACTATACCACACTTGTTGTGCTTATTACATGTTGTCTGAATATATAAGACACTACGTTTTCATTTTGCTAAAAGCATTGTTATGTTTTCTTATAGACAATGGATGCATTTTTTTGTTGTTGTGCGACTTTTCACTACACAACGGTCTAGTTGTTAAAAGCATGGCCTCGTTATAAAGCACACGATGGTTTTTTTTTTATAAAACTTGGATATTAAAAAACATTGTATGTTATTACATAATCAAAGTACAAAACCAACATAGTACTGGTCGTTGATCTCACTAAATAATATCCATCGAAGCTATTGTACATGTGAAGTCAAGTAACTGAAACCAAGATATTGCTGGTTACACCACTTGAGACCCTAAATCACTATTATTACCATTCCGAAATTAAAGCCACAAATACAACAAAAGCATGCAAATACGCAATAGCATACAAAACTCCAGCATGCTTGCCTGCTTGAAAGGTCACGAGCAAAGGCAGCTACTTCATCCGTATAAGCGCTGAACATGAGAAAAGATGCAGGAGCCGCATATCCAATAGCAAAACCTTTGGTGGTAGCTTTGTGGTATTTCCAACAGCATCAAGAATATCGGTGATTTCTCGAACACTTTCAAGCTGCAAGAGCATACAGTGCAAGTAATAATGCAACATTTAAAGTAGACTTGTAGAATATAACTTGTGCTAAGAATAACTAAAAGATGTCTTGTTTTAGAGTCCAGACAATAATGCAGCCGTTACTGGTGCATGCTGCTAATAAAGAAATATGCTAATATAAAGGAAATATGACCTATCCAACAAAAGACCAAAGACAATTAAAACAGGACTACTTTCTAACGATTCAAATTAAAAAAATCAATAGAGAAAACTTGTCAGCATTCGATCTTAGCTATTACCAGAATGATACTACAGATAGCATCTTTCCCCAGAAAACTAATCTTTCACTCAGCAGTTCAATCTAAATTAAACATCAACTTTTATTTAAGTGAAGCAAGTGACAAGCTATATCTTTGGCAGTAAACTTGAAGCTAATGCTAAACTCTCACCTTAGGTTCTGAATTTGTTATTCGCATTGTAAGGAGAACTCTCTCTAGACTTCTACACACTTCATCTTCTGTTTTTCCATTGATAAGTAGTAGCTGGCCTCTGGGTTCTGTTGACAAGTTTGCAAAATTAGCAATTAGTAAGTTCAAAATTTCAAGATACAAGGAACACAAAAGCTTCAAGATATTCTGTACATTAGGATTTAGTGGTCACAGTCTTCATGTACTTACAGTGGGTTTACACTTAATATAAAACTAAAAAGAAACAATATGGCAGTCAAATGTCAAACATAGTTCATGCTTTTATCCAATAAAACTTTTAACACTGTATTAGATTCTATGAACTATGTCATTCACTTACATTGAATTATATATCTATACATCTGTCTGCAATTAATGGATCAAATCACAGAAGCAACACTAACGTTCAAACAGTTTTTTGGGGGTATATATATAGCGACACTTCTTTGCGAGGAAAAAGAAACGAGCACTCACTGCTTTCCTATTTTTTCAGCCTCATCGATCCAACCAGGAAATAAAAGGACCATTTACAATGTGCACAAGCAATTACAATATAAAGAAAGGATAAAAAATGTATGTCAATCTACCAGGAGAATATCTACATGTGATACTCAGTTTCAACATATGCTGCAGTACTTAGCATGCTCCACCTTAGATTGTTTGAGTTGGGGCTTAAAAAGTACCTTGAGCGCCACAATATGATTGCTCTGTAACATATTCTATGACAGACATTGACACACGGAACTTGTGAGGATACGGATTTATTCCATCTGTTTTAAGAGCAACAAGTGCTTTAATCCTGTTATCAAAATATTGCTGCAACAAGAAAGAGGAAAAATTTAGAACACTTAATTTACTAATCTAAACAAAAGAGATATTCCAGTTTATTCAATTTTTATTAGAAAATTAAGCCTTTGTATGAAACTCAGAACTTCCTTTGTATAATGTCATCAAAGGAATCTGTATATGGTCTTAATTCAAAAAATGTAGAAAGCTAAGTACACAAAAAAAATAATCAAGGAATATTAAACTTGCTAATCTTTTACAATATTACATCCCAACAATACAAGTACCTCGTGGAAACATGTGTGTGTTATTGTTGTTCATACAATTTCATTTAACTTCCACATAGAAAACCATCAAATTATCTCATAAAAACTATGCATAATACAGAATTACCTGCAAAGAAAGGCTTAATCCAGAATTACTAACCACCACATAGCAATATGCATAAAGAATTACTAACAAAAACTATGCAAAAACTTGGAATTGTAATAAAAATCATACCTTTGAATTTATTGATCTGGGTCATCGTCATCTCCTCCCTTCTAGCAAATTTAATCCAAGCAAATTTAACAGCCTCCCCTCTAGCAGCCTTTGTCATCTCCTTCTGATTCAGGTTTGTATCTAGCATTTTAACTTGTAAAGAGTCAAATCGATTCAGATTTGTATCTAGCATTTTAATTTGTAAAGAGAGATAAGAGAGACAGAGAGAGAGAGAGAGAGAGAGAGAGAGAGAGAGAGAGAGATGGTGAGAACGAGGGAGAGTGTGTATCGAGAAAGAGAAGGGTGAAATATGCGGGGATAGAAATTTGGATTTGGGGAGAGAAGGGTTCATTTCTGTGAAGGAGGTGAGTAATTGAGAGAAGGGGCTAAGCGTGAGTTTGTGTTTGTGTGTGTGAGAGATAGAAACATGGAGTCAAGGAGAGGTCTCTGGAAAAAAGAGGGGGAATTGAAATTTGGCAATAGGGGGAAATTTAGGTTTAATGAAAATTTCAAGAAACGAAGGAGGGAAAGTAAATGAGGGAATTGAAAATAAATTTTTTTATAAAATAATTTTCATTTGTGAGATATTAAATTAATTATGTTTTTATTAAAAAATATTTCAAAAATAGATTTAAAATTTATAAAATTTTCTAAAATTTCTAAAATTGATTTGATTTGGGATTTAAGTACATAACTACTAAATTTACTCGTAGTTGTAACTAGTGCTTATCACAGATAATTGTTTCTATTTTTAAAAAATATTTTTCGACAATTCAACAATCGAACCGTAAAATGTTAATAAGCACTCATTTTAGTGTTGGGAAAAAATAATCAAAAAATAAAAAGGTCCGGATGTACGAGATTTTAACAAAAATGTAGTAAAAGTGATGCTTTCGATAACGAGGCACGATCCATATTCACTGAATGATTTTTTTGAATGATTTCTTCGACGATAGAACCGTACGGATGTTAATAAGCACTCATTTTAGTGTTGGGAAAAAATAATAAAAAAATAAAAAAGTCGGGTTGTATGAGATTTTAACAAAAACATGGTGAAAATATTACTTCCTATACTATAACGAGGCACGATCCAGGTTCACTGATTACTTTTTTTGAATGATTTTTTCGACGATCAACCGTACGGATGTTAATAAACACTTGTCTTAGTGTTGGGAAAAAATAATCAAAAAATAAAAAGGTCGGGTTGTATGAGATTTTAATAGAAACGTAGTAAAAGTGCTACTTCCTTTAACGGGACACGATCCAGATTCACTGAATAATTTTTTTGAATGATGTCTTTGACGATCGAACCGTACGGATGTTAACAAACACTCATTTTAGTGTTGGGAAAAAATGATTAAAAAATAAAAAGGTCTGGTCGTACGGGATTTTAACAGAAACGTAGTAAAAGTGTTGCTTCCTATAACGGGGCACGATCCAGAATGGTTTATTTTTTTCTAATTTTTTGTACACATCACTCAAATCATTACATATTAACATCCGTACGGTTGGATCGTCGGAAAAAAATTTATAAAAAATATTATTCCAAAATTATTCTAGTTTGACCAAGTAGTACTTTGACAGTTGACCATTAAAATATCATACAAGAATGATTTGTTTTTTTCTAAATATTTTTTTTAATGATTTTTTCGACAATCGAACCGTACAAATGTTAATAAACACTTATTTTATTGTTGGTAAAAAATAATCAAAAAATAAAAAGGTCGGGTTGTATGAGATTTTAACAAAAACATAGTGAAAGTATTACTTCCTATAACGAGGCACGATCCAGGTTCACTGATTACTTTTTTTGAATGATTTTTTCGTCGATCAAACCGTACGAATGTTAATAAACACTTGTTTTAGTGTCGGGAAAAATAATCAAAAAATAAAAAGGTCGGGTTGTATTAGATTTTAACAAAAAAGTAGTAAAAGTGTTACTTCCTATAACGAGACAAGATCTAGATTCACTCAATACTTTTTTTGAATGATTTTTTCGACGATCGAACCGTAAAAATGTTAATAAACACTTATTTTAGTGTTGGAAAAAAATAATCAAAAAATAAAAAGGTCGGGTTGTATGAGATTTTAACAAAAACATAGTGAAAATATTAGTTCCTATAACGAGGCACGATCCAGGTTCACTGATTACTTTTTTTGAATGATTTTTTCGATGATCAAACCGTACGGATGTTAATAAACACTTGTCTTAGTGTTGGGAAAAAATAATCAAAAAATAAAAAGGTCGGGTTGTATGAGATTTTAATAGAAACGTAGTAAAAGTGCTACTTCCTTTAACGGGACACGATCCAGATTCACTGAATAATTTTTTTGAATGATGTCTTTGACGATCGAACCATACGGATGTTAACAAACACTCATTTTAGTGTTGGGAAAAAATGATTAAAAAATAAAAAGGTCTGGTCGTACGGGATTTTAACATAAACGTAGTAAAAGTGTTGCTTCCTATAACGGGGCACGATCCAGAATGGTTTATTTTTTTCTAATTTTTTGTACACATCACTCAAATCATTACATATTAAAATTCGTACGGTTGGATCGTCGGAAAAAAAATTTATAAAAAATATTATTCCAAAATTATACTAGTTTGACCAAGTAGTACTTTGACAGTTGACCATTAAAATATCATACAAGAATGATTTATTTTTTTCTAAATATTTTTACACATTACTAAAATCAATATATAACATCATCCGTACGGTTGGATTATCGAATTTTTTTTTTAAAAAATAGATTTTGTTCAATCGGTACGACACTAGTTAGAGGGAGTAGTACTTTTGGCGGATTTGTTTTTACAAGAATGATTTGATTTTTTCAATTTCTTTGTACACATCACTAAAATCGGTAGATATATAATTTTAAATTTATTAAAAATTAAAAAAAATATCATGTTTAAAAAATAGAAATTTTAAAATGTATCATATATAATTTTTTTAATAAATAATTACTTAAATTAATTTTTTATGTTTTGATTATTTTTTCCAACACTAAAATGGGTATCTATTCTATTGATATTCCGAAAATTTAAATATTCTTTTTTGTTTCGAATCAAAAATCTGAAATTTCTTAAAATTCCAAGAAACAAAATCTCAAATTTTACATCCCTACGTTAATCTAATTCATATTGCCGCTCATTACTTCTATTCCTACATTATTCCAAACCCAAAATTTCATTTCCCCCTTCTTTCCACCCCTAATTATTTTACAGGCGCTAAAAAATTCCCCCCTTTCTCAAAACCTTCTCAAAATTTTCCCCCATTCTACCTTCACTAATATATTTCCCATCTCATACTCCCTCACATTCTACCTTCAATAATATAATTCCCATCTTATACTCCCTCTCATCAACATCTCGCTGAAACACTCTCTAACAATCTAGGGCTTCAATTTGGTGCATCAATTTAGAGATTTAGATTTAGGGATTGGGTACTTGAGGGTTTAATTTTGATTTGGGTTCAAGCTTCGATTGGATTCAAGGATTTGGGTTCAAGCTTTGTTTGGGTCCAGAGATTTTAGTTGAAGCCTCGATTTGATTTCAGTCGCTACTTGAAGGTTATTTGATTTTTCCAAAACCGTGGCTAAAAAGGCATTCAAAGTTATACAGGTGTTTTTCTGTTTATCTTGAAACTGAAGAACTTGTAGTTGGTTGTATTTTCATTCTAAAATCATACTGAAGAACTTCTGTTTATCTTAACTTTTAATCTATGACTTTATTTGTATCATATGTTCTAATATGAGAAACAGACATATTGAGTTGCTTTGGATTATAAGCAGGTTTAACCAATTTAAAAGCTACAAAGGGGGCCTTAGTTATGTGAGGACTTGGGCAAACAGAGGAGTTGGGCTCACTGCATATCTTATTGATCACTGCAAACTAGTCCTCAACTTCCCCGAAGGCACTAACAGCACCTGGGAGGTATATGAGATTCCTTTTCTTGTTCAGTTCATAGTGAATGGATAATTACATGAACAATCGACTATTCGTGACTAGCTAATTACTTGGTAATTTCCTTGATTTGTGTTTCCAGGCAATTGTTTTTCTGCGTGTGCGTTGGTCTCTGGGCAGGGCTTATTATTGGCTGTTACCGAGTACTACACCAGCAATTAGGGATGGGCATTCATCCCGGCCTCTCGATCCCGATCCGATCCCCGCACCGAACGGGGCGAGGATTCGGGGATTTTTTCGGGTACGGGCCGGGGAGCGGGGACAATATTCAAAAAAAATCGGGGAGCGGGCCGGGGCCGGGTTTTTATGTGTCCCCGGCCCGATCCCCGACCCCGCCCCGATTTTCTCTACCCGGCCCGATTTTTAATCCCGACTCGATTTCACCACACTTTAATATATATATATATATATATATATATATATATATATATATATATATATATATATATATATATATATATATATATATATTAATAATCATATATTATTATAAATGAATTTCCAATACTTCATAATGGAAACAAAATGATGTTTTAATTTTATATGTTTATCTTTCTAATAGTTAAATAACTTCATTTCCATATTGTTTATAATTGTTTCTTTAAATAATATTTTTTTATCTCAATTTAGTGCATTTGAGCTCACTAGTTTGTGTTTAAAATTATTTAAAATTATTTTTTGTTTTAAATAAAATACCCCGATTCCCCGCGGGGATCCCCGTTACCCGTTTGGGCCGGGGACGGGGAATGAAAAATAATCCCTGACAAGGAACGGGCCGGGGACGTGGATCGGGTTTAAATTCGGGGATGGGGGCGGGGATAGCACTCCCCGGCCCCGAAATGGCCCGACGCCCATCCCTACCAGCAATGCTTACAGGTAATTGTCCAATAATTGATTGAATTAATGCAATTCAAATTGAATTATCTCATTTGCTATCATTTCCTTGTATCTATTAATTGATTCATCTTTTCATGCTAGCCCTGTGCAAGATGTAGCTGATTCCTGCCGGACTGGAGTTGCAAAATAGCGGAGGAAGCGAAGGAAGCGAAGAAGGTTGCAGCAGAGAAAGGAGAAAGGAGACCTGGCGTTGTTTCTTACAAAAGCACACTTTCTGCCTTGAGACAAATTTTGCTTGAGGAAGGGATTCGGGGATTGTACAGGTTGGTGCTTCGTGCAGGCTTAAAGTCGACTGCGAAATTTTTGCATTTGGCGTATGCTTTTCAATTGATGCATTATACCCTTCCTCTTGATCTAATGTTTCCCAAGACTTGTGGAAATTAGTAAACTTTCAGAATCATGTTCAAGCTAATAACATTACAAGCATGTTACTAATTCAGCTGCATGTTTAGTACAAAACATGTTTAGTACAGGTTGGTGCATTTCATGGTATATAACCCCGGGATGTTAATTTTTTCAATGGTTCAGAACTTTTAAAATGGACTTTAGGCCCTTGCTTTATTCTTGTGCTTATATGAGTAATTCATGTGGATCTAATGTGTAATGTGCAGATAGATATGTATACATGATTTTGGTCACATTTCATTATTTTCGACATTTCATATATGGAAATGGATTTTGTGTGATATGCAGTGGCCTTCTGCCCTCTCTTGTCGGGATAAGCCATCCAGTTTCCAGCATATGAAAATATCAAATCCTATCTGGCGTAAAGAGGTAATGGTTCTAGTCTTGATTTGATTGCATTAATTTATATAATATTTGTTATTCCCATATTACACACTTGTATAATTGTAGAAGGGGGGGGGGTTGAATACAATTCTTGATATTTACAAATTTCTGATAAGAACTCCAGAAATCTATACTTAGATAATTGCTGTAGAAAGATTAATGCACAAACACATAAAAAATCAGGTGGTTAAATGCACTACCTGAAGCTTTTATTCGAAGAAAACTCTGTGATACAAAAGTACACAGCTTCTGTTTTACAACTCTTTGCTTTCTAAGAATATTCAATAAAAACCCTAAGCAAATGTATTTGTTTTCTTACCCTTCAAAGAGTTGCTACACTTGGTTATAAATCCAAAGTTTGACAAGTACTACTGGAATAAGATAATATTAATCTAATTCTAGTTGACTTGCTACTACACTCCAAATACACATGTAGCCGAAAGGTTATCCTTGTGAACAGACATGTCTCCTGCACCTTTCTTGTATTCATAGTGTAAACAGAATGCTTCTTTCTTCTGTGTTTCCAAAGTATGGCTGCCATACTGCTTTTTGTATCTACTATCAACCCATGTGATCTGTTAGTCAAACATGTCCTTATCAACTGCTAATCCCCAGCTTAGCATATTAGACAGTGTCAATGATTATCCGTTGATATTGTACACTGACATCCGTAGATGATGTATTGAGCTGTATCCGTTGATATTGAGACTTGAGCTGTATCCGTTGATAGAGTGGATTTGAGTTGTATCCGTTGATAGAGTTTTGTCTTCATCTGTTGATACACTTTCACTTAGACAGAATTACATAGCATAGCTTATTTACAATTGGCTACCCTATTCTGCCTATCCGTTGATGGTCAACATGACTGTGGATAAAAACACTATCAACTGATAACATAGAGATACTGCAGTATGCTACAAAACCTCATCCGTTGATGAGCTACCTGTCAACGGATAGAGTTATAAATCCTCATCCGTTGACAGCTACAAAACCTTATACAATTTGATTGAATGTGAAGTTATCATCAAGTACAACATATTCCTAACAATCTCCCCCAATTTATACTTGATGGCAATAAAGCATGAATTCAGGACCTTGATGATAACAAAACATTCCTAAAGATATATATATATATATATATATATATATATATATATATATATATATATATATATATATATATATATATATATATATATATAGAACAATGCAAAAATTGTATTAAGCTACAAAAATTAAAAACTGAAAGTTTGAGAAATTTACAGAGAAGTGCTCCTCTAGACTGAGCAGATTAAGAATGTTTCTTTTCTCTTGTTGGCATCACCCTTGATTTTCCTTCTTTGGCGGAGTTGGACTCAATCTGCATTTGGAGTTGCCTATAGAAGGCATCTTCTTCATCAACCTTTGGATTTAGCTTTTGTTGTAACCATCTCAGGTATTGAGAACTAGCCTTTGATAGTTGGTCTTCTAACCTGAAGAATCTCCTGTTACCATCTTCATCCCTGAACTCCATCATCCAGAAGGGTTGAAGGTGGATTTTCTGTCCATTGTATGGGATCTTCATCTTCCTTGGTAGACTTGATGGTGAGTTCCATTCCCTCCTTATCTGTTCTATTTTGTCCAGTATCTCCCCTTTTGCTATCTTGGAGAACCCTGTGTATCTCTTGATTGCAGAGAACACTTTGGTTAAGGTCAGATAATTTTCTCCAAGAACCCTCTGTAGTGGCCATGTCCTTTCCTTTCCTCCCTTGTATACAAAGACCAATCTCTCAGGCAAATGTTTATATTTGTCAATTCCTCTTACTTCTGACAATTCATCCAGATACAGATTCATGCCAGAGTATTCTTCAATATCTGCCTGATAGATAAAATCATCCTTGTTTTCCAAGATTGGCTGCCTGACAATAGCAGGTACCCTAGCAACTTGAATTGGTTCCTTTGAAGGTTGCTTCCTTGGTATCCTTTTCTTCTGTATAAGCTTCTGTTGAGGCTTCAGCAAGAATGAAGGAACCTCAATAGAGTCAAGATTCATTGGTTCCTCTTTAGGTACTATAGGATCACCATGGAAATTCACAGCTGGGTTGAATACTTTTATAGAAATAGGTTGTGATAAGCCAACTGTCTCCTTGCTTTCAATTTCTGGAGAGACAGGCCTCCTTGCCTTTGATTTCACTCTCTTAGATTTGGATTTGGGGACTTATTTCACTTTCCTTTTGGATTTGGGGACTTCCTCAGGTTCCCTCATTTCATCCTCTACCTCATCCATTAATCTTGAGCCAGCCTGGCTTGCTTCTCATCTGAGTTTTCATATTGATTTTCTTCACTTGGATGAGCTTCCCTGAGAAATCTGGAGGTCTCCTCTCTTTTTGCTTCAACAAATCTAGGATGGCTATTGGATATATTTAAGACTTTTCCATTCCTTATAATTACAGCCATCCATTCTCTTACACTCCTCTTGGCATTTTCCTTGAACTCCTTAATTTGCTTTCCCATTAGCTTCCCTTCATCATCCTTGGGAAATGGAAAGTCCAATTGTAACTTGTTCTTCCCATTTTCCTTTGGTGGAGAGTAGACTCTGGTTTTTATGTATGGTTCAAATTCTTTGACATAAGATGGTTCAGCATCATAGAATGTAGGAGCTACAATCTCTGGAGTGAGCACCTTCAGAATTGTAGTTGATATTGTTGGAGCTGAGGACTTAGTAGAGAACAGATTTGATACAATTGATTCATTGATCATCCTTTCTGTTCTCATCATTCTTTCATTTGCCTCCTTGTTGATCTTTTCTAAGGCCTCTATTCTGGCTTGCCTTTCACCATCTGAGATTTTTGATAAGTCAGGAATCACAGGAAAAGCCTTTTGTTTCTTCACAGGGGAAGCCTCTATAGTAAATTCTTTTGGATTGACCACTATCATTGGCTGTTGCTCACCCTCAATTTGTGCTATCTTGCTAAGCTGGAATTTGACTAGAAGTAGCTGCAACCTCTTCTACCTTTTTCTCTCCCTTTTTGTTAGCATCAAGGGCTGGAGATGAGGCTGCAAGCACCCTTTCCAGTAGCTCAGTCTGTTTGGCTTGATTGGCAATGAGTGTCTGCATTTGAGATTCCATACCATCCACTCTGGAGGAGAGATTCTGAACAGATTTGGCCAGGCTATCTTCCTTCAATAGTTTGCTAGTCAGCACCTTCTGAGTGGTAGTAGGGGCTAGTGCCTCAATCCTAGCATCTAGTTCCACTTTCATTTCTCTAATTGCAGTTTGGACCTCATTCTGTTGTGTTCTTTGAATGACCATGTGCATTTTGTGAAGTTTCATGGAGTCCATTATTTGCTGAAGGATAGCCTTTCTCTGTGGATCTGCATTTTGGTGCTCAGCCCTAGCAGATTGATATTGCTTCACAATCTCCACATTGAAGTCACCAGCCACAGTGGCAGTAGAAAATAGCCAGTCTGGAGTATCAGCCACATTGACTTCTTCATCATTTGCTGTGCTGTCGCTGTCATCATTGCCAAACTCTTCACTGTCAGCATTTGAAGGCAGATTTGTCAAAGCATCCTTTGCTCTTTGTAGAGATTGTGAGGTGTGTACTAGGTGCATTGCCTCCTCTGCCTCCAAATTGCCCTGTTGTGCCATGACTTGATAGGCAGAAACAGGATGAGTAAAGGTTTCAGGATCCAAAGAGATGGAGTCAATGATTGACTGATATTCTTGTCGAAATTCCATCTCTTTAGAAGCTTCATTAACCTCCATTAACTCACTTGCAATGGCTGGATCTTCCTGCCTTATTTCTCCTGTAGTCCCTTCTCTCCACTCATCTCTCTTTTCTTGCATCAGGGGCTCCCCCTAGCTCACACCTCTCACACCCTCACCTTCACCTACTAAGGTGGAACTCTCTTGCTCTCCTTTTGCCTGACCTGAAGAAATGGTCAGCCTCTCATTATTTGCCTCTCCTTTTGCCTGCTCACAAGGCAGCCTCTCACTCCCCTCCCTCAATCCTAAAAGTGTTTCAACTACTGAGAACTCCTCCATACTTGACACAGGAATGTCAGATATAGCAGTGGTAGAGTGAGTTATCAACGGATAAGGGATATCCGTTGATGGAGTAGTTATAGCTGTCAACGGATGGCTAGATATAGGCGCATCCGTTGATGGAGAAATACTTGTCAACGGATGAAGGATATCCGTTGATGAAGGAATGATAATATCCGTTGAAGTGAAAACCAACACTGAATCTGTGGAGATTGATTTTAAAGATGAGGCCACAGATGTTGTTGTGAATTCAGGAATGGAAGGTTGATGGCCCAATAAATCATCTAAAAGATGATGACCACCAATTGCAGAGTGGGGCTTCTCCAAGAATCTTAAAGATGGAGAATCAGGAATTGATGTAGATATCATATCCACATCCAGAGATGGAGTTGGTGATGGTGGATTGTAATGTGTATCGATTTGAAGGTTAAGATCAAGGGGTTGTGACTCCACATTTATTGAAGTCACATCAAACTGAATTTGAGAAGGTACAGTTTGCTGTACTGTGTGTGCACTCTGTGCTTCCCTTATGGTTTTAGTTTTTACTCTTCTTTCATAGGTTTTTGAGTGAGGGCTAGTGTCCCTTACCCTTTTGTGTAGAGTTGCTGTAGAACTAGTAGTCACACCCTGTTAGGAGGATGTAACTTGGGCTTGGCTATTTGGTGCACTTTCCTCACCTACCTTATTCTTAGGGCTTGCACCATGTCCCTCACCACTCACTACCTCCTTCACACTCCCCTCAAGAGTTGTGGTAGTTTTTGCAACAGATGCTTTTTGAGAAACACCTGAGGTTTGTCTCTTAGATTTTGGTTTGGAAACTTTTGTTTTAGTCACTTGGGTAGGAGCCTGTTTGGTCACTACTACAGACTCCATTATGACAGAGGAAGGCAAAGAAATTTGGGGGGTTAGAGATAGGAGTTTCAAGGTTAGAAAGAGTTACCTGAACAATTGGTTGATATACCAATTGTACTTCTGCATTGGAGTTCATTCGAATTAAATCACTTAAGACTCTCTTCTCCTGAACAAAACATGTGAACTTGCTATCCGGGTTAGCAATGAATAGCTTATTCTCAGATACATGCAGTGCTAAGAGCATAAAAAATCTAGCAAAATAGATATTCTTGCCCCTAGTTTCCTTTTTACCTAATTTTGCTGCTATCTCATACATGACTAGTGTGCCAAAGTTATAGAATTTATCAGTCAGAAGCATACACAGCATAACTAGCATGGAATGAGTAACAGCATCAAAGTAACTAATTTTGCCTGAAAAAGTTTTAATGAAGGCATCACAAAAATAACTCCATTCTTTAACCGTCCCTTTCCTAGCAATTTTTCCTAAATTATCAGTACTAAGGGCATAATTTATGGAATTAAGCATGGCAACTATTTTAGCATCACTGGGTACTTTCAGACAGTTATTCTCAGGCAATTTTAAACAAGCAGTTATCACATCAGAGTTAACTACATAGTTTTTACCCTTTAGAGAAAAAGCAATTGTACCGTCTGTGCCATTGTACTCAGCAGATTCCCACACCTCTTCGATTACCTCGTGGATTAGAGGAGTGGTGGCAGTCATAGCATACGAAAGTTTACAGTTCTTCACAAAATTCATCATGGTGTGATAAGCTTCGGGGGCATTCACTGTATCGACATAGGCACGAAATTGTTCTTCTCATAGGTGAACCCAGTGGAAGACATCATCTTAACAATAGGCGCCATTGAAGAGTTTGAACTTTTGTTGCAGAGAGTTTTTGTGAAGAAGAAGATGCATTTTACTTAAGAGAATCTTGAAAGTCGATAAAAGTGAGATGTGAGAGCACAAGACAGCCTTTTATACTTTTCAAGAATTGAAAATGAAATAATTAAAAGTAATTACCCATTGGTCAAAAGTAACTGTCAAATAATAAAAGAAAATAAATATAACCAGTCCTATATAGATACACGTTTACCAACGGTTATATTTAAAAGAAAATATGTATATCAACGGATATGGAATGAACGGTTGAGAAACAGTTTATCCGTTGATGACGTGGATAAGCTGTTATCCGTTGATATACAAAAGTCTAGGAATGTGTTTATGCTATCAACGGGTACAAGGACATCCGTTGATAAGATAATTTTTCCTTGGACAAAATTTCTAAAGAAAATTTTTCTGAGAGTTTTTAATTCTCAAGTAAATCAAAACACATTCCTAGCTGCAATGCAGTGAAATCAAATATCACTAGGAATTATGAAAAGTTAAGCATACCTAGCTCACCTACCAATCTTGTGAATGTGGATTCATCAAGAGGCTTGGTGAAGATATCTGCAAGCTGCATTTCACTTGGCACAAAGTGCATTTCTACTGTACAATTCATCACATGTTCTCTAATGAAGTGGTATTTGATGTCAATGTGCTTGGTTCTCAAATGTTGCACTGGATTCCCTGTGATGGCAATAGCACTTGTGTTGTCACAGAAAATTGGAATCTTCTCAACTTTTAGACCATAGTCAATGAGTTGATTTCTCATCCATAGAATCTGTGCACAACAGCTTCCAGCAGTAATGTACTCAGCTTCAGCTGTAGAAGTGGAGACTGAGTTCTGTTTCTTACTGAACCATGAAACAAGCCTGTTTCCTAGAAATTGACAGGAACCTGTAGTACTTTTCCTATCAACTCTGCAAACTGCATAATCTGCATCTGAATAGCCAGTTAGATCAAAACCAGATTCTCTTGGGTACCAAATGCCAAGGTTTGGTGTTCCCTTGAGATACTTGAAAATTCTTTTAATAGCTATTAAGTGAGACTCTCTAGGGTCAGCTTGAAATCTAGCACAAAGACAAGTAGAAAACATTATATCAGGTCTACTAGCTGTTAGGTATAGAAGTGAACCTACCATGCCTCTATAACTTGAGATGTCCACAGACTTTTCCTTAGTATTCAACTCAAGCTTAGTTGCAGTGGCCATAGGTGTTTTTGCAGAGGTACAATCCATTAAGTCAAATTTCTTTAAGAGATCATAAATATATTTTGGTTGACTTATGAAAATGCCCTCATTAACTTGCTTTACTTGTAGGCCAAGAAAGTAAGTTAATTCACCCATCATGCTCATTTCATACCTACTTTGCATAAGTTTGGCAAACCTTTTGCAAAGCTTCTCATCTTTAGACCCAAAAATAATATCATCTACATAGATTTGAACAAGTATTGAAGAGCCATTGATATTCCTATGAAATAAGGTTTTATCTACTGTACCTCTAGTGAAGTGGTTCTCCAAAAGAAATTGAGATAAAGTGTCATACCAGGCTCTTGGTGCTTGCTTCAAACCATAAAGTGCTTTCATGAGAAGATATACATATTCTGGAAATTTTGGATCCTCAAAGGCAGGAGGTTGATGGACATAGACCTCTTCTTCCAGTTCCCCATTTAGAAAGGCACTTTTGACATCCATCTGATAGACTTTGAAATTGGCATGTGCTGCATAGGCTAGAAAGATTCTTATTGCCTCAAGTCTTGCCACTGGAGCAAAAGTTTCATCAAAATCTATTCCTTCTTCTTGAGAGTAGCCTTTTGCCACTAATCTAGCTTTATTCCTCACAATTATGCCATTTTCATCTATCTTATTCTTGAGAACCCTTTTAGTACCTATGACACTTCTATGATCAGGTTTGGGCACAAGTTTCCATACTTTATTTCTTTCAAATTGGTTTAGCTCTTCTTGCATTGCTAAGACCCAATCTGGATCTAGAAGGGCATCTTCCACTTTCTTAGGTTCCTCTTGAGACAGGAAGCTACTGTATAGACATTCTGCTTGAGTGGCCCTTCTAGTTTGGACTCTTGAATTTGATTCACTAATGATTAACTCAAATGGATGATCTCTAGTCCATTTTCTTGCAGGTGGAAGGTTTGATCTTGATGAGGTTGCTTCATTTCCATGGGCATGATCATGTTTATTTAGCATTGAATTTTGACCTTGAGAAACTCCCCCTGAGTTTGTTGTCCTTGCTGAATTATGAAGTTGACTCTCAATGGATGCATCATTTTGCCTGTCGACGGATGCTTGAGAATCTCTATCAACGGATGCATCTCTAATAATGTCAACGGATTCTCCAGAATGACTGTCAACGGATGCTTCATTTCCAGTGTAAGCATCACTTCTAGTTGATACAACAACTCTTGGTGGATCTCTGTGGTCATGATCTTCATCTTCCTCATCATCATCATAGTACATTCTTCCTTCACCTTCATTCTCAAATTCCAACTTTTCATGGGAGCCTTCATCATTTAGGCCTAGAATATTTTGATCATCAAACACAACATGTACAGATTCCATAACAATGTTGGTTCTTAGATTGTAGACTTTGTAGGCTTTCCCTGCTGCATATCCAACGAAGATAGCTTCATCTACCTTTGCTTCAAATTTGCCCAAGTTATCTCCATGATTCCTTAGCACAAAACACTTAAATCCAAAGATATGAAGGAAAGCTAAAGTTGGTTTCTTGTTGGTTAACAACTGATAAGGAGTCATTCCTCTAGCTTGATTGACCAAGGAAATATTCTGAGTAAAGCATGCAGTGTTGACAGCTTCAGCCCAGAAATATGTTGGTAACCTTGATTCACTTAACATTGTTCTAGCTGCTTCAATGAGAGTTCTGTTTTTCCTTTTAACAACCCCATTTTGTTGAGGTGTTCTGGCAGCAGAAAACTCATGGACAATTCCATTCTCTTCACAGAAAATCTTCATTGTTTAGTATTCTGAGGTGATTGATGATGACTTCACTTGCACAATCCTTGGAGTGGAGGAAGAAGGTCCATGTGAACTTAGAAAAATCATCTACAATCACCAGACAGTATTTCTTCTTTGAAATAGACATGACATTTACTGGACCAAATAAGTCCATATGCAGCAATTGAAGAGGCTTAACAATGGATGACTCTGTCTTGCTTTTGAAGGATAATTTCTTTTGTTTCCCTAATTGGCAGGCATCACACAGTCCATCTCTGACAAATTCCAATTGAGGGATTCCTCTAGCAAGATCCTTTCTTACCAAATCATTCATAACTTTAAAATTCAAATGTGACAGCTTCTTATGCCATAGCCAACTCTCATCCTTACTTGCTTTGCTGAAGAGACAAGTAATGGATTCTGAGCATGCTGAATTGAAGTCAGCTATGTAAACATTTCCTTTTCTAAAGCCTGTCAATACCACATTGTTGTCTTCCTTGGCAGAAACAACACAGGCTTCTTTTGTGAACTTTACTTCATAGTCTTTGTCACAAATCTGACTGACACTCAGCAAATTGTGCTTCAAACCTTCAACTAAAGCCACTTCTTCAATGATGACATTGTCTTTTGAAATCAGGCCATATCCCTTAGTATATCCTTTGTTGTCATCTCCAAAGGTAATTCTAGGGCCAGCTCCTTCCTTGAACTCTGTGAGCAGGGTTGAATCTCCTGTCATGTGCCTAGAGCATCCACTGTCTAGGTACCATAGATTCCTTCTGTTTCCCTGCACACATTTCAAAAACAAATCAAGTTGATTTTGGTACCCAAGCTTCCTTGGGTCCTTTCTTGTTAGCCTTTGACTTTGCACTCTTAGCATTCTTCAACTTATGTGTAGATGCTTGAGTGATGGGGTTTGACAAATGCTCATTTGCATGAATATTTGATGCATGCATTTGTGGAAAATTGGCATACATATTATTCATGCTAGGAATGCTCCATGACATTTGTGGCACATTCACAGATTGAAAATAAGGATTAGACACATATGGCATGTTCACATATGGATTTGAAAAACTAGCATTTTGATACATACCAGGCATAACAGGCATTGCAGGCATACATGGCATTGTTTGAGGTACATGAACAGGAGCCTTGTTGACAAACTTGCAATTAGAAGATAGGTGATTGACACTATTACAATTACTACAAGTTTTCCTAGGAGCAAACTTGTCAGGAGAATAATTGTTTTTATTGTTGATGCCTATCTTACCATTTCTGTTCTTTTTCTTTTTACCCTCAGTTTCTACCTTTTCATTATCTGATTTACCAACAACATTTTTGTTATGTAAATCACATGCCTTAGCCTTCCCACTAGATTTGGTTTTGCTACATTCACCACTAACAAAGTTCTTGTTGACTGGACCATACTTGATATCCAGTTTCCTGAGTTCCTTCTTACTAACAAACTTTTTGTTATTCGACGGATACCTCTCATCCGTTGATGGTTCATCTGTCAACGGATGATCACTATCCGTTGATTCACAAATAATCTCTAGATCCTCAAGGCTAGGTTCTAGCTCCTTTTTCTTTTGAGTCCAGGTATCCTTCACAAATGATTCTATTCCTTGGACTTCTATTATGTTTTGAGAAATATTCCTACAACTTTGAAATTTAGCAATTATCCCTTGTTCTTTTTCAAGCTGGTCTTTTAAAATCAGTTCTCTTTTTAACACAGCTTCAAGTTCACTTTTAGCATTATTGCAATCAACTCTCATTTTCTCAAATTCTAGAAATTGAGCTTCTAGAGCAGCATTTCTATCACTTAAAAACAGATTAGACTCTTCAATTTTATTGTTCTCTTTAGTAAGTGATTTAAGAGTAACACTTAAGTGATATAGTTCAGTAGACATTTCATCTATAACACTATTGCATTCCTCTTTGGTGAGCTCAGAGAGATTAGTAGAAAATACCTGATTGCTAGCTGAACTTGCTTCCTGCTCTCCAGAATCAGCCATCAATGCAAGGTTGACAAACTCAACATCATCATCAAAATGATTGTCATCAACAGCCCAGTCATACTCTTGGGTCAAGAATGCCTTTCCTTTCTGCCTGAGAAGATCAAGATATTTCTTCTTGTAGTCAACAGTCTCAGTTGACTTTCCCTTGTTCTCAGATCTAGGTTTCCTGCATTCACTTATCATGTGACCAGCAATTCCACAATTGTAGCATTTAATTTTGGATTTATCCACATAGTTGCTTGTGGAAAAATCCTTGTTAAATGGCTTGGCCACCCCAGAGTTTCTCTTGAATTTCAGCTTAGAGAATCTCCTAGATAGAAAAGCTAAGTGCTCATCTATCTCATCCAATTCATCCTGCTGAAGGACATTCAATTCCTCAGACACCTTTTACTTGCTCCTGCTTGATTATGCTCTACCTTTACAAACCTCCCTGTTTGGTGTAGAACTAGCAGCTTCTGTCCTTTCCTCCTTTTGCTCCAAGTTGGCAACAAGTGCAACTGACCCACTTTTCTTTTGAGACTTCTCAATCTCTTCATCCTGCTCCATTTCCAGCTCATATGTCTTTAAAGTTCCATAGAGCCTTTCAAGAGTAAATGTCTTGTACTCTTGAGTGTTTCTTAGAGAAACAGTCATTGGCTTCCATTCCTTTGGCAGTGATCTCAGAAATTGAGATTAGAATCTTTAACTTGATAGATTCTTCCATACAGTTTCAAACCATTTAGTAGCTTTTGAAATCTACTAAATGTATCATTCAATGTTTCTCCACTCTTAAAGTGGAAATGTTCATACTGTTGGATTAGTAGTTGCATCTTGTTTTCCCTCACCTGTTCTGTTCCTTCACAAAGGGTTTGAACAGTGTCCCATACTTTCTTGGAGGTAGTACAGTTAATAACATTGTCAACCATGTCTGTTTCTAGACCATTGAACAGTATATTCATGGTCTTTTTGTCTTTGTGGACTTCTGTAATATCTTCAAGACTCCACTCAGAAACAGGTTTGGGAATGAGAGTGTCAGGCACACCTTCAGCCAAGCCAACTCTTGTTGCAGTCTTCATTGGAACGTGAGGACCCTTGTCAATGCAATCCACAAAACCATCATCAATAGACAAGAGATGTAGACGCATTTTTACTTTCCAGTGAAAGTAATTCTCTCTATCAAGAACTGGATTCTTTACTCCATAATCCTTCTTAGACATGTTGGAAGTGTGTTGATCTTTAAACTTCAAAAATGTTAGAAGCTTGCTTTGATACCAATCGTTATTCCCAGATTACACACTTGTATAATTGTAGAAGGGGGGTTGAATACAATTCTTGATATTTATAAATTTCTGATAAGAACTCCAGAAATCTATACTTAGATAATTGCTGTAGAAAGATTAATGCACAAACACATAAAAAATCAGGTGGTTAAATGCACCACCTGAAGCTTTTATTCGAAGAAAACTCTGTGATACAAAAGTACACAGCTTCTGTTTTACAACTCTTTGCTTTCAAAGAATATTCAATAAAAACCCTAAGCAAATGTATTTGTTTTCTTAACCTTCAAAGAGTTGCTACACTTGGTTCTAAATCCCAAGTTTTACAAGTACTGATGGAATAAGATAATATTAATCTAATTCTAGTTGACTTGCTACTACACTCCAAATACACATGTAGCCGAAAGGTTGTCCTTGTGAACAGACATGTCTCCTGCACCTTTCTTGTATTCATAGTGTAAACGGAATGCTTCTTTCTTCTGTGTTTCCAAAGTATGGCTGCCATACTGCTTTTTGTATCTACTATCAACTCATGTGATCTGTCAGTCAAACATGTCCTTATCAACTGCTAATCCCCAGCTTAGCATAGAAGACAGTGTCAATGATTATCCGTTGATATTGTACACTGACATCCGTTGATGATGTATTGAGCTGTATCCGTTGATATTGAGACTTGAGCTGTATCCGTTGATAGAGTGGATTTGAGTTGTATCCGTTGATAGAGTTTTGTCTTCATCTGTTGATACACTTTCACTTAGACAGAATTACATAGAATAGCTTATTTACAATTGGCTACCCTATTCTGCCTATCCGTTGATGGTCAACATGACTGTGGATAAAAACACTATCAACTGATAACATAGAGATACTGCAGTATGCTACAAAACCTCATCCGTTGATGAGCTACCTGTCAATGGATAGAGTTATAAATCCTCATCCGTTGACAGCTACAAAACCTTATACAATTTGATTGATTGTGAAGTTATCATCAAGTACAACATATTCCTAACAATATTAATCTTTATACGATTAAATTTTCTGTGAGCATGTTATGTTTTTTATATAAAACTACCACTAGTGAGCTAAGTGCTGGTAAAGTCGCGATTGCATCTTCACTTGCTAAAATAGGTGCTTCCTTAGTGACTTACCCACATGAGGTATTTTTCTAATTTCCCTGTATTTCATTTTATAGATCTTTGGACTAGGGTGCTGACCAGTATAGAAGGCCTTGATTATTTCATTCATGTAATATCTTATCTGTTATCACCAGGTCATACGATCTAGACTTCAATAACAAGGACAGGTCAGAAATTTAAAACCACAATATGCTGGTGGCATTGATTGTCTGCAGAAGGTGCTCCAAAAAGAAGGCTTTTCTGGTTTATATCGTGGGTGCGTCACCAACTTACTGAGAACAACTCCATTTGCTGTTATTACATTCACCGCATATGAGATGATACATCAATTTTTGGAACGGAAACTACCTCCGGACAGAAGCATTCAGAAGCCCTTCCCAGAACTGAAGGTTGTGTAAATCCATGCAAGCAATCAGAAGGTGGTGGAGGAAATGACTTCAAATTAAATAGATCAAAAATTACATCTAACAAGCAAACTCCTGTAATACCTTAAAGAACACAGATCAAATAACAGTTGAATGTTACCTGTTTACCTTGTTTACTTTGACAATTGTAAATTTGTAATAATGTGAAAATCAATTAGATAAGACTATAGTGGTGAATGAAATAGGTACAATTTTCACATATCTTCTTGTCTTTCGTAATGTAATAAATTAATTTATGCTCTTTAATTTGTAACTATAACTCTTGATAGATTGTTGGTTGGTTTGTTCTCATCTTTTAAAAATATTTTTTTTCATGTACAGTTCATTAGACAACATTTTTAAACAGAAGACACTTGTATGAGTTCAAACACACAATAGGCCAGAACCTGTTGTGTGTTGGATTAAGTTCATACAACACTATGTAAAGCACTTGTGTTAAATATCATTACACAATACCACATTGGAAACCACTTGTCTCATTTTAACAATGTTAGGTTAGGGGACTTACACAATTCGAGATTCACAAACAACCAATAAAGAGCGCGCACACAATATTTGACGTGGAAACACCCACGTCCCAACTCGTATTATTAATCTTAACAATATCAATAATACATCAAAACAATAACACCTTAACGGTGTCCCAACCCGATACTTGAGCCAACAAGGCTCAAGCACCTCCCAAACAATACTTAAGACTACATCTCTTATTCTTTCACCTCCCCACAGACAAATACGATATGACTATGTATATATATCCATCACAAAACTTAGCCACCAAGATATCCTTTTCATACTTGGTTTCCAATTACAATCCTTATCATACTTGGTATCTAAATATACCATATATAATAATTATCTAAACACATAATTATTACCCAATTCATATATGTTTTGGATCACCAAAACCCATACTATTCGTATTGGGTTTAAACCTAACAAACAATACTTTTTACGATGTATTGTCTATGCTTCATTCACATAATATTTCTGAAAAATGTTGTGTGTTGGTTCAATGTCACACAACACTATGTATAACATATCGTATGACTGGTACTTAGACAACAAACCTAAAAACACTTGTCTGAATACAACAACGGTTTTCCGGGATATTGTGTTGTAGGCATTCACACAACACTTATTTGCTAATGCTTGTCTAATCTTAAAAATACTTATGCATTTACACAACACCCCTGGTCAAGAAATGCTTGTCTGGTAAGATTTATCACACAACGGTTTTGGCCCATTGTGTGAATGTTGGATTACACAATACTTTCTCGAGTAGGAAAATAACAGTTGTTTGATCATTTCGGGCAACACTTTTTTCCATGGGTGTTGTCTGATACGTGTCGTCTATTTCCAGATTTCTTGTAGTGAGAGATAATAAAATATGGGAGATATAAAAAAGGGTAAAGTTAAATACAATTTTGGGGAATTGTAAGGGTTTTAACTAAATGGGGAAGTTGCCAACTTTTGACAACTTTGATTGGCAACTTGATGACAACATTGATCCTTCAATAGGTGGGCAACCAAGGGTGCCTTGCCACATAGGACTTGACAACCTTTTGGCAATCCCTATTGGAGATGCTCTAACACTGCAGAATTTAAACTAGAGAACCACTGCAAGGGCTACCGGACTTACACTAACTGCCAGATAACCTAAACTAATTAGTCTATAATAACAACTGTGACGGACTCCACCCGATCCTCAATTCCTTTAGCAGTCGCAGATCCACCCAAACTAGTATTAGATGAAGATGCCACATTTAAATGCCACATTATATGTATGTCTACTTAATATTTTTTTTGTGTAAAAAAATAATAATTGCGACAATTTTCAACTCTATCATAAACATTTATTTAGTGCGTATTTGCTTTATATTAAAATATGTAATTTTAATCATAAGAGGAAATTTATCCATAATTTTGATCACTGTACCGTCAAAATAATCTCAACCATCGAATCTAATTTTTTTAAAAAATAGACGATCAAGAGTATATCATATTAAAAAAATTATAATCCAAAAGGATATAATAGAAAAGTTTGCATTAGAAGTGAATTTTAAAAAAAATTATTATCTAAATATTACATAATTAAAAAAAGGATGTATTAGAATTGAATTTTTTAAAAATAAATATAATCTGAAAAGAATATAACTAAATGAGGTTGTATTAGAATTGACTTTTATTTTTTTATTAGCATTTAAATATTTATATTTACTATTTGGACTCTATCTTGAGATCTAAAAATCAGATTTAGATGATTTTATAATTCACGCGAAACTCATAAAATTATCTTTAATTTATTGTTGATTTAATAATTTTTACTAAAATAGAAACACTTAGAATATCAAGAAAAAAGATAACTATGAATTTTTACATTAATTCTATTCAATGTAAAAGTCCTACATTGATAATGCTATTCAATGTAGAAAACCGAATTATATATGATTTAAATCATTAACATACACATTTTCATATTTTAACCATAGATCAAGAGCTCATCTATAATATATTAAATATAATACAAATATTGATACCTTTGAGTTCTACATAGACTTGGTTTTTGACTCAGACAAACTATACTCGATCCATTATATTTAAAGTGGCCTAAGAAATAATTTATTGCAGCTTTGTTTTGTGCGTCAATAAAAACATTTATTTAGTGCATGTTTGGTGCATCTTAAAATATGTAATTTTTATCTTATAATGAATAAATATCATATAAGTGTTAAGTAGATGAAAACTTATAATTAAGTTATGTAGGTATTTGAATAAATTATATCCTTATATATAATAAGCATAAGAGTGATCTTATCCATAATTTTGGTCACAGTACTACCAAAATAATCTCAACCGTTGAATATAATATTTTTTAAAAATAGATGATCAAGATTATATCATATGAAAAGAGAAAATTATAATATAAAAAGGATATAATTAGAAAAGGCTGCATTAGAAGTTAAGTTTAAAAGAAAAATTATAATCTAAAACGGATATGATTAGAACTGAATTTTAAAAATAAAATTATAATTTGAAAATGATATAATTTAAAAAGGTTGTTTTAAAATTGATTTTTATTTTTTATTAGTATTAAAAAAAATTCATATTTACTATTTGTGCTATCTTGAGATCTATAAATCATATTTGGATGATTTTACAATCCATGCAAAACTCATAAAATTATTTTAATTTAGTAATGATTTAATAATTATTATTCAAATGGAAACACTTAAAATTTTAAGAGAAAACATAATTACGAATTTTTGCATTAATCCTATTCAATGTAGAAGACCTACATTGATAATGCTATTCAATGTAGAAAATCTAATTATATATTATTTAAATCATTGACATACAATTTTTTGTATTTCAATAAAAATACACTTTTTAGTTTATAACATATTAAAATATAAAATATATATTTTTCTGCTAGATCCAACGATTTTCATTTTTTATTTTGAGATCTAACGATTCTTATTTATTTTGTCGTACAGAGAGTACCAGACTACCGATTAACAAAATTTTGAACATAATCTCTCATACCTTATTATTAAAATTGTATTTGGTTATTAGTAGAACTATCTTCAAATAATAACAAGGGTATTTTGATAACCAAAACAAATTATAAATAAAATTCATAAATCGAATAGAATTTTCAACGTAAAAAATCTTCAATTTCTTCTCACTTTTGTTTCTACGTAGGTTTAATTGGAAAATAATTGTTAACCATCACTAAATTAAAGATTATTTTGTTAATTTCACGTGAGTTATAAAATTGTCCAAATCAAATTTATGAATTCAAGATAGAGTACAAATATTAAACTGAATGTATAAAATCTTAAATATATATATATATATATATATATATATATATATATATATATATATATATATATATATATATAACAATAATTTGATATGTAAATGAATAACATATAAAATTAAAAAAAAATTATATAATCATAGATATTAAAAAGGAGCCGTGCGGATTATAAGCTAGTAAATCTATACTATCTATACTATACTATAATAAGCGAAATGGGGTATAATTTTGGTTATCCAATCATCAACTCAAATAGATAATGACCGTTAGATATCTATACTATTATATAAATTCCGAAACATTGAAAGTTTTGGTACCTGTTTTTTGGTATTTAGTGAATTTATTTAAATACCCTTCATTATAAAGAAACATAAATACACCTAAAATAAATAATAACATAATATAATTAATGGTAATTAGTCGAGATAATACCTTTTATAAACACCTAAAAACATCAATCGTATCATATCTTTCCATCATTAATATTTTCTTTCCAATTAAAACACGTTATAATTAATGATAATTAGTAGATTAAGATAATAAAATTAATGGTAATTAGTCGATTGCCTTTTTCAAATTAATATAATAAAATTAATGGTAATTAGTGATTGCCTTTTTCACATTTACTTTTAGTTGAACATATTACCTTTTATAAACACCTAAAAACATCAATTTTATCATATCTTTCAATCATTAATATTTTTACGTTACCATTTTAATTTACAACAAATCTTACAATCATTAATATATACATTAAAATATCACATCATATTTCTCAATTATTAATAAAATATATTAAAAATCGTATACATTGATTATAATAATGAAACATGAATATAATCTGTAAACATCAGTATATTAAATTATATTAAATAAAAATTTAAAAAATTATTAAAAATAATGATTATGCAAAAACATAATTATAATATTAAATAAAAATTATAATATAATACAAGAAACCCGTACATTGCATGGGTTAAGCTAGTAATAATGCTAAAAGTTGTTCTATAAAAAGTCTAAGCTTCGATTCTCGCCAACAACATATTATTTTATATTTAATATTAAAAATTAATATATACAAATCTATACTATTATATAAATTCCGAAACATTGAACGTTTTGGTACCTGTTTTTTGGTACTTAGTGAATTTACTTATTTACCCTTCATTATAAAGAAAAAAAAATACACCTAAAATAAATAATAACATAATATAATTAATGGTAATTAGTCGAGATAATACCTTTTATAAACACCTAAAAACATCAATAGTATCATATCTTTCCATCATTAATATTTTCTTTTCAATTAAAACACGTTATAATTAATGAAAATTAGTCGATTAAGATAATAAAATTAATGGTAATTAGTCGATTGCCTTTTCACATTTACTTTTAGTTGAACATATTACCTTTTATAAACACCTAAAAATATCAATCGTATCATATCTTTTGATCATTAATATTTTCTTTCGAATTAAAACACATTACCTTTTTAATTTAAAACAAATCTAAATTAATGGTAATTAATCGATTACCTTTTTCACATTTACTTTTAGTTGAACATATTACCTTTTATAAACACCTAAAAACATCAAGCGTATCATATATTTAGATCATTAATATTTCCTTTATAATTAAAATACGTTACCTTTTTAATTTACAACAAATCTTACAATCATTAATATATACCCGAAAATATCACATCATATTTCTCAATTATTAATAAAATATATTAAAAATCGTATACATTGTTTATAATAAGGAAACATTAATATAATCTGTAAACATGAGTATATTAAATTATATTAAATAAAAATTAAAAAATTATTAAAATAATGATTATACAAAAACATAATTATAATAATAAATAAAATTTATAATATAATACAAGAAACCCGTGCATTGCACGGGTTATAATCTAGTACTATTATATAAATTCCGAAACATTGAAAGTTTTGGTACCTGTTTTTTGGTACTTAGTGTATTTACTTATATACCCTTCATTATAAAGAAACATAAATACACCTAAAATAAATAATAACATAATATAATTAATGGTAATTAGTCGTGATAATACCTTTTATAAACACCTAAAAACATCAATCGTATCATATCTTTCCATCATAAATATTTTTTTTCCAATTAAAACACGTTATAATTAATGATAATTAGTCGATTAAGATAATAAAATTAATGGTAATTAGTCGATTGCCTTTTTCAAATTAATATAATAAAATTAATGGTAATTAGTGATTGCCTTTTTCACATTTACTTTTAGTTGAACATATTACCTTTTATAAACACCTAAAAACATCAATTTTATCATATCTTTCAATCATTAATATTTTTACGTTACCTTTTTAATTTACAACAAATCTTACAATCATTAATATATACATTAAAATATCAAATCATATTTCTCAATTATTAATAAAATATATTAAAAATATTATACATTGTTTATAATAATGAAACATGAATATAATCTGTAAACATGAGTATATTAAATTATATTAAATAAAAATTTAAAAAATTATTAAAAATAATGATTATACAAAACCATAATTATAATATTAAATAAAAATTATAATATAATACAAGAATCCCGTACATTGCACGGGTTAAGCTAGTAATAATACTAAAAGTTGTTCTATAAAAAGTCTAAGGTTCGATTCTCGCCAACAACATATTATTTTATATTTAATATTAAAAATTAATATATACAAAGATATAAGTTTTGAATTCTTCCAATAATATATGAAAATTAATATTTTATAATATTATATTACTATATAAACAAATTTTTAAAAATTAAAAGTAACACAATGCTCTGCAGGGCTATATGCTAGTAGTAGTAAATCATATACATCCTCTCTCGATCGAAAAGCTTATTCTACCTGTTTACTGAATTGGTAAATATGTATGTATGTTTGGAGTATATGTGTTATATACTACAAAAGATTGATTGATTGATGCGAGTCACTTATATAAACCCCTTTTGTTTTGCTTTCTCGTATATATATACGTAGAGTCCCATTCTATGAAGAACCATCTTACGTGGAGAACCGTGGAGAACCTACATATATATATATATATATATATATATATATATATATATATATATATATATATATATATATAAGCCATTGTTCCATGGAGAACCATTTTAAGTGGAGAACCGTGGAGAACCACTTATAAAGGCCCCGCAGGGGCACCTTCACAAAAAAGTCTTATAATTCTACCATCTATCCATTCATCCAAAATTTTTTTTAAAAAAAATTAAAAAAACTGCTGCCATGTCATCATTTTTTAAAAAAATTTTAATTTTTTTTTTATAAATAGATAGAGGGTAGAATTATAAGACTTTTTTGTGAAGGTGCCCCTGCGGGGCCCTTATAAGTGGTTCTCCACGGTTCTCCACTTAAAATGGTTCTCCATGGAACAATGGCTTATATATATATATATATATATATAAATATATATATGTAGGTTTGTTATGTATTTATTCTAATTAGGATTTAGACTTTGCTTAGGGTTTGTTCAATTCTACTTATTTTTAGATGCTTTATTCTAATTAGGGTTTAGACTTGGCAGCTTAGGGTTTGTTCAATTATTCTAATTTGGGTTTGTTTAATTGAACCCATTTATATGTAATTGTTTTTTTCTTGTGAGCTACAGTATATAGAGAAGATTTATTGTACTAAATTCTTGACTAAATTCTTTCCTATGGCAAAGACTGCTGCCATGAGGAATGCTCTTACACAATTTAGTCAGCATTCTGGTGAATCACTATGTGAAGCTTGGGAAAGGTACAAGGAGATGCTTCGGAAATGTCCTCATCATGGGATGCCGGATTGGATGGTCATCAGTGGTCTTTACAATGGGTTAAGCCATTCTCGAGCAATGCTCGATGCAACATCTGGAGGAGCTCTGTGTGCCAAAAGCTATGAAGAGGCCTATAACCTGATTGAAATGATGGATGCGAACGAGTATCTGAATCCGACCCAGCGTATTCCACAAGGTAAGGTTGCAGGTGTTCTTGGAGTGGATGCCATAACAGCTATAGCAGCCCAGCTACAGGCTTTATCCATGAAAGTGGATTCATTAGCTAAGGTGGGGGTTCAACAAGTTGCCATGGTTTGTGAATTGTGTGCGGGAGCTCATGAAACTAATCAATGTGCAATTTCTAGTGAGTCGGCACATTTTGTCAGCAATTATCAGAGGCTGTCACAACCTGCTCCGAACACATATCATCCCAACAATAGGAATCATCCTAACTTCAGTTGGAGCAACAATCAGAATACCATGCAACAACCATCTCAGGGTCAGCAGTATGGTTCGAAGCAGTTCAACAATTCGGGTTATCAACAACCCTATGCCCAAGGACCACCATACAATCCACCTGGATTTCATCAACAACATCAAGGAAGTCATGTGCAGTCGAATGAGAAGTCAGAGATGGAAGAATTGCGAATGATGTGCAAGAGTCAAGCAGTATCTTTGAAAACTCTTGAAAACCAAATTGGCCAACTGGCCAATGCTCTTTTGAACAGACCTCAAGGGCAATTACCTAGTGACACGGAAGCTAATCCGGGTAAAAAGGAGGTTAAGGGACAGATTCACGCTGTTACGTTGCGTTCTGGAAAGGTTACAGACGATCTGGAGGTCAAAAATCAGCATAACGAAGAGCTTGAGAATTCTGTGAACAGTGAAAGGGGGCGCGGGCGCGCAGCCTTGGGCGCGGGCGCGCCTGAGGATTCTGGTCATTCTTCAAGTTTTGTTCTTCCGGTCGTTCAGAAGGCATCAAGTGAGGAAGAAAAGGTAAAGTCAGCTGGGAAAACAAGTTCAGAGAGTAAGGAAGCTAGCAAGGAAGTCTATCCGCCTCCGCCATTTCCTAAAAGGCTTCAGAAACAAAAGTTTGATAAGCAATTTGCAAAGTTCTTGGAAGTGTTCAAAAAGTTGCACATAAATCTACCGTTTGCTGAAGCTCTGGAACAAATGCCAAGTTATGCCAAGTTCATGAAAGGCATACTTTCGAGGAAATTGAAACTCGAGGAGTTAGAGACCGTCGCTTTGACGGAGGAGTGTAGTGCTATCTTGCAACAAAATTTGCCACCTAAGCTGAAGGATCCAGGGAGTTTTACCATACCGTGCATCATTGGGAATGTGTCTTTTGATAAGTGTTTGTGTGATTTAGGGGCAAGCATCAACCTCATGCCCTATTCGATTTTCTTGCAACTTGGTCTTCCGGAGCCTAAGCCGACAAACATGTCACTCCAGTTAGCTGATCGCTCAATCACCTACCCTCGAAGAATTGTAGAAGATGTTCTGGTGAAAGTGGACAAACTTATCTTTCCAGCAGATTTCGTCATACTTGATTTTGAAGAAGATAAGAAAATCCCTATCATTCTTGGGAGACCATTCTTGGCCACAGGTCAGACCTTGATTGACGTGTAGAAAGGAGAACTCACTATGAGGGTGCATGATCAGAATGTCACCTTCAATGTTTTTAAGGCTATGAAGTTTCCAACTAAAGAAGAGCAGTGTTTGAAGATAGACTTGGTTGAGTCGGCAGTGCAATCAAAAATTGAGCATCTGCTCATGAATGACACATTGGAAAAAGCACTGATTGGTGATTCTTTATTGGAAGAAGATGATACAGATGAGCAACTGCTATTTCTTGATGCTACTCCATGGCAAAGGAAATTTGAGAGACCAGTGGAATCTTTAGGTCTATCTGAATTGAAGGGGTCGCATCAGCGGTTGAAACCATCCATTGAAGAAGCTCCAACTCTAGAGCTCAAACCACTACCTGATCACTTAAGGTATGCCTCTCTTGGTGAGTCATTTACTTTACCTGTGATTATTGCTGCTAACCTGTCAGATTCTGAGGAAGACAAGCTCTTGAGAGTGCTTAGAGAATTCAAATCAGCCATTGGATGGACTATTGCAGACATCAAGGGGATTAGTCCGGCTTACTGTCAACATAAAATTCCACTAGAAGAAGGAAGTAAACCAACAGTGGAACATCAGAGACGTCTAAATCCAATCATGAAAGAAGTTCTGAAGAAAGAAATTATCAAGTGGTTGGATGCAGGGATTATCTATCCCATTTCTGATAGTTCATGGGTAAGCCAAGTTCAATGTGTGCCAAAGAAAGGGGGCATGACGGTAATCACCAATGAGAAGAATGAACTTATCTCCACTCGCACAGTCACTGGTTGGAGAATCTGTATGGACTACCGGAAATTGAACAAGGCCACCAGGAAGGATCATTTTCCTTTGCCCTTTATTGATCAGATGCTAGACAGACTTGCAGGTCATGAGTACTATTGCCTTCTGGATGGATATTCTGGGTATAATCAAATCTGTATTGCTCCTGAGGATGAGGAGAAGACGACATTTACATGTCCATTTGGTACATTTGCTTTTCGGCGGGTCTCTTTTGGTTTGTGTGGTGCACCTGGCACTTTTCAAAGGTGTATGACGGCTATTTTTTCAGACATGATTGGTAAGACCGTAGAAGTTTTCATGGATGACTTTTCTGTAATTGGTCGTTCTTTCGACGAATGTTTGCAAAATCTGGGTGCGGTTCTGAAAAGATGTGTGGAGACTAATCTAGTGCTTAACTGGGAGATATGCCATTTCATGGTGCAGGAGGGAACTATCCTTGGGCACAAGGTGTCACGGAGAGGTCTAGAGGTGGACAGAGCAAAAATAGAAACAATTGAAAATCTTCCACCACCTAATTCAGTGAGAGGGATTCACAGTTTCCTTGGTCATGCAGGTTTCTACAGGCGTTTCATCAAAGACTTCTAAAAAATCTCCAAACCGTTGTGTAAGCTCTTGGAAAAGGACGTTCCTTTTAAATTTGACGAAGAATGTTTGACCGCTTTCGAGACTCTGAAAAAGAAATTGGTTTCAACACCAGTGATCATTGCTCCTGACTGGAGTGAACCTTTCGCTATGATGTGTGACGCTAGCGATTATGCAGTGGGGGCCGTTCTTGGTCAAAAGAAAGAGAAAGTGTTTCGTGTGATCTATTATGCAAGCAAGACCCTTAATGAGGCTCAGTTGAACTACACTACTACTGAGAAGGAGCTGTTGGCCATAGTCTATGGTTTTGAAAAATTTCGTTCTTACTTGCTCGGTACAAAGGTAATGGTGTACACGGATCATGTGGCTATTAGATATCTGCTCTCTAAAAAGGACTCCAAACCTCGGTTGATTCGTTGGGTACTTCTGTTACAAGAATTTGATGTGGAGATTAAGGATAGAAAAGGGACAGAGAATCAAGTAGCTGACCATCTTTCTCGAATAGAGGACACTGGTAAATCTTCTCGAGACGGTACCATCATTAATGAATTTTTCCCGGATGAGCAATTGTTTAGGGTGCAAGAGGAAGAGCCATGGTACGCATACATTGTGAACTTTCTGGTTAGTCAAGTGATTCCACCCGAGCTTTCTTATGCACAAAGGAAGAAGTTCTTGCATGAAGTCAAATGGTATCGTTGGGACGAACCATATCTGTTTAAACAGGGAGCTGATCAGGTTATTAGAAGATGTGTGCCGTACAGTGAAACAGAGACTATTCTGAGGGATTATCACGCCACGACATATGGAGGCCACTATGGAGGTGAAAAGACTGCAACTCGAATTCTGCAAGCGGGTTTCTATTGGTCTTCTCTTTTTAAGGATGCTCATCAGTATGTCTTAAGGTGTGACCGTTGTCAGCGTGTTGGTAACATATCGAGGAGGGATGAGATGCCCCTTAATGTAATGTTGGAAGTGGAAATTTTCGATGTTTGGGGAATCGACACACAAACTTCTTCCCATCAATTCCATGGCTTCTAAGAGAACAAAAGGATCTGTAGCCTCTAGTGATTCTTCATCTAGTGGGGGGAATGCTCCTAGTTTCAATTCACCGGAGGCTCAAGAAGAATTTACGCGATTGTTGACCAAGCCAGTGGTCAAAGAGAGGGGTTTTACTCCGGGCATCTTGGATGGAGATCTGGTGGGCATGATTATGAGGCGGGGATGGGATACGGTGTGTGTAACGCCCCGACTACCCACTAATAAACATATACTTTATATAATAAAATACTCACAAACACATGAATAATTATATACATACAGATATGACAACCTCAAAACCTTTTTAGATATATAATAAAACTATGATTTAATCCATATATATATATATATATTTCTAAAAACAGTCTGAGAGTTTTAGAAAATAGAATTCAATGCACACACAACTCTTATCAATTAACTTGCTCTCTTTTATTGAAATTGATTAGATAAATAAATAATCTTTGATACAGGGAAATTTTAGAAAATTTCGGCATGAAGTATTCGTAATACGGACTATGCACCTGTATTTTGATTCCAAACCAATTCATTCCAACACCAACAACAATTTCAACTACTAAAAAAAATAATACAAACACATGTTCAACCTGTCCTAACTGATCAGATGAACCATACCAAAATGCCCTCCCGATCAGAGCAAAGATTGGGCATCACAATACCAACTAAAACATAAACCTTGATAACAAAATAATAAGAAATATATATACAACCCCACTACTAACCCAGATCTCTAACAGGTAGTGGTATGAAACAAGCAACTACTAACTAAATTATTACATTTCAATACTAAATTCTTAATTAAAAGATACATACACTCCACAAATATAAATACAACCAACTAGAAATTTTACACAAGTTTTTATTGATACCCAAAAGTCCAACCTTCTAGTAGAGTACAACTAGGCTGCCTAAGGTCCACAACCAGTTCTTCTCGGATATAGCTCCTACTTCGTATCTTTTCCGTCTTTAACTGAAAAAGGGTTAGAAACAATAGCAAGGAGTGAGCCAAATGCTCAGCAAGTAACAATATAGATGCAAAGGAATCAATAACAGAAATATGGATATAACAATATAGGGATCATTCTTTGAGCTCTTCCAATATTTGACAATTTATAATCCATTTCCAAGGTAAGGAGAAAGATAGAGCAATCAATTATCTTTTTATAACATATTTTCACCTTTAAAACATTTTAATTTAATTAAGCTTTTTATTAAAACCGGACAATACGGGTGATCAGCCACGTAATGTCCCCATACCGGACACTAGGTCCCTCTGGACTTTAAAAATTGGGTTCCCAATTAGGCAACACATTGGCCTTTAATGTTGGACTAGGACCACCCTAGCCTCTTACGCTAAATAAAAGTGCTGGACTAGGACCACCCTAGCCTCTTACGCTTTTCCAGTTAATAAACAAATTTATTATTAATAAATTAAAACATTTCACTTTGCAATCCTTAAACTCACTGATAACATATCAGCCCAGCTTAAGGAATCTTGAAACATTTTGAATAAATAAGCCATTTTAATTGGCATTTATAAAAGATTAAGGGTCAGGGAAGCATTCAATTGTAGTTGCAACAGGTACACAAGGTAGGGATTCAAGTATGATTCAAAAGTATTTAAGAATAAGGTTTTGTCAAGCACATAATCATATAAAGAAGTGATGTGAATAATTAACTCTGGTAGGTTTAAGAAAACGGGATTAAATAAAAAGGGATCATGAGCTAGTGAGGAATAAAGTAAATGTTAAGGTTTTAGAATTAATGTTCCAGGGATTATAAGTAGGATTTTATTTAGGTAATTTAGGAATTAAATGAAAAGAAAAGGTTTATGACAGAACAAAGCACGAATTATAATTTAAGATTTATAAATGAACAAGAACTAAGGCAATAGTTGAGTGCCAAGGGTTAGCACAATTATTCAAGGCAGTAATCGATAAGGTACGAGGGTTTAAACAATTTATTCATGAAGATAAATAACAGGGTACGGAAGTTTAATTAATTATTCAGAGGTACAAGCAAGAAGGTACAAGGGTTTAAACATCAATCATAAGAGCAAGTAATGGGGTAATTAAACAATGATTAATAAGGATAACAATAAGGTTTAAAAGTTGAAGCAATAATTCATAAGGATAAGCAATAAGGTATGCAAATTAAATCAACAATTCATAAATAGTTCAAGGAGTCTAAACTCAATATAAAGGTCAAGTCACTTGCCTGAACAGAATACTTCCTCGCTAGCCACTTAGCTCAAAAACTCTCAGCCTTTGCCTTTCCTTTATTCCTTGGGTCTACGTCCTTCGAATCTACATATATAAAAACACTATTTCAGAATTCTATACAATATTCGACGTTCCTCTATAACATCTAATCTTAATCTACCCTTGCGATAGTCCTTAAATTTATTCACTTTATTCCTATATTATCAACCCCTGACGACTGACATAAAAAAATATATAGTTATAACCGAATAGCATTTAGCAAAAATAATTACATAAATAAAATATAATTCAAATACCACTCCAACTATTAGTACACATATACGAACAGATATCACAAGTAACACTTAGCATAAAAATCACATGGACAAAAATATAATTCACATATTGTTTTAAAGTAATGGTACATATATGAATTATAATCCAAGAAATGTATATAAATAATATTTTTTTTTTAAAAATGTATAATAATTTTAATTTTAATTTTTTTAGAAAAAAATCGGTCAGCATTCTCTTTGCCCGGGTAGCCTATCAGTCGGACATACCCGACACCCAATCAACATATTTATCACATTTACACTACAATTTACAACAACCTCGTACTAAACAATATGATCTAAAATTATTCCAATTACCGAACACATTTTCATATCAATCTAATTACATCACCGAATATTAAATTTTGGAAAAATAATTACACGAAATAGAATTAGCATATAATTAATACCCAACAAAACTTTTCATAAATTCGAATTAATACATTATATATCGAGTAAGAAAATCAGGAAATCCCCTTTATAATCTCCATTGTACAAGAAGTAATACACATACGCAGTACTTACTAATCCACCATACCACAGCAAAACTAACAGGCTTGACATTGCACCAAGAACAAGGACACCCACAACAGTACAAACACGACACAACATTGTCCTTCGATTACACCCACACACAAAACGGGACACACACACATCACAGGTATTACACGCACACAAACGCAGCGACCCAGCACAACACCACAGGCGTACAGACAGAGAAGAGAGAAGGTAAAGTTAGAACAAAGAGTTCGTTAATTACAAGCTTACAACTCGAAGCTTAGAGTCAGCCCTTCACATACAACCGGTGAGGAATACACACACGCAGCAGTTCCAATACACACGCAGCCTTTAGAGAAAAAGAGAGGATGGGAGAAAGGGTGAGGGAAAGAGATATCAAGGAGAGAGATGAGGAGAGCTTGAAAGATTAATCGAGAGAGATTGAAGAGGCCGAGAGAGTTCTAGAGAGAATGACAAAAACCAAGATTGGAATTGGGAAAAAAAGAGATGGGTTGCTGCTGTTAACAAAGATAGGGGCAATATAGTCTTTACAATGCTGAAAATTATTTTAACCCAAGTTAAACAGCATCTAAAAATCGTAACAGAATGGAAAATTTGTGAAACATTAAACTTTAAATTTTTAAAATGTAGAGTACAAAATTATAAACACCCACATATTTTTCAAATATTTTTAGGATCAAAATTAAATTAAATATGAATTTTTACGAGTTTTGATCCTTTAAATTAAATAAAACTCTTAAAATCATTTTAAAATACTAAAACATCCAAAATAATTCTCCCAATAATTTTAAAAACTAAATAATATACAAAGATAATATTACAAAAGATTTCATGATTTTTACTAATCCCGATGATTTAATAAAATTCTAATAAAATAATTAACACATGATTTTAATAGAATTTATCCACCAAAAATTACAATTAAAATACACAGATTTACAAGACACATATAAATCATCAAATAAACCCACGAATATAATATTCCACATATTTCACCTTCTCCACCAATATCCACATCATATAATTCACATTTAATATTAAATAAATAATTATAAATATTACAAAGATTTCTAAGGCGTTATATCCTTCCCCCCTTAAAAGGATTCTGTCCCCAGAATCTCACCTAAGTAAATAAATGAGGATAATTCTCTAGCATCTCGCTCTCAAGTTCCCAAGTTGATTCTTCAACTCTTGGGTTCCTCCACAAAACCTTTACCAACTTAACTGTCTTATTTCTCAATTTCTTATCCATTCTATCCTGGATTGCTACGGGCTGTTCTATATAAGACAGATCCGGCTGTAACTCAATAGGCTCGTATTCAATGACATGACTTAAATGTGGATGATATTTCTTGAGCATTGACACATGGAAGACATTGTGAATATGGCTCATATGTGGCGGTAGGGCTAACTCATACGCGACTTTTCCAACCCGTTTTAAGATCTCAAAAGGTCCTACGTATCTCGTACTGAGCTTTCCTTTCTTGCCAAACCTCGTAACTCCTTTCCAAGGTGACACTTTCAACAACACCTTCTCTCCTTCTTCAAAATTCATATCTTTCCTGGCTTGATCAGCATACTTCCTTTGTCTGTTCTGAGCAGCAATTAGCCTTTTCTGAATGATTTCGATCTTTTCCTTCGTTTGTTGTACTAGTTCCGATCCCAACACCTTACGCTCACCAACCTCATCCCAATATACAGGAGATCTACATTTCCTTCCATATAAAGCTTCGTATGGCGGCATCCCAATGCTAGCATGATAGCTGTTGTTGTAAGAGAATTCCACCAAAGGTAGGTGCTCGTCCCAACTTCCTTTAAAATCCAATGCACACGTTCGTAGCATATCTTCAATAGTTTGAATGGTTCGTTCACTCTGTCCGTCCGTCTGCGGATGATAGGCTGTACTCATCTTAAGCTCAGTTCCCAAGCATTCTTGAAATTGTTTCCAAAATCTGGAGTTGAAACGTGGATCTCGATCAGATACAATAGTTACTGGCACCCCGTGACGCATCACTACTTCCTTCAAATACAACTGTACTAACTTATCAAGCGAGAACCTTTCGTTGATCGGAAGAAAATGGGCAGATTTAGTCAAACGGTCTATGATTACCCAAATCGCATCATGATTAGCTTTTGTTCTTGGCAATCCAACCACGAAATCCATAGCCAGATGCTCCCATTTCCACTCAGGAATATCTAACGGCTGTAATAGTCCACTGGGCCTTTGATGTTCGGCTTTGACTCTTTGACATGTATAACACTTACTAACCCATTCTGCAATCTCTCTTTTCATATCAGGCCACCAGAACTGTTCCTTCAGGTCTTGGTACATCTTCGTACTCCCCGGATGAATTGAATATCTTGAACTGTGAGCATCCCGCAAAATCTCATTCTTTAATTCTGGCACGTTGGGAATCCAAATCCTCGAAGAAAATCTTAAGATACCCTTATCATCCTTCTGAGTGCAAATCTCTTCACCTGTCAATGTGTTCATATCTTGATTCATGATTTCCTCCTGACATCTTCGTATCTTTTCAAGTAACTCGGGTTGAAAAGTCATGGTATAACACTTACCACTGGTAGGCTCCGAGGTCTGGACTTCTAATCTCAACTTTTCAAACTCCTTGAACAATTCCTTTGAGATGGTAAACATGTTCAGTCTCTCCTTTCTACTTAATGCGTCGGCCACTACATTCGCTCTCCCTGGGTGATAATTAATCGTGCAGTCATAATCCTTAATCAACTCTAACCATCGCCTTTGTCTCATGTTAAGCTCTCGTTGTGTGAAGATATACTTCAAACTTTTGTGGTCCGTGTAAATCTCACATTTTTCACCATATAGGTAGTGTCTCCAAATCTTTAGTGCGAATACAATTGCTGCTAACTCCAAATCGTGAGTCGGGTACTTCTGCTCATGAGGCTTTAATTGTCGAGAAGCATACGCGATCACCTTTCCATGTTGCATCAATACACACCCTAATCCTTTGTATGAAGCATCACTGTAGATCACAAAGTTTCCTTGACTATCTGGTAAGACTAACACTGGTGCTGTTACTAATCTTTTCTTTAATTCCTGGAAACTCTCTTCACACTTCTCATTCCATATGAACTTCTCATTTTTCCTAGTCAACCTGGTCAATGGTGAGGCGATCTTAGAAAAATCTTGAACAAACCTCCTATAATAACCAGCCAATCCCAAGAAACTTCTCACTTCGGTGGGCGTTCTCGGTCTGCTCCAATTCACCACAGCTTCTATCTTTGCAGGGTCAACTCTAATTCCTTCGCTACTGATTATATGACCTAGAAACTGCACCTCTTCCAACCAAAACTCACATTTTGAAAACTTGGCATACAACTTCTCTGCTCTCAATATTTCTAACGCAATCCTTAAATGTTCTGAATGTTCTTCCCGGGTCTTGGAATATATCAAAATATCATCAATAAAAACTATCACAAATTTATCCAGATGCTTCCTAAAGACTCTGTTCATAAGATCCATAAATGCTGCTGGAGCATTGGTTAATCCAAATGGCACCACTAAGAATTCGTAATGTCCATACCTTGTGCGAAATGCCGTCTTTGGAATGTCTTCAGGTTTGATCTTTAATTGATGATAGCCCGATCTTAAATCAATCTTCGAGAAATAAGCTGCTCCCTTAAGTTGATCAAACAAATCATCGATTCTAGGCAAGGGATATCTATTCTTGATGGTCAGCTTGTTGAGTTCTCGATAATCGATACACAATCTCATACTACCATCCTTTTTCTTGACAAACAGCACAGGAGCTCCCCACGGTGATACACTTGGTCTTATGACTCCCTTATCTAAAAGTTCTTGTAATTGTGTTGCTAACTCTTTCATCTCCACCGGTGCCATCCTATATGGTGCTTTGGACACGGGTTCTGCTCCAGGTATTAGGTCTATAGCAAACTCCACTTCTCGATCTGGAGGTAAACCGGGTAATTCTTCTGGAAAAACGTCGGGGAACTCGTTAACAATTGGTATATCTTCTATCTTCGGTGCATGCTTCTCTACATCCGTCACGTGTGCTAAATACGCTTCACCACCTTGTCTAAGTAACCTCTTGGCTTGCATAATACTCAGAAATTTCTTCACCTGCCTTTGTCCTTGAAATATCACTTCCTTATCATCCTCCGCCTTTAATCTCACCTGCTTCTTTCTACACTCAATCTGTGCATCATAATCAGCCAACCAATCCATTCCTAAGATTACATCGAATTCTCCCAATTCGAAGGGTATCAAATTGGCATAGAAAAAGTAACCACCTATCTCTATATTACACTGAGGACACACTTGATTGACAGGGACTCTATCTTGGTTTGCCACCTCTATCACTAAAGCTTGCTCTAAAGGTCGAATTTCACATTGCAATTTACTAACAAACTTGTTGGAAATGAAAGACTTAGTAGCTCCAGAGTCAATTAAAACTTTAGCCTCTATTGAATTCACAGGAAGCGTACCTGCAACAACATCCATTTCTTGAACAGCATCCTGCATAGTCATGTTAAAGGTTCTGGCTCTAGGTTGAGACGTCTGGGTCTGAGATGGAGGTCCAGTTATCCTCAGGGCATTTGCCGATGGGGGTCCGGCTATCCTTAAAACATTTCCTGACTGAACTGCCTCCTTGCAATCCTTAGCAATATGACCAACTTTCCCGCAGTTGTAGCATGTTATCCCTGATTTTGAAGTCGGGCACGCTCCCGCGTAATGTCCCTTCTTGTTGCATTTAAAACAAGTAATACTTAGTCTGTGGCAAACTCCCGAGTGCTTCTTCCCACAAGTTGTACATTCAGGTAAGGCTGGTCTGATTGCAAGCTGCTGATTGGTATTCTGAAGACGTTTACCTTGACCACCGTTTCCATTCTTCGGTTTCTGAAAACCTCGATTCCTGTCAAACCGACCCTCATTCCTTGGCTTGAACTTGTTAGTATTATTATTACCTTTTGGGTTCTGACTTCCCTCAGTACTTTCTATCTTCCTTTTCTTTCCTGCTTTCTCTTTCTGATACAATTCACTTTCACCTTCAACAATCATAGCCTTCTCCACTACCATTGCATAGTTCTCTAACTGAAACACCGCCACCTTACTACGTATCCATGGCTTTAGACCCTGTTGAAATCTTTTAGCTTTCTTTGCCTCAGTATTAACGTACTCAGGAACAAACCTTGCTAACTCTGTGAATCTTGCCTCGTATTCTGCCACGCTCATGTTTTCTTGTTTTAATTCTAAAAACTGAATCTCCAGCTGATCTTGCATATACCTTGGAAGATACTTCTCGAGAAATAACTCGGTGAATCTCTGCCATGTGATCACTCCATCACCTTGCAACAGTTTTGTTGACTCCCACCAATAATTTGCTTCAGCTTTCAAGAAGTAACAAGCATATTCCGTCTTCTGATCTTCTCCTACCCTTACCAAAGCAAAAGCTTTTTCCATTTCATTAAGCCAAGCCCTAGCTTCTATAGGGTTGACAGTACCTTTGAACTCTGGAGGGTGTACGGCTTGAAAAGCCTTAAAGGTCACAATTGGTTGGGCGGGTCGTTGCTGAGCTAGTGCGGCTGTCTGTTGTTGAAGAAGTTGGAGAATTTGAGTCATAGTCGGGTCAACTGGATTTTGGTTGCCAGTGTTCTGGTTTTCAGGATTTGTAGCAGTTGTTTTCTTCTTTGGAGGCATGATTCTGATAAGAAAACAAGAAACTTATTAAGCAACAGGCTAATATATACAAAAATAAGGTTTTTTTTTTTCGAATCCTGGATTTTGAGTTACCTATGCTCACAAGAATTTTAACGGGGTAAAGAACCAAGGAAGCATAGGTAATATCTTGAACAAGTAATGCTAACAGGAGATATTTAGGCAACTCAGAAATGTAATAAAAGATGTGCAGATAACGAGAAAATAAAGGTCATGGTACCAACAAAGTTAATATAACACAACAGTTTCAGAGTTCAAGGTACACTGTTAACCATCCTGCTACAAAAATAAATACCGAGGATAATCTCAATCATCCACCATCTGCTATAACGATATAGCGAGTAAAGAAATTATTAAAGCGATAAAAGAATATCCTAAACCTACTACCTACTATCCTAATGATAACCTACACCTATCGCTCCTATCCTATGTTTATAAGGGTTCAAATCCTCTCCTACACCTATCCTACACCTAATCCTGGCTTGTTTCAGTGACCAAAACCTGACAGCTCTGATACCAACCTGTAACGCCCCGACTACCCACTAATAAACATATACTTTATATAATAAAATACTCACAAACACATGAATAATTATATACATACAGATATGACAACCTCAAAACCTTTTTAGATATATAATAAAACTATGATTTAATCCATATATATATATATTTCTAAAAACAGTCTGAGAGTTTTAGAAAATAGAATTCAATGCACACACAACTCTTATCAATTAACTTGCTCTCTTTTATTGAAATTGATTAGATAAATAAATAATCTTTGATACAGGGAAATTTTAGAAAATTTCGGCATGAAGTATTCGTAATACGGACTATGCACCTGTATTTTGATTCCAAACCAATTCATTCCAACACCAACAACAATTTCAACTACTAAAAAAAATAATACAAACACATGTTCAACCTGTCCTAACTGATCAGATGAACCATACCAAAATGCCCTCCCGATCAGAGCAAAGATTGGGCATCACAATACCAACTAAAACATAAACCTTGATAACAAAATAATAAGAAATATATATACAACCCCACTACTAACCCAGATCTCTAACAGGTAGTGGTATGAAACAAGCAACTACTAACTAAATTATTACATTTCAATACTAAATTCTTAATTAAAAGATACATACACTCCACAAATATAAATACAACCAACTAGAAATTTTACACAATTTTTTATTGATACCCAAAAGTCCAACCTTCTAGTAGAGTACAACTAGGCTGCCTAAGGTCCACAACCAGTTCTTCTCGGATATAGCTCCTACTTCGTATCTTTTCCGTCTTTAACTGAAAAAGGGTTAGAAACAATAGCAAGGAGTGAGCCAAATGCTCAGCAAGTAACAATATAGATGCAAAGGAATCAATAACAGAAATATGGATATAACAATATAGGGATCATTCTTTGAGCTCTTCCAATATTTGACAATTTATAATCCATTTCCAAGGTAAGGAGAAAGATAGAGCAATCAATTATCTTTTTATAACATATTTTCACCTTTAAAACATTTTAATTTAATTAAGCTTTTTATTAAAACCGGACAATACGGGTGATCAGCCACGTAATGTCCCCATACCGGACACTAGGTCCCTCTGGACTTTAAAAATTGGGTTCCCAATTAGGCAACACATTGGCCTTTAATGCTGGACTAGGACCACCCTAGCCTCTTACGCTAAATAAAAGTGCTGGACTAGGACCACCCTAGCCTCTTACGCTTTTCCAGTTAATAAACAAATTTATTATTAATAAATTAAAACATTTCACTTTGCAATCCTTAAACTCACTGATAACATATCAGCCCAGCTTAAGGAATCTTGAAACATTTTGAATAAATAAGCCATTTTAATTGGCATTTATAAAAGATTAAGGGTCAGGGAAGCATTCAATTGTAGTTGCAACAGGTACACAAGGTAGGGATTCAAGTATGATTCAAAAGTATTTAAGAATAAGGTTTTGTCAAGCACATAATCATATAAAGAAGTGATGTGAATAATTAACTCTGGTAGGTTTAAGAAAACGGGATTAAATAAAAAGGGATCATGAGCTAGTGAGGAATAAAGTAAATGTTAAGGTTTTAGAATTAATGTTCCAGGGATTATAAGTAGGATTTTATTTAGGTAATTTAGGAATTAAATGAAAAGAAAAGGTTTATGACAGAACAAAGCACGAATTATAATTTAAGATTTATAAATGAACAAGAACTAAGGCAATAGTTGAGTGCCAAGGGTTAGCACAATTATTCAAGGCAGTAATCGATAAGGTACGAGGGTTTAAACAATTTATTCATGAAGATAAATAACAGGGTACGGAAGTTTAATTAATTATTCAGAGGTACAAGCAAGAAGGTACAAGGGTTTAAACATCAATCATAAGAGCAAGTAATGGGGTAATTAAACAATGATTAATAAGGATAACAATAAGGTTTAAAAGTTGAAGCAATAATTCATAAGGATAAGCAATAAGGTATGCAAATTAAATCAACAATTCATAAATAGTTCAAGGAGTCTAAACTCAATATAAAGGTCAAGTCACTTGCCTGAACAGAATACTTCCTCGCTAGCCACTTAGCTCAAAAACTCTCAGCCTTTGCCTTTCCTTTATTCCTTGGGTCTACGTCCTTCGAATCTACATATATAAAAACACTATTTCAGAATTCTATACAATATTCGACGTTCCTCTATAACATCTAATCTTAATCTACCCTTGCGATAGTCCTTAAATTTATTCACTTTATTCCTATATTATCAACCCCTGACGACTGACATAAAAAAATATATAGTTATAACCGAATAGCATTTAGCAAAAATAATTACATAAATAAAATATAATTCAAATACCACTCCAACTATTAGTACACATATACGAACAGATATCACAAGTAACACTTAGCATAAAAATCACATGGACAAAAATATAATTCACATATTGTTTTAAAGTAATGGTACATATATGAATTATAATCCAAGAAATGTATATAAATAATATTTTTTTTTAAAAAATGTATAATAATTTTAATTTTAATTTTTTTAGAAAAAATCGGTCAGCATTCTCTTTGCCCGGGTAGCCTATCAGTCGGACATACCCGACACCCAATCAACATATTTATCACATTTACACTACAATTTACAACAACCTCGTACTAAACAATATGATCTAAAATTATTCCAATTACCGAACACATTTTCATATCAATCTAATTACATCACCGAATATTAAATTTTGGAAAAATAATTACACGAAATAGAATTAGCATATAATTAATACCCAACAAAACTTTTCATAAATTCGAATTAATACATTATATATCGAGTAAGAAAATCAGGAAATCCCCTTTATAATCTCCATTGTACAAGAAGTAATACACATACGCAGTACTTACTAATCCACCATACCACAGCAAAACTAACAGGCTTGACATTGCACCAAGAACAAGGACACCCACAACAGTACAAACACGACACAACATTGTCCTTCGATTACACCCACACACAAAACGGGACACACACACATCACAGGTATTACACGCACACAAACGCAGCGACCCAGCACAACACCACAGGCGTACAGACAGAGAAGAGAGAAGGTAAAGTTAGAACAAAGAGTTCGTTAATTACAAGCTTACAACTCGAAGCTTAGAGTCAGCCCTTCACATACAACCGGTGAGGAATACACACACGCAGCAGTTCCAATACACACGCAGCCTTTAGAGAAAAAGAGAGGATGGGAGAAAGGGTGAGGGAAAGAGATATCAAGGAGAGAGATGAGGAGAGCTTGAAAGATTAATCGAGAGAGATTGAAGAGGCCGAGAGAGTTCTAGAGAGAATGACAAAAACCAAGATTGGAATTGGGAAAAAAAGAGATGGGTTGCTGCTGTTAACAAAGATAGGGGCAATATAGTCTTTACAATGCTGAAAATTATTTTAACCCAAGTTAAACAGCATCTAAAAATCGTAACAGAATGGAAAATTTGTGAAACATTAAACTTTAAATTTTTAAAATGTAGAGTACAAAATTATAAACACCCACATATTTTTCAAATATTTTTAGGATCAAAATTAAATTAAATATGAATTTTTACGAGTTTTGATCCTTTAAATTAAATAAAACTCTTAAAATCATTTTAAAATACTAAAACATCCAAAATAATTCTCCCAATAATTTTAAAAACTAAATAATATACAAAGATAATATTACAAAAGATTTCATGATTTTTACTAATCCCGATGATTTAATAAAATTCTAATAAAATAATTAACACATGATTTTAATAGAATTTATCCACCAAAAATTACAATTAAAATACACAGATTTACAAGACACATATAAATCATCAAATAAACCCACGAATATAATATTCCACATATTTCACCTTCTCCACCAATATCCACATCATATAATTCACATTTAATATTAAATAAATAATTATAAATATTACAAAGATTTCTAAGGCGTTATAGTGTGTGAGGTGGCTGAGGCGGTACCTTTGAGTATCGTTAGAGAGTTTTATGCTAATGCGAAGAAACTGAAGAATGGGTATTCTACAGTTCGTGGCCATGTGGTCGATTATACTCCTGCTACCATCACTAGGGTTTTGGCTGTTCCAGCACCTACACCTGGTGAAGAGGATTATGGGGTGAAGGGCCGTGGGGATGTAGATCTTGAGGCCATTCTGAGGCAGATGACAGTTCCGGGCACTGAATGGAAGCGCAGGGCGGGGTCGACGGAGCCGATTACTTTTCTGGCTTCCGCTTTGAACAGGTATGCTAAGGCCTGGAATTTGTTTTTTTGTGCAAACATATTACCTTCCTCGCATTCTCATGAGGTAACTGTGGAGAGAGCTATTCTTTTGTGGGCTATTGTGAATGAAAGGTACATCGATGTGGGTAGTGTTATTCATCGGAACATGATCAGGTTCATGCAAGGGGGTTCCACTGCAGCAATTCCTTATGGCTCAGTGGTTGTTCGATTGTGTTTAGATATGGGTATTCGCTGGCCAGCAGAGGAGTAGTTACAGTTGCCAGCTAGCTGCATAGATAAGGCGGCTATTGCTAAGTTGGCTGAGTGGGATGGTGGTGAGCCGCATCAGCGAGGTTTGGGTTACATTCTGGGTGGTGATGTGCCACCACGTCCGCAGCAGGAGGCTAGAGCTGGTCCTTCGAGAGCACGAAGGGGCGTGGTGAGTGAGAGTACTTGTTTGACCGAGTCTCACTTCAGGAGGCTTGCTAGGCGGATAGATGTTGTTGATGAGAGGCAGAGCCGTTTTGCTGATGATCTGGCACAGGATTTGGGCACGGCATTTTTAGCTACAGTGGTTGAGGTTGTTTGGCCTCAGTATGGAGATGGAGTTGTTTATCCACCACCGGACTCACCCGAGGAGGGTGATCCTGCTGATGATTGAGGTATCTCTGTGCACTTTCTTTGTTTCCTGCCTTCAATGGGGACATTGAAGATTTTAAGTTTGGGGGTGGGAAATGAAGATTGTGATTAGTAGTTAGATGCATATAGCACATGTAGTGTAGTATTATCATGCATATTGTTTAAATTGTTCATCATGTATCATGCATATTGTTTATTTGTGAGTCATGTAGTGGCAGTCCAGATTGCATAGCACAATTCATGCATTCATGCATTTTCCATGATCCCTTAGAACGAACTAATTCTGACTGGTAGGTAGGTGTCTGATTGAGTGCATTAATGATGAGTAGAGGGTTGCTTTATAGTTCTTATGAAACTGATTTGCTTGTTCAGAATTTTTTTTTTTTACACAATCACAGTCTCATCGAGTGCTTTTTAATTGGACCGGCCATGTCTGTTTGGTTGCTAAAATTTAACACCTAGTTTAAACCTAGAATGTTTGATAGATTCTTGAAAGCAAAGGAACACTTAAGTATAAGTTTGGGGGAAACAAAGAAATTCATGATAATTGTGAATAGTATTAATAAATAGGTGTCAAATGGCTAGTAGCCGGCTCATATTTATATGAGTGGTCTAGGGTTGGAGATGAGAATTCTCACTCCAGATTGTCTCTAGTAAAAAAAAACAAAAAAAGAAGAAAAAATGAAAAAAAATGAAAAAGAAAAAAAAGAGTCGTGTAAAGTGTGTAATTGCAGTATTAACCAGGGTGAGCTCTTTAATACTCGAGCAATTAAGTACGAGGGGACTTTGTGCCTAGTGACCTAAGGCTTTTACAGTCTGGGATCCACTGACCTAGCGCTCGTTACATGGGTATTATTGTATAAGCCTTTAGGGGTCTCATCCATTGCACGGTTAAATAAGCATGCGTTGTATATATAGTGTTATGTGTCATATGTGTTAGTAATTAAGCATGATTTCTTGTCAACTCAAGTGGACTATGGCGGTGTATCTGGAGGGATCTTGTGTCTAAAGTTCATTCTGTTTTTAAACCTGGTGGTAGTTTGGCTAAGAATAGGTATGGTCTTGGTTTGATTTGGGGGTATTTCTGATGAGCACAGCACGCGTGCACGTTTCTGTCCATGTACTATTAGTATACGGGGATTTAGGCGAGCTCTATTTGGATTTAGTTGCATTTCTTTGAGTATTTGCTTGCTTGTTGGTTTTGGTTGGTTTGAAGGGGATCACTTGCATTTTTCATGTTAGTTGCATTCATGCATTGCACTTCATTGGATTGTTTAGTGTCTGTTTATGCTTGGGGACAAGCATCAGTTTAAGTTTGGGGGTGTGTTAGTGGACTTTATGTCCACTAAATACGTTCCATTTTGGCTTAAATTGACCGCTTGTACTCGAGTGTTTAGTGTCTTTTGATGTGTTTTCTTATTTTTAGTGTGCAGAGTATAGTTTGAGGAATAAGGTGGTGGAATTGCGTGTTTCGGATGGATTAGAGCTGGAAGTGTCGAAGGCTGAGATAGCATGTCGGCCAGGGAGCATATCGGAGCACTGTGCAGCAGCCAACAGAGGAACGAAGCGAAATTGAAATTCTGGACAGGGGGGCCAGGCGCTCCCGCGCCTGTATAGAGCGCGCCCGCGCCCTGGTGGACTGAGAAATATTAATTTTCTGTTGTTGGGCTTGTTGGAAGGGCCGGTTCGGACGAGATGTGCAGCCTAGTGTCTTGGAAGCCCAGTTTAGTATGTATTATTGGGGGAAAGCCCTAATTATCAAAAAAAAAGATCGTATTATTCTAAGCGTGGATTTTTTAGAGAGAGAAGAACCATTAGGAGAGCATCAAGCTTTTTGGGGATTTCCTAGTTTTCCTTTCATATTTGTAATCTCCTATTGCGTTGAATGCTCGGTTGTTTTCGTATACTCTTTTACTACTCTTGTTTGGTTTATCGTATCTCTTTTTCAAGCATGTTTACACTTGAACCCATGATGGCGATTAGGTCGATTATGGGCTAATTCGTTATCATGGGATTTTAATGGATTTTTCTATGGATTCTAGTAATTAAATGTTTTTTATGCCTTGGTGTGTGATTGATTGTATTGATTTCCTAGTATGATTACGATTATTCGTTATAGGTGAGTCGCGAACACCTGTAATTGTTTGTTTAATCCTGGTGAATGCGAAAGTGGATCTAGTGTTTAGAACAATTTATGCTAGCATAGGTTTTTGCATGCGAAGAACATGTATTAATTTGTGGTGTAATTCTAACCGTCTTGCACTGACTATGTGGTTTTATGGATGCTTGATTTTTAACCGGTATGTGTTCAATTGCTATAGATATATAGGAACTACGCATATTTGGTGACTACTTGACTTCTATCAATTGTGGATGATCAGTAGGATGGTATACGCACAACGAAAGTTGGTGTGTATCAGTTTAGTGCATCTAATCAGTAATCAACTCTGTCACATGCTAGGTTAAAGGGGCATAAGATTCTAGATGAAGTGGTTAATGAAATTGAAATCCCATGTTTGTTTATTATAAATTAAACGTTAAGTTATTCTCTCGTAATTTTCATAGTTGATAATTAATCATTAGTTAATCAAAACCAAATTTGTGATTGTCTTGGCAGTGAGTGTAAATCATAAGCTGATGTATAAGTGAACTAAAACGAACAATTCAAGTCTCTGTGGGAACGAATCCTATTTACCCTGTATTACTTGTTGACCACGTTCTCTTGCGTGAATATGTGCGAACAGAATGCCGAGAAGATAGCGTTGAAGGAGTCCCGAAAAAAGACAAAAAGGCGTTATTTACAATTTTTCAAGGTATCGACGAATCGACCTTTGAAAAAATCTCGGAAGCAAAGACGGCAAAAGCTGCATGGGAGATTTTGCAAAAATCATTCCAAGGAGTTGAGAAAGTAAAAAAGGTGCGGCTCCAAGTTCTTCGTGGCGAGTTCGAAAATATAAAAATGAAGAGCTCGGAAAATATCGGTGAATATGTTACGCGTTTGAAAACGGTAACAAATGAGATGAAAAGAAACGGTGAAAGTCTAGACGATGTTCGGGTCATGGAAAAGCTCCTCCGCTCGCTAACAAGAAAATTTGATTTTGTTGTTACTGCTATCGAGGAGTCGAAAGATTTGTCCACAATTTCAATTGATGAGCTGGTTGGTTCACTTCAAGCGCATGAGCAGCGGATGAACCAATATGATGATGCAAGCCATTTGGAAAAGGCGTTGCAAAGTAAAGTATCCATCGGTGACAGTTCTGGCAATAACAGCTCTTCACATGGCAGAGGTGGCTATAGAGGTGGATATCGAGGTGGACGAGGACGTGGAAGACAGACGTTCAGTAGAGGCCAGAATAATGAAGGCTATCAACCATCTGGTCGCGATCAAAATTTCAGAGGCCGAGGAAGAGGCGGATTCCAACAACGAGGTGACAAGTCTCAATTACAATGTTATAATTGCAACAAATATGGTCACTTCAGTTACGAGTGTAGATCACCGAAGGTGGAAGAAAGGAGTCATTTTGCAGCAGCAAGAGAAGACAAAGATGTGGGTTCCGCTATGTTCCTCACTTACAAAGGAGATGACGAAGGCAAGAAGAATACATGGTATCTTGATTCGGGAGCCAGCAACCACATGTGTGGCCACAAGGAATTATTTACGGAGATAGACGACACCATCAGTGGAGAAGTTACTTTTGGTGACTCGTCAAAAATTCCAGTCAAAGGGAAAGGCACTGTTACGATTGTGACAAAGAGAGGTGATATAAAGTATATAAATGATGTTTATTATATACCTGCTTTGAAAAGTAATATCATCAGTCTTGGACAACTTGTGGAGAAGGGATATAACATACAGATGCAGGATAATTCTCTTATCATCAGAAATCAGATTAGAGAATTAATTGCAAACGTGGAGATGTCAAAGAATCGTCTCTTCACACTTGATATGCAGACAAATGTGCAGAAGTGTTTGAAGTCAGTCATTAAAAATGACTCGTGGTTATGGCACTTGAGATTTGGTCATCTTGGATTTACTGGCTTGAAATTATTGTCAAGGACAAAGATGGTGGATGGTTTGCCAGAAATCAATGAACCAAATCAGTTGTGCGAATCATGTGTTAAAGGGAAGCAACACCGACAAAGCTTTCCAGTTGGAAAATCATGGTGAGCTAGATGGCCGTTGGAGATTAGTCATACGGATATAGATGGTCCATTTGATATTGCATCATTTGGAGGAAACAGGTATTACCTAACATTTATTGATGATTTCAGCAGAAAAAGTTAGGTATATATCTTGAAAAAAAAACGGAGGCTCTTGATAAATTCAAGGAGTTCAAAGCTTTGGCAGAAAAGCAAATTGGCCATTATTTGAAGGTACTTCGATCAGACAGAGGAGGCGAGTACACTTCAAACTTGTTCAGAAGTTTTTGCAGAGCACATGGAATAAATCATCAGTTGACAACGGCATATACTCCACAACAAAATGGTGTTGCAGAACGAAAGAATCGCACCATTCTAGACATGGCAAGGAGCACGGTGAAAGCAAAACATATGCCAAGGACTTTCTGGGCTGAAGCCGTTCTATGTGCAGTTTATTTGTTGAATCGTTGTCCAACTAAAAGTGTCAGAAACAAAACTCCAAATGAAGCATGGAGTGGTAGTAAACCATCAATTGGGCATCTCAGAATATTTGGGTGTATTGCATATGCCCATGTTCCCGATCAGAAAAGAAAGAAGTTTGATGACAAAGGCGAGAAGTGTATCTTTACCGGATATGACAAAAGAAGCAAGGCGTACAGACTCTATAATCCCCTGACGAAGAAATTAATCATTTCTCGAGATGTTGAGTTCGATGAATCTGATTACTGAAGATGGAGCGAGGAAGAAAGAAAAGTTGCAGGCTTATTCTTTAATGATGATGATGGTGATGACACCAACATTGAAGATGGCGAGAATGATGATCCAACTCCTCCACAAAGTCCAAATCAACAAACTCCTCCCTCGACACCATCGAGTTCAGGAAGCAGCAGTAGCAGCAGTTCAGGGGGAGCACCCAGAAAAATGCGAAGTCTGGATAGTATATATGAGGCGACAAGTCCGGTACAAACATCCTTTGATTATTCTTTATTTTGTTTGATGGCTGAATGTGATCCAGTTACATTTGAGGAAGCTTCTGAAGAAAGCAAATGGAACAAAGCCATGGATGAAAAAATTGGTGCAATCAAGAAAAATGATACTTGGGAGCTTACAAGTCTTCCAGAAGGAGACAAACCAATTGGTGTCAAATGGGTCTACAAGACAAAGACCAATCAAGATGGAGAAGTGGAAAAATACAAGGCAAGGCTAGTGGCTAAAGGCTACAAGCAAAGATACGGGATTGACTATGATGAGGTATTTGCTCCAGTTGTAAGAGTTGATACCATAAGACTTCTTACAGCAATTGCAGCTCAGAACCAGTGGAAGATCTACCAGATGGATGTAAAGTCCGCATTCCTAAATGGTTATCTTGAAGAAGAAGTCTACATCGGGCAACCACCCGGATATGTTCAGAAAGGCAAAGAAAATAAAGTCTACAGACTAAAGAAAGCACTATACGGGTTGAAGCAAGCCCCGAGAGCATGGAACACAAGGGTTGATGAATACTTTCAGAAGAATGGTTTTGTGAAGAGTCCATACGAGCATGCACTCTACACTAAACCAAATTCAGGGGGAGATATTATGATCGTGTGCTTATACGTGGATGACATGATCTTTACCGGAAACAACCCTGGTATGTTTTATGATTTTAAGAAAGTCATGACTAACGAATTTGAGATGACAGATATTGGTCAAATGTCATACTTTCTTGGAGTCGAGGTGAAGCAAAGCAAAGATGGGATTTTTATGTCTCAGAAAAAATATGCCGGGCAGATTTTAAGCAAGTTCAGAATGGAAGAATGCAAGCCGGTGAGCATGCCCGCAGAAACGAGCATAAAGCTCAGAAATGATTCAACGAGAGAGTCGGTAAATCCGACATTGTTCAAAAGTTTGGTTGGAAGTCTGAGGTACCTAACTTTTACTCGCCCGGATATTATGTATGCAGTTGGACTGGTTAGTAGGTACATGGAGAAGCCGAAGCAAGATCACTTCATGGCAGCTAAAAGAATTTTGAGGTACATTAAAGGTACACTTGATCATGGTCTATTTTACACGCATTCTCAAGATTCAAAATTAGTTGGCTACTCAGACAGTGATTATGGTGGAGATTTGGATGACGGGAAAAGCACTTCAGGATATGCTTTTCATATCGGTTCGACGATATTTTTGTGGTCATCAAAGAAGCAACAAACAGTTGCTCTCTCAACATGTGAGGCAGAATACATGGCAGCAGCAGCGTGCGCATGTCAAGCTATGTGGCTAGGCTACATATTGAGCGAGTTAAATCTCGCAAAGGAGGATCCGGTTACTATATACGTGGATAACAAATCTGCTATCTCACTTGCAAAGAATCCGGTGTCACACAGTCGAAGCAAGCACATCAACATCAAATATCATTTTATACGAGAGCAGGTGAATGACAAAATTGTGGAGTTGGTGCACTGCAGGACTGAAGAAAATTTAGCGGATATATTTACGAAGCCATTGAAGCCGAATGTGTTTAAAAAATTGAAAGAGAAGATCGGAATGCAAAGTCGAGTTTGAGGGGGAGTGTTAGAATCAAACTCTCCTAAGGTGATCAAATAAGGTGGGCATTCAAAGAAGGTTGCAATTGTCTTGGTAGGCTACATGGGTGGTGCAGCCATAGTTGAATAAGATAGTCATAGAAAGTTGGCATGTATTAATGTATGCAATGATGTAATGAAGCCTATCTAAAGCCTATAAATAAGCTAGTTCTCTCTATGATTAAAATACATCAAGTGAGATATACACCGTGTGGAAATAGTTGAGAGAAAAAGTGAGAGAGCTGAAGCTCTTGTAACAAGAAGAAAAGGCCGTAGCCTTTGTGCATGTCAAGCTGTAGTTTTTTTTTGTTCGTAAGATTTAAAGAAAGTTGGTGTTTGTTTATTATCAAGATCTCTAATATTTGGTATAAGTTCATTACGTTTCCAACAGTTTTCTTCCTTTGTGAAATAGCTTCTTGATGAACCCCCATCCTAAATATCGTCCAGGTTATGATCCAATTCCACTTGTTATGGATGATGATGATACTTCTTTTTTTCCGCCCCGGTTGCGAGCCTTTAGTACCTCGCTACTTGCCTTACAACCCCCCATGTCGTCCTTGTCAGTCTCGTGGTTTCAAAAGTTAGTAAATCTTACCTTCTTTTACTTTAAGAGTTCACTAAGCCCTCTGATAATTTTTCTACTGATACTTGTCGTGACATTGTTTCTATTGCCCCTGGTCATTTGGAAAGGGAAATCGACAAGTGTCGAGTCAAGTGGAACTGCTGCTGCGTACAAGTGGGAGAGTAAACAGAGCTCTAGTGGAAGCAAGGCTGCTTGGAACACATTCGGAGAGAAAGAAACTGGGGGAGACGGTGCTTTTGGGGTTGACGAATTTAGTGGAAAGACTGGACACTTTGCTAGGAAATGTAGTCTGGGTGGAAACATCAACGGCGGATGTTCTGGCGGTACTCATGGTGGAGGAAATATGGGAAAGGCACTCCGCACCAGAATGTATTGTGAGAGTCAGAGACATAGAGACAAGCAAGCCCAAGGCAAATGAAATCCCAGTCCATATCGTTAAATAAATATCCAATGTTATCAGCTTTTATTATTATTCCCTCGTATGTGAGGTGGCAGTTAGTTACTCTCCTATTTTGTCTGTTTGCTCTTATATATGTAGACATCATGGCCCAATGAGATATGACAGATTAAATTCCTTTTTGTTGTCCAATATTATTGTTGTCTTTCTCTCCAAGTTGTTTGACAATGGAGATCTGTGTGGTGTGAGTAAAGTTTTACTTTTTATGGTATCAGAGCCTACCATTGTACAAACAGAGTGAGAGACGTTGTATTATCTGATCGTCGTTGAAATTTCAGTCTTGTTAAACCTCCAGGTTCCTTGTGTGTCTTTGTTTGTGTGTTAAACCCTATTGTTTGTGTGTCAAACCCTCAGATCTGTTTTGTTGTTGAAATGGCTGGTTCCCGTATCTCACTTCAAGACCTTGTTATCCCTTTGTACCTTCATCCTTCTGATGGAGCCACGTCTGTTCAAGTCGAAAAACTTCAAGGGCCATCTGATTTCAGATCGTGGAAAAGAGCAATGGAAATCAATCTTGCCTCCAAGCGTAAACTGGGTTTCGTGACTGGTGAGGTACCTCGACCAACAGACGCTGTGCAAGGAGAGCTATGGGACACCTGCAATAACATGGTAATTGCTTGGTTAACTCATAATGTTTCTCCTTCTATTATGAAATCCATCATGTTTATGACTTCTGCTGCTGCTATATGGTCGAATCTTGAAACCCGTTTCCAACTTACTAATGGGTCGCGTAAGTATAAATTAAACAAAGACATTTATGAGCTAAGACAGGGCACTATGTCTATAAATGAATATTACACTGCTATGCGTAGTTTGTGGGAGGAATTAGAAACTTTAAATATGTTGCCTGTAGTCACAAGCCCTAGTGATACTGTTAAGGCTCTGTTAGCTACTATTGGGTCTCAGCAAGAAGAAAGTAGGTTGTTCCAGTTTTTAAACGGTCTTGACGAGTCGTATAATACTCAACGTAGTAACTTCTTGCTCATGTCACCTCTGCCCTCTGTTGAAACTGCATCTGCAGCTTTGCAACAAGAAGAAGCTCAAAGAGAGCTCCTTCACATAAATAAACTAGATAATGAATCCGTTGCATTGTTTTCAAGACCAAACTCCTTTAAAACTCCGTTGCCTGTGATAATATGCACTGTTTATGGTAGAAAAGGTCACAAAAGTGACAGATGTTGGAAGGTCCAAAAGGCAGAGCTCAAAACGTTGCTAATTCAAGGTGGAACACTGGGCCTAAACCAGGGACATCTTCTAAGCTAGCTGCAACGGTTCAAGCAACAAGTGACCCAACATCCGCTTTCTCTCCTGCACAGGTAGCTCAATTGGCACAGATGTTACCTCAACTCACTATGCAACAAAGAGGGTCTGATACAGATGACGAGCTGGAACAACCTTTCTCTGGCATGATGTCCTGCAATCTGATTAAAGGGCAAATTGATTCTTGGATCATAGACTCTGGAGCCACGGATCGTATGACCCCTGATTATAATCACTTGTGTGATCCAGTGTTGCTCACCAAGGATACTCAGATTAGTTTGCCAACAGGAGCTCAAGCACGTATCTCACATATGGGAACTGTGCAGCTTAACACTGGTTTGTTGCTGCGTAAAGTATTGTGTGTTCCCTCTTTTCAGCATAAACTATTGTCTGTGAAGAGACTGAGTACTGACAGTGATTGTCAAGTTCAATTCTACAGCACTCACTGTGTGATCATTGACAACAAGTCAAAAGAAGTGGTTGGAGTAGGGAAGGCACACCAGGGGTTGTATTATCTGGTGGATCATATGTCAAATGATATTGCAGAGACAAGTTTGCATTCATCTCAACCACATTCTTCTAATGTTTCTGTTAGTCCAGTTGCACCCATTGAATTCGATAAGTGGCATCACAGACTGGGACATGCCTCGACTGCAAAGCTGAAGTTGATTCCGTGTGTAAAACCTTTTGTTGAACTTACACCTAAAGTATGTATCACATGTCCAATGTCGAAGTTTACCAAGTTGCCATTTCCCTTGAGTGATTCACGTGCTAAAAATCCCTTTGATCTTATACATATCGATATATGGGGGCCGTATAAAGTGTGTACCAGAGGAAAGTTCAAATTCTTTCTCACTATAGTCGACGACAACACTCGAAATACATGGGTTTATTTACTTCAGCATAAATCTAATACATTGTCTACTCTTGAAACGTTTGTTCAGTATGCAAAAACTCATTTTGAAGGAGTTATAAAGACTATAAGGTCTGATAACGCACTTGAGTTTGATGATTCTCTGTGCAAGAAGTTCTTTCAGAGACTTGGAATTACACACCAAACTTCATGTGTGAGGCGACCACAGCAAAACGCCCGTGTTGAACGAAAGCATCGCCACATCTTGGAAGTGGCTCGTGCCTTGAGATTTCAAGCCTCATTGCCTTTGCAATACTGGGGAGAATGTGTGATGGCTGCTGTATATATAATCAACAGACTGCCTACTGTTGTCTTGGGAAATAAATCTCCATATGAATGTCTCTTTAAGGAAGAACTTGACTACAGCACAATGAGAATATTTGGTTGCCTCGCCTTTGCAAGTAATCCTTAAACTCCTGGTGACAAGTTTGCTTCTCGAGGGGTGCCCTGTGTATTTCTTGGCTATCCTGCTCTACAAAAGGGGTACAGATTGCTAAACTTAAAAACTATGCAGACTTTTGTGTCACGAGATGTACTGTTTAATGAATTTGTGTTCCCTTTTCAATCTTCTTCCACTGAATCTTATATGCACCCCATGCCAGACAAACCAACAAAGCCCAGTGTAACCATCTATGATGACTTCGTTCCAACAGTTGACACACTTACTCTAACCGATGATCAGTCAAACCTACAAAGTCCACTATCTACTCCTGAAAACTTCTCTGACAACCCTACACCAACTGAAAATACTGACTCATCACATGTCCCTTTGAACCAAACCTCTGATACAACTGTGGAAGTGAGACGATCGAGTAGACACCACAATGCCCCTATTTGGCACAAAGATTATATTACTAAGCAAAGGCAATCTATTTCTCAAGTAAACACTGTGGCTGCAACAAATGTTCACCCTGTTTTCCATTGTTTTTTGTCAACTCTCACCAAATCTACTGATCCATTGTACTTTAAAGATGCAATCAGAGATGATAATTGGGTGCAAGCAATGAATGCAGAACTTGATGCATTAGAACAAAATGACACATGGTCCATCGTGCCATTGCCTCCTGGTCAACATGCTATAGGTTCGAAATGGGTGTATAGAACCAAGTTCAATCCGGATGGTTCTATCTTGAAGTATAAGGCAAGGTTAGTCATTCTTGGATGCAACCAACAATATGGCTTGGACTATCATGAAACGTTTGCTCCAGTGGCCAAGATGACCACTGTGCGAACACTATTGGCTGTTGCAGCCATACAAGACTGGCACACTTGTCAAATGGACGTCACAAACGCTTTTCTCCATGGTGAATTGTTGGAAACTGTTTATATGTCTCTGCCTCAAGGATATACTCATATGGGCTCCAGGATTCACCTGAATCAAGTACCAACTTCGACAAACAGATCTCAGCCACGAATGGTTTGCAAACTCCACAAATCTCTATACGGTTTACGTCAATCCCCTAGACTTTGGTTCTCAAAGTTCTCCTCTACTATTCAAACAATGGGTTTTATTCAGTCTAAGGCTGACTACAGTTTATTTATCCTGCATTCTTTGTCCACCATTACTCTCTTTTTGGTTTATGTAGACGACATCCTAATTTGTGGTAATTCTCTATCTACTATTGCTGACATAAAGCTTATGATGTCTGACTCCTTCAATATGAAAGATCTTGGTCCTGTCAACTACTTCTTGGGCATTGGGATACACAGGTCAGCAAGTGGGTTTTTTCTTTCGCAACAAAAGTACACCACAGACATTTTGGCAGAATTTGGAATGTTACACGCCAAACCACTACAAACACCCATGGACATTAAACTTAAACTCACTGCTGAACTAGGAGATCCTCTATCTAATCCCTCTACGTACCAAAGGTTAGTTGGTAAATTAATCTACCTCACTATAACACGCCCAGACATCTCATTCTCAGTGCAAGTTTTGACACAGTACATGCAACACCCTACCTCTTTTCATATGCAAAATGCCAAGAGATTGCTTCGCTACTTGGTTGGCACTATTGCTCAAGGAATTCTTCTTGCTTCTACTTCTGCTGCAGAGCTAACAGCCTACTGTGATAGTGATTGGGCTGGCTGTGTTTCAACCAGAAAATCAACCTCTGGCTATTGCATATTTCTGGGCGATTCTCCAGTTTCTTGGAAGACAAAGAAACAGACTGTGGTGGCTCGTTCATCAGCTGAGGCCGAATATCGTGCAATGGCACTTACAACTTGTGAAGTAACTTGGTTGTCTGCCTTACTCAAGGACTTGGGGCTGCAACATTTGCCACCAACAATACTTAAATGCGACAATCAGGCTGCTTTGTTTATCGCAGCTAACCCAGTGCTGTATGAACGCACCAAACACATTGACATAGACTGTCACTATGTTCGTGATCAGTTGAAAGATAGAGCTATAGTCACCCAACATGTGTCGTCTGCAGAGCAAGTGGCTGACATCATGACCAAGATACTACCTGTCAAACTCCATGAATCTCATGTTAGCAAGCTGGGAGCTTCACCTTCTATTCACTCACCAGCTTGAGGGGGCGCATTGTGAGAGTCAGAGACATAGACACAAGCAAGCCCAAGCTAAATCAAAGCCCAGTCCATATCGTTAAATAAATATCCAATGTTATCAGCTTTTATTATTATTCCCTTGTTGAAATTAAACAAATAACTGAATCATAATAACAAGAACAATAATAAAAATAAGCAAGAGGAAATCTGATATGTACAAGACCCAAATACTCTAAAGATTACATTGTATTATGGTTCTGGCTTAATGATACATTTAATGAAAATGATTACATTGTTTAAATAGAAAAAAACTAACCATTACAAACTAAGGATAAGAACGATGATTTGATATCATCTTATCTCTTATCTTATTCTTATCTTATGATTGACCAAATCATGTTGACATATCAACACTTTATTTCCATAATCGAACTTGTTTCCTGATTTTCCTCCACGTTAATCTACAAGTTTAAATTAATTTTCCAACAATCTCTCCCTTAATCTAAACTTGTCTCGTGCAATCCTTCTAGCTCGTATTGCTTTTAAACTGAGCCCGTATGGCTACTGAACTGAGCCCGTATGGCTATTGAACTTCTCTGCCCGTCTGGCACTTCAACTTGTTTGCCCGTCTGGCACTTTTCGTATTTGCCCGTCTGGCACTTTTCGTGTTTGCCCATCTGGCAATCAACTTTGCCCATCTGGCAATCAGCCCGTATGGCTTTCGTCTTCTTTCGTCTTGTCCGTCTGACACTACTAACTTGCCCGTTTGGCACTACTTATTCACCAGCCCGTTTGGCTACTACTGTGCCCATCTCACTCTATCTCGTTTTCTACCTTCAATAAGCTTCTCCGGCATCGCCTCGTCTTTCTCGGCAGCCCCATACTACACATGTAGCTTTGTCACCATCCTTCTGCTTCCAACAATCTGCACACCATCAGCTGCAAAAAAAAAAGTTCCTCTTCTGGCTTAATGATACATTTAATGAAAATGATTACATTGTTTAAATAGAAAAAAACTAATCATTACAAACTAAGGATAAGAACGATGATTTGATATCATCTTATCTCTTATCTTATTCTTATCTTACGATTGACCAAATCATGTTGACATATCAACACTTTATTTCCATAATCGAACTTGTTTCCTGATTTTCCTCCACGTTAATCTACAAGTTTAAATTAATTTTCCAACATCCCTCGTATGTGAGGTGGCAGTTAGTTACTCTCCTATTTTGTCTGTTTGCTCTTATATATGTAGACATCATGGCCCAATGAGATATGACAGATTAAATTCCTTTTTGTTGTCCAATATTATTGTTGTCTTTCTCTCCAAGTTGTTTGACAATGGAGATCTGTGTGTGGTGTGAGTAAAGTTTTACTCTTTAGAATGCCCTAGTGCAAATAGTTGAATCAAGTAGAACTGCTTTAAATTTAGACTGAGACTTTGTACATTTTATAATCATGCCATGTTGTTACATTTGTCTCTTTGGTGGTAAACATATGGAAGTTTGTGGGTGGTCTTGCAGTACTTGAATGTTATGCTTGATGTATTAATGTCCTTTGAGATAATGAGGCTGAATAGTAATGTGTCTTTGATTGGTCAAGCTCTGTAATTGAATTGGAAAAGCTATTAGGTGGATTCACCAGCCTGAGATGGTGGATTATAAGATGCTAATTACATGAATTGGTTGCTGCTTTTGAAGGACGTGGATCATCGTTGTAGTAGGTTGCTTGTAGACGTATTTTTAGAAAATTTGCATAATCCTAGATGTAACTTTTCTGTTATGGTCTCAGACGGTTGTTAAAAGAAGATCATATCTTAACATTGCTTTTTGTAACTTGACTATTATTCTACCTGGATTGTTTGAGATCATATCATAACATTGCTTTTCGTAACTCGTCTGTTATTTCACTTGGATTGTTTTCTATTGGGTGCTTTACTAGTAGTCGTCTAGTAGTATTGTAAGTTTTCGCGGTCTACCTCTGCTATTCAGAGTTAAAGTTTTCAAAGTATTGAAAATTTAAGTTGATGTTTATGTATTGAAACAGTTGCGTAGTTGATGGTTTTTTGTTCAAGTTTTTATTATCTTGTTCACAAGAAGTTAAAACCGAATTAAACTTAGAATATTTTGTAAATCCTCATTCAAAATATTTCTATTGCAACAACATATTGTAGAATATGAAAAGTGAAATAAGTTTATTTATGAATATGAAAATCCATGGCCTCTTATGAATTCTGCAAACGAGGGTCTTGCAAATTTAAGTTGTAATATCTTTCATCTTATTCGGCATGTTCTTAAAAGAATGGATTTCTTGTGGTTTATACATCCAGACTTGTCTTGTACTGGACATGTAAAGATCTGCTGTAGTATAAGCGAAACTCTGGGTTCATTTTGCCTTATATATCGGCTAATAAGTTTTAAGAAGTGTCACTTGTCTACTATGGACACACAGATCTTGACTATTGCGTTCTATGAAACGTGAGTAATGATCATCATATTCGTCCCAGTCGAGGCTGTATCATCCATTTTAAGGGACTCACCCTTTGGTTGTGTCATAACTTACATCAGACTTTCACGACTATTAGTAGACTGTTCGAAACGAAATTGCATGCCTGTAACACATGTACTGTACAAGGTTATATTAAAAATCTCTATCAAAAAAGGTATTTTCTGTTGATTTTTTAATTGTTTTCGAGTGAACTTAATGTTTTCTATCTTCCTATTTATGTATAATTATATTGATACCGTTGATTCTCCGATAGTTGTTAAAGGTCTTGTTGGTTAATATGTTCATTACCTTTCATAGCTCGTGCGTTCTTCTTCTTGCAATCTTGCTTATTTGGTGCCTTGCTAGTAGACTTGTATTTTCTGCTATGATAAATCTGATTATTGCTGACTTTGAAGTATTTAAAATTTTGGCTATAATAGTACATATAAAGTTTCAGTTTAAGGCTCTGGTTATTGTAAAACTGTTGGAGATTTTCTTTTTCAGGAAGTACAGTCACAAATGGAGCTACACTGGTTCGTTGGTCGTGAAATGCAATATAAATATCCAGCGAAACAGTTTTTATTGTTTCTTTCAATATAAAAACGGAGACGGATTGAAAATTTTTGCTGCCAAAATTTATTGAATGTGCGCTTTCTGTGACCATTTGCACTTTTGGCGAAAGCTCTACAGACCATGGCCACATACTGAGAAATCACTGCTACTTGCAAAAAGTTGATTTCATCACATACCCAAGACGACCCATTGAACTTTTGGAGGATCAAGCACATAATTACTTGGGAAAGTGGCAACAAGACCAAGAAGTCAATTATAAGAAAGTATTCAGAAAGATAATTGAGAACAATTCTTTTCGGATTTTCAACTAAGACTCTAGATCCAGGAGCAACATAAGCCAATCTAAACTGAAGAAGCATGTGCATTAAGTAAATGAAATTAATCAGGCATTGCAGAAAAATAAGTACTTCTGTCATAGTCCGGTCAACCACTATGCGCTTGTCATCCCACTCTACAGACAGCAGAAAGAGGAAAAGTGAGTCGAAAAAACCTTTAAAAACGCAGGAGAAGATGAAGAATCTGTTCCATCTTCGAACACTTTTAGCATGAGGATGCAAGACCTGGCCTGGTATATATCGATAACAGTGAAGAAAAAGTGCTCCTTCCCCAACTAGTTTTAGAATCTTCATAATGGCTTTTAGGGAACTCCTGGTCACTGGAGTCCATAGAATTTACTGTAATGGATATTGATGATGGCATTCGAGATACGAACCTTCTAAATCGAGGATTCTCATATTCATCCATTTGTACATATTAAGAAGTTAGTATCAATATGCCATACCTTATCAAAGTGTTCCTGGACACTCCCACACTCCTTTTTTAATATCTCTTTGCACAAAGCCACAAAGTGTCCCCCATGTGATGCTAACTCGTCCCTTCTACTACAGATTTGGCGCACCATTTAAAAGTTTGCGCCAGGGGAGTACCTTGTCAATTTCTAAATGCAGGTGCTGATTTTTGTGTAATGAAGGAATGTGGTGTGGAACCATGTTCAACAAAATTGTTCAGCATCTTGCACATGATTGGAGACTAACAAAGTACTCTGTATCCAAGTCCAACATTCAATTTATGTATTTAACTAAATTCAAGTAGTGTTATGTGATGTAAATTCGCAAACAAAACGAAGAAAAGAAGAAATCTATATTTATATAAGCCAAAACCAGAATTATCCTCCTTAAGATTCTTGTTCTCAATTTATATCATCACAAAATTCACAATTCAAAATATATGAGGAAACACACTTAAAAACAAATATTCCATGCTGTAAGGAAATTAAAAACATGCAGGCTTCGGGTAACTAACTATGGTTTGATTTGTTTGTCTGCCTTTCTTTTGGCTCTCCTTCCTCTAGACCCCATATAAGGCTTAAATCCGGCATTCTCATTCTCTTCTGCATCATCCAGATCTCTTAGAGATTTCTGCACATTCAACATTTACTTGAATACATCAGCTTCAACTATCAACAACAATCTGCATATTACCAACAGAGCGCACACACTCACTCACACACACACACACAAGCATGCACATAGAAAGAGGGAGAGAAAGAGACCTCTCTAAGCTCATTAAAGCTGACTACATAAAAAGTAACAGCTGCAGCTGCTACAACTCCCAGCAAGGGAAGGCCTAGTTGTTGAACTCCATCCATCACTTGTATGTTGCACCTTCAGAACCTCAGACAATCTGAAAGAGGGATGCTTGGTCTTCGGTTTCTCAAGAAAACAGCACTGATGATGCTTCACCAATAATAAAAAAGAGGATATGTAAGGATAATGTTCTGTGCCTTATTATCAAGGCCTGTGAAAACTGGGTCCTTTAGTCTCACTTGGGAGCAAATGGTGCCAGACATGTTGGGCCTACTATATATTTTTGATCCAGCCCAATCAACAATACCAAAAGGGCAGAAAGTATGCAATTTGTTTTGCATGCAACAATGGCCCATAGCCTTGTTTTTCCTTCAAATAACTTTACCTGACCATTTAAGATGAGTAGAAACTATATTACAGTTGAGAGATTGTCTACTGCAATTTAAAGCAGTGAAAATACAAAGATTGCAAATGGTTAGTGTCGCCATTAAAAATGTACTTTCAGTTATTGCACAAATCATTTTACTGTGTCTCTGTGTTTTAGCTTCAAGATCTGGCTGCAACTATCGTTAATTTGTGGAGTTCGATGGATACCCCATTGGCCCATTTGAAAAACAAGAAAGGTTTTACAGTGTTACACAACATATAGCTGCCTCGGTAGATGAAATTAATGAGCCTAACATTCTCTCTCCAGACTTCATCAGCTTCGTATGTCACCACTTTAATCTCAGAGGAACATAAGGAACTTGCTTATAATTTTTGACGATTAATTTTTAAGACAAACTTATGCAAGGCCTTTTTGCAGGCTGAGGCTGCAGCAGATAAAGTCATGCAAAAGAGAAGTAGTTATTTGTAAAATGAGGCTGGATTTGGAAGACCATTGCAGGAAGGCACACATGATTGCGGAAGCAAATAGTGCAGCAAATTACTCAGTTGAGGCTATAGAGTCCGTTAATTTTGATTGCTCAACCTCTAAAAAGGATTTATAGATTGGAGTTCACTCAAGTCTTTAAGAAGTATTTGTAAATTATTACTGTTCACTTGAATCATAAACCGTAAAAACATACCTTCTTGAACTGCAAATTGAGCTTCAGATCACAAAGGTTAAAGAAGAAGCTTTTAGCAGGAAAGACATACTCGAGAAGGTTGATAAGTGGTTGGCTGCATGCCTGCATGTGAAGAAGAGTGCTAGCTAGAGGAGTAAAACAGGGTTGGACAACTTCTCAAACTGCCACGTAAACACCCATGCAAAGACAGGTGTCCGGTTATTGGAAAAAGGGGATAAAAACAGGATAACAAGGAGAGACCGGGGGAGATAAAAGGAGGACAGAAAAACACACATAGACAACACACAAAAAAAATGATAACAAATTATTTCCATAATGGTTACGGAAATAGCATACAAATTCGCACAAGAAATTATCAAATTTCCGTATGGTCTACAGAACACGTCATGGTCCCACAATTCCACATGGACTGACACTTTACTTGACACGTGTAAACCCATTTTGATCCCCCTCACCCTTCTCTCATGACTTATCCTGGCTACTAGTGGAAACAAATAAAGAGGGACATATTTTATCAAAAAAAAAGATAATAATAGTAATAAAGAGGGACATAAAATAACAATAAGAGGGACAGAGATCAAAAAAAGAACACACATACACAAAGGACTCTTCTCATGATCGCCAACTATTAATCATTAAAATCCCGACGGCCATCACTTCTCAAACCATCACGAGTAGTTACTCGGCGAAGCAGCATTCTCTGGAAAACCAGCCAAGTGGTGGCCTTCTCGCTGTAGTGACGGAGGCAGAATTTTTTTTTAAGGGGTCTGGTATACATTTTAATTTTAATAATAATAAATAATTTAAAATTTTAGTAAAAAAATAAATTAATAAGTAAAAAATAATAATTTTAATTCATGCCACTTAGTTATCAATAATAAAACTTACTAAAATGATGGTTAAATGTGTCTAAAAATTTTAAAAAGATTTTAAAACTGTTAAAGATGAAATTAAAAAAAACAAAAGAAAATGTGTAAAACTAAGTAAAAACTACTCCCTCCGCCCAACCTAAATGTACGGAGACCAAGGAAACTTATAGAAAAGGAGGAGACAAGTAGGAAAAATGAGTAAAATGGTGGGATTCATCACTATATAACGTATAAAATGAGTTAGGGGAGGAAAGTGTTGGATGTAGTTTATTTTTATATTATAAAACTTTATCATTTTAGAAAAGTTTAGAAATGTAAAGAATTGGATGAGACATCCCAAAAATGAAAGTGTAAAGAAATAGAATGGACAGATGTAGTAGCATCCACGAATCGAACCCTAGTGTCAAAGGTGGCAACCAAGCCGTTCAACCAGCTAATTGCCACATACACAATAAGTAAATGAATTATACTAGTATAAATCTAGAGGGGGCCAGGGACCCCCCGGACCCCCTGCCTCCGTCACCCTTCTGGTATTTACTTAAACTTTATTTCTTGTCCAACTCCATAGCTCTGCTTCATTTTAGTTATTTATATGTGTAATCTATATATAAAAGAATTACTTATGTTTTTCCATGGACTTGTCACAACTTCTATTTAAGATTTTTTATCTTCTGTGAAATGTTGAGGGGTAGATGAATTGCAAGTCACTGTAAATGTTCTTGCCATCTTGCTGTCAAGAAACTTTGACCTTCCATGTTAATTTGTTTTCATGACAAAATGTATTTATAATCATTAAAAGGAATTGGTGTAGTCATAATGCATTTGAAAGTCTTAGTGGAATCATCCTCTGCTATAATGTACAGTTTTCAACATCAGCTCAGTCCACTTTTGTATTATATTGATTGCAGGGATCATTCTTTTTTTAAACAGATCTAGTAATCCCAGAGTCAATTAATTCTTCGTTTTGTTCTTTTTTTGATTATTGTAGGTAAGATAAGCTTGCGTGTTACTAGTCTCCCAGATGCACTACATCCTTCAGTTGCTTCTAATGCATGTGAAACTCTAACAACTCGGGAGCCACTCTGATAATTCCCACGGCCGATTAGAGGCTTCCGATCACCGTTATGGGCACTTTACCGGAAGTACTTCACCTGAGTTTGGGGTACCTGCAAAACAATGCTTGCCCGGGGGTGGTGGCCGTCAAGCACCTCCGGCGTGAGAATCAGTAATCGGAAATAATAATAATCGGGCTGGTGAAAATATATCGTATGTGAAGAGTATTGTAGAGAGCTTTTTTGTGTCTGAAAGGATTGTATCTCTTTGTTTGTGTGTAGAATGGGGGTATTTATAGGTTGGGTTTTTCAATCACTGTTGCCCACTAGTTGTGCCGTTAAAGCTACAGTGAGCCACTATTGGAACACTGATTGATGTCCCCTCAAACATACCTTGATTCTGCCACTTGGACTACTTTGGTCAGATTCTGTCTGTTTCAAGTGGGTGTCTTTGAATATTATATTACCTCTTTGTCTTATGGAGTAAGATACCTTTATGCAAGTGGGCAAGTGGGTGTACCTTTATGCAAGTGGATAAAGCAAGATATTTTTGTGCAAGTAGATTAGTATGATGGTTTGAAGTACTTTTTGTGGATATTCTTTTGTATTTGAAATAATACTTTTGAAATTAGATATACTTTGTCAAATATTCCAGAATTGTGTTTTTAGGGAATTAGTGTTTTACTACTAACGGGTGCCCGCTGATAGCTATCAGCGGGTACTTATCATTGCCCCCCACTCCCCCTAGGCGCGTTTGCGGGTAGGGGGAGGAAAAGGAAACGGTAAGCGGAAGCGAAAGGAATGCAAAATTACGGAATGCCTGTGCCCCCCAAGTGTTGGCGGGCAACACTTAGGTGGTAGAATTTTTCTGTGTAAAAATGTGCCCCCCAAGTGTTGGCGGACAACACTTAGGAGTTAGAGTTCTTTGTAAAAATGTGCCCCCCAAGTGTTGGCGGACAACACTTAGGAGTTAGAGTTTTTTGTAAAAATGTGCCCCCCAAGTGTTGGCGGACAACACTTAGGAGTTAGAGTTTTTTTGTAAAAATGTGCCCCCCAAGTGTTGGCGGACAACACTTAGGCGGTTTGCGGTGCTTGACGTATGCGGAGTTGAAAATTTCTTTGTTTGATATGCGTAACTGTTATGCGAATAAATGCTTATTATTGCCAATTAATGCAAGAATAATATTAAATGCCAATAATAAGAGAAATGATAAGTGGCAGTGCGTATTAATGAGTGAAGTGACCTTTGGGTGGAGAGAGAGTGTACCTTTGAAATAATATGTGAGGAGAAGTGGACATTTATTACCAAGTGAGTAGTTGGTGTTTTGTACCGAGGTAGTTACTATTGTGCTTTTGGCGTGGACCAGTCAGAATCTGCCACGTTGCGTGTGATAGTGGTTCCCCCTTTTCACGCGCCTCACGTAATAAAAATGGAGGTTTGGTCAGTTATTTCTCTCATCTTTTTACTGCCTTCATATCTCTTACCATTGAGTGCTTACTTGGTTGTTCTTTGTGGTGGTTGTGCTATTCCGGTGATCGGCGAGGTTTATAAAGCCGTTCGTATCTCCTGCTTTGCGGTAAGATTTGTTGTTCTTTCTTTGCATTTTTCTTTTGTGATTTCTGTTTCATAGATAACTGTGCCATGTATGTATTTCTAATTTGGTGATGTCTGTTTAGGTAGATGGTTTTGAATGTGGTTTTGTGTTTGTTTTTTGTTTTGGTGGTAAGTGGATATTGTTTTCGATTTCCTCTTTTATGAAAAAGAGTTCGATTTATGTGTTCGATAGGTTTTTGGTCAGGACTTTCGGTGGTGTATTGTTTGTTGTTCATAATTTCTGAGTTTGGGTAATGTAATCTTTGGATGTTTAGGCCAGTAATGGTGTGTATATATGTATGTATATGTGGTAAATGTTGTGTAAATTGGTTTTGTGATGGTGTGTCTTCGATGTTTGTGGAGGGAAATGGAATATGAATCGTTTTTCTTGTATTTAGAAAAAAGGAAATTGCTGTGAAAATCCACGTGTACCTTGATAGTTGTAAGCGGTTTTTGTGTAGGCGGTACAGGAATTTTACTTTTGAATTTGTGTAGATGGGTGACGAATTTACAGATCCTGGGACCGGAGAGAGGCGACCGCTGATAAATGGGTACGGGCGGTGGGCGGACATTGGGCAACTGACTTATCCAGCGGTTCTTCGGAGAAATCGGTACAGGTACTTTGAGAGTAGTGAGAGTTTGTTCCGGGCGACCAATGTGGCCCCGACAGCGTATTCGAAGGCGTAGATGGATACCGTCTTTTCTAGATTTCCTCACCTTCAACACGACAGTACGTTTCTGAGTGAGGAGTGGTCAGTGTATGTTAGTAGGATGTTCCGGATAGAAGATGGCTATTTCTGGAGGCGGGCTGAGGAGGGTGAGAGGCTGTATCCCCTTTTTGATGACGGTTCTGTGTGCCTCCCAGTTAGTCATTTGAAGGCTGGTTTCCGGGTTCCCCCGCACAAATTTATCATGGATTTATTCCGAGTGTACTTTCAGTGCCCGTTAGTTCAGTTTAGTCCCAACTCCATAAGGGCTATTAATTGGTTTATAGCCAGCAGTGAAGCAATGGGCAAGCAGCCAACATTCAGGGCGTTTTTCTGTCTGTTTGATGTAAAAGCGAGTCGTTCAAAGCCTTTCTATGAACTGCAATTTGTGAAGCCAAATAGCGTGATTGGGAAGGCCTTGGATGGATTTCGCCCGTGGTTATTTCTCAAGGGCATGGCGGGTTGGGCTGAGGAGTTTTTGGTTATCGGTGGCGGTGAGTTTGCTTGGCAGAAGAATTTTACGAAGAAAGTTGAGTGTTTTTATAAGGTGAACCGCAATCGATTGAGCCGCGCTGAGATTGATATCTTGGTGAGGCTTGTGAAGGCATTAGGCGAAGTGTGGACGGAATCCAATTTTGTTGATCCGGCCGATCTAAGAAGACATTGCTGTAAGTCTTTGTTTCATGTATTCTGTTGTTTTCGTTGTATCTGCTATTAACAATATCGTTTGTTTTGTGTAGTATTGGACCCTCGTAAACCGGAGCTAGATGTGCACCCGACCTTGGGTTTGAGTGAAGCGAGGTTGTATGCGAAGTTTATATTGACAGTGCCCCCCAGACCCAACCGTCTTCGTGGCGGTCATTTTTCCGCTGCAAATATATTGGATGCCTTTGATTTGTCAGGCGAAGGCAGAGGGGCTGGACCTTCTGTTCCTTCTGAAGATCCAGAAACCGTTGTGGAGGAAGATACGGAGGAGGAGGAGGACGAAGATGACATTGATTCGAAAGCCGAGTCGCTATCTGAGGAGTTGCTAGGTGAGTCTGAGCAGTTTTTGGGTGGGGAAGGTCAGGCATTTGAAGAGAACATTGAGTTGGAGTTAGAGGGAGAAGAACCTGCACAAGGAGAGAGTGAGAAGGATGAGGTTGCAGTGGAAGTTGATAGGGCCGCTGTGGGAGATGTTCAAACTGGGGGCGAAAAGCCCGCTAATGTTGAGGAAATGGCCACTGAAAGTGGAGGCAATAGTCCTGGTATTGTGGCAAGGTTATATGCTGCCAGCCTAGTAGTTGGTGAGCATGAACCGGATATTCTTTCAAAGGAGTATAGAGCGTTCATTCAAGGAGTTGAGCGGGGTGTTTCTAACATTCCTGAAGCATTTGGCGCCCCTGGGAGCAAGGAAGTCGTTGATTTAGATTCTGAAGGGACTTTGGAGACCGCAAAGGAGGCCGATGTTGGGGCGGAAAAACATGTTGATGTGGCGGGTGATGTTCCGCCTCCAAGTCTGAAACGGAGAACTATTGATGATGTTGGTCCGTCTAAGCGCAGACGGGTCGAGCCTTTCAGGGTAGGTGATTACGTTCCTCCCAACGTGGTTGTTGATGAAAGCGCAGGCACCGCTTCTGATGGTACTGGGGAAGAGGAAGGTGGGGATAGTGGAGAGTCTTCTGAAGAGATTGTTCATTATACAAGTAGTGATGATGAAGTGAATGATGCTGAGTTTGGCAGTAAGCCCGGCTATGGTTTTCTCTTCAAGTCAGGGCCTAATACTTTTACAGCGGAATCTATGACTGATGATGATCTGCTGAGGATGAATGAGCTGAGTTGGGGACGGATGTGTCGCCTTTCGCAGAAGTACGCTGCACGGGTATGCATCTGTCCAGTAGTTTGGTGTTTGCTCTTACTTTTCCTTGTTGGTGACTTGTTAATTTTTTGTGTGTTTGTTTTTTGTAGAATCAGTGCATGTATACGGGTTTGATGGCCCGGGGTAATATGTACCGCATCAGCAATATAGCTTTAAAGGAGAGAGTGAAGATGCTTGAGCGGGAACTGGCCGCCGAGAGGATAATGAAGGATAATGCTGCCAAGGCTTTGTTTGAGATTGAGACCGAGAAAACCGACATTAAGGCAAGCTATGCTTACAGTTCTGAGCTTCGAAGGTTTTTGGCGGAGGATAAAATTGAGCTTGAGGCCGAGAAGGCTGCTTTGACGGAGCAGATAAAGAACTTAAGTACTTCACTGAAGTATGAGAGGGACCGTGCAAATGATGCTGAAAGCCACCTTGACTCCCGTCCGACGGAAGAGGCCGCGGTTAGGAAATTTAAAAACAGTGCCGAGTTTGCCGGAATTGTGAAAGAGGAAGCCGCAAAGATGCATGTAACGGTATCGCAAAGTGAGGTCGTTGAGGTTGGTGAGTCAAAGAGGAAAGCCGTGGAGGACGGTGCAGAGATTGACCGTTTGAGAATTGAAGCGGCTAAACTGAAGTCTAAGGCCAAGAGAGCTAAGCGTAAGGTGAAAGCATTGAAGGCCCGTCTAGGAGAGACGATCAGAGTTAGTGTTGGTTGTCAAACAGAGGCTGTGGCAGGTGAAGTTGATGTGCCAATTCCTGAGCGTGGAGCGGGTGGAGATGAGGTTGATGTTGCCACTCCGTTGTCGGCCATAGCAGCCGTTTATGGTGAGGAACCGGATGAAAAGGTGCCGTTGATAGGCGTGTCCGGGTTGGATAGGTTGGACGCCGTAGCGCCGTTGTCTGCTATAGCGGCCGTGTACGGCGAGGATCCGGGTGAAGAGGAAACTTTAATAGGCATGTCGAGTCCGCTGAGAGCTTCCCGCTGGGGATGAAGCCTTACTCTGGTCGTCCGTTGTTAATGTGTTTTTGAAGTTGTTCTGCGGGTCTGTCCGCTCTGTGACTTGGAAAAAGTTTTCTATTTCTCGTACTTGTAAATTCTTTCTTTAAAGTCTGGAATACTTTGTGTTTGGTGGGATATTTATTTTTGAATTTCTGTTGGCGAAATATAACTGTATTGTGTGTATTGTGTTTGTTTGTGAAAGGGGGAAATAAATAGGCTTTCGGGAAATGTTACCTAGAAATCGCGCGTTTTGACTGTGGGGATTTAACACGAGCATTAAATGCTACATGGAAATCACGTTCTTTTGACCTTGCTTTTACTGCAGTCTGCATGGGGATGGATTTTTTTTGACTGTGCGCGTAGTATTCCGTGGCTTGGAAATGGCAGTATTAACTGCGCACCTTTTAACTTGCTTTTACCCCCTATAAAAAGGGGGTTAACGTGCTCGATTCTGAGCATCTTTCTCATTTCCTAGCTTTCTTCATTCCTGTCACTGTTATCTGGTCATGGATCCTCACGTAATGATGTACGATTATGACAACAACAAGGTCATAGTCGATGGGATGGTCTTTGATGGGCCGGAGTCAGAGGCCGATTTTCCTGAAGTGTTTCGGAAGATCGAGGAAGCTCTGGCGAAGCGCCGGGAGAAGAGAGAAGCTGCCAAGAACCCACCTCCACCAAAGAAAGACGACGGTGGCGGAGAAGGTGGAAGCTGCAAGGCCTAGACTAGGGATCCAAATCTTGTATATCGTATAGCCTTGTAATAATTAAATAAAAATGAATAAAGTTGTCTTTTTTTTTTTGAACTTGTTTGCAATCTTTCCTTCTTTGCATGTTTTTTGCATATCTTTGATACGGTGCCACGCTTGATAACTGTTGTCTCTTGCTTTTGCCCGTTTAGGGACGTAATATTTGTTTCGGTTGACGGAATTCCATAGGTTGATTGCCCGCATAGATTGTTTTGAGTAATAGGATGATTGTCCGCGTAAAGGACCTTGAGATAAAATGCTTTGAGTAGGTCGTGTGTCCGTTTAGGAGACTTTGTAATAGAATGCTTGTAGTAGGTTGTGTGTCCGCTTAGGAGACTTTGTAATAGAATGCTTGTAGTAGGCTGTGTGTCCGCTTAGGAGACTTTGTAATAGGAGAATTGTCCGCGTAGAGGAATGTGTAATGAGATGCTTGCCCGTTTAGGGGACTTTGATAATAGGATGCTTGTCCGCGTAGAGGACTGTATAATAGGATGCTTGCCCGTTTAGGGGACTTTGATAATAGGATGCTTGTCCGCGTAGAGGACTGTATAATAGGATGCTTACCCGTTTAGGGGACTTTGATAATAGGATGCTTGTCCGCGTAGAGGACTGTGTAATAGGATGCTTGCCCGTTTAGGGGACTTTGATAATAGGATGCTTGTCCGCGTAGGGGACTGTATAAGAGGATGCTTGCCCGTTTAGGGGACTTTGATAATAGGATGCTTGTCCGCGTAGAGGACTGTATAATAGGATGCTTGCCCGTTTAGGGGACTTTGATAATAGGATGTTTGTCCGCGTAGAGGACTGTATAATAGGATGCTTGCCCGTTTAGGGGACTTTGATAATAGGATGCTTGTCCGAGTAGAGGACTGTGTAATAGGATGCTTGCCCGTTTAGGGGACTTTGATAATAGGATGCTTGTCCGCGTAGAGGACTGTATAATAGGATGCTTGCCCGTTTAGGGGACTTTGATAATAGGATGCTTGTCCGCGTAGAGGACTGTGTAATAGGATGCTTGCCCGTTTAGGGGACTTTGATAATAGGATGCTATTGTAGACAATTTGTTGGTAAGAAAGTATTCCATTCATGACTGTTGAGTACAAGAAAGAGAAAGTACAGATTGATTGACTGTCTATGATAATACTTCCTCAATTTATCCCCGTGCCAAGTGTTGTTGACTTCGGTGCCATCCAGGCGTGCTAGTTTGTAAGAGCCCGGCCTTAAGACCTGAATGATTTTGTATGGGCCTTCCCATTTTGGCATAAGCTTGCCGGTGTGTCTAGGGTCGGATGCCTCAGTTGCCCTGTTGACTAAATCACCTTCTAAAAAAGCCTTGACTCTGGCTCTTTTCCCGAAAAATTCCTTTGTTTTTTCTTTGTAAGCGGTCATTTTTTCGACAGCGGCTTCCCTTGCTTCATCTAGTAAGTCTAGGTTTGTTTTGAGTCCTTGATTATTGGGCTCTTCTTCGAAGTTGATAGCTCGGTAGGATGGGGACCCAATCTCGATTGGAGCAAGGGCTTCCGTGCCGAAAGCTAGTTTGAACGGGGTTTCCCCTGTACTTGTCCTAGCTGACGTCCGGTATGCCCAAAGGACGTTAGGCAACTCATGAGGCCATTTCTTTTTGGAAGTAGTTAGCCTCTTTTCCAGGCCTCGAACAATGGTGCGGTTAGTCACCTCAACCTGTCCGTTGCTCTGTGGGTGGCAAGCAGAAGCTTTCTTGTGTTTGATCCCGTGGTCGGATAGGAATTTTGTAAATTTCGATCCAACAAACTGTGTCCCATTGTCGGATATGAGTACCACCGGGATTCCGAACCTCGTGATGACTTGATCTGTGACAAAACGGATTGCATCATCCTGTGTGACGTTCTTTAGTGCCTTTGCTTCGGCCCACTTGGTCATATAATCGATGACGACCATTACGTATTGTAGGTCACCCTTGGCTTTAGGGAAGGGCCCCATTATGTCGATGCCCCAAACCGCAAAGGGTATGGGTGACAAGATTGCTGCTGGAAGGGCTGGTGCTTTTCGGGACATGTTGCTGAATAGTTGGCATTGGTGGCACTTCTTTGTGAAAGCTTTGCATTCTTTGTGCATCCGGGGCCAGTAATAGCCTTGTCTGAGTATTTTATGTGCCAGTGCCTTTCCAGCCATGTGGTCGCCACAGATGCCTTCGTGGACTTCTCTCATGTAGTATAAAGCCTCTTCTTCATCAACACATTTGAGTATAGGAGAATCAAAACTCCTTTTGTACAGGGTGTTTTCTTGCATAAAGTACTTTACCGCTTGAGATTTGAGTACCTTAGCTTTAATGTTGTCATCGGGCAGGGTGCCATCTTTTAAGTACCAGATATAGGGAGTCATCCAAGTATCTTGTGGCGGGCCTATCTCCATTACAGGCAGACTGTTAATGCTGGAAGTTTGCAATTCCTCAAAATAAACTGTGTCGCTACCCGTTTTCTCCCCCTTTGTTAGTTTGGATAACATGTCCGCCACTGTGTTATCCGTTCTGTCTATTTGTTCGAGGGTATGTTTCACAAATTGGGATAGCATAGCTTGTACCATTTCCTGGTATTTGCCGAGACTTGTGTCTTTGGTAGAATAATCACCCATCGTCTGGCGGACTACGAGCTGCGAGTCGCTGTAGATGGTGATTTCTTTTACTTGTAAGTTTCTTGCCAATGCTAAACCGGCGAGGAGTGCCTCATACTCTACCTGGTTATTTGTCGCTTTAAAGTTTAGCTGTATGGCCTGTTTGACTTGGAAACCGTTGGGGCTGGTAAGGATTAATCCTTCCCCACAGCGGGTGTTGGTGGAGGAACCGTCCACGTACAACTGCCAATTGTTACCGGTGATGATCCCGCTTTCCGCTGGTATTTTTTCTTCCCTTGTGGTGAATGAACATTCGGTGACAAAGTCCGCCAATGCTTGTGCTTTGATTGCGGTTCTTGGCTTGTATTTTAAATCGAATTGACCGAGCTCTATAGCCCAATTGATTAGTCTACCAGATAGGTCCGGTTTGTGCAGTATTTTTCTCAACGGTTGGTCTGTGATAACCCGGATTTGTCTGCCTTGGAAGTAATGTCTTAATTTTCTGCTTGCCATTACCAGAGCCAGAGCAAACTTTTGAACATTAGGATAGCGAGTTTCTGCGTCTTTAAGTACTTGGCTGACTTAATAGACGGGCTTTTGCTCGCCTTTTTCTTCTTTGATCAGTACGGCCCCCACAGCCTTATCTGTTGCAGATAAGTATAGTGATAGTGGTTCTGAAGGAGCCGCGACCGTCAGTAAAGGAGCGGAGGAGAGATAGGTTTTAAGATCCTCGAAAGCTTTCTGGCACTCCTCTGTCCAGGATATTGCCTTCGTTTTTGTTGCTCCCTTCAAGGTATCAAAGAATGGGAGGCATCTGTCGGCCAATTTTGCTATGAACCTTCTGAGGGCTGCTAGTCTCCCTGTTAACTTTTGTATTTCCTTTAAGGTCTTTGGCGGTTGCATGTCGATGATTGCTTTTATTTTTTCGGGATTGGCCTCAATGCCCCTGTGAGATACTAAAAATCCCAGGAATTTGCCCGCGTCTAGTGCGAACGCACATTTGTCCGGGTTGAGCTTCATGTTGTGTTTTTTGAGGGTCGAGAAACATTCCTCCAAGTCACGTAAGTGATAAGTCGTTAAGAGAGACTTTACTATGAGATCGTCCACATATACCTCTATATTGCGGCCTATCTGACTGCCGAAGATTTTGTTCATTGTTTTCTGGAATGTGGCGCCCGCATTGATTAATCCAAAAGGCATGACTTTGTAGCAGTAGACCCCCCTGTGTGTAATGATGGCTGTTTTTTCTCTGTCTTCCGGTGACATTTTGATCTGATTGTAACCGGAGTACGCGTCCATGAAACTCAGCATTAGGTGGCCCGCTGTTGCGTCGATGAGTTGATCCATTGAGGGGAGGGGGTACGGGTCTTTCGGGCATGCTTTGTTTAGATCAGTGTAATCCATGCACATTCTCCATTTGCCGTTGGCCTTTTTCACCAGTACTACATTTGCGACCCACTTTGGGTAGGTGACTTCGCAAATTAAATCTGCGTCCAAGAGTTTGTCAATTTCGACATCAATTGCCTGTTGTCGCTCAGGAGCAAAATTCCTTCTTTTCTGTATTTTGGGTGCCTTTTCCGGGTCCACATTCAGTTTGTGGTTTGCTACCGATTCGTCAAGACCCGGCATATCCTTTGGGCTCCATGCAAAGATATCGACGTATTTTCTTAGGAGGTCTGTGAGGCCAGCCTTAAAGACTGAATCTAAGCCCGTTCCCACACTCACACTTTTGTTCGCGTCTCCGGGCACCACTTCTATTTTTTCTTTCTATACCGCGGGGCTTATTGGCGGTTTCTCTTCCCGTTTGAGACACTTTAAGAGATTTGCATCTATTCGTTGCGGGTCGGGCCCGTCGATGAACTGTACCTCCTTCTTTCTTTTGCGGTTGTTTTGCTGATGTTCAATATGTCTTTGTCTTTTTTCCCTTTTTCTCTTATTTGCCTTTTCTCTGCGGAGGTTGCTGGGTTCAGTCTTCCCCAGGGTGAGTGCTATGCCGTAGCATCTTTTGGAAGTTTCAGAGTCTCCCTTGATTTCTCCCACCCCGTTCAGAGTAGGAAATTTAATCTTTAGATGCGGGGTGGAGGTGACCGCTTTGAGTGTGTTCAGTGTGGGCCTCCCTAGAATCATGTTGTAGGAAGATGCAGTATTGATGACATAGAACTTGATCGTTCGACATACTTGCCTGGGTGATTTGCCGAAATAAACGGGTAGTCTAGCAATGCCCGCAATTGGGACAGCGTTGTGGCCAAAACCGTAAAGTGGTGTTTCATCGGGACATGGTTCGAGTTTCTCGCCATTTAACTTGAGCCTGTCCCATGTGTGTTTGAAACAGATGTCGACCGAGGATCCTTTTTACCTTGTTATTGGCCACGCCCAACGACACAACTAGTGCCTCAGTGTGATTCGGGTTAATACCCTCATAGTCCGCATCGGTAAAAGTAATGATATTCGGGGGTCCTTCGTATATCTCATAAATGTCACGCTCTTCTCTCGGCGGGGAGGATTGTCCGCCAAAAACGGTATGTACGATGTTTCTGTCCTACCCTTGAGACGTGGCTGCCCCTTGTATTTGTCTGGGCAAGTATTTGGATAGGTTGCCCGCTTTTAATTGCCTTTCCAGAAAATATTTGAGGGACAAGCAGCTCTCCGTAGTGTGGCCATGCGTTTCGTGATAGTCGCAGTGCTTGTCCTTTGGTCTGTCTTCAAGTAGTGTGTACATTGGGGCTGGCGGTAAATAGAAAGGCTTTCCCCTGATTTCTCGTAGAATGGTAGCCCTGGGGAGTGTGAAGTCCGTCCATTTTGGCTCGGGACGTCTATCTGTCCGCTGTGGGTTTGTTGGCCCTAAGCGGTCTCTTACTGGGATTGCGGGCTGTGTTTTTTAGGCGGGAGGTGGCGGCTCGTGATTGGTTTGTACCTGATTTTGGGTCGGTGCTTGCCTTTGATAGGGCGTGTATCTTTCTCTTTGGAAGTAGGATTGAGTGGGCGGGGCCCTGGACAGTTTAAGCACATTCAAGGATTCGGCTTCATTGATGGCCTGTGAAGCCAGGTCATATGCTTTTGCCAAGGTGGTAGGTTTAGCTTCCATGAGTTTGCATACATACTTCTCACATTCGTAGGGGTTGAGACCTCTTCTTAGGTGAACCAAAGCTTCTGTCTCATTTACACAAACGACCTTGTTAACAGCCTCTTTGAAGCGATCGATGTAGTTCTGTAAGGTTTCTTCGTTGCATTGTGCGACTGTTTCCAAAAACACGGTATGCACCTTGTGTTGCTGGTTTGCTTTGAATTTGTTTAGAAAAAGTTTCTTGAATTCCAACCAGGTATCAACGGATCTGGCGGTCAATCGACAGAACCATCTCTGGGCGTTACCGCGGAGAGTTGCGGCAAAGAAACGGCATCTTGTGAGGTCATTATACTCGTAATGGAGGGCCAGTTGGTCGAAGTAGCTGAGGTGTTCCTCCGGGTCGCCCAGCCCGTCGAAGGAATTGAAGCTATGGTGCTTGATGTCTTTTTGTCGAGGCTCCGCTTCTAACCTTGCGGTAAAGGGTGACCCGTTGGTTTCTGGTTCGCTTGTGCCCTCTATTTTTCTCTTTAGCTCCATGATGGTGTGCATCATGTCTGCATTTGATGGTTGGGTATTCTCTGTTTCGTGCGGGCGGATGGGGGACCGTTCTCCCCGCCTTTGGTTATCATATTCCACCAACACTTTCTCATATGCGGCCTTCTTGTCGTTGATGATTTTTCTCAGGTCTCTTTCTTTTCTATTCTGTTCCCATGTCTCCGGTCTGTGGTGACCTTTGCCGTGTTTTTTGTGGTTTGTGTTCTGGGAGGAGCCTAGTCGAGAGAAAGCTGAGTTAGCCTTCCTAGGCTGACTGTGTACCTCTTGGTCTTGGTCGTTGTGAGAGCGGACTTGGGAGCCCTGTGCTGGTGGTTGCCCTTGCTGCGGAAAAGCTGAAACTATTTGTATGATTAGATCTACTTGTTGCTGGTTGAATCCCGCGAGGTTCAGGCTAAGCGGTTGTTCCTGGTTATCTTTGTTGGGGGGGGTGATTTGTTAGCTGATTATTTTGCGGGTTTGTGGGGGGGACGTTTGTGTTTACTTCTCTTTGCTGCTCTTCTTGATTATCTGTCATGGTTTTGGATCGAGTACTTGGGGCTATTTTGGTGATGTGTATGTGTTTGGTTTTCCTTGGAATGCGAGGTTTTTGTGTTGGGATTTTTGTTGTATTGGTTAGAGCAGGTGAGGGAATTTTCTTCAAGAAAATAAACCCCCTCCTTCTAGCGCCAAATGATAATTCCCACGGCCGATTAGAGGCTTCCGATCACCGTTCTGGGCACTTTACCGGAAGTACTTCACCTGAGTTTGGGGTACCTGCAAAACAATTCTTGCCCGGGGGTGGTGGACGTCAAGCACCTCCGGCGTGAGAATCAGTAATCGGAAATAATAATAATCGGGCTGGTGAAAATATATCGTATGTGAAGAGTATTGTAGAGAGCTTTTTTGTGTCTGAAAGGATTGTATCTCTTTGTTTGTGTGTAGAATGGGGGTATTTATAGGTTGGGTTTTTCAATCACTGTTGCCCACTAGTTGTGCCGTTCAAGCTACAGTGAGCCACTATTGGAACACTGATTGATGTCCCCTCAAACATACCTTGATTCTGCCACTTGGACTACTTTGGTCAGATTCTGTCTGTTGCAAGTGGGTGTCTTTGAATATTATATTGCCTCTTTGTCTTATGGAGTAAGATACCTTTATGCAAGTGGGCAAGTGGGTGTACCTTTATGCAAGTGGATAAAGCAAGATATTTTTGTGCAAGTGGATTAGTATGATGGTTTGAAGTACTTTTTGTGGATATTCTTTTGTATTTGGAATAATACTTTTGAAATTAGATATACTTTGTCAAATATTCCAGAATTGTGTTTTTAGGGAATTAGTGTTTTACTACTAGCGGGTGCCCGCTGATAGCTATCAGCGGGTACTTATCACACTCCCTCCTGTAAATTCTTCCACTTTATCGAAGGCCAATGCTGCTGCTAATATTCAAGTCGAGACTCGAGAGCATTCCACAGTGTGTAATTCTTGATAGAACACCTCCAAGTTAAAAAAACTCCACTGGCCACTCCGCAAAAAAAGTATCCTTCTATTAATGAGAATAGAACTCCAGAGAAGATGCCTATTCCCATGCCAACGACTCCATCAACTGTGTCAGTTGCCATGCAAAAAGTCACAACTCCGGCTACCCCATTTCTTCAACTTGCTCAGGAGACTGAATGCTCTTTTGAGGAGAGAAGAGATGGTGTTGTTCTTCCTATAAAGTCAGAAGCACATTGAAAGTTGGACCTATTCTTAGCTAAATATGCACCATAACCGTAGCACCATATTTTCTTCTGCATTTTAAACATTCTGATATTAGCTTCTGGAGGTGATACTCTTGTGCTCACTTCACTATTTTGTATAGATGTACATAGAAAATGCTATCAACCATTTTTTGCTGAGTACATCTCTTTGGATGGTAGGATTTGAAGTATGGTGGTGGTCTCCTCCACCTTGTCTTCTTCTGTGAACTGGAACCTTTTATATTTTTGATACATTTGCTGAAATAAATTTTCCTAAAATTGATAGGAACCTTTTTTCCGCTAAGTGTTACGCTTTTGCTTTCATAACCTTCACCGTTCTATAATACCCTCCTCTATAGAAAATGTAGGTTGTCCTCTCATTCATTATTATGTAAATAAAAACTTATGAATACACAAAAGCATAGATTTAATAAGTAATTTAATTTGTTTCCCTACTCGGGAAATATATAGACGATAACATGGAATGAGTTTTTAAGATTATAACTTGATACAAAAGTTGACCAATATGTAGTATATAACTAATATACTGTGTAAATAGTTATTTTTCAATTTATAATATTAGGGTCGATGAGTTTATTATGATTAGGTATATCCTCTAGTTATGCTATTAAAACCTGCAGTGTGTATTATATTGCCCATAATTAGATAAAATCAAAGATCAAAACTTGTACTCTAATCATGCAGTGATTCATCCAGTCGGACTAATATATTTGAGAATTCAAGTTCTTCCTATGATGTCTGAAATAGCCATTTAGATAAATTTGAGGAGCCTATATTTCAATATTCAAGTTGATGGTTTGTTTACAGTGACAAGTGGAATGTAAGAAGTGATTTTTAATGGTAAAATTGTTGGGAATGTAAACATATAACATTGTAGCAATAGCTTTATATATAATTTGATGTAGCATGCTAAATTACCTGAAGTAGCATGCTAAGTTCATGACACTACGCTATGTATGTGGTCAGAAAACTGAAAATTTTTTCGACTTGTGTTAGCAGAAGCACAATACTAATACTTAGTCAACCGAATCTGATTAAGTAATTGTGGACCTTAACTTTTGAAGTCATACAAAATAGAGGAAAATCACCCTTCTCCTAATTGAACGAAAAAATAATTGTCTGTGGTTAAACAAACTAAAAGTTAAAATTGATTTGATGCAAATGGAATCCACTGCCCATTAGCATTGTAGAACCGACGTTTAAAAAAATTATCAACTTGATACACCAGAAGCAGAATGTAATTAAACAATTTTAAAAGAGTAATTAACACTTTGCACCCTTTTACTATGAGCATTTTTTCGATTTGGTTTTGCATTATGTATTTCAGCACTTTGCACCCCTATGTTCAATTTTCGCTTCGTTTTGCATCCTGTTGACCAAATTCCGTTGGTTTTGATTTTTAAAGTTAAAATTGGTGAGGGTATAAATGGAAAAAAATAGTAACTCAAAAAATAGCTATATATCATGTATATATACATCTTCTTCATCATCCATTTTAATAATCTCTCCCCATCTTCTAGCATCCCTGACGTACAAAATCCAAAGAGAATCAGTTCACTTTTTGCAAAACTCCAACTCCAATTTTTATTATGGATCGGAAACCCCATGAGAAAAAAATAATATATAAGAGAAGGGATGTAACTTCATCTGGGGCAAAACCTTTGTTGGGCATTTCATGAAAAGCTTTGTTGCTTCAACAATAAGAATCACAACAGCCTGGACCGAAGCAATAACAAAGCCCCAAATTTTTGTCACACTCAATTGACCACACGCACGCACCCAACTCGCACACACTTGCAGCCATACACGCAGCAGTAGCAGCAATACACGCATCATACTCACACACCCACACACCCAATTCGACACACACGCTACGCACACATATACACACAGCAGTACACACAGAATCGAGACAAACATCAATTGGCCAGCCAGTGGTAGCACAACCCAGCTCAGTATTGACTTCATACCAGAAGGAATGGAAGATTCGCGGGTGTTACAATTGATTCGTAAAGAACCTTCACGCATACACACAACTGAATAGAGGGGAAAGGGGTGAGGGAAAGATAGATTGTGAGGGATGTCGAGGGAGAGAGAGATTAAGGAGAGAGCAAGAGAGTTCGAGAGAGATTAAGCAACAGTCCGGCATTAGCAGCTGTTTGTTGAGCCGTTCTCTATTTTTTTCCAGTTATAACCTCGCCAATTTTAACTTTAACAGTCAAAACTAACAGAATTTGGTCAACATGGTGCAAAACGAAGCCAGAATTGAACATAGGGGTGCAAAGTGTTGAAATACACAATGCAAGACCAAATCGAAAAAACACTCATAGTAAAGGAGTGCAAAGTGCTAATTACTCATTTTAAAAACATTTATCCATACTTTATAGAGAATAAATAAATATGTATGACCCGTGCAGGCTCCTCTGTGTAGTCCACTAAAGACTTAAAAAAAAAAGTTTGTGTATAAGCCTTCATTTTCCACACAACTACATTTACTGTTCATTTATCAAGAAAAAAATGTGGCACCTAGAAAGTCGAGCCAGTTGCTCTAGTTTGTTATTTTTTGCATTATTTTTCAAACTAACAAACAAAAAATAAAATCAAACATTTATGTACCTTCTTTAAAATTAATGGAAGGCAACTGTCCCTTTTTCTGAAGAAAATTTCGAACTGATTTGGGTTCACAAATTTCTGCAGCTCTACTCCAAATAGATTCCAGCGTTCCCTTCCTGCATCCCCAATTTGCAAGAATCAAACTTGCCACAAGCACAATTGACAAGATGGTTTAAACTTTCTCCACTGTATGATGAGCTACAGAACTCACCGCCAAAAGATCAAAAAGTAGCTTAAGAAGTCTTATTTAATCACAATCATGATGTAATATATTAGCAATTAAATAATTTTATCAAAATCACTGCAAGGAAAAATGTGAGTAGTGCAAATTATTTTCGATATATGTCATCTAAAGTTCTAGACTATGAAGTTTGTTAGAGCCAAGTTTTTAAGACAAGCATTAATGTGGCTTTTCTTATAAAATTCAAGGTAGCTGGTGATCGAGGGGTATTAGCAGTTTGGCTGAATACCATTGCCATATGTAACATTTAGCTATTAATTATTCTAACGATCATATTTATATATGTGTGGGATGCAGATAAAGAATAGAAGTCAATGTAGACTTTAATGAAAGTGGCCCGTAGTAGAGATGGCACAGCTACAAGTATTGACAAGGCCAATGTGACTAACAAAGTACACTCAGCTTAATTATCATCCTTAGGCCCATATGTATATGGATATATGCAAAGTACAAGTAGCTAGGTATACGACCGTAATACAGTGGGCGCATAAACTAAGACAAGTATTGTGTATATTGCAATATATACAAAATACATCCATTTAGTTATCGTCATATTATACACACATTTTATTCCAAAAACTATGTTGATCCTCATATTGTATACACATGATTAAACATTCACAGTAGATTCAAGAATCAGATTTACATACATATAACTAAGAGTTTTTCATCTCTCCATTATACATCAAAAGCAAAGTTAATTTAGTATATAAAGTAAATCACACCAACTCATACATATGAGTGTAGGCTTAGAACGCACTCTTAGGTAGGAAATTGTCTTAGATCATTAAAAAGATCAATAACAATTGTAATGGTAGTCCCTGGCTTCGGAAAAAGTAGACCATATAGAAGAAGTAATAACCTTCTATCCATGCACTCAAACATACCTTCTTTTTTTTGACGAAATGCATAGAATTATATTACTGGATCAAATAACTCAATATAACAGCGGGACAAACCCCCGACTGTCAACACGACCAGGTTGAAAAACAAATAAATTGTTTTCTGATCGTTTAACAAGATGAACATAAAAGTTCTTGAAGCTAAAAACAAATTCGAAAACATCCCAAGTGATACAAACTGCGTTAAAATCCCTGAAAACAGCGATATCACAATTGACCACATTAAATAAGAACTGTTGATACCCCAGTGTTCAGAATCCTCACTCCAGCTATCTACATGCCGGATACCAGCTATAGACATGCCGAACATGGAAACCCCCAAAGGATGAGTAACACCCCAGCTATCTACATGCCGGATATCAACTATAGACATGCCGAAAGTGAAAACCTCCAAAATATGATGAACCATCTTTGGTTGTGAGTGGTGAGCTCTTGCAATAATCTTCACCGTCCTAGCTTCGATGCAGTCTTTCCAGATCCCCCAAGACATCAACAAAGTTATTCTCAGCAGATCCAACCACGAACATAGAGATACATAATTAATTAAATACATAAAAACACTCCAAACCACTCCAAAAGGAGAGACACACTTCAAAATGAGAGACACACTCCCAAACAATTGGGATTTATTAAAAAGAAAACAAGGAAGAGGGCCTCCCGCCGGTGGGTAAACCACCGCCGGAGGGGAAGCCGCGGAGACGAAGAAGAAGAAGCCTACTTTTCCACCGAAAGGAAAAGTTTGAGGAAAGGAAAGAAAAACATACCTTCTCTTCCTCTTGATGGTGCACACACACAAGAATCTCAAAAGCCATAATTTTTGGATATTTGTATCTTATTAGATCATCATAAGATAGATTTACGTGTAAAAGTGAATATTAAGGTTGGAAGTAGTGTTGGCAAGGTCAATCAATGATGTGAAGCAGACAACATTGTCATCAGTAGTGATTATCGTAACATCTAATCCATGTTTGGTGAGTAGTATGCCGAATTCTGTCATGGAGGTACTCACGCTTTGGCAATAAAGAGGGACCAAGATGAAGTGAAGCTGTTGTGGGGAAGCCTGTTGTAGGATGCAAGATCTCTGCAATATTTATCAATGGAAGAAAAAAAATGAAAAAAATAAATCAGGAAGAAGAAGAAGACATAAAACTAAGAGTAAAATGCAATATGTATGTCTGAAGTTTGGTCATTATGCAATGTGTGTAACTCAAGCTCAACAAATGCAAAGTCTGTACTCCGGTTTTCTGTGTTGCTGCAAAATGTGTACTTCTGTCAACTCTTTTTAACTTCAGTCAATATATGTATGAATAACAAGAACCATCAGTTGTTTGATTTGTTGAAGTTCTAAGTTCTAGTGATTGAAACAAGGAGAAACTGATTATATTCAACTTCAGCACATATATAAAGTTAATCATTCTATATTCTAAGGCAAATTATAACTGACCATTGATTAAGCTTAACAATTTCTTTCAAGCAGTAAAAACTAAAGCATATATAAAATTAGAATATACGTTGTTTAAAGAAAAGAATCATAATGTAGCTTGTGCTACAACAACAACTTTAAAATTATAAATTGTCTTATGACAATATGCCATCCATCAACCAAACATTTGACGAAACTTGGGCAAACTGGCAAGTGTGTGCTCCAGTCGATAAGAATGCCAGTTGCAGTTTTGGCTTATTGACTCTACCTAACTACGTCGATTGGAAGTGTACATTTAACACCTACACCTGAGCCCAGCAGATAAAAATAACAATAGTGAGAACTTAGTCTATGGTCACCTTACCATATCTGATTACCATCTTGCAGCTTACTGATGGCACAATTTGCCTGTTCCACCCCCGCAAAAAACATTCTCTGTTTAACTGAAATACTAACACACATTGCATTTAATTAACTATTCAGTTAAACATAGAGTGTACATAAAATTTATTAAGATAAGCTTATCAAATACCAATGAAATACCTAACTAACACAACGCTTAAGAAGACGAACAAAGAAGACACATGTTGTTGGAGGAATTTCGTAACAACACGAAATCGGAGGTTTGCTGGAATTGTAGAGCGAAATTATGAGTATGTGGCTATTTTAGGGGATTAGGGTTTATGAAAAAAGAGGGGGCTGGACTTGACAGGTGTCTCGATTTGTCTCGTGTATAGGTCATCTCTTCTGTCAAGATGCCTACGTACCATTTTATATTGGATCAAGCCCACGTAGTTCTGTGAAATTCATTTGTGTCTATCCCTTAGAGACTTTAGGGATAAACTTCGTTAATCTTGGTAATACTAATTTTATCTGATTTAATCTTATCGTTGTGATATCTTCCTGATTTGAAGAATATCGTTTGGAGATATTTTCCGTTATTGATTGATTGAGATTGATTCTTTCCTCGTTTCAGAGAGAGGATAAAACTTAGCGGTTAAGTAATAATTATTAATCTGAATTAACAATTAATGTATATTAGAAATTTGGGAGTTATTAGATATGCCAAAATTATGGCATAACAACTAGCCCCCAGTTCTTCAGTGTAGCTTGCTGTAGTGGAGAACTAAACATTCTTCAAGCTTCAAAATTTATTCAATCGCTGAAATAGCTGAAAATAAATGATTAGAAAAACACTTAGAGCACCACTGTGCTCGTTAGGCGTATGCAGATGTAAGAGTGATAGCATGCGATGACCGGTAAGATATATATATTTGCCAAGGTTTTCAAATGTGCGAGCATAAATAATTCGTTTGAAACCTTTGCGATCCTTGTTGTCTAGTTAGGACCTTGGCGTTTGTATATATCCTGAATTGGCATACACACTTTTCAAGTGTCTGATGCAACCACATAAGGATGTGTTTGGCGGGGTCTTCACTAAGAGATGTAATACTTGCAAATCTCGCACGCGTCCCTTCTTGGGCTGATTGTGCCTTGAGGTTTCCTGGCGAACCTCGTACATCCCTTATTGGGCTAGCTGTGCTAAAAGATATTTTGCATAGGGATGCCTTCCCACCCATGCGACCTTGAGCTTAAGATCTGGTCATGGGCCTTCAATAATAATCCAGAGGATGCTGCACTTTACTCAAGCGTGTAGCATTGCGAGATTTATAGCTTGTCCAGGCTACCCTACTTGGCAATTTAGTTCGTAATTTTGTAAATATTTTTTTTGACATATATGTACTATATATATGAAAAATATTTTACAAATTCATATGCAATAATAAATATGCTCTTTAACGATTGTCGCGATATTTATTTTCTATAAATATAATGCTTTTTTTGTAAGAATTTTTCTTCAAAATTATGCAACTTGCATATATAATATTTTCTTCAAGTATGCAGCTCGTACGAGATTGTAAAATATTCACAATCAATTCATCAAACCATAACTATCTTCAATTCATCAGCATAAATATCTCGTACGATATTTTCTAAATCGTAATAATTTTACAAGTATAAAAATATCTATTGCTAGCACGAATTTTAAAATAATTAATATTTTTCTAGTAAAATATTTAAAAATATAAATCCAATATATGCATGCATGGCATAATATTTGTAATTGAAAAATTAAATTGAGGAGAAAAAATAAAAACTTATCTTTATTTTTGCTCGGCTGGAATTTCCAAGTGACTCATTGTTTTCTGTTGCTGACGTATGCCGCCGCTCAGTGTTCCCTCCATTCATGATTAATCATGTAGTATGATTGAGTTCCGCGGGCACCAGCCTTTGTCAACGTAGCCTCTTTATTTTGCCTGTTTTTTAAACCTTGTTCTTATGCACGTGTTGCTTACTCAATTTTGTTTTCAATTTTCTTTTAATTTCACTCTTTTCATCGCTGCTTTGGTTTGGTAATTCCGCTGCTATGCTTCCACGGCTGCTGGCTGTTACTCCCTTTTACTACCTCCGTCCCATAATATATGAACTGGTTTGACTTTCACGGAGATTAAGAAAAGGTAGTAGAAATAGAGTAAAGTTAGTTGAAAAATGGGTAAAGTGGTGGGACCTATAAATATTTAATAATAGATTTGAGATTGTGGAGGAAAGTAGTGGGTGTAATATTGTTTATTTAATATAAAAAAGAGTATGAAATGAAGAAGTAGTGGTTGTAATAGTGAAAAGTAGTGTTAAAAAATAGTAAGTATAATAGGTTCATTCTTTTTGGGACGTCCCAAAAAGGAATAAGGTTCATATAAAATGGGACAGAGGGAGTATTATTTATGTTGCTCCCACGAACAGGCTAATAACCGTGTGCCGCCTTCTTTGTTCAATTTCTTTTTAAGGTCGTAGCCTCTGCGTATTCTGTCTCCTGTCGCTGTTTTGTTGCAGTTGATGCCGCTGCTGTTCTGTGCCTGTACGGATAAAGCCCAAAACCCCCGTGAATATGATAAAAATTATTTTTCCTCCACGAATAATAAAATTACCCCTCCTTCTAAAGCCAAATGTTGTAGGAAGAATATTGTATAACAATATTTTGGAGGTTTGCTGGAATTGTAGAGCGAAATTATGAGTATGTGGCTATTTTAGGAGATTAGGGTTTATGAAAAAAGAGGGGGCTGCACTTGACAGGTGTCTCGATTTGTCTCGTGTATAGGTCATCTCTTCTGTCAAGATGCCTACGTACCAATTTATATTGGATCAAGCCCACGTAGTTCTGTGAAATTGATTTGTGTCTATCCCTTAGAGACTTTAGGGATAAACTTCGTTAATCTTGGTAATTACTAATTTTATCTGATTTAATCTTATCGTTGTGATATCTTCCTGATTTGAAGAATATCGTTTGGAGATATTTTCCGTTATTGATTGATTGAGATTGATTCTTTCCTCGTTTCAGAGAGAGGATAAAACTTAGCGGTTAAGTAATAATTATTAATCTGAATTATTAATTAATGTATATTAGAAATTTGGGAGTTATTAGACATGCCAAAATTATGGCATAACAACACACATTATAAAAATCAGTTAGTTAATTTTGGCGGCTTCTTTTTCATTGTCTTTGATTTTAAAGCATCATCATAGTATAATTAGTCAAAATTGAATAACAAGTGAATGTCAATAAAAAGAAACAGTAGTATACAAGATTTGTTCCATAGCATATAAAACGTCCACTCAGTCTCTACTATGTAGCACATCTACATATTCTATCACCATTATCCACCAACTATAAAGGATAAAAGCGGAAAATGATTCATGCTAAACTATAGCAAGCTCATGGAGTAACAGGACTAATGAAATCAAGTCACACAGATCATCAGTATCGAATATAAATTTTTCAAAAGAAAAAAAAAAGTTAAGCCCAAAAAAATCGTTCAAGGTACAAGTAGTTACCAACAAGAAGACGAACTGTTGTATTCAGCTGCTGCAGAATTGCTGATATTCCCCTTAACAGAAAATTGGTCACCAAAGGCTAAAGAGCAAATCGGTTCAAATATATGCTCTGATCTCATCAACCTTAGTGGCTTCTTTTTCATTATCTTTAAAATCAAAGCAACATCATAGTATAAATTAGCCAATATTTGAATCACAAGTGAATGTTAATAAAAGGAAAACAGTAGCTGAGGATTTAATTAATGAAATATAAAACATCCACTCAATCTCTACTATGGAGCAAATATACATATTATTTGTATGCTTACCGGCTACTGCTATTAGAGATTAAATTAAGTTCTACCACTAATATTCACCGACTAAACTAGAAGCGAAAACTGATTCATGCTTAACTATAGCAAGCTTATGGAGTAAACGGATACTAATGGAATCAAGTTATATAGATCATTAATATCACACAAAAATTCTTAAAAGACAAAAAATCAAAGTGCCTGACAAAATCTGTTAAGATACAAGTAAATACCAATAGAGGAGATGAACTGAGGTATTTAGCAGTTGCATCATCATCGATATTCCCCTTAGCAGAACATTGGTCACCAGAGGCCAAAGAACAAGCAGGTTCAGTTACATCTTTTGATCTGCTCATTTTCGGCTCCTTCATTTTCTTTGTCTTTGATTTCAAAGCAACATCATTAGCATTTTGAAGGCTGATCAAGTTATAGTTCACGGAATTGAAGGTTTTGAAGGAAGTCACAGAACACTCAATCTAATTAAGGCACATTAGGTCATTAATAGCCTCTCCAGATGTGATAAATGCATACGGAGATACGTTATCATCATTGAGAGTAGATCGAGTCAAATCCATCAGCTCAATCGAGTCTACTGCATCATTCAGTACCTCTTGTGAACAAATTCAGTATAGTACCACTACTTAGTACTTACTAATCTTATGCGCGCACAGATATAGAGAGAATTATAGATGAATTATTAACATAAAAACAAGGAACTAATAGATATGTGTATAATCAATTAAAGATAATTATAGACGAATTATCAACATAAAAACAAGGAACTGATAGATATGTGTATAATCAACAAACGGCTTGCCTTTCGAACTCTAGGCAGCGTTGTTTTGAATCCATAAATGCTGATAACCTGTCAAAATTATCAAATCAATGATTCAAAACTCCGAATTGCAAGCGTTGTGCTAATGTATACACTAACAAAATTAAATAATCTGAGCATTTTTTGTGTAGCATCGCCAGAGTTCAACACATAAATTTGACTAGCTACAATCTACAAATAATAAATAGATGATTCGAGTATCAAAATCAACAAAACCTAAAAATCCGGTATCAAACATATAACGAAACAGATCATTAAGCTCTCTCACTCTCACACACACACATTTAGAGAGAGATGTGAATATGAATCTACCTTTTTGAGTTGATTGACGGTGAGATCGGATTGGTTATGGCTCTCACAGAAATCGAGATACTTCTGAACCATCAGATTTTTTATCTTACACCTACTGCTTCCTGCTTCAAATTCTTCACACCACTGCAACTCCATATCTCTCTCTCTCTCTCTCCTGATTGTTTGAATTTTGAATTGTGAAATTTGTGGTTGCGGTTTGGCGCCAGTGTTTAAATAAAAAAAAAAAAAATCAAACTTATGCTCTTGCGTAACTTTAGACACGTCACACGTTGGCCCAACTTCCTCGGCTTACTATTAAGGCCCATTAATCTTCTTACCCAAACTAACTGATTTTAGCTGGACAAAAATTATCCTCTTTACACCAATATTCCTTTTTTTACATGGATAATATAGATAACCTTGTCTGAATAGATTTTATGTACACTCTATGAATAACTAACTGATTTTAACAAATACCTGTTATCCAACAGCTTTCAAAGTCGTAAATGGTTTGACCGGTTTTGTTCTTAAAAAATAAGTATTTGAATGTGTACTCGGAAAAGGATAACGTTTTTTTCAATTTCTTTTTATATATTAAATTAATTTCATTTAAATTTTAGTATACATGTGTTAAAACATGAAAATAAACAATAAAATATTTTAATATATTATTTAAATTTAATACAATATATTTTACTTTATATATTATATAACAATAATAATTATCAATTCTTTTTTAATAATTTAATGACACACTAATAACATTATTGTTCAAATATATATAATTTTAGTAATTTTTAAATAAAATAATAAAAAATTGAGAAAGTCAACTACAAATTTGATTCAAAGTACTACGAGTCAACCGAGTTCTAATCGATTCTTTAGATCTAATAGTAACTTATACCCATGGAAAACATGGGTTACTTTTAAATATTTTTAAAATTATATGATTAAAATAAATAGAGTATAATAATTTATTATGAATATAATTTAACTTTATAATATCAATTAATAAAACTAATAATAATAATTGTTATTATTTAATAAACATGTATTGTTCAGAATTGATATGGGCTGAAAATAAGCCCTAAAGACACATTTAATATGGTATTAATTAGACCCAGTGTGGTCCAAACGTGGGGCCCATTAATGAGGTCAGAATCCCTATTTTAATATTAATTTCGTAATTAATATTGAGGGAAATAAACAACTCAGCAATAAGAGTTGGATAAGGATAATATCCCCTTCAGACTTAGCCACAAAGGCATCCAATTCGACATGGAAACTGATTCCTATAAGGAATAGATCTAGAACCTTCCTCAAAGACTTGTCCACCAAGTCTCCAAATCCTACCATAATTCTAAGGCTTCTCAGCCTATATAAAGGGCCTGACCCCTCATTCTCAGAACTACGTTTTTGGGCAGAGCTCAATACGTCACTACGTTTTGGACACAGCTCCATACGTTACCCACCACGTTTTAGCTTAATCCTCGAATAAGGACATACAAGCCACTACGCCCTAGGTGAGCTCTCGCCGCCATAGACTCGAGGGCACCATCACCTAGAACTACGTCTTGGCTTGATTCTCAACAACGAGATACGTAGGCACTCTGTGAGGACCGATCAGGCTCGTAATACGAGAGCAGCCATTAAAGCACGAAGCTCACACATCTTTGCATTAAATACACAAACCCTAGCCGCAATACTAGTAACCTAGTTTTTATTCCACAACATTTGGCACCGTCTGTGGGAAGACAACATCCACCATGGTTCAAACACGAAGAACAACATCAACCGAGGCCGTGCCCCTTAACTCTGCCCCACCAGCCACTTCTGATCCGCTCATCGTCACTGAAGAAGGACAAATACTCCCATCAACAGGGGCGGTCATTCAACCTCTGCCTACTCAGCCCCCAGGGACGACTCCCCATGTAGAGGGGACCCACTCAGTGATTGTCCATCAAAGCCAAGAAGCTAACCTTCTCCAGATGGTGGTTTCTCCTCTTGGTAACGTTGATCGCACGGGGGTATAGATCCATACTACGGATCTCCCTTTGAACACCAACCCTATGTATGGGCTGCCTAATTACCCCCCTCGACGAAGGGAACCTGGACCAAGTGGTCACGCCTTACAGATCCGGGATCGAGAATATGATGACTACTCTGGTCCCTATACTGATGATTCAACATCATCTGAGGATGATGATCGAGATGAAGCCCCGAGGAGGCGACGTGCTAGCAAAGAACCTCTAAGAAGGACACGAAGAATCCATGATGGACTCCCCTTGACAACTGCTGAGAAAATCAAGGCTTATGAGGCAGAGATCTTGAAATTGAAGGACGATATTGCAAGAGAACAAGATAGATTGAATCAAACTCAGCCTCCTCCAACTACAGAGAGGATTCCCATTATAAATTTGGAGAGGCCTTCAAGAAGGCAAAGGAGGGCTGATACCCGAACCGAAAAATCAACAAGGGTAGAGACCCCCAGAAGCAACCCCAAAGATCTGATGCCAGTTGGGGACCCTGACGACCCCACACCTCCGTTTACTGAGGAGGTGATGAATGCCCACATCTCAAGGAAATTTAAGATGCCGACTATTAAGGCCTATGATGGAACGGGCGATCCCGCAAACCATGTCAGGACATTCTCAAACGCACTGCTGCTGCAACCTGCTAGTGACGCCTTAAAGTGTAGGGCGTTCCCTCAAACTCTGTCCGGCATGGCTCAAAGATGGTATAGCCATCTACCTGCAAACTCGATTGGCTCTTTTAAGGAGTTGAGCGCTGCCTTTATCAGCCAATTCATCAGTGGGAGAATTCATGAGAAAAGTTATGCATCCCTCATGTATGTGGTGCAGGGAAAGAATGAGAACTTAAGGGATTATCTCAAGCGATTCACCAAAGAGACATTGAATATCACCGATCTGGAAAATAAGGTGGCCATGGTAGCCCTGGAACACGAAACCACTGACCTCTTCTTTAAAAGGTCCTTGGCAAAACACCCTCCTGAAAACATGGCTGAGCTCCAGAGAAGAGCCGATAAATATATCAAGGCTGAGGACAACATGAAGAAGGAAACCACAGGAGGCAATGGCAAGGGTTCTAATGATTTAAAGAAACGAAAGCCAGAGCAAGAGTACGACGCTAGGGACAAGTATCCCCGGGCTGGCAAGGATTCCGAGTCATCACCCAAGAAGGGTTTTGGGCCGAGGTTTTCCGATTACGCAAGGCTGAACGCTCCTAGGAGTCAAATTTTGTTAGAAATTGAGAAGGATAAGGACTTTCGTTGGCCTAAACCACTCAGGGGTGACCCCGAAAAGAGTAACAAAGATCTGTATTGTAGATTCCACAGGGATGTGGGACATGACACAGATGACTGCAGATAGTTAAAGGATGAAATTGAATTTTTAATCCGGAAGGGAAAGTTAAACAAGTTCACCAAGGGTGAAGATCGTGGAGCCCCAGAAAGGGATTATTATAGAAGAGACAATGATAGGAGGGATAACGATCGTGATCGTAACCCACAGCCTCGAGGGCCAGTAATCAATATGATTTGGGGAGGACCAACAGTGGCTGGCACTACCCGAAACTCTCAAAAGGCCTATGCCAGAGAACTGATGCACATCATAGGAGAAGCCCCGAAGCGTGCTAAGACTGAGACAGTGATTGGTTTTGATGATTCAGAACTTGAAGGGGTGAAATTCCCCCATGACGACCCGTTGGTCATTACTCCTGTAATTAGAAACTCAGAAGTGAAGCGGGTCCTGATAGACAATGGAGCTTCTGTCAATATCTTGTTTCATGACGCTTTTGTGAAGATGGGGTACATTGACTCTCAACTAACCCCGACTAACATGCCTATCTACGGGTTTAATGGAGTTGAGTCCAAGGTGGAAGGGACCATTCAGCTACCCATGACAATAGGGCAAGAACCTAAGGAAACCACCCAGATGTTGAATTTCCTAGTGATTAAGGCTGCCTCGACGTACAATGCAATCTTGGGGAGGACCAGACTTCATGCATTCAAGGCTGTTGCCTCTACCTATCACATGAAGGTCAAATTTCCAACCATGAATGGTGTTGGGGAACAGAAGGGAGATCAGAAAATGGCCAGGAGTTGCTATGTGGCTGCTTTAAGAGTAGATGGAACCGGGGGGCAGGTACTCCCGATCGAAGACATAGATGTTCGTGGTGATGATGAAGAACACCGAGGAAGGCCAGCAGAGGACTTGGTTCCCATACCTCTAGAGCTAGGCGACCCTGAGAAGGTGACTTATATAGGAGCCTCTTTGAAAGAACCCCTGAAGGGCAAGTTCATAACATTCTTACAAGAAAATAGTGATGTGTTTGCCTGGACAGCAGCTGATATGCCAGGGATTGATCCCCAACTCATAACTCAAAGATTGAATGTCGACCCTAATCGGAAGATAATACAGCAGAAGAAGAGGAATTTTGCTTCGGAAAGGCAAGAGGCCATTAGGCAAGAGGTGGACAAACTCTTGGAAGCTGGGTTTATTGAAGAGATTCAATTTCCAGAATGGTTGGCTAACCCTGTGATGGTCAAGAAAGCCAACGGTAAGTGGAGGATGTGTATAGACTTCACCGACTTGAATGATGCATGCCCTAAGGATTGCTTCCCTTTACCAAGAATAGACATGTTAATAGATGCCAGAGCGGGACATGAGATGTTGAGCTTTATGGATGGGTTCAGCGGCTACAATAAAATTAAGATGCACAAGGATGACATCCCAAAGGTATCTTTCATAACTGACTTTGGTGTTTTCTGCTATCTTGTTATGGCGTTTGGTCTAAAGAATGCAGGAGCTACTTACCAACGATTGGTGAATAAGATATTTGCCCATCTGATTGGAAAAACCATGGAGGTCTATGTCGATGATATGCTGGTTAAAAGCTTGGTCAAGGCGGACCATATTAAACACCTCAGAGAGGCATTTGAAGTGTTGAGGCACCACAAAATGATGTTGAATCCAGCCAAGTGTGCCTTTGGCGTGGGATCAGGCAAATTTTTGGGTCTGATGGTTTCCAAGAGAGGCATAGAGGCCAACCCTGACAAGATCAAGGCGATCTTAGATATGGAACCCCCACGCTCTATAAGAGATGTGCAGAAGTTGACAGGCCGGGTAGCGGCTTTAGAAAGATTCATCTCCAAGTCTGGTGACAAATGCTTGCCTTTCTTTCAAGCATTGAAGAAGGTGAAAAATTTTGAATGGACACTTGAGAGCCAAGAGGCCTTTGAACAACTGAATTAGTACATGGTTGAAGCCCCGTTGTTGACCAAACCAAGCCCTGGGGAGACTCTTTGTCTATACCTGGCGGTATCTGAACAAGCCTTAAGTGCTGTCCTCGTTCGAGAAGAGGAGAAAGTCCAGAAACCTATTTACTATGTGGGTAAAGTGTTGCATGGGGCTGAGTTGAATTACTCACCCATAGAAAAGTTTGGTTTGGCATTGGTAACTGCCTCGAGGAAGTTGCGGCCTTACTTCCAGGCACATAAGATTCAAGTCCTGACAAACCAGCAGTTGAGAAACATATTGCATAGCCCTAAGGCCAGTGGAAGGCTAATCAAATGGGCGATTGAGTTAGGAGAGTTTGATATCACGTACAAGCCTCGGATAGCCATTAAGGCTCAGGCATTGGCTGACTTCGTGGTTGAATGTACTGTTAACAACCATGAAGTCGGGGGGCAAGAGATAGTGACTACCCCTGGGCAAGAGAAAAAAGAAGAGGAACTTACACCTGATCTGAAGGAATATTGGGTGCTCTATTTTGATGGAGCATCAAAAACAAAATCTAGTGGTGCAGGTTTGGTTTTGCAAAGCCCCGATGGATTCACAGTTGAGTATGCTTTAAAGTTGGATTTTCCTACTACCAACAATGAGGCGGAGTATGAGGCATTAATAGCTGGTTTGGGTTTGGCTAGAATTATGAGGGTCAAAAATCTCAATGTTTGTGGAGATTCAAGGCTTGTAATATCACAAGTAAATGGTGAATTCGAGGCTAAGGACGAGACTATGGCGAAATACCTGAGAGTAGTAAAGGCTGTTATGTCTCAGTTTGCGGAGTGCTATGTTGAGCACATTCCGAGAGAAGAAAACATTAAGGCCGATGCCTTGTCTAAGTTCGCTTCTTCCGAGATAGAAAATTATTCTGGGAGTGTCTACTTTCAGGTCTTGAAGGCCCCGACCGTTAACTCAAAGTTAGTGGCACCGATTAATATTGGGGGCTCTTGGATAGATCCTATCAAGGCACATCTTGAGACCGGATGGCTCCCAGACAATGCCTTGGAGGCACGAAAATTTTCAGTAAGGGCATTGAGATACACTTTGATTGAAGGCATTCTGTACAAAAGGTCGTTTGTCATCCCGTACTTGAAGTGTTTAAGGCCTCAAGAGGCAAGAGAAGCATTGGAGGAAGTTCATGAAGGGATCTGTGGGCAACACTTGGGGGGCAGAGCCCTAGCTCACAAGATAATTCGTTTAGGGTTCTATTGGCCGGAGATGTTGGCTGATGCACAAAACTATGTCAAGAGATGTGAGAGATGCCAGAAGCATGCTCCAATTGTGAGGCAACCGCCTGAGATGTTAACTTCAATTAACTCTCCCATTCCATTTTCGATGTGGGGGATGGATATACTTGGACCTTTTCCCATGGCTTCAGCACAAAGGAAATTCCTGATAGTGGCCATTGATTACTTCACTAAGTGGATTGAGGCTAAACCTCTGGCCAAGATAACCACCAAACAAGTTTCCCAGTTCTTTTGGGAGAACATAATCTGCAGGTACGGAATCCCACGAATCCTTGTAACAGACAATGGGACACAGTTCAATAATGAAGAGTTCAAGAAATATTGCGAGGAGAATGCGATTGAGCTTCGTTTTACCTCAGTGGCACACCCACAAGCCAATGGGCAAGTTGAGGTAGCTAATCGAATTATCCTTGATGGACTGAAAAAGAGGGTCGAACGCTCTAGGAACACTTGGGTAGATGAATTGCTGCCCATACTTTGGGCATATCGTACCACTTGTAAGGTAACAACTGGAGCAACCCCATTTTTGCTGGCTTATGGAGCTGAGGCAGTTGTGCCTTTAGAAATCATGCAAACATCACCTCGAGTTGAGGCATATGAGCAAGAAACTAATGACGAAGGAATGAGACTTTCCCTTGACTTAATTGACGAGGTCAGAGATGAAGCTAATGCTAGGAATGCTGAATATCAGAAGAGAGCCTCTTTTCACTACAACCAGAGAGTTAAGGAAAGATTCTTTCGACAAGGCGACATGGTTCTAAGGAAGATTGGAGCCTTAGGAGTTGGCCAGAAAGGAAAGTTAGCACCTAACTGGGAAGGACCATATCTAGTCAGAAAGGTGTTAGGACGAGGATCCTACAAGTTAGAAACCTTGGACGGGGTTGAGGTGCCCCGAACTTGGCATGTTGTGAACCTCAAAGTTTATTATGTTTAAGTTCTTTTGACAAAGGCTTGGACTTTTATCTGTTTATTAGGAATAAGGTTCGAATGAAACCATTATAGAGCATGTTGCTCCCAGTATGAGATAGAGTATTTATGTAAGGGTTGAACCCATCTTATTGATGTCCTTTGATAGCATAATGAAATTTATTCTGTTTTCTCTATGAGTTATTCCTCCTTGTTAAAATAAATACGAAAGGCAAATGTTGAACTAGCTTGTGAGTTTAGTACCAGCCAGGGGGCCAAGTACTCGAAAAATTCTAAAGTTTAACGAATTATAAGCAAAAACGAGAATATGGAAACAAAAGAAACTAACTGCATAAATAAGTTAACTCATAAACCCCGAAGGGCAAAAGTTCAGAATAAATAAGGATAAAAAGCAGAAATAAGCCACGCAGGGCCATCTACACATCTAGGTCATCAACAACAACATCTCCTTGGGTAGAAGGAGGATCTGCTGCCTCTAACCCAGGAGAAGAAGGTGGATCCTGAGTGGGCTGAGAGTCCCCATCCACAGCTGTCTCTGTAGCAACCTCCATAGCAGCTGTTACTCCAGGGATAGCAGGAACCGGGAACCTCTCCAGGGACACCCCCTCTATCTTCCCACTCAGCTCCTCGATGATCTCCTCCCAGCACTCCTTGAAGGTACCAGGAAAGTTTGCATCATACTCGGCATTCAGGACATCTTGAAAGTCCTTAGAAACCTTGTAATCAGCTATGATGTGGTCCCTGTTCTGCTGCACCTCCAACTGCAGCTTCCTGTTCTTCTCCTTCTCAGCAGCCAGCTCCTTCTCCACCTCCATAAAATGAGCAAAGTTTGCCTCAGAAGAGTCAAAATATCTGTCTCTGTCCCTCTCAGCTATATTCTTGTCAGCACGCACCTCCTTCAGGTTATGGGCGGCGGCCTGAAGGTAGGCGTTCATCTGCAAAGAAGACAAGTGAATAAGGGAAATAGAAATACAATTAAACTAAGAAGTTGAACGAGAAATTACCGAAGCAACAGCTTGGGCCCCAAGAAGCTCAATCTGCAAATCATCAGAAGACTCCACAATGTGGACCCTATCTCGCGGAGTAACCAGGCTCCTAGACCACTCAGCTGCAGCCCTAGAGTCGCCTACAGCTGTGTCCCTATTGCATAAACCCCATCCCACTGTAAAGGGAGTGAGGTCTTCCTCAATGGGAACTGGCTTTTCTTGAAGAAAAACAGGAACATGCTCCACCGCAGGAGAAGCATCATCAGTCCTGGCCCTTTTGGCCCTAGGGTTTTCTGTTACTACCCTAGCAGCAGCAGCAGCAGCAGCCTGCCTCTGCTTAAAAATTGCTCCCAGAGCAGCTTTGGCTGCAAAATGATTACAAAATGTTAGAAAATTATATCTAGCATAAAATGTTAATAAGGCAAGAGGTGAGGATTTCAAGTTAATTACCCTCAGGGCCCAAATCGCTTAGCCCATGGGCCTGCAGCGAATCTTCAGAAATCAAATTTACACATTGATGCAAATTATCAGATGTTAACAAAGCTATGGCAGCCTCTTCTTCCACACCCAATTTTATACTCCTGACAGGCCCATCAACGGCTCTGCAGAAATTGGGCCGAAAATAGTTGTCCCAATCATCCCCATCCAAAAAGACATAAAACCACTCCCTCTTCCAATCAGGAAGGGAATCAGGAGCGGAATCCGAAACAAAACAACAACGGGCTAAAGAACGATGTTGGATTTTGACCCAGCCCGAATTGTCAGAAGAATTGACAAATTTGAATAAATATCGAAAAACAGAAATACTGGGCTCAAGCCCATGTTTCTTACATTGGACCATGAAACAATAGATAAAACGCCATGCATTTGGCATAAGTTGGGTTGGACAAACCCTGGCTTCAGCCAAAAGACGGCAAACAAAAGGAGGAGGTGGAAGGCGGAAACCAGCATAAAAAGTTTCTTTGTAAACCCTAATTGCCCCAGGCTTTGGGTGACAAGCCCTTTCATTTGAGGCCGGAACAACGGCCCTATAAGGCCCATTAATACGAAAAAGTTGGGCTAAAATATCTACCCTATGCTGTTTGTATTTTGATTTATACTCATAAGCATCTAAATGAAGCATATTGGGAAAAGCTTGACCAAACTCGTTTAAAAGATCTCTAAGGGAAAAAACACTGGCATGGACAAGAGATGTTTTAGGGTTCTTACCCCTTGAAAGCCTTGGAGCAGTGGTAGAGGTATTAGCGAGTTGAGACTGGCCTGAAGAGCTGGAATCCTCCATTGAAATGCTTCCCTTGAAGGCTTGAACCCAGAAATGTTGAAAGAAGAAGTTGAGGAAGATGAAGATTCAACGATCTTCAAACGGAAACTGGAGAATAAGGGCGGTGGAAAGACGCCGGAAATCGCCTCGCGACAGGACCCTAGCAGAGCTTTTTGGAAAGTGTTTGTGGGATAGTGAGAGAAAATTTTTGCAGAATAGTGAGATGTGAAATGAGGGACGCACACCACTCTTTTATAGAGTTCATGGTTGGTCACTCAACCGGTTATAGCAAGTAAATGGGCTATCAACAGGTGACTGGGCCTTTGAATAGGCGGGAAGCCCATGAAATTCAAATTTTGAATTAATTCTAGAATGTTCTATGACATTTTTAGAAAATAGGATAAAAGCCTACCAGAGTTTAGAGGCAGGAAGCCCAATTAAAAGGGCCACGCCCAGGAGACCAAACCTCCTAGGCGTGCCTAAGGAAGGTGTCTCCTTGGCGGGGGTACCCACGCCCAACTTGATTTTTCTTAAACAAGGGTATACCCACGCCCAGGAGACCAAACCTCCTAGGCGTGCCTAAGGAAGGTGTCTCCTTGGCGGGGGTACCCACGCCCAACTTGATTTTTCTTAAACAAGGGTATACCCACGCCCAGGAGACCAAACCTCCTAGGCGTGCCTAAGGAAGGTGTCTCCTTGGCGGGGGTACCCACGCCCAAGTTGGTTTTTCCTAAATGAGGGTATACCCACGCCCAGGAGACCAAACCTCCTAGGCGTGCCTAAGGAAGGTGTCTCCTTGGCGGGGGTACCCACGCCCAGGATGATTTTTAAGGGACGAAGGTACCCCACGCCCAGGAGACCAAACCTCCTAGGCGTGCCTAAGGAAGGTGTCTCCTTGGCGGGGGTACCCACGCCCAGGATGATTTTCAAGGGACGAAGGTACACCCACGCCCAGGAGACCAAACTTCCTAGGCGTGCCTAAGGAAAGTGTCTCCTTGGCGGGGGTACCCACGCCTAGGGTGCATTTTTTGGCAGTGATTGGGAAATTGAAAAATGATTCCCGAAAAATCCTGAATAACAGAAAAATTATTTTATGCTTGAAAGTACTATTGATTATTTTTGGTAAAATATCCAAAAATAACTAAAATACCTGTGAGTACCTAAAAATTCCTAAATTATTAGGAATAATTAAGGAAAATACCTGTTGGTACATAAAAATTCCTAAATTATTAGGAAAAATTACTAAAATACCTGTGGGTACATAAAGAACGCAAGGAAATTATCTATAATTCCCTGTAAGACATAAATACCATTAGCTTCGAATAAAGCCAAACGTCGTAAATGTGTAGGTCGCTCCACACTTTACATTAAGACGGTATTTGTGAAACACTAGTGTACGACAAGTGATAAACCCAGACCCAAGTCTCAGAAAGGCCGTTAAAACTTCGAGGAACACCCGATCAGTTTTCCTAGAAGTTGGGGGGCAAATGATATGGGCTGAAAATAAGCCCTAAAGACACATTTAATATGGTATTAATTAGACCCAGTGTGGTCCAAACGTGGGGCCCATTAATGAGGTCAGAATCCCTATTTTAATATTAATTTCGTAATTAATATTGGGGGAAATAAACAACTCAGCAATAAGAGTTGGATAAGGATAATATCCCCTTCAAACCTAGCCACCAAGGCATCCAATTCGACATGGAAACTGATTCATATAAGGAATAGATCTAGAACCTTCCTCAAAGACTTGTCCACCAAGTCTCCAAATCCTACCATAATTCTAAGGCTTCTCAGCCTATATAAAGGGCCTGACCCCTCATTCTCAGAACTACGTTTTTGGGCAGAGCTCAATACGTCACTACGTTTTGGACACAGCTCCATACGTTACCCACCACGTTTCAGATTAATCCTCGAATAAGGACATACAAGCCACTACGCCCTAGGTGAGCTCTCGCCGCCATAGCCTCGAGGGCACCATCACCTAGAACTACGTCTTGGCTTGATTCTCAGCAACGAGATACGTAGGCACTCTGTGAGGACCGATCAGTCTCGTAACACGAGAGCAGCCATTAAAGCACGAAGCTCACACACCTTTGCATTAAATACACAAACCCTAGCCGCAATACTAGTAACCTAGTTTTTATTCCACAACAAGAACCAATAACATAAAATTTTAATGTAAATTTGTTGTTGACGGGATTCGAACTTTGGATCTTTAGAAGATGAGTTATTTAGAATATTCTTTATTATTATTAGATCTAACGGTTATTATTTATTACTAAATATCTAACGATCACTATTATTTTAACGTTTCAACTATTAAACCAAACTACCATGATAGCCCGTGCAAAGCACGGGCCATATAATAATTCATAGAATTTTCTCGTATTAGTCTACTTTACGTATTTTGATCTATTTAAGATGTTATAGTTTTAAAATATTATTAGATTCTGAACTGCGAAAGTTATATTTTTAGTTATGTTTGGTCAGTGTAAGAAGAATGACCGACTGAAAGCTATAAGTAAGAGTTAATTAAATGCCAAGTATTACCACAATAATCTTGTTGTATTGAAATACATGAGAAAACAGCTGGCTTATTTATTTTGGGTGGATAAAGAATTAAATATTATATTATTTCTAATTTAATATTGTAAGAAATAATGTAATGTGACGAAAAAATAAAAGTAATAGAGTCATATAGTTCTGCTAATAAAATCTCAGCGCATATTTCCAATTTTGGATTTCAACGCACATTTCCAATTTTGGATCCTTTTCTCCGACCAATTCCGGAGAACAAGGAGAATAACAAATTTATTCTAATAGTTGTGCACGTTCAAAATAAATATGTGATGTGTGTTTTTCTAAGATCATTGTATTTGACTATCGCAGATGTATCCTTTCAAAAGCAAATTGACCATAACAAAATCTTTTCTTCAAATACATTGTACTATATATCTATTCTCAGAAGTTAACTTTCAAAACCCCAAGGTAATATCTCAAATTTCAAGACAATCCATATTTAGACATGTACAAATTCAACAAAATACACGAGTAACTAAAATTAAAGTGTCATAACTCATAACGGGTTTTTAAAATGAGATGTGTTAATGTATGCACCAAATGAATTATGTTGTAAAAGTTCATATGTACAATAAAATTCAATCTATGAAAATAAGATAGACATAACAACGATAATGAAGCATCCCTAATATCATTTTAATTTGAGGTAACAACAAAATTATAGCCGAAAAATAAAAAATACACATACCACATCCGTGATCATAAGACATTGTATATATCAGCAATTTTCGAGTTTATTAGTCTCACACCGGGTTGAAACTCGCATTGGAGTTTAAAATTCAAGTGAAATTGGTATATTACTATATTATATATGGTTGTAAAACTCATTTTGTATGAAGTTAATAACATTAGCATATTACGAAAATGCTGCAAAAATAAAGTGTGAGGGACAATAGATATCAAAACCATATTGACAATTTTTTACCAAATCCAAATCCCATATGTAAATTATTTCTTATTTTTAATATTTTAATCTATTTTGTTAATCAATCTATAAATTACCCGATAATAATAGGATTAACCGATATAGTGCAAATATACTTAAAATAAAATATTATACTGATATCGAGTATAAATATGTTTTATAACTTATTTATCATTTTTCGTATTCTGGCCATTCGACTAATATAGACATAATTGTTAAAAGAGAGAAATATTATAATAAATTTTTATATATCTATTTTTACTTCCGCCCGTTTACCTACTTGAGATAACTTCTACTAATTTTCCGTCACCTACCGCTTCACTTCGATTTATTTTTTTTACCAATTTTCGGCCACCTCAATACCTTTCATACATAAAATAAAATATTATAATGATACCGAGTAAAAATATGTTATACACTTTGATATGGGCTAAAAGTAAGCCTTAAAGACACCTTTAATGTGGTATTAATTATACCCGGAATGGTCCAAACGTGGGGCCCACCAGTTGGGCCCAAACCCTATTTATAATATTAATTTCGTAATTAATATTAAGGGTAATAAACAGCTCAGCAAATAAGAGTTGGATAAGGATAATATCTCCTTCAGACTTATCCTATAAGGCATCCAATTCTATATGGAAACTGATTCCTATAAGGAATAGACCTAGAACCTTCCTCAAAGACTTGTCTACCAAGTCTCCAAATCCTACCATAATTCTAAGGCTTCTCAGCCTATATAAAGGGTCAGACCCCTCATCTCAGAACTACGTTTTTTGGCTTGATCTTTGACATTCATCAAAGTACGTAGGCATCTTGTGAAGGCAGAGTCAGCCACGAGCACAAGAGCAGCCATTAAAGCACGAAGCTCACGCACCTTTGCATTAAATACGTAAACCCTAGCCGCAATACTAGTAACCTAGTTTTTATTCCACAACATTTGGCGCCGTCTGTGGGAACACAACATCAACCATGGTTCAAACACGAAGGACAACATCACCCAAGGCCGTGCCCCTTAACTCTGCTCCACCAGCCACTTCAGATCCGCTCATCGTCACTGAGGAAGGACAAATACTCCCATCAACAGGGATGGTCATTCAACCTCTGCCCACTCAGCCCCCAGGGACGACTCCCCATGTAGAGGGGACTCACTCAGTGATTGTCCATCAAGGCCAAGAAACTAACCCTCTCCAGATGGTGGTTTCTCCTCTTGGTAATGTTGATCGCACGGGGGTACAGATCCATACTACGGATCTCCCTTTGAACACCAACCCTATGTATGGGCTGCCTAACTATCCCCCTCGACGAAGGGAACCTGGACCGAGCGGACACACCTTACAGATCCGGGATCGAGAATATGATGATTACTCGGGTCCCTATACTGATGATTCATCATCATCTGAGGATGATGATCGAGATGAAGCCCCGAGGAGGCGACGTGCTAGCAAGGAACCTTTAAGAAGAACACGAAGAATCCATGATGGACCTCCACAAACGATTGAGGAGAGGATTAAGGCTCATGAGGCTGAGATCCAAAGGCTGAAGGATGATATAGCAAGGGAACAGGCAAGACAGAGTCTGACTCGACCCCCTCCAATCTCAGGAAGGATTCCCGTCATAGATTTGGAGAGGTCCTCAAGAAGACAGAAGAGGGCTGATGTCCCAACAAGAGAAGCTATGAGGGTGGAAACCCCCAGGAGTAACCCCAAAGATCTGATGCCACTTGGGGACCCTGACGACCCCACACCTCCGTTTACTGAGGAGGTGATGAATGCCCACATCTCAAGGAAGTTTAAGATGCCAACTATTAAGGCCTATGATGGAACGGGCGATCCCGCAAATCATGTTAGAACATTCTCAAACGCACTACTACTGCAGCCTGCTAGTGATGCCTTAAAGTGTAGGGCGTTCCCTCAAACTCTGTCAGGCATGGCTCAAAGATGGTATAGCCGTCTGCCTGCAAACTCGATTGGCTCTTTTAAGGAGTTGAGCGCTGCCTTCATCAGCCAAGTCATCAGTAGGAGAATTCATGAGAAAAGTTCTACATCCCTTATGTATGTGGTGCAGGGGAAGAATGAGAACTTAAGGGATTATCTCAAGCGATTCACCAAGGAGACGTTGAATATCACCTATCTGGAAAATAAGGTGGCCATGGTAGCCCTGGAACACGGAACCACTGACCTCTTCTTCAAAAGGTCTTTGGCAAAACACCCTCCTAAGAACATGGCCGAACTCCAGAGAAGAGCCGATAAATATATCAAGGCTGAGGACAGCATTAAGAAGGAAACCACATGAGGTAATGGCAAGGGATCTAATGATTCAAAGAAAAGAAAGTCAGAAACAAAGATCTATATTGTAGATTCCATAAGGATGTGGGGCATGACACAGATGACTGCAGACAGTTAAAGGATGAAATTGAGTTTTTAATCCGGAAGGGAAAGTTAAACAAGTTCACCAAGGGTGAAGATCGTGGAACCCAGAAAAGGGATTATGATAGAAGAGACAATGATAGGAGGGATAACGATCGCAATCGTAACCCGCAGCCTCGAGGGCCAGTAATCAATATGATTTGGGGAGGACCAACAGCGGCCGGCACTACCCGAAACTCTCGAAAGGCTTATGCCAGAGAAGTGATGCACATCACAGGAGAAGCCCCGAAGCGTGCCAAGACTGAGGCAGTGATTGGTTTTGATGATTCAGATCTTGAAGGGGTGAAATTCCCCCATGACGACCCGTTGGTCATAACTCCAGTAATTGGAAACTCGGAAGTGAAGCGAGTCCTGATAGACAATGGAGCTTCCGTCGATATCTTGTTTCATGATGCTTTTATGAGGATGGGGTATACTGACTCTCAACTAACCCCGACCAACATGCCGATCTACGGATTTAATGGAGTTGAGTCCAAAGTTGAAGGGACCATTCAGCTGCCCATGACAATAGGGCAAGAACCTAAGGAGGCCACCCAGATGCTGAACTTTCTAGTAATTAAGGCTGCCTCAACGTACAATGCAATCTTAGGGAGGACCGGACTTCATGCATTCAAGGCTGTTGCCTCTACTTATCACATGAAGGTCAAATTTCCAACCAGGAATGGTGTTGGGGAACAAAAAGGAGATCAGAAAATGGCCAGGAGTTGCTATGTGGCTGCTTTGAGAGCTGACGGAACCGGGGGGCAGGTACTCCCGATTGAAGACATGGATGTCCGTGGTGATGATGAACACCGGGGAAAGCCAGCAGAGGACTTAATACCTATCCCTCTGGAGCTAGGCGACCCTGAGAAGGTAACTTATATTGGAGCCTCTTTGAAAGAACCCCTGAAGGGCAAATTGATAGAGTTCTTACAAAGGAATAGTGACGTTTTTGCTTGGACAGCAGCTGACATGCCAGGGATTGATCCTCAACTTATAACTCATAGATTGAATGTCGATCCTAATCGGAAGATAGTACAGCAGAAGAAGACAAATTTTGCTCCGGAAAGGCAAGAGGCCATTAAGCAAGAAGTGGATAAGCTCTTGGAGGCTGGTTTTATTGAGGAAATTCAGTTTCCCGAATGGTTAGCAAACCCTGTGATGGTCAAGAAAGCGAATGGGAAGTGGAGGATGTGTATAGACTTCACTGACCTGAATGATGCATGCCCAAAGGATTGTTTCCCTCTGCCAAGAATAGATATGTTGATAGATGCCACAGCTGGACATGAGATGCTGAGCTTCATGGATGGATTCAGCGGCTATAATCAGATTAAGACGCACAAGGATGACATCCCTAAGGTATCCTTCATAACCGACTTTGGTGTTTTCTGCTATCTTGTTATGGCGTTTGGCTTAAAGAATGCGGGAGCTACTTACCAACGATTGGTGAATAAGATATTTGCCCATCTGATTGGAAAAACCATGGAGGTTTATGTCGATGAAATGCTGGTTAAAAGCTTGGTCAAGGCAGACCATATCGAGCACCTCAGAGAGGCATTCGAAGTGCTGAGGCACCACAAGATGATGTTGAATCCAGCCAAGTGTGCCTTTGGCGTTGGATCAGGCAAATTTTTGGGTCTGATGGTTTCTAAAAGAGGCATAGAGGCCAACCCCAACAAGATCAAGGCGATCCTGGACATGGAACCCCCGCGCTCTATAAGAGATGTGCAGAAGTTGACAGGCCGGGTAGCGGCTTTAGGAAGTTTCATCTCCAAGTCTGGTGACAAGTGCTTGCCTTTCTTCCAAGCATTGAAGAAAATGAAAAATTTTGAGTGGACCCCTGAGAGCCAAGAGGCCTTTGAGCAATTGAAGAAATACATGGTTGAAGCCCCGTTATTGACCAAACCAAGTCCTGGAGAGACTCTTTGTCTATACCTAGCGGTATCTGAACAAGCCCTGAGTGCTGTCCTTATTCGGGAAGAGGAGAAAGTCCAGAAACCTATCTACTATGTAAGCAAAGTGTTGCATGGGGCTGAGTTGAATTACTCACCCATAGAAAAGTTTGCTTTGGCATTATTAACTGCCTCAAGGAAATTGCGACCTTACTTCCAGGCACATAAGATTCAAGTTCTGACGAACCAACAGTTGAGGAACATATTGCATAGCCCTAAGGCCAATGGAAGGCTAATTAAATGGGCGATTGAGTTAGGAGAATTCGATATCACATACAAGCCTCGGACAGCCATCAAGGCTCAGGCATTGGCTGACTTCGTGGTTGAATGTACTATTAACAACCAAGAAGTCGGGGGGCAAGAGATAATGACTACCCCTGGGCAAGAGAAAAAAGAAGAGGAACTTACACCTGATCTAAAGGAATATTGGGTGCTCTATTTTGATGGAGCATCAAAAACAAATTCTAGTGGTGCAGGTTTGGTTTTGCAAAGCCCCGATGGGTTCACAGTTGAGTATGCTTTAAAGTTGGATTTTCCTACTACTAACAATGAGGCGGAGTATGAGGCATTAATAGCTGGTTTGGGTTTAGCTAGAATCATGAGGGTCAAAAACCTCAAAGTTTGTGGAGATTCACGACTTGTGATATCCCAAGTAAATGGTGAATTCGAAGCTAAGGATGAGACTATGGCGAAATACCTGAGAGTGGTGAAGGTTGTTATGTCTCAGTTTGAGGAGTGTCATGTTGAACACATCCCGAGAGAAGAAAACGTTAAGGCCGATGCCCTGTCTAAGTTTGCTTCTTCTGAAATAGAAAATTATGCTGGGAGTGTTTACTTTCAGGTCTTGAAGGCCCCGACCGTTAATGCAAAGTTAGTGGCACCAATTGATATAGGAGGCTCTTGGATAGATCCCATCAAGGCACACCTGGAGACCGGTTGGCTCCCAGACAATGCCATGGAGGCACGAAAACTCTCAGTAAGAGCGTTGAGATATACTTTGATTGAGGGTATTCTGTACAAAAGGTCGTTTGTCATCCCGTACTTGAAGTGTCTAAGGCCTCTAGAGGCAAGGGAAGCATTGGAGGAAGTTCATGAAGGGATCTGTGGGCAACACTTGGGGGGCAGAGCCCTAGCTCACAAGATAATTCGTTTAGGGTTTTATTGGCCGGAGATGTTGGCTGATGCACAAAACTATGTCAAGAGGTGTGAGAGATGCCAGAAGCATGCCCCAATTGTGAGGCAACCGCCTGAGATGTTGACCTCTATTAACTCTCCCATTCCATTTGCAATGTGGGGGATGGATATACTTGGACCCTTTCCCATGGCTTCAGCACAGAGGAAATTCCTGATAGTGGCCATTGATTACTTCACTAAGTGGATTGAGGCTAAACCCCTGGCCAAGATAACCACCAAGCAAGTTTCCCAGTTCTTTTGGGAGAACATCATTTAAAGATACGGAATCCCACGAATCCTTGTGACAGATAATGGGACACAGTTCAATAATGAGGAGTTTAAGAAGTATTGTGAAGAGAATGCGATTGAGCTCCGTTTTACCTCAGTGGCACATCCACAAGCCAATGGGCAAGCTGAGGTAGCTAATCGAATTATCCTTGATGGACTGAAGAAGAGGGTCGAGCGCTCTAGGAACACTTGGGTAGATGAACTGCTGCCCATACTTTGGGCGTATCGTACCACTTGTAAGGTAACAACTGGAGCAACCCCGTTTTTGCTGGCTTATGGAACCGAGGCTGTTGTGCCTTTGGAGATCATGCAAGCATCACCTCGAATTGAGGCATATGAGCCAGAAACTAATGAAGAAGGGATGAGACTGGCCCTGGATTTAATTGACGAGGTTAGAGATGAAGCTAATGCTAGGAATGCTGAGTATCAGAAGAGAGCCTCTTTTCATTACAACCAGAGAGTTAAAGAAAGATTTTTTCGACAAGGCGACATGGTTCTGAGAAAGATTGAAGCCTCAGGAGTTGGCCAAAAAGGAAAGTTAGCACCGAACTGGGAAGGACCGTATCTAGTCAGAAAGGTGTTAGGACGAGGATCTTACAAGTTAGAAACCTTGGATGGGGTTGAGGTGCCCCGAACTTGGCATGCTGTGAACCTCAAAGTTTATTATGTTTAAGTTCTTTTGATAAAGGCTTGAACTTTTATCTATTTATTAGGAATAAGGTTCGAATGAAACCATTATAGAGCATGTTGCTCCCAGTAGTTGATAGAGTATCTATGTAAGGGTTGAACCCATTTTATTGATGTCCTTTGACCGCATGATGGAATTTATTCTGTTTTCTCTATTGGTTATCCTTCCTTGCTAAAACAAACGAAAGACGAATGTTGGACCAACTTGTGAGTTTAGTACCAGCCAGGAGGCCCAGTACTCAAAAATTCTAAAGTATTAACAAACTATGAGCAAAATCAAGAAAAATTAACGGAAACAAACTGCATAAATAGTTAAGTTAAAAAAATTACAAAGGCCCGAAGGCTATTAAGTTAAACGATGGAAACCCAGAGTTCAGAAAGGCAAAAGATAAATAAGTAAAGCCTAAGGGGCCTTAGGGGCCTCCTTAGCAGGAGAAGCATCCTCAGAGCTAGTCTCAGTAGTAGACCCCTCGTCGGCAGAGTTAGCAGCACCAGGCTGAGCTAGAGGAGGCTCGGGATCCAAAGCTGAAGCAGTGGCAGTAGCATGCTCCTTAACCAAAGTATCATCCTCCCCGAACAGCTCTTCACTGGAACCAGGCTCCTGTGTCAAGGCACTGGGAAGGTGAGGGCTAGGAAAAGCAGAAGGCAAGAATAACCCTGGATGCTGCCTCAGAACTGCTTCAAGGGCTTTGGTCCACCCATCAGAAAACTGACTAGGAAAGAGCATCTCATCATGCTGATCCATGAGAGTCTTGTACTCATCTGAATCCAGATATTCATCAATATGCTTCTCCTTGTCATCTCTCAGGGCAACCAGCTCCGCATGCATCCCTACCATCTCTTCATCTTTCTTCTTTATTTGCTCTTCCAGACGGTTAATATGGAGAGTCTTCTTCTGAGACTCAGACTCAAAAGCTTTGGACTTCTCCTTCCAAGCTTTGGCTTTATGAACCAAGCTTTGGAAATGGACGTTAGCCTGCATGAAAGGTTAGCATTGAAATCAAGTAGTGAATCTAAAGCCGTTAAGGTATTGAGAGATAAAAGTTCGAGACTTACCACAGCGAGAGCCTGAGCACCGAGTGCCTCTGACTCCCCAATACCTCCACTAAGGACCATGTCCTTATAGTCAGGGGTGGTAATTGAGTTTAGAGACCAATCCATGGAGTGCTTCGTAGAGCCCACCACAGAATCCTGCTTCCTGAAGCCCCAGGGAGGCCTGAAAACCGTCGACTGGACGTTAACCTGGGAGCTCCCCTCCAACCCAGCTATGTCACCATATCTCAACTCTCCTTTCTGAACCTTGTGGGGGCGTAGAAAAGGAGGCTCCGTGTTTTTCCCTCGAGGGTCAGCAACCCTCTTAGCTCGAACCATCCTGGAAGTCTCTTCATCAGGAGAGGGTGCAGCCTCCACAATCAATTTCGCAACTACAAGAACAACCAAAAATAGAGTTGGAATAAATTTAGTAAAAAAAGTAAATGGCAAAGACAAGTAAGAAAATTACCCCGTTCAGAAACTTTGGAAAGGCCTACTCCCCTTAGAGATTCCTCATTTAAAAGACTTAGGCAGGTAATAGAACTACCGTCTGCCTGGGTCAGAGTATTATAAGCGGCCTGTTCTTCGGTACTAAGGACGATTCCCTTAGCACTTCCATCTGAAACCCTCGAGAATGTCTACCTAAAGAGAGTGCCCCAATCACCTCCATCCCATTCTAAGTATGCGAACTCATTTTTCCAGCCCGTATTATTATCAGGGATTGACTTGCCATTAAAAATTGGGGGAACTCTAGGACGGAGTTTAACATATACCCAGCCAGGGTTCGTGGCAGGACTATTGTAAAATTGAAAAATTTTGCGAAAAAGCGCAACAGATAAAGGGAGTTGTTGTCGAAGACACAATACCATAAAACATAATATAATTCTCCACGCGTTTGGCGGGAGTTGACATGGACTAATTTGAACGTCAGCTAAAAGTCTAGGAATGAATTCATGAAATGGAAAACGAAGGCCAGCCACTAGACTCTCCCTATAAACACACAAAGAATTGGGTTTCCAGTGACAAGGTCTGTCACCTGGCTCAGCTGGGACAAGTTTATAAGGTGATTTAATTTTAAAAAGTTTGTTATATCTAGTGATTTCATCAACATCATGATATGAGCTACAGCAGTCATATGCATCTAGTTCTGACAAAGAAGGGTAATCATCTCCACGTTGATTTAACATATCTACTAGAGATGTGTAAGAAGAGCGAATGGTGATTGTACCTTTGGAGGAGGCAGAATTCATTTTGGCAAGGCGGGGACTTAGCTTTGTCCTCCATTGATGCTCCTGGAAAAAGGTTCGAAGCTCCTATAAAACCTAGAAAGTATGAAGATTTGAAGAAATCTTCAAAGAAAACCCAGAAAGTATGAAGATTTGAAGAAATCTTCAAAGAAAACCCAGAAACTATGAAGATATGAAGGTATCTTCAAGAAAAAAAACCCAGAAACCACCGTGAGGGGGAGGAGCTCGAAGAAAACTTTCGCCGTAAATCGCCTTGAAATAGAGAGAACTATAGAGAGAATTTCTTGTGAAGTGTTTGAGTAGAAGTGAGAATGAGAAAGTGAACTCTCCACTCTCACTCTTATATACAACTTTTTAGCCGGTTAAAATTCCTCCAAACGGTCAGAAAACCTACAGTGACAGGTCAGAAAAGCCCATAAAACCGGCCCAAACTAAGGCCCAATTCTAGGACATTCTTAGGAAAATATCTTGGAAAAATATCTTAGATATTTTGAAAAATTATAGATATTTTTGAAAAAATATCATAAGACAACAGATCCTGGATTTGGATTCAAATAGCCCGGACGGGCCCAATAACAACTATGAGGTTAAGCCCATTTTGAAAAGAAATGTATCAGGCCCAATAAGAATAGGCCCAAAGCCAAAGTGGCCCTTATTTCGACCAGAATCCTGGTCGAAACGACCAAGAATCCTGGTCGAAAAACCTTTCGACCAAAGCGTTGGAAACGCCCTTATTTCGACCAGAATCCTGGTCGAAACGACCAAGAATCCTGGTCGAAAAACCTTTCGACCAAAGCGTTGGAAACGCCCTTATTTCGACCAGAACCCTGGTCGAAACGATCAAGAATCCTGGTCGAAAAACCTTTCGACCAAAGCGTTGGAAACGCCCTTATTTTGACCAGAATCCTAGTCGAAACGACCTAGAATCCTGGTCGAAAAACCTTTCGACCAAAACCATTCTGAGGCCCTTATTTCGACCAGAATCCTGGTCGAAACGACCAGGAATCCTGGTCGAAAAACCCTTCGACCAGAGCAAAATTGGACCCTTATTTCGACCAGAATCCTGGTCGAAACGACCAGGAATCCTGGTCGAAAAACCCTTCGACCAGAACAAAATTGGACCCTTATTTCAACCAAGATTCTGGTCGAAACGACCAAGAATCCTGGTCGAAAATCTCTTCGATCAGGAAGCAAAAGAAGGCCTTAATTCGACCAGAATTCTGGTCGAATTCCTGGTCGAATTTCTGATCGAAAATACTCAGTCCTGGTCGAAATTTGCTATAAAAATCAATTTTTTGACAGCAAATCTTCACAGACATGGAATTTTGATACCTGTGGGTACCATAATAGGATAAATATGGAAATACGAGGAATTTCATAGATAATTCCTTGAAGAAAAAGACTCTGTAACTAAAGTTATGGAAATTGCTTAGCCTCGAATAAGGCATATCGTCGTAAACGTGTCGGTCGCTCCACACTTTGCATCAAGACGACATTTGTGAAACACTAGTGTACAAAGCCCTGACCCAAGTCTCACGAAAGGCAGTTAAAACTTCAAGGAAAACCTGATCAGTTTTCCTAGAAGTTGGGGGGCAAATGATATGGGCTAAAAGTAAGCCTTAAAGACACCTTTAATGTGGTATTAATTATACCCGGAATGGTCCAAACGTGGGGCCCACCAGTTGGGCCCAAACCCTATTTATAATATTAATTTCGTAATTAATATTAAGGGTAATAAACAGCTCAGCAAATAAGAGTTGGATAAGGATAATATCTCCTTCAGACTTATCCTATAAGGCATCCAATTCTATATGGAAACTGATTCCTATAAGGAATAGACCTAGAACCTTCCTCAAAGACTTGTCTACCAAGTCTCCAAATCCTACCATAATTCTAAGGCTTCTCAGCCTATATAAAGGGTCAGACCCCTCATCTCAGAACTACGTTTTTTGGCTTGATCTTTGATATTCATCAAAGTACGTAGGCATCTTGTGAAGGCAGAGTCAGCCACGAGCACAAGAGCAGCCATTAAAGCACGAAGCTCACGCACCTTTGCATTAAATACGTAAACCCTAGCCGCAATACTAGTAGCCTAGTTTTTATTCCACAACACACTTCATTCATCAATGTAACAATTTAATAATAAACATAATCTGGCCATTTGACTAATATATAGATATAATTGTTAAAAAAGAGAAATATTATAATAAAATTTTATAGATCTATTTTCACTTCCGCCTGTTTACCTACTTGACATAGACGTCTACTTATTTTTCGTCACCTACCTCCTCACTTTGATTTTTTTTGACCAATTTTCAGCCACTCAGTACCTTTCTTAATTCTGACTTCGACGACATCATATTTGTCAATTTATATTTTCCCTCCCCGACTACCATTTTTTACTATTATATGTGAAAATATTTTAATGATTTTATCCCTAATAAATCATATAAATAAACGTGAGCATAAATTTATGAGTATATGAATGCATAAATTATTAAAATTAGTAAAAATTACTATCTTATATATGGTTGCAAAACTCATTTTGTATGAAAGTAATAACATTAGCATATTACGAAAATGCTGCAAAAATAAAGTGCAGGGACAATGGATATCAAAACCATATTGACATTTTTTTACCAAATCCAAATCCCATATGTAAATTATTTCTTATTTTTAATATTTTAATCTATATTGTTAATCAATCTATAATTTACCCGATGATAATAGGATTAACCGATATAGTGCAAATATACTTAAAATTAAATATTATACTGATATCGAGTATAAATATGTTTTACACCTTATTTATCATTTTTTGTATTCTGGTCATTCGACTAATATAGACATAATTGTTAAAAGAGAGAAATATTATAATAAATTTTTATATATCTATTTTCACTTCCGTCCGTTTACCTACTTGAGATAACTTCTACTAATTTTCCGTCACCAACCTCCTCACTTCGATTTTTTTTTTACCAATTTTCGCCCACCTCAGTACCTTTCATACATAAAATAAAATATTATAATGATACCGAGTAAAAATATGTTATACACTTCATTCATCAATGTAACAATTTAATAATAAGCATAATCTGGCCATTTGACTAATATATAGATATAATTGTTAAAAAAGAGAAATATTATAATAAAATTTTATAGATCTATTTTCACTTCCGCCCATTTACCTACTTGACATAGACGTCTACTTATTTTCCGTCACCTACCTCCTCACTTTGTTTTTTTTTTGACCAATTTTCAGCCACTCAGTACCTTTCTTAATTCTGACTTCGACGACATCATATTTGTCAATTTATATTTCCCTCCCCGACTACCATTTTTTACTATTATATGTGCAAATATTTTAATGATTTTATCCCTAATAAATCATAAAAATAAACGTGAGCATAAATTTATGAGTATATGAATGGCATAGTTTTAATTATCAAAATTCAAATTATTAAAATTAATAAAAATTATGTGGGCAATTTTATCTTGAATAAATTATAAAATAAATATTGCTAATAGGTGAGTTATTTGAGCATGTAGTGAATGAGTTTAAAAAGTTGCATAGAGAAGTGATTTGGTTTAGTGGTTGGACATGTGAACACAAAGTTACAAGTAAAAATATGTTATACACTTCATTCATCAATGTAACAATTTAATAATAAGCATAATCTGGCCATTTGACTAATATATAGATATAATTGTTAAAAAAGAGAAATATTATAATTAAATTTTATAGATCTATTTTCACTTCCGCCCATTTACCTACTTGACATAGACGTTTACTTATTTTCCGTCACCTACCTCCTCACTTTGTTTTTTTTTTTGACCAATTTTCAGCCACTCAGTACCTTTCTTAATTCTGACTTCGACGACATCATATTTGTCAATTTATATTTTCCCTCCCCGACTACCATTTTTTACTATTATATGTGCAAATATTTTAATGATTTTATCCCTAATAAATCATAAAAATAAACTTGAGCATAAATTTATGAGTATATGAATGGCATAGTTTTAATTATCAAAATTCAAATTATTAAAATTAATAAAAATTATGTGGGCAATTTTATCTTGAATAAATTATAAAATAAATATTGCTAATTGGTGAGTTATTTGAGCATGTAGTGAATGAGTTTAAAAAGTTGCATGGAGAAGTGATTTGGTTTAGTGGTTGAACATGTGAACACAAAGTTACAAGTGTTGGCTGGTCATGGGTTCAATTCCTTCCAAACCCATGTTGGCCTATAATAGATATAAAGGATTACTAATAATTATACCAATGTTTGCTTATTATAATTTAATATTAATATACACAACCAACATATATGAAGATTATTATTCTATAATTATAAGCATCTTTTAAATTATTGTCAAATCATTTGTTAGCGGGATCTTATATGGAATCCATCTATTTAATGGGAATTAAATCCAATATTAAGATGACACCTGTCCTATGTATGTAAATTGTAAAAATTAGATTTGTGCATTTATGATATATTTTTTAATTGAAAATATATGCATGAATATATAAAATAAGGTAACTTAATAATGTTACCTCATATGATAAATTTCATGAATTAATCTCAGAAACTTTATTCTCTTAATATAAAAATCAATAATTATTGCATAAAGTAAAGAGGTACCACCAAATAGGTATAACTAATATGTATATTATCTGTTTTTTTTTTTTTTTTGACATTTTAGTGATTTCATTACTCGGAGCACAAGGTTGAATGGTGAAGGCGTTGGAACTTATTTTTAATTAATTACTTTTTTTTTTAATTAATTACTTGATTGTTGCATGGCTGTTACGTAGACCGCCTCTTCTTTACTATATATATACTCTACGGGTTGAAGATATTTATCGGAGACACAGAGGTGGTTTAGAATTCAGATCTTCTCTCTTTATATTAATCCAAAAATCTCGACGAGATAATTAGACACATCTCGATTAAAATAAAGCTTCTTCGGTTCGATTTGATTTTACACACCTGTGCTGTTTTTAGGGTTTCGCATCTACCGTAAACAATGGTTACCCCATCAAGTACGTTTCCAGTTTCATCTCTCTTTCCTATTAATTCATGTTAATTGTTATTTATGTATGTAATTAGGTTTTTGAAATTTACACTTTATACCTCGATTTGTAATTTATACAGCGCGTTGGAATAGTCAGCGTTTGTAATTGGAGTAGTGTTTAGATTGTTTATTGATTGTTGATTAAAACTCGTAAAATTGCGTTTAATTGCAAGGAATTAAGGGAAATAGAATGGAATATCGACAGAATTGAACGTAGGGGAAATAAAAGAAAGCGAGTGCGAGATTTGTGAAGAAAACGAGTCCGGAAGTAGAAATTGTGAATATATACTTACGTAATAGTACCAATTATTCGTTCTTGCCAAGTGGAGGATATGGTCGTTAATTTGGTCGTTAACCTTTGTGATGCTGGATCAGTTTTTGTTGGATTGAATACTGTGACAAGCTTTTTATGTTTAGGATATTTTTATATAATAGATAATAAATGACGTGTTTTTCGCTTTTTATGTTGCAGAGGCGTTTAAGTCGAGAGAGGATCATAGGAAGCAGATGGAATTGGAGGAAGCGCGTAAAGCTGGGCTTGCCCCTGCGGAGGTTGATGAGGATGGAAAAGAAATTAATCCGCACATTCCTCAGTATATGTCCTCTGCCCCTTGGTATCTCAATGCAGAAAGACCCGTACGTTATCTGTCTGTTGAGTTTTAGTTCACTTTGTTTCTTATTAATGTATAGAAATTTTACATGTTTTTTGAAATTTACTTCAGAGTTTGAAACATCAAAGGAAATGGAAGTCAAATCCAAATTATACAAAAGCGTGGTATGACAGAGGAGCAAAAATAAATCAGGCTGAAAAGTATAGGAAAGGTGCATGTGAGAAGTAAGTGAAAGCTCCTACCTACGGCTTGTGGAGTGAGATTTTCTATTATTTGTTTTCAGCTCTTTGTTCCTTGGGAAGTCGTATGAATTATACTATATATCATCTTTGTAATAGCTTATTTGATATGACACATCTATGAAAATTGTATAATCTTCAAACAGTATCTTTAATATCTTAATCTAGCATATAGTTAATAAGCCTATTGGTTGTAATTATATGTTTTTCTGCCTTTAAAAGAACGTGATTGAAGGATCAATGTTTGAGAGACGGTGGACCTGTTTGTTTTACCTTATAATTTGATTGAACTAGTTAAACTTTTAAGCCAAGATTAGCTTAATCGGTTTATTTGGTAATAAAGTTTAATAAGAATATGAACTAAGACAGCCTTATAATTTAAAAATTGAATAAAGTTTATCTTAGAGTTGTGCATGGAGTGTCCATACCCATGTATGTGTATCAGGTGCCTGACACGATTTAGGAGTTCGGGTAACATAGGTTTGTAGTCTTTTTATCAACATGGGTGTACTTGTATGTATCGCTGTTTAAGTAGATTTTACTTGCTAGTATCTTTGTGTGAACTTTTTTGATTTCCTTATGTTACTTCAGTATTCACGTCTTCTTATATTTGTGTTGTTTTTTTTGCTTGTCGCAGTTGTGGAGCAAAGCCACATAATGCAAAGGAATGCATGGATAGGCCTCGTAAATTAGGAGCAAAATGGACAGGCAAAAATATTGCCCCAGACGAGAAAATAGAGTCTTTTGAACTTGATTATGATGGAAAAAGGGATCACTGGAATGGTTATGACGCAGCATCTTATGCCCATGTTGTTGAACGACGATATGAAGCTCGGGATGAGGCCAGAAAGAAATTTTTGAAGGATCAGCAGCTTAAAAAATTAGAGGAGAAAAACAATAACCAAGATGTTGGAGGTGGAGTCAGTGACGATGAAGAAAATGAAGATGACTTGAGGGTAGACGAAGCAAAAGTTGATGAAAGTAAACAGATGGATTTTGCGAAGGTGGAGAAGCGTGTGCGTACCACCGGTGGTGGGAGCACAGGAACTGTTAGGTATGTTCACATGTTCAGTTTTCCATCTAATTATTTTTGGTTGACAGTCTGGTATTTTTCTTACTCAAAATGCTTGTAAGCAAGTGAAATTCAAGAAATTTAAATTTTAAATAGGAAATAATCAACATTCTATTATACTGAATCTAAAAATATCATTTTATTTGATTATATGAAATAAGTTTAGTGTCAGGCATAGTTGTAAATGTATCCCACGGGCCAAAGTTGACCTAAGATGAACAAGGAGTCCATACCACCTTGCATCCAGTAGGCTGGATAACACATAATGTGTTCTAGCTTTCCTAGGGGTCCGGGTGATGGGTAGGCAATCGGGCCTATACCTGACCTGTCCCATAATTGCCCAAATCGTACATCTAAGAAGAAGGGATACCGTTGCTTGCTACCATATATGTATACTAATCAACTATGTTTTTCTCATGTATAGACACTTCTCTATATTCTTATTTTTTGGTCACAGAATCTTTACTGCACACAGATATAATATGTTGTATTACATAATACAGGTAAGATGTGAATTATTTATTGTGAATGGTTAAACGCCTAATTAGATTAGTGAACGTCTAGCTGAGTGGCATAGACGTCTGTCCAGGCAGTCCACTGGTGCCTTTGCTCCATGACAGTATGCAATGTTGGGACATATTTATGAGTTGTATTTTCTTTGTTAGTTTAGTTTTCCAGTTTCCAAAGTGATATTGAGATTTTAGTCTCATGTATTAATTTCTGATTCTCAACAATAAATTTAATATTCATCTGACTTGAAGGATATCTGGTTTATAGTTTTTTTAGCGTACCCTAATTAATAATAATAATAATTATTATTATTATTAATTATTATTATTATTATTATTATTATTATTATTATTATTATTATTTTGATGTAAGAGTTTTTTTTATGAACTTTTACTGTTTTCAGGAATCTCCGTATTCGAGAAGATACTGCAAAATACCTTCTTAATCTCGATGTTAACTCTGCGCACTATGATCCCAAGACTCGATCCATGCGTGAGGATCCTCTTCCGGATATGGATCCGAACGAGAAGTTCTATGCTGTGAGTATACTTGGATTAGTGGACTTGACATAAATTGATTTCTTTCTTTCCTTGTTTAATCCTTGTTAATGTTATTAGTACAGTACTTATCAGTTGCCTCTGCAATATAGGGAGATAATCAAAATAGAGGAAGTGGTCAAGCTTTGGAGTTCAAACAGCTCAATATCCATGCTTGGGAGGCATTTGAGAAAGGAAATGATGTTCACATGCAAGCAGCTCCATCCCAAGCCGAACTGTTGTATAAAAATTTTAAAGTAAACAAGGAAAAGCTGAAATCTGAAGTCAAGGATACCATTATGGAAAAGTATGGCAATGCAGCTACTGCGGATCCACTTCCAAAGGAGCTCTTACTAGGGCAAAGTGAGAAAGAAGTCGAATATGATCGTGCTGGTAGGATTGTGAAAGGACAGGTAAGTTTTCTTTTAATAGTTTGTGTGTACAATAATGTTGAGTCTGTAAATTGACTTCCACATTGCAAGATATATTTATTTGTTTGTGTCTTGATTGTGAAACCTTCATGACGTATACAGGAGATGGCCCTTCCAAAGAGCAAGTATGAAGAAGACGTTTACATTAACAACCATTCAACTGTTTGGGGTTCGTGGTGGAATAACCACCAGTGGGGATATAAGTGCTGCAAACAGTCGATTCGAAACAGCTATTGTACAGGTACAGCTGGAATTGAAGCTGCTGAAGCTGCGGCAGATCTCATGAAGGCCAATATTGCTCGTAAAGAGGCTGCAGAAGGTTAGTATCTTATACCAGCGTATATATCTCACATATATAAACCCAGTGTCCGATTGTATATGCAGCTTGTACCTATCAATTTCTTTTGGTAACAAAAAGTAAAAATAGATTTGGGACTACTAAGATATATAATAGGAGTAACACTTCAAATGGGGTTGGCTGGGTTGTGTCCTGCACTTCAGTCAGTGGGTGGAGATCTAATAGCACTTCATGTTGGCAAATGATAGGGACTAGTATCTCTCTTTCCTGGGAAATGAACAAAATGGTCTTTTTATTATGTACTTCACTTCTCAGTTTACAAGCTGAATGTAGAGGTGAAGTCTTGTATAACTGTAGATTATAATCAGTTGCTATATGAAATTTATCTAGTTTGTTATTTTGTGTATACCCCAGAATAGATAAATGAAGTCTTATACAACTCTATTTTGTGATTTTTGTGGATACCCCAGAATAGATAGATGAAGTCTTGTACAACTCTATTTTGTAATTGAACCATCTGAAATGATTTAGTTCTGAGTTACCTCAGTTATTTTCATGTGGGGGGTTGCTTAGTTATTTTGTTTTTATTATATCACTCGAGTTCCATATGGTAGTTGTGTTTTGACTTTTGATTATCCAGAACTGAAGATTTAATTATTATGTTTAGGGAATTTTTAATATAAAAAATACTATCCGTATAAAATTTCAGAGTATGTTATCTTTCTAATAAATCGATGTTTAAGCTGACTAGGATATGTTATACTTGCTTTTTTGAACTGAGCTTACACTAGTTACATACTTAAACATGGTTTTGTTGAAGCAGAGGTAGCTGTTCCAGCTGAGAAGAAGCGACTTGCCTCTTGGGGAACTGATATACCAGATGATTTGGTCCTAGACCAAGGAAAATTAGCTGAAGCTCTCAAAAAGGTATATGCTTGCTTCTTTGTGACAAGATAATAATCTAACTACTTTTTGTCTATTTGTAGTATAATCACATATTTGTTTCTCACATATGTGATGATAAACCTGAACAGTTGCCTATATTTTTAAGAGTTTTTAGTTGTGAACCCTTATTGCAGAGACATTTTAACTAAATTTCGATGTCTTGTATGTAGTGGTGTAATTGTCAGAATGACCATACTGACATCGTTGTATTTAATGAAATCTCTACAGGAGGACAATAGGAGGCGAGAAGAAAGAGATGAAAGGAAGCGCAAGTACAATGTGCAGTGGAATGATGAAGTATGAACTCTCTCCCCCTTCTGTTTTTTTGTGGTCAAGTTGTATATTTTTCCTTCTATTTCCAAAAATCTAGAACATTTTCCAATTGGTTGATTATTATTTCTGTGTGTGAATTCACATTTTTGCTGTTTTTAGGTTACTGAGGAGGATATGGAGGCCTACAGGATGAAGAAGATCCATTCTGATGATCCAATGAGCAAAATTCATGTGATTGCATTGTGACGGTTTCTGTAACTGGTTTTGACGAAAGCTTGTGTAATTGAGTTGTACTAAAAGAAAAACAGAAATAAAAACTAATGTTATTAAAACTCCCATACTTTCCAGATATTATATTGTATTTTTGTTCCTGGAACAGTTCTATACCTTGCAGTTCTTTTTTTCGTCTAATTTTCCATTTCTCTTGAATGTGGCAATATTTTCAAACTTCTGATCTAAATCAAATTTATGTAATTTAAATAGGTTGATAAATAGTTACGTGTAGGTAATATTTAGTTATAGAAAGAACGTTAGCTTATTTTAAAGTGCTAGCTCTCCAGTCTTTTTTGTTATAGAAAAATTTTCATGATTGTTTCATCGGTGTTTTTAAGAGGTTTTATTAAAGAAAAGCATTGTGATTCCATTGTTTTCTTTTAAAAGAAGCCCCTTATGAAATTTTGCTTAGAGAAAAATTTTAACGTTTTTTATCGAAAACTCTCCGCAACACACCATAACTTCATGTATCGTTTTTCATATTGTATATCTTAATCCGAAATTTCGTAGAGGAGCCCGACCATGTAAGTTTTATTTTTTGAAATAAACAAGGTGTTGTGAATAATATTAGTAAATAATAGTCAAGTCAATGTTTGTATTGACTTTGTCCCAGCTGTCAGTTTGGACTATATATAGGTCTTGTATTCTCTCTGTTATGTAACAACTTTTATTTTGTTATTCAATAAAATGATTGATTCTTATCTTCTTCTTCTCTACTTACTTCCTTGACATGGTATCAGAGCTTCCATGAAAACTCTGATTTCAAACTCATCTTCACTCATATATATTTCAATCTATTCCGCTGCACCTTTCTCTTAGATCTAAATCGTACGATATATATATACACATACTTATACATTTACTCTGAGAATCGTTATCGATACTCCACTGCTATGGCTTCTTATGCTGCTACTGTAGCTGCTGGAACTGGATCAAACACATCTACTGTTGTATCAAGCGTGATTGACTCCAATCATCCATATTACATACAAACCTATGATAATCTAGGTATTTCTCTTGTTAATCAACTGCTTACAGATCAAAATTATTATCAATGGAGTTGATCTGTTTCGATTGCTCTCTCTGCTAAAATGAAGCTAGGTATGATTGATGGAACTTTGCCCAAACCCTTACCTACTTCTAATCAGTTTGCTGTGTGGTCTCGTTGTAATGATATGGTCCTTTCATGACTACTTAACTCGATGACTGTTGAAATTATGAACATCGTTGCATACTTTGCTACTGCTAAAGAAATTTGGGATGACTTAGCAGTCAGATTTTCTCAGTCTAATATGTCTAGAGTTTTTCATTTACGTAAGGATTTGTGCTCATTAACTCAAGGATCTATGACTATTACTGCGTATTTCACTAAGTTTCGAACACTGATTGCTGAGATTGATAATCTCAATCCTATGCCCAAATGCACTTGTGTGTCTACTAATTGTGCTTGTGATAATGCTAAGAAACTTGAGAAATTTGAAGATATGCTTAAGCTGAGTCAATTTCTTATGGGGCTCAATGACCAATTCATTGCTGTTAGAGGACAATTGTTAATAATGCAACCTACTCCTACTATCAGTCAAGCTTTCTCTCTACTGTTACAAGAGGAATCACAAAGGGATTTCAGTAAAATGACTCAATGTCCAACTACAGAAGGAATGGCAATGAATGTCAAGTACAACAACCTGTCTAAGTTCAAAAATTCTGGAGCTACTACTGCAACGGTTTTTAACATGGTATCAGAGTTCTGGTGTTTGTGGAGGTCTCGAGTTCGAACCCCACTGCCCCCAATATTCTCAATTTAATTTGGCACTAAGGAATTGCTCCAAAAATGGGCTCCTAGTGACCACTCTTACCCCGTAGTGGGCTTGCGAGTGAGGGGGAGTGTTAAATATATATGAGTATAATATCCTTGGAAGGGCCTTCCCCAATACCTTAAGGTTTTGGGTGAAACGGTTTCTAACAAAAGCAATCACAGTGGTGGAAGACTATTTAACAATCAAATTCTTTGGGGTTATTCAAACGCAACTATGTAGCGGAGGCATTCACGGTAAGAGAGGAAAGTGAGGTTTGAGGAGAGTCTGCACTGCTTCCAATAGCCCAATATTCTGTAATTTCAATTGGTTGTGATAATAATAGTGGTACTTGATTGTGGGGACGACATGGTTTGATGTTTAATCAGGAATTTCTATGTACCAAACGATCCTTAAGTTGTGAGATTGATCAGTTTACCTGTTTATTTGTAGCCTCCAGATTACGATTGATTGATTTCAGTTGCCTTATTGGATTCGGACCCATAGTAGAATTATAATTCCAAGCTTGTTCTCTTCTTGTCCCTCTGGAAGTTGCTTATATATATCCAACATTGCTTTTATATTTGCTTTAGTTATGCTACTTAACATTTGGTACAGGTTTAGGAAATGTATAGATTCTCTTTTTAATTTTAATACTCCATATGATTTGCAAGTGTGTCATAGTTTGGCTGATGGTACACTAAATGTTAAATTGTATTCTGAATTCTAGAAGCCTAATACAATGCTATCTTTCATGCAACAAGAGTTTGTTATTCACCTTACTAGAGAGAAACATATACTTTTGTTTGTCCATGTTGTGATTTATCGTAGACCTCTGGACTTGTTACTGTCGGATCTATGACTGTCTTGGTACTTTTTTATCTTCATTTTTATACATTACAAATGAGATGTCCGCTTAATAAAACAAAGTTTTTTTTATCATTGTAAGTTTTTACAGGTGAATGTATTGGCTAATTAAGTCATGATAATTAATCTGTGTGTTGATTTTATGCAGAACTTTGTCGATTTAGCTGGATATGAGGGAGCTTCACAAATAAAGTTGGATGATTCTAACGTCAGTGTAATATCCCGTTATTTTAGAATAATAATAATAATAATAAAAGAATAATAGAAAAAAATGAATAAAAAATTACTAAAAAGGTAGGTATTAAAATTGAATTTGAAGATATTAGTCTAAAATATATATGAGATTCTAAAACTAGGATAATTAGTAAAATTGGAATTAGAGTTTTAAAAATATACTAGATTAATTCTTATTTAGAGCAATAATTTCCTTTTGTACAAGTTAGTTAATCAAAGATAAGATTTGTTATTATGGGAAAGAAGCGTGAGAAAATTTTAGAAGATTGAAATCATAAATAGGATATTTTATTTTAAGAATTACTTGGGGAGGTTGTAAAATTATTAGGATCAATTTTTAGAATTACCTTATTTAATTAGGGTTTGTAAGACATTATAAATACATCATATTCTTCTTCTCCATCTTTTATAACAAAATTCGTAGGTCTCCGTCACACATAATTCAGCAGTTTTGTAAAATTCGTAGAAAATTCATCGTAAGTCGGAATTCGTTGATTCTGGACTTTTCGGAAAGATATTTTCGTGCTCTACAACTTTCGTTCTTTGAGTTTTTCAAGAAAACATCGTTTAGAGGGCCAAAAGACTGAATACAGATCTGATCAGGAGTGGTTACATGTTTTTGATTCTTGTTTTTCCGTTTAGAGGTAAGTCTCTGATCGTTCTTTCTAGTGTTTTCAAAATTATGTGTTATGTGTACGTATTTTTTATTAAATCTTAGGATAAGTGATTATTTATTTTGAATTGATATGTATTATTACATATTTGTTATGTGTAAGTAATAGTCTTGGAACTCTGATTATGCCATGGTTTGCGAAAATAAAGACTTAGGACCGAGTCACCGGGTTGTAGTGACAGTTTTCTGAAAGTTTAGGACCGTTATCACCGGGTTGTAGTGGTCGTGGTATGAATTATGGGTTTCAAGTTATTGTTGTTATGTGGTGTCGTATCATATCATATCGAATAAGAATAAGAATATGTGTATCGAAAGTGATTGTTTCGTGTATTGTATTGTATCGATTATTTTATTATTCTATATGTGTTTATACGTTACTTTGTATGGCTGGTTAGATCGATTGGTTACTTGCTGGGCTGTATAGCTCATTACTTACAATTTTCAGGTTCGGTGTATGATCGAGTGGGATAGCATTGGATTTCAATGATCTTAGATTCGGAGTAAATTGTTATCATTAGCTGCGCTTTTGTAATAAGTACCTTTGTAATAGACTTTTTGATTAATAAATTGTAATTTGTTTTAGTTTTCGATTTAGAATTAATAGTCCGAAAAGTCGGGCTGTTACAGTCAGATATGGATGTCATATTAACCTCAGTTTGCTGACTCAAACAACTGTAATCAAGAAGCTAAAGTATCATTAACTATAGGATTAAATTTGAAATATGATATTAAATTGATTATATATGGTCAAATAATGAATTGAGACTCAAAGCTCTCTTACTTTAGATTCTTTTTTAAACATTGTGTGTCAAGAAGTGAAACAAACTGAGCAATTTCTTTTTTTTTTTGTCTCAATTCACCCATGTCGCTCTTGGCTCTATAAAGGTACCAAAGTTGTATGTTCCTTACTTTGGTCATGCTTAGATTCCTTATCATCCCTATTCACCTTCCTTTTTGTTCCTCTTCCTTGATGAGCCAACAAGTGGACTTGATAGGTAAAGTTCTCTTCTGCAGGAGTCTACTTTGACTTCATAATTCTTTGTCCATTGTCTCTGATACTTGTTGATTAGGAATTATTTATTAATATATAGGGTAGATGTTTATCCATTATTCGTTGTTAGCAGTGCTTCAGCATTTTTTGTCACCCAGACATTAAGATCTCAATCTAGAGATAGAAGGACTGTTATAGCCTCTATTCATCAGCCAAACAGTGAAGTGTTTGAGCTGTTTGAGTGACTGTACTTGCTTTCTAGCGGAAAGACTTTATATTTTGGCCAGGCTTCCGAAGCATATGAGGCAAATTTTGTTTTTTAACTCTACTGCTCTTTTAACTTTTACATGTATCGAGAATCTAAAGTTTCTTGAGCAAATTACTATTTTACAAAGATAAATTGTTTGGTAAGTGTGTGTGCTTGTGTGCAGTTCTTTGCACAAGCTGGTTTTACCTGTCCTGCTCTGAGAAACCCGTCTGATCATTTTCTGAGGTGCATCGATTCTGATTTTGACAAAGTTAAGTCTACCTTAAAAGGATCCATGAAACTCAGGGTAATAAATTTTACTTCTACCCCCTCTAATCTATAATATCTGACCAGTTCTATTGCTAAGTTGCATAATGATGATTTTATCAGTAAGGTTTTGGAAATATTAGCTAATTACTATTTTACAAAGATAAATTGTTTGGTAAGTGTGTGTGCTTGTGTGTAGTTCTTTGCACAAGCTGGTTTTCCCTGTCCTGCTCTGAGAAACCCGTCTGATCATTTTTTGAGGTGCATCAATTCTGATTTTGACAAAGTTAAGGCTACCCTAAAAGGATCCATGAAACTCAGGGTACTAAATTTTACTTCTACCCCCTATAATCTCTAGTATCTGACCAGTTTTATTCCTAAGTTGCTTAATGATGATTTTATCAGTAAGGTTTTGGAAATATTGCTATGTGAATATTTCCCTGTGTTAATATGAAGGAGTTTATGTCCCTGTTTATTAATATGAAGGAGTTTATGTCCCTGTTTATTTGGAAAACTTAATTTTGCTTGTATATGGTTACTTACAATCAGTTTGAGGGTACCGATGACCCTTTGGACAAGACGTCGACAGCTGAGGCTATTCAAACTCTTACACAATTCTATCGTTCATCTCAGTTCTCTTATTCAGCAAGAGAACGAAACTTGTAAGTGTCCTTTTTCCGAAGATTCCATTGAATTGACTTTGTTCACAAGTGTATATGCAGGATAAGTGATAACAAAGTTGAATATCTAAATAACTAAATATATTTATTTATTGCACAGGAAGGGACAATGCTAGATTCAGGAGGTAGCCAAATTCACTTGGTGATAGAGAATGCACTTTCATTCATGCTTTTAGGCATGTCGAGCAGTCCTGGAATACACTCTTTATTGCTACACGAGCCAAGTGTCGAAAAATGCTCGTGTAAACATGGTATGTAAAGACGATCCAGTTAAATGTTTAACATGTGGTATAGTTGTTCTGTTTAAAATAGGCTTGCCTCATTGGTTGCTACAATCAGGTTGTTTCGAACAACGAATATTTTTAGAAATTTATTAAAGATGTAACTAGAATGGTTCTTGATAGACTCAATGAAATCCAACAAGCACATTATCATTCATATCTTCTATATTATCTATAAATATTGACTAAAAATAAATAAATTTACCTTTTGCCTTATTACCCATATACTTTTATATAGAGATATAAATCAAGAAATCATAAACTTCCTTACCTGTAGGTTTATTACTTATCCTCATTGTTTTTCCCACGAACCAAATCAATATGTTTATGAATTATGAAACAAGGCATTTCACATTCAAGCAAATTGGAATATGTTTCTTTCTCCAGCACAACAACAAAACACACATAATTGTATGAAGACCTGTGGATTTAGAGGGATTGGAGCAACCCGGTGCAAGGTACAAGTGTGAGGAGTATAATTTTTGTTAGGTCCAAATGTGTTGTAGAGGGGGGGGGGGTGAATACAACTCTTCGAATTTGATAAGCAATAAATACGATGCAATAAATGAACACACAGATTCAAGGAATATATGTCTTATATATAACTTGAAGTGGTTGCTACAACATTCATTACAAAGTATAACAGAAGTTCAGAGAGTAGTGAATGATACTAAGCTCTGTGAATACACTCTCTCTCTTTTACATGTGTTTCTCTCAAGAATTGCTCTCATAAAACATTACACAAGTACTTCTATTTATACTACATGTAATCTATGTCCTGTAGTCTTCAAAGACTAAGATATACGTGGCCCAATGATGTCCACATAAATCTTGTCTTATCTTGAAAGCTTGGAAATTTGCCAATCAGAAGATGTCATGTGTCATGTTGAAACTGCACTCTAAGTAGAACTTCTACTTGAGAATTTCTACTTAGCCATCTCGAATTTCTAAGTAGAACTTCTACTTAGAAATATTCTACTTGGTCATCTAGAATATTTAGTACTTAGAAAATATTCTGGTCTTCAACTTGAAACTTCAATGCACATCTTGAACTTGTGATATCTTCATGTCTTCTTTATTCTTCACCAAGCTCTTGAACATGGATCTTTATTACTGACATAAACTTGCTATCAATGTCCTGACACTTGATGCACTGGTCTGGTTCATAAGTGACTAGTCTTGATAGTGTTTTTGCTTCTTGAATAAATTACCATATTCAATTAGTAATGTGGCTTTCCAATGTTAGCTTTCCTTCTTGTTCACTTGAAATCAATTTGTCTTATTGATACTGATAGTTATGATCTTGATTCTTGGCTTTTCAAATCACTGAGGCATGAACAACTTTGACTTGAACTTCTCTCAATGATTTCTTCTTGGCTTGATCATAGTTAACATGTTGAATTGTATCAATTACCTTGTCTTCATTTAGTGTTGATTTCTTTGTGGCTTCTTGTTCTTGATTGTCTTCTGGTTAAGTATCTTTTCCTTTAGTTGATTTACATTAGTTATAGTGTTACAAGTTTACACACTCTGCCTTTCAATCTCCCCCTATTTGACTCTCTAACAATGACATTCAAATTAATGAAGGATAACTCAACTAAACAATGAGACGAGAAAAGATAACTAACAATAAAGTCTTGAATAATTTACAATTGAAATGTACTTGGAAAACAATACAAAGAACTTAAACTAGAAACAGAATTCGAACTTCGAATTAAAGATCATTTGAGTAATTCCTATCACCTGGATTATTTCATACCTTTTAGTCAAACTTATATCACCTTATTGGATCCACTCTGAGGTGAATTTTCCTCAAGTGAGTTAAAGCAATCGAAAGACATGAAGTTTTTCCAACTTCAAGTTCACACCACTCTGACCTTTAATTATAATTCTGTTTCCTCTTCCTAGCTTCAGCAGCTTGGCGCTTCTCCTCTTTCTGCTCTCTGCGCTTCTCTTTCTACCGCTGTTCTTTCTTATATACTGGATCATGAAGCTGCTTCCACCTAGCATTCAATAAACTTACTGCTTCCATTTCTAGAGGATTCTTTGGCTCTGGATAAGGATGTTTGAAAAGCCTTCTGAGTTTGTCCACTTCCTGAGTAGTCCTGATCTTTGGAATGTCCTCAAAGTTCTTCATTATGAGCTGAGGTTTCCAATGTGCTTTATCAGCTTTAAACTGACAATAGATCATTTTGGGGTAGCCCTTGACACGGTTAGTATTGTGGACACTAGCCGCATCTCGCTCCATCCGCTTCTTTTCCACCACTACCTCAGACAAGTAACTCATGAGTCTCTACTTTTCTTCCACATACTCATTCTCCACTTCGCTCCATTTGAACACATATAAAACTCTCTCCAGAAATGCAGCATCTTGAGTCTGTAATAGCCATGTTCTACTCATATGCAAGAGTGTTTGATTCTGGTCTGCGTCTATGAATGCCAAGGCATCAGCTGTGTCATCGACATATGCGTGTATCCAGTATACACTATCTCTTCCTGGAACACCAACTGCCTCCCTTATCTCTCCTTGTTCCAGTGATCCAAACGGAAGAGTCAGAGCTTCATCTACATTTTTCATTGCTTGAAGAATATTCCATTTCTTCTCCATTAGCTCCGGCTCAACCTTCACATTATCTAGAGGGTTTGGAGCAATAATATCACACTTCCATATTTCATTGCTCTTCTTGAATATGATTCTTTCAATGACCTTCACCGATTTTTCTTTAATTTCAGAGTAAAACCCCTTACTCATCATTTGTCTACAGACAGCTTTGAGAGATTCCACTGAAAGATCCATTAAATCATTTTCTTTCATACTTACCCTCTTCATCTTCCCATCTACTACCATTCGGACAACATCAGGATATGCTGAGAATTCTGGACCCTTGTCCTCTGCTAGATGCATTAACTGATCCCTATACAGAATGCTGAGCTCCTCAGATTGAGAGTATTGAATTTTTGTTGCTAGCAAGAACAACTCTGACGCAGATCTTCTCGCGATGAATTGATCATCCACATACAGGAAAGACGTCGGGATTCCTTATACTAAAGACAAGATAACCTGCCACTCCTTAAGCATCGCATTGTATCCAACCCTGACTTTCAAAATTATGCTCTTCAACGCACTTATGTAGTTCACAGTCAGTGGATTCTGCATGTTCAAGTTATAGAACAAGTCATCTGCCTCCTTGTTGTTAACTCCTTTCGCACAAGGTCCCATCAAAATCTTCCTTGCATCATCCCACTTTTGTCCAATCCTTCTCTTGTCCAAATCAACTTGAGGATCAGCTAGCCTTGCAAGCTCATGATCATACTGCTTCCCTTTGAGCTCTACTTTCTTTTCAAGGAACGCAGCATGTTCTTGCATCAACGTCATTTTATGGACCTGAGCTTGTTCCAAGGCTAACTGTTGAGATTTCAGAGTCTCCTCATCAACAGGAATTTCTTCAGGCTTTCCGGAAGACATCCCAGCACCTCCACCTTGTTCCTTCAAAGATCTATTTATTGCATGTGCTAAAGATACGTCCTCCATGTCAGAGTCTGAATCAAGTACCTCCTGTACTTTTTCTTGATGATGACTCAGGTCAATGAATGGTTCATCTTGCTCAACCATCCTCGCCTTACCCTTTCTCTTCCTCAAAGCCTCTTCATGACCAACCGGCTCACTTTCTTTTTCTTTGACAAGATCAGCCTGTTCTTCAATTTCTTCGATTTGAACTCCCTGCTGTCTCGTCTCCTTTCCACTCTCCCCCTTAGGTGAGTTATCCTGAACACCACCTTGCTCTCCAAAGCCACCAGCAACATAGGAACCACCAAAACCAGAACCGGAGGCTCCAGCTCCACTAGCACCACCAGCACCATCATCGGGGGGAGGTTGATTGTATTGCGACTCGAAACACTCTGGGGGCACAAAACTCCTGAATGCAAACATCATTACCTTGTTCATCATCACTTTGCTCATCAGAAATCCCTTCAAATGCTTCAGCATGAGCAAACGGATTCTGAGCATATGACGATACTTGCGATGGTTCCACCAAAGTAGTAACTCCTGCATCATACGTAAGCCACAGTTGAATGTTGTCAGGAATTGACATCGCTTTACCTTGATGTGTATCCTGATTGGCAAGTGTAGTAAGTGACTTAGTGCCCATCCCTAGCGGTGCAGATGTTGGACTTCTGGCAAATCCCTGTCGAACAGCAAGAGCATCCCTCGGTACTAAATGATTAATAAGCATTTGTAAGAAACGAGGATACCAGCATACAACATCAGTTGTAGTAAGGTCTCTGCTTGCAGGATATCCCATTGTAGCCACTATCTCGGAGAGAACTATGCGTCCATAATTGATATCCAGTTCTCGTGCTAGGGCAACTCCAAAGATTTGCATGGGAATTGGAATCTGATGATAATCTCTTTCGCGTGCCCGAAAACATCTTGTGATGGCCTCGAAAAAGTAATTCCATTCCACATGAAAGAATTGTTTCTGGACATTTCCAGTGATCCGGCCAGTCGGAGGATAACATCTTATTTCTTCAAAGAATGTGAGGCGTTCTGCCGCTGTAGGTTCGGGATCATAAACAGCTTTGACCGGGAATTTCAGAACCCTGTTGAAAATTTCCTCTGTCACCTCATATTCTTGACCCGCCAAGGTAAACCTGAAACCATAGGGGGTAGATTTGCTCCCAAAGGTAACCGCACTAGTCCATAATTGCTGTAAAGCATCATGTACCAGTGTGGGTTTAGCAGTAAAAGCGAAGCTAGCCTTGGAGTAAAAATTAAGAAATCGTACCCAAAACTTAAAGCGCGGGAGTTGATCACCAATTTCCGTAGAGATGTTATAAAAATTATTTTTGGCAAGTGAAAATTGGTGAGCCATTTTAATTAAATGTTTTTCCTTAATAAATGTGATATTTTTTGTTTTTGAAAAACAAGCAATTAAAGAATCCAAAGTTATAGCCCTTTTAATTTATCGAGAAGACCAAAAGTCACTCTGAGAAATTAAACTACGGGATATAAACAATAGCTAATTACTAAATCTGTAATAGTCAATGGAGATGTATATGCGTGTGTGTATACCAGTGAAATCGTGTGTGTATATATATAGAGAATAGGGAAATCGTGTGTATGAACAGTTACACAAACACACAAACACTTGATGTTCGTGTGTATATATATGCGTGTGTATATGAACAGTTACAAAACACACAAACACAGAGATTAATGATCACACACAGATAATAGTAGTCTAAAATTGGCAGTAATTCGTGGTCTGTATGAGTTTAATCACAAAAACAACGAATAGTGGTTTGTAATTTTGAAATCGCCTTGTTTTTTTGATAGACATGATTGTGAAATGACAAAAGTGACCTTGTTAAAAAGAGTGAAACACTAAGTACATACAGGGAAGACCTAAGTCGAACATTATCTCGAACATTAAGTCGAACTTCGAGATGAAGTTCGAGATAGATGCTAACTCGAACAAACACACTTGAACCATGTAAGCAGCAAAAACTACCAGGGAAACCTATCTCGAACTTCAAGTCGAAATTTGAAATAAGTTTCGAGTTAGGATTTAACTCGAAAAATCCCTGTAACCAACTGAGAATTCTATCTCGAACATCAAGTCAAAATTCGAGATGAGTTTCGAGATAGAGATTAACTCGAAGTTATTCTCAGAATTGGATCTTTTCAAAATATCCCCTCAAGTGGAACCTCATCTCAAACTTCGAGATAAAGTTCGAGATAGATCTTATCTCGAATATTTTGAAGATGGAACTAGGCACACTGGTAACTCGAACTCGAACCCGAAGTCGAGTTTCGAGATGAAGTTCGAGATAGACACTAACTCAAAAATCTTCCCAGACTTAGAATTTTCAAAACTTCACTCCGGAAGCTCAAATCGAAATCCAAGTCGAATTTCTAGATGAGTTTCGAGATAGAAACTAACTCGAAATTTTGAAGATACTTAGATTTCTCAACAATTAAATTTCCAAATTAATATAAATATCAATTCAAGGATTTTTAATAAGTGACATAATTAAAACATTCCTTGATAATTCTAAGGCCTCTAATTACATGAAAAACATAGGTAAATTCATCAAAAAATCATGCAAAATTTAGAATATTATGAATTTAACTCCCCCTATGATCATGCAATCTAACAAGCATAAATTCAAAGATTTGTACTATTAAATACACTTAAAACACAATGAATTCATGTAAAATAACACTATATGCAACCTATAACAATCATTAATTAGGCATTTTAAAGTCTAAGCACATAATGATTAAATAGCTTGCACATAAAAAAAAATCTGGATTTTACAGATAGGAAGCTTTACTAACTTGTGTTAAGCATTCCCAATTCACCAACCAATCTATTGAATGTTACTTCATCAAGAGGTTTGGTGAATATATCTGCAATTTGTTGCATTGTGGGCACAAAATGTAGCTCCACATTCCCCTCCTCGACATGTTCTCTTATGAAGTGATACCTGATGTCGATGTGCTTGGTTCTTGAGTGATCTACAGGATTGTTGGTTATGGCAATGGCACTTGTGTTGTCACACATAAATGGAATTTTCTTGTGCTCCATGCCATAATCCTTCAATTGGTTCCTCATCCACAGTATTTGAGCTACACAGCTTCCAGCAGCAATGTACTCAGCTTCAGCAGTAGAAGTAGATACTGTATGTTGCTTTTTACTTTGCCAGGACACCAATCTTCTGCCAAGAAATTGACAAGCAACAGATGTGCTTTTCCTATCAATCCAGCAACCTGCATAGTCTGAATCTGAATAGCCAATTAGATTAAAACCTGTATCTCTTGGGTACCAAATCCCTAGATTTGGTGTGCCCTTGAGATACCTAAAAATTCTTTTGACGGCTACGAGATGTGATTCTCTAGGATCCGCTTGGAACCTTGCACATAAACAAGTTGCGAACATTATATCGGGTCTACTTGCAGTTAAATAGAGAAGTGAGCCAATTATACCTCGATAGCTTGTGATGTCAACTGATTTACCTGATTTGTCTTCATCAAGCTTCGTGGCTGTTGCCATGGGAGTCTTAGCTGCTGATGCATCTTCTAGATTGTACTTCTTGAGTAAATCTCTAACGTACTTGGATTGACAGATAAAGATACCATCTTTTCTCTGACTGATCTGTAATCCAAGGAAGAAGGACAACTCTCCCATCATGCTCATCTCATATTTTTCCTGCATTAGCTTAGCAAATTTCTCGCACAAGCGCTCATTAGATGACCCAAAAATAATATCGTCCACATAGACTTGAACAAGTATTAAATCATTCTTTACATTTTTATAGAACAATGTTTTATCAATTACTCCCCTAGTAAAACCATTTTCAATTAAGAATAAGGATAGGGTTTCATACCATCGACTTGGGGATTGCTTGAGGCCATAGACAGATTTGAAGAGAAGATACACAAAATCTACAAGTTCTGGATCGATGAAGCCAGGCAGCTGTTCCAGATACACTTCTTCTTCTAACTCTCCGTTCAGGAAGGCACTTTTCATATCCATCTGAAAAACCTTGAAGTTCTTATGTGCTACAAATGCCAAGAACATCCTGACTGCCTCAAGTCTTGCAACTGGTGCATAGGTCTCATCATAATCAATTCCTTCTCGCTGAGAATAACCTTTTGCAACCAAACGAGCCTTGTTTCGTGTTACAAGTCCGTTTTCATCCAGTTTATTTCTGAATACCCACCTAGCTCCAATTACTGATATGTTCTTTGGTCGGGGTACCAGTTTCCAAACTTTCTGCCTTTCAAACTGATTGAGTTCCTCTTGCATTGCAATCACCCAATCAGCATCACCAAGAGCTTCTTCTATTTCTTTAGGTTCAAGCTTGGATAAGAACCCAGAATATAAGCAAATATTAGCCAGGTCAGCTCTTGTAGTTCTTCTAGTAGTCACACCAACATCTGGATCACCAATAATTAATTCAAACGGATGGTCTCTATTCCATACTCGTTCTCTTGGAAACTGTCTTGATGATTCAGCTTGACTTTCTGAGTTGTGGTGTTGATTACTTTGATTATTTTCACTAACTCCCCTTGAGTTAGTGCCAGCTCCTACAGAACTAGTGTCAACTCGTCTCGAGCCTTGAACAGTTGTCCTTGAGCTGCTATTTACTCCCCCTGAGTTGTTGCCGGTTCGTACTGAATAAGTCTCTTCTGATCTTGTAGAATTAGATTGTTCACTAGACTCAGGTTCTTCACATACACTTGGGACATTTAATGGGACAACTAACTCAGGTTCATCTTCAAGTTCATCTAAGTCCAGATTCTGAAATTTTAGGGACTCGGGTTCACTAGAATCTCTAGAAATTGATGGGAGTTTGGTATCTTCGAATCTGACGTTGTAGCTTTCAGTCACTTTTCGATCATTCACTAAGAACACCCTATAAGCTGCCACCACATCTGTGGAGTAACCAACAAAGATTCCTTCACTAGCTTTTGCTGCAAACCTAGATTTTCATCATCTATAAGTACATAGCATTTTGCTCCAAAGACATGAAAGTATTTGATTGTTGGTCTTCTGTTGTTCATTAGCTCACATAGTGTCTTTTCTTTATCTTTTATGATCAAGGTTCTATTTTGAGTGTAACACGCGGTACTCACTGCTTCGGCCCAGAAGTACAGAGGAAGTTTCGAATCATACAACAAAGTTCTTGCTGCTTCAACCAAAGTTCTATTCTTCCTTTCAACTACTCCATTTTGCTGTGGAGTTCTCGGGGCTGAATACTGACGACGTATTCCCTTAGATACACAGAAGTAATTCAGCACTGCGTTTTTGAATTCAGTGCCATTGTCTGATCTAATCGTCTTCACAGTAAGTGTTGAAACATTCTCAATTTGAGTGATGTGATCAATGATTAGGAAAGGTACTTCGTCTTTCGTCATTGCGAACAATACCCATGTATACTTAGAGAAGTCATCCACGATTACCAATGCATATCTTTTCCTAGACAAAGATAAGACATTCACTAGGCCAAACAAATCCATATGAAGAAGTTGCAGAGGCTCAGTAATACTAGAAATTTCTTTGCGTTTATGCGATGCTCGCTTCGACTTTCCCATTTCACAAGCTTCACAGAGTCCTTTCGGAGCGAACTCCATTTGAGGTAGATCTCTCACCAATTCTCGTCTCGCGAGAGCATTCATCGTTTTGAAGTTTAAGTGAGATAGCTTTTTGTGCCATAACCAGCTTTCATCATCCGAAGCTTTGCTGTAGAAACAGGTGACCTCATTCTGATTTGCTGAATCCATGTCCGCAACAAAAAGATCTGCCTTTCGAACTCCTCTCAAAGCCAATGAGCCTTCCTTGATGTGAGTAATTGATACACCTTTCTTGTTGAAGACAATTTCGTAACCTTTGTCACAGAATTGACTGATACTCAACAGATTGTGCTTCAGTCCCTCAACATAGGAAATATCTTCAATGATGACATTACCCGTCTTCAGTTTGCCATATCCCTTTGTCACACCTATGCTGTCATCTCCAAAGGTAACATAAGGGCTAGCCTTCATAACCAACTCTGTAAGCAGGGACTTGTTTCCAGTCATATGCCTCGATGCTCCATTGTCTAGCACCCATATAACTTTATTTCTATTCTGCTTAATGCCCTCTGGTTCCTCTGATGTCTCAGCCATAAGGGCAAAGTTTGCTACATGAGTAACATCTTCCTCATCTGAATCATCCCAAGCTCTTCCTTCTGTTACTAATAAAGCTCTTTTTCCATGTCTTTCCTTCACCAGCGATTCATACTTGCTTTTGAGGGCTTCATATGTCTCTTTTGGATAAGTCTGTTTAGGCTTTTTGCAGTCCGTAGCAAAATGTCCAGCTTCACCACAGTTATAGCATTTGAACTTCATTTTGAAATCCAAAGGAGATTTGTAGCTGGTACTCTTGCCTTTACCTTTGTAGCCTAACGAACTACCACCACCACTAGCAACCCGATAGTAAGATGAAGAATTTCTCTGAGGTCGGTTGCTCTTTCTGAATCTCATGTTGCTGAACTTCCTTGCCATGTATGCCACGACACTATCGTCCATATTGTCCAGCTCCTCTTGGGTGAAGTAGTCATCATCACTGTTAGATGTGCACTCGTCATCATTATTAACTTGATGTGGTGCAGGTGATGATCATTGTTAGAATATCAAATTAATCAAGGGATATTTACAAATATATATATATATATATATATATATATATATATATATATATATATATATATTTGTAAGTTTTCATTTGCAACTTCCAGTTTTCAGTTGCAACCTCATTTGTAACTTCCAGTTTTCAGTTGCAACTTTTTGCAACTCACACGGCGGGCGCCACCCTGAAGTTACAAATGAGGTTGCAAAACGTATTTTTGAAAAAAGAAATTTAAATAAAGGTATTTTTATAAATAGTTTTAAAAGTCATGGTATTTTTAAAAATATAATTTGAAGGACGGGTAATTTTGAAATTAACCCATTAATCAAAATAGTCAATAACACATATCTTTTTCGATTATGTAAAAGTTTTGGAACTAGGTATTCATCCTAGTTTCTTCTTTTTTTCCATTTTGAAGCCGAGATTCGATTTTCACAACTGCATATGATGAAATATACTTCGAAGAATCGAATATCAATTTAAAATACGAAAATCAATTTAAGGACAGAATATATCATCTGAATTTTTTATTTTTAAATATTTTTTTGTAAAAAAGCTTGTTTTCCCCAAAAATAATTAAATAATACCTCTACGATAATCAAATAATATTTATATAATTGATAAAAATGATCAAAATTTTAAGAATGCATATTCTAATCAATTATATTATTAATAGCACAACATGAGGTTTTGTGAGACAATTTATTCAACGTTGAAATTACTAATTTACCCTTCTTATATTATATTAATGAAAAAAAATTGTTTCTATTGAGAATTGAACACTTGACCTCTAACTTGTAAATGAGAATTCTTACCACTATGCTAGACATGAGTTTTAAATATATTATAAAACTCATTACTTATATATCATGAGACAACCCTCATGTATTATATTAATGATAAAAAATTTGTTCTTAGTGAGAATTGAACCCTTGACTCTAACTTAGAAAAAAGGTTACTTACCACTATACTAGACATCAATTTTGGATATATTATAAAACTCATTATTAATATATCGTGAGACAATTTAATTATCATAAAATTACTAAATTACCCATCCTATATTATATTAACGATAAAAAAATTGTTTCTAATGGAAATTTAATCCTTGAACTCTAACTTAGAAGTGAGATTTCTTATAACTATGCTAAATATTAGTTTTGATTATATTATAAAACTTTGAGAATATTTCGAATAGTACATAGTTATGTAGCATTTTTTTTATTCTATAGTAGAAACAAGTTACTTGGATTTAGAAGATATATACTTTAATTTGTGTATTAATTTATATCTTACGCATATCCCTTAATCCGGGTCAAAATGCATAAATCGGTTGTGGATGATCAGACAGTCACTACTAATATAAATTCTTATATACTCATAACTCAGTCATTTGAACATTCGTTCAAAGAGACTACCACATTAAAATTTACTTATTGTTAGTGGTACATACATCAATCATCATGAATAGATAATTTATTGGATATGTTTTGCATACTAAGCATTTACATGTTGCAAGCACCATTTACTTACAAAACAATATAAATATATAATAACATGATTTTACTAGCAAAGCTCAAGCGGTAAATTGCATGCACATTAACCACCTATATATTAACATATTTAATTATAGTGGAATAGAAAAACGTATCGATCCATTATCTCTTTCTTATGACAATATGGGTTTGGGAAGTTCTTCTGCTTGCTCTCTGCGTTTTTTAAATTTAAGCACATGGTATCTGAAGCACTAATTTAAGGCACTTGATTTCATGGTATTTGGATCACACGGTTGATCCCAAGCAATTTGGAGCCAGTCTCTCGTATAAATTCTTCAATCGTATCTATCTTTTGCTAATATGCAAGATCAAAACAGTCACTATTTATTAAATACTTTTATACTCCTAACTCAGGCAAGTAGTAATCCTTAAAATGAGATAAGCACATTGCAAATGATACCTTTATTTAGCTATATAGTTGATATACACCGTGCACACATAATCCTTTTTGGACTTATTTACATTCTGAGCATCAACACATTAAAAATACTATTTGATTATTTGAATATAGAGCAACACAAACTAACAAGCCAGTACCTTGCAAAATTTACTATCGCCTAAAAGGTACATGTAAGAGACTCATGCCAACTTGAGATTGACACTAAGCAATAAATAAAGGAGAAATCTCGTGCTCGCAACAAAATATATATTGCATTACCAAGCTAATATTCAAATATGCGCGAAGTCATTAAGCACATCTAGAGCATGCCCGTGCCTCGCACGGGCTATAAAGCTAGTTTTATATAATTGATGAAAAAGGGTTTATTGTCCCGATCGCGCAGTATACAAAAAAAATCGCTCGTGCAACTTCACTTCCGATTTTTCGAGCACTCAGGATCCTGATTCGATTCTCGTTTGAAATTTATTAGAACATATATTTATTTATAAAACATATTAGCCTAAATATTTAAAAAAAAAAGGATCATCTTTCCTTAATTTTCCAAGAAAAAATTACCAAAATAATCATATTTGAGCATGTCTGGCCCTATTTACCGATCTAATACGGCGTTTCGTGTGAAGTATCAGTGGCTAATACGGCGTTTCGTGTGCCGTATCAGCAACTGATACGGCGTTTGGTGTGCCGTATCAGAAGCTCATACGGCATTTGCGGTGCCGTATCAACGTTGATATTTTACTCGAAACGCCGTATCAGTGCTGATACTTTTATAAGCCCCGCCAGGGATACTAAACTTTTAACCTAATACGTTACACCAAACGCCGTATCTCGATGTTGCGGCACACGAAACGCCGTATCATATGATGATACGGCACACGAAACACCGTGTTTGAAGGATACGATGCACGCAATACCGTATCTCATCAGTATTTAAGGTCAACTTTTCCAGAATCAATAATTTGGGCAAATTTATCCCAAAAATAATTATTTTGGGCCTTCACCCAATTTCCAAATACAAAATTGGAGAGTTGGGCTAAATGACAAAATGAAACCTCATTAATTGCAGAGGTTGGAACGAGTGAATCAATTAAACCGAGAAGCACAAATCTTACCCGCGACATTTAACAACTTTAATTAATTAAAGCCACCCCTCCTTTCCCCTTTGTATCTGTCATCATTTCATATTAAAAACTACTGTATTTTTTTATTTAAATATACTATTTCAAAAATTCCATTCTCATTTTCTAAAAGCATCCCTCTCTTTCTTTCTTCCCCTGTCTAAACCTCACATTTCTCTATCAATTTTTGGATGATGATAATAAATAAAGTAATAAAGCCCAGAAATGCAATAAAGCCCAGCTAATTCTTGTAAGTTTTGATTAAAAATCCTATCTTTTGTTCAATTTTAATGTGATTCTTGAAATGTGATATATGTATTTATGCATATGTTATTGTTTGTTGATTTGGATATAGAATCTTGGGTTCTTTTGTTTGATAGAGTTTGAATTTTGTATTGATTGCTATTTACATTTTGCTTTAGTTGAGATAATTTTTTTGTTTAATTAATTCAAGAATCCCCCCCCCCAGCTTTTGTGTTTTTAATACTTGTAATTGGTCATTTGGTTGGATAAATTGATTTGTTTTTTGTGTAGTTAATTTTATAATTGGATTTGGGTTTTTTTTATATAGTTGTTTCTATTTCTGCATTCTTATGATCAATGGTGTTAGTATGTGTTGTTGTGTTTGAAATTTTGATATCATTTTCAATATGATGGAGTTGATACCTTTGTAATGAATTAGATCCGCAATCAAGCATTGTGAAGTGCTGCTACAAAGTCTTCGTATTGCGGAAACTTCCTGTTATTGTTTTGAAGAAGCGTGTGCTTGTCATGAGTTAATATTGTCAAACATTGTTTAAATTTCAGGGGACAGAGAATTGTTGCTTTGTCTAGTAATATTATGATAATGTAATGGACACCACTGAGGTTGAAGAGCATTTATCCTCAGTTGGGGAACCAAAGGTATGGATAAGCTTTTTAAGTTTATTCTTGTTGTAGCATACCTCTTGAATAATCGAGGATGATTAAGTTTTAAGTTCGTTATGTTGATAGCATCAGCAAGCTCTTGAAAAATCTGCTTCACTTACGAGTATAAGTAGCAATCAAGAAGAGACGTCCTTTCATACCATATTCAGTAGCTGTCATTCATTCAATTTTTTACGTCCTTCCACACTAGATTTGTCATTCTCAATTTTTACCTGCATATTGCTTATCCTTACAAGATATATCTTACACAGTGCTCTTAGTTTTTGTTAATCTACTATATATGAATCGGATTAGAGGTTGACCGTTGACTGATGAATTACTTTATGGTTATTGCAGTTACATAGAGGGATGTGCAATATTCTCTCTGCACTCCATTTTAGAGTGTTAGGGATTTTTCCTGATCTGGAAGCAGCAAGACCCAGGAGCGCATCTGGTATTCAGGCTCTATGTTCTTTGCACATTGCACTTGAGAAGACCAAGATCATTCTTCAACATTGTGCTGAATGTAGTAAACTGTACTTGGTACTTCTTCTTCTTCTTGTTATAGACTTTATGTATGCATAACGCGTTGACTCATATGTGCAGTAATTAAAATTCATGATTTATACTTTAACTTTTGCATACATCATATTTTAATGTTGTGGGTATTTCTTACGAGTAAAACAATATAATCATGCAGGCTATTACCGGGGACTCGGTTGTCCTGAAAATTGAGAGAGCTCGATCTGCTCTACTAGATAGTCTTAGGAGGCTAGAAGAAATTGTCCCACAGGAAATTGGTTGTCAGGTACTATTGTTATATCTTTTATGTACATTTATGAATGATAAATGCTCATCATTGTTTTTCAATTTGGTTCTGATGCAGTACTAAGGTTTTTTTTACGACTTTGCTTATATTCATTAGCCATCTGCGATACAAATTTTGATTTCATTTAGTAGAGAATTTAGAGTTTTAATGGTAATGTTACATTTTATTATTCAGATCTCAGAAATTGTAGGTGAGTTTGAGGGGATCGAGTTCTCCATTGATCCGTTGGAGAAGCAAGTGGGTGACAATTTAATTGCATTGCTACAGCAAGGAAGACAATTTAACAGAAACTGTGATGACATGAATGAGCTTCAGTCATTTCACCAAGCTGCTTCCAGACTTGGGATTACCTCCTCAGGAGCCGCTCTTAAAGAGAGATCAGCTTTAAAGAAACTTATAGAAAGAGCTCGGGTTGAAGAAGATAAGCGGAAGGAGTCGATTGTGGCTTATCTTTCACATCTCATGAGAAGGTATTCGAAATCATTTAAGGCAGACGTTTCAGATGATAACTCCCATTGTTCAACACCTTGTTCCCCTGATGTTCAAGGGTCTTCTGAAGGCTATGGTGGGCTGGATGGAAACGGGTGCACATTTGACCAGAAGCTCTCCAAACGCAGTTCCTTCAATTTCAAACCTAACATCAGGAGATTGGGGCAAATTACAGTCCCTCCCGAAGAGTTAAAGTGTCCGATATCGTTGCAACTCATGTATGACCCAGTCATCATTGCTTCTGGACAAACATATGAAAGGATTTGCATTGAGAAGTGGTTCCGTGATGGACACAACACCTGCCCAAAAACTCAGCAGGAGCTTTCTCACCTCTGTTTGATTCCTAATTACTCTGTTAAAGGTCTTGTTACTAGTTGGTGTGAACAGAATGGATTTGCTGTTCCAGATGGGCCCCCGGAGTCCCTTGATCTCAATTACTGGAGGCTAGCTATGTCAGAGGGTGAACATAATGATGCAAAATTAACGGATACTACTGGCTCCTGCCAGCTCAATGGAATTAATGTAGATCCTTTAGAGAATAGTGCTAGTTTGGAAGAGGTCGAAGGAAATGAAGAAGAAGATGTATCTACACCAGATGATGAACCTGAGGGTGAGGTTGATACATTTAAAAGATACGAGGAATTCTTGAACATTTTGAGCAAAGAACAAGACCTGAGCAAAAAGTGTAAAGTAGTAGAAGAGGTAAGGCACTTGCTGAGGGATGGTGAAGAAGCAAGGATTTACATGGGTAGAAATGGTTTTATAGAAGCTCTCATCAGGTTCCTAGAATATTCTGTGCATGAAAAGGACGAAACGGCTCAGGATATTGGTGCTATGGCCCTCTTCAACCTAGCAGTCAACAATAACAGGCAAGTACTCTTTACTATGTTTATGTACATAGGAAATTCAGGATTTCCAGTACATCTGTATAATAAGTTTGAAACATTTAAGTTGATTCTGAGCAATGTGAGAACAACGAGTCTAGACCCTACACCCTAACATCCCCCCAACTGCTTCATTCCCCTTTATGGAAGTCATTATAGTCAGACAAATTTCTCTCTGTTCTCTTATCACTTGTGGTTTCTGCAAGTCTGGCTTCTAGGTCGTTTTTCAAACAATTTATACTTTTTTTATATGGTTCATCCCATTCAGATCAATTTCTTTTTTTTACTTAACATCTCTTGCTCAAATTTAGAACTAAAACTGAATCAACTGGCTATTAACAAATCTTTACTTCATTTTGACTTAAATTTGGACTTCAGCAGGGGAGCACGTTATGCCTACATATTACTTATCTGTCCCCGAGTTGATATACTAGTACCTTCTCAGAAGAAACATATAAAATCATGTTTCAAATAGAATGTCAGTACAGTAGTTTGGTTTACATTAAATAGCACTGTTAATTGATTTATGATTACACGATGAAAGAATTTCTACTTGTTCTAAAAAATAAATGCAGATAATGAGGAAATACATATGCTTTTCTGGCGTCATTTGAACTTCCCAATGGAAGACATAATCCCATATCGTTTGGGTTATAGATATTGTTGTTTTATATTTATTTATTAAGTACTACAAAATTAAAGGTGTGGGTAAAGAACATTGGAAATAAGCATTGTCTGCTTCCTTTTGCCTTCAGAAACAAGGAAGTGATGTTAGCTGCAGGAGTACTTCCATTTCTTGGAAAGATGATTGCTAATAGCAGATCTTATGCAGCAGCAGTAGCCCTTTACCTCAACCTTTCATGCCTCGAAGAAGCCAAGCCTATTATTGCCTCAAGTCAGGCCGTCAAATTTCTTATAAAAATCCTTCAAGAAGAACCTAATTCACAATGCAAGTTTGATGCGCTCCATGCACTTTATAATCTCTCAAGCCTGCCCTCCAACACTCCTCACCTTCTCTCCGCTGGTATCATCAATGGTCTTCTAGTTTTGTTGAAGAATTCCGATGACTCTACATGGAGGGAAAAATCTTTAGCAGTCTTGGCTAACTTGGTTTTGTACAAGTCAGCAAGAGATGATATCATATCCTTCCCCGGTTTTATCAGCGAGCTTGCATCTATACTTGACGTTGGCGAACCTCTTGAACAGGAGCAAGCTGCAGCATGTCTTCTGATGCTATGTGATGGAAATGATAAGTGCATTCAAATGGTTCTTCAAGAGGGTGTCATACCTTCATTGGTATCGATCGCAGTAAATGGTACTATAAGGGCAAAGTCAAAGTGTCAAAAACTCTTAACCTTGTTTCGTGAGCAGCGACAAAAGCAACCAAAGGAACCTGCTCAAGTTCAAACTCGTGAACAATCCAACAACAATGATATGTCGGTGTCTCCTGAAGAACCTCCAAAACCATTATCTAAGTCGATTTCAAGAAGAGCTATAGGGAAGAACTTAAGTTTTTGGTGGAAGAATAAGAGTTTTGCAGTTTACCGTTGAGCCTCTGCCTCTCATCTCTGTTACAGGCTGTCTTGTAAATTTCTGGTGGTCACGGTTTGTTGTTTGTTATTATCATGTATTTCAGTGGAATATTCCACCTTCCCTTATACACTTGAGGACATGCAACGGCTCTGCAAGCTTCAGATTTGGTTGCTAGCCTCTAGTAATAGTATAGATAGTACATATATCTGTATCTTCTAGTGGTATAAATAGTTCAGAGTTTCATAAATAAGTTCACAGTGTTGGTTTACAAAAGTTAAGCAGCTAATTGTATTGTTATCCTTCCAGGTAATTTATCTTCTTCTTGTTACTGATAGATTAGCTTTTTCACCAGCCAGCCCGTCTAGCTCAGTTGGTAGAGCGCAAGGCTCTTAACCTTGTGGTCGTGGGTTCGAGCCCCACGGTGGGCGATCCTTTTTTAACATTTTCATTTGCACTCCTACTTTATCTATTTAGTTGCGATTTATCTTTTGCATATTTTAAGCCTTCGAAAATCATTTTGAATTTTTTTTTTCAACATTTCAAGGCAGATTAGATACTAAAGAAGCTTTGAATATCAAAATTGAGACTTGGTAAACATTTTCTTTGTGTATTACTAGAACTTTATCACTTTTACCAAGCTGCCAATCTAGCTCACTTAGAACAGTGCAAGGCTCCTAACCTTGGTTTGAGACCTGTGAGTTCTGTAAATGTAGAGTTTAGATAAATAGCCGTATGGAAACAATCCTGCTTGATTAACCAAATAACCACCCTTTGATACCTTCCTAACTCTACGGTGATCATCTCTTCAACTTGTCGAAGTCATCTGTCAGTTTCTCCGTGAGTCTTGGATCCGATGCTAAAGTTAAAAGTGCCTGAGTAAAGTGTTAGAACTTCGTTGTGTTCTTTGATGGTTTTCTACTTTTGACCCTTCCAATAAGCAAGCAAAACTTGAACATGATTTCCTTCTCTCTTCTGTTAAAGCAAATACATTAACGATATTTTCCCATTTAGGGTGACATGTCACATTTCATGGGATTTTAGTGCACTGGTGGCTCAGATAACTCGGATTTGAGTCGGTGCAAGTATATCATATTCTTCAATGACAGGCGTCATTTGGGGTGAGAGATGTCTGTATAAGCCTCCAAGTTTTAATTAATATCTTCTCTTGGAGTCCTCTGGGTAAAATCTGGCTGCCAGAAGTTCAGTACATCAAGAAGCAGCCCTAAAAGTATAAGTGACAGATAAGATGCTAATTACGAGATTCAACACTAATTATGATGATTAAAAGAACTTTACACTTATTTTAATACTGCATATTCTAATTATGGAATTTTACATGTACCACCACCACCAAATACTCTTGAGGGATCAATAAAGAGAGAAACAAATTTAAAACAATTATAAAGTACCAAAACTATTAACCAACCAAGTAAAGTGTTTAGAATTTCAACTCCATGCAAGAATAATAAAGCAAGGGACCGGGAAAAGAATCTGAAACTTTATGCTGACAGGTAAACTCTCCAGATTTACCACTCAGAATGATCCCTCAACTGAGTCAGAGCGGGATCCAAGTGGAGAACATCCAAAAATTGCTGAAAATAGAATTAGATACTCACTTTGTCATATCACCCTCATCTTTCTGTCATCAAACAAATCAGCAATAAAAAAGGTTCCATAATTCCATTCCATGACTTTATTTTCTCAAATGAAGAATCCTCTTCCTCACAATCAAATTTCACGGGTAAATTTTTTAACTCAGTATCGTATACGATATCAATTCATAATTTGCTAGACATATAAAGTAGGGTAGAGTTTCTGACCATCAAGCTGAGCGGAAGAAATTTATGAATTTGTCGGGTGCTTCCATTATCATGCGTGCTTCTATTATTATGCGCAGTGCACAACTTCTACCAGTTGACAATTTGAGTATGATCAGTATGTTTCTTTTTCAGTTTATGTTCTTATATTGTGCTGTAAATAAATACATAGAAAAGCTGTGTGCAAAGGTTTATTCTTTTCGTAATGCAACGGTGTTTCATATAATTCTTGTCTTCCCATATAATTGTTCTTTAGGTTCCTTTACTTGTTAGACTTTGTTTATGTTTCTTTTCCTATTAGCGGTTGTTCTAATTTTCTGTTGGTATACCTGAAGATAACTGGCTCTCCATTTCTGGTGAATTTGGCATGAATTTGGGTTTAGGTTTGTGTTTCTTTTAAAGTTCATTTTGATACTGATAAGACAATCTTTTTTTTTTCCAGTTACCTACTTAGGTAGATCTAATTTGATTGAACTTCTTTGAATATGTATGCATCTATTTGAATATGATTGAATTTCATTTTGATACTTCTTCATCCTGTTCTTGCTATTTGAGAGCAGTACATACAAGTGATTAAATTCTTAAGCTGCATGTTCTATGTGCACCTTTGTGTGATACTACAGGAAGGAAGATCTCAACGTAGCTGTGATTTAAAAGCTCTCTGAATTACACTCTCTTAAATTTCAATATTTAGTTTGATATGAAGCACTGAAATTTCGCAAAATAAGTGCATCTATTTTAACCACACTGAAATTCATCTGTGATAATAAAAGAATTGTTTTGAGAGATACACAATTTACACTGCCAGACAGGGTAAGTTCATAACAAGCATTAAAGTTCTACATCGTAAGGAAGTCTTAACAGTGTTGGTAATTTTCCAAAACAAAAATCATCAGGCATTCCTGGAGATGGAAGATGCTTGTTTCGGTCGGTAGTTCATGGAGCTTGTTTAAGAACTGGAAAGCGGTCTCCAACTCAGAGCCTTGAGAAAGAACTCGCTGATGAGCTTAGAGCCAATGTATATATAGAATTCTTTTAGTTCGATTTCTTTATTTCTTAAACGAGAAAGACCTTGGATTAATTTATAGTAGTTGTTTCTTGATTATCCTACTTTCTTTAGCCTCTTATACATGCAACTTGGATCATGATATTCAAGTAATCTGTTTATTTTCCATTTCTGTTGCCTAAATCAGTCCGTTTTAACAGGTTGTAAATGAATTCATTAAAAGGCGAGCAGACAGTGAGTGGTAAGTTACAAAGTCATAGCTTATGATACTTCTTTCGGTTGTGAGTGATTTTATAGATGTGTGTGTCTTCAACTATAAGTTTAGACAACCTCTCATCAAATTTTACGGAAGAATTTATAGGAGAACTTTTACAATTCTGAATGGTCAAGGAATAGGATTCAGTGGGAGACATGGTCAGTTCTTAATGCATAACTGCATATATCCATTTACTGCAGGTACCTTGATGGTGATTTTGACACTTATATTACACATATGCGACAGCCCCATGTTTGGGGAGGAGAACCAGAGCTTCTCATGGCTTCCCATGTTCTGAAGTAGGTTCTGTAACATATATTATTCAAAATTCTATTAAAGAAAGTCGGACTTTGCAGCTTCTTAGTCCTTATCAGAGCATTTTCATCCATTAACTCTTGCAACAATCAAAAATGACCTAGACTTATAGTTCAGACTTTGAAACGAAGCAATTTAAAGGCTGTAATCGCTTTTTAATAGACTTCCTTCCTGTCTACAACTTGTGGTTAATTAATATAAGCAAAATGCATTAATCTGTTTACAGGATGCCGATTAGTGTCTATATGCTTGATAAGAAGTCCGACGCCCTGAAGACTATAGCAGAATATGGCCAGGGGTATGGGAAGGAAAACCCAGTATGTGTTCTATACCATGGCTACGGACATTACGATGTATTAAAAAAACATTCAGGAAGGTCCAAAGACTAATAGGTATGCTTCTCCAACCATATACAGTCATGCCAATACAGATGTACCTAAAATTGCATACGAATGGCACTGCTCTTATGATTCATTTTTTTACACACTGCATCTGATCTAAGGTTGACAATTATCATTTTAATAAGTGCGTTTTGTTTATCAAGAAATTATTCTCTCAGCAAATAGACATTAGACATTAGACTGCTAACTTATTCGACAATGTGCCAATAGACATTAGACTGCAACAGTAAAAGTAGCTCGTTTGGTGAATTGGAATGTTAATAGGGTTAAACCAATGTGTCGATGATCTAGCTGGGGCATACAACATATAACAATAATTGATGCATTCTGTTGATGCACCATAACTAACACCCAGAAACTTTTTAACTTCAAAAATTGTGGTACTACTGTACTAGTACAAAGTAACTGATAAAAGCATCTCTTTACGGAATCTGTAAGTTCTCCTCTAACACTTAAAAAATCTCAACAAAGTACTATAACAAGGTGGTCAGCTCTATCCTAGGATTTGGCAACCACACATTTACATTTTCAATGTCAAACCACGGAACCCTACAAGGTTGTGTGCCGGATGAGTCAACCTCTCGGAAGTCGGATCAATTAGGAAAGGCAACCTAAACACTCTGTAGGCGAACTAATGTCAAAACCAGCAACAACGCAATTAGAAGCCAAACAAACCTAATTCACTGGCTTTCTCCTACTCATATGTCTCAAAGTATTGATATATTATTGTAACTGCAAGCAGAATTCCAGTCCCAGAGCCAATAGCTCCCATGAAGTCAGCCAACACTGTTAATGCACCAATACAGATTCCTCCAAAGGCAGCTGCTGTTGGAATGTAGCGGTTGAGCTCCTTCTGTAAGTTTGAATCACGGTGTCCTCGCATCACCATTTGTTGCTCCTATACAAGTGTTAAGAAGATCAATATATTAGAATCATGAGGATGAACTTAGAAGCCATTATTTGTGTTAACTGATATGACTCTTGAAGCCAATAATCAGGAGTTCAATCTTTATGCTATAATTAAGGACCAGGAATATCTCTCTTTGGCTGATTATTAGGCATCTATCTGTTAGCAAATTTTCTTGTAAATTAAGCATGATTTCCTGCAGTAATGTCGCTGCAATGCAGTATAAATAAGTTCATGCTAATCAATAAAAATATATCTCTCCAGTATACTACAATCATGTTTTCTCTTACATACTAGTCTCTAGTTTTCTTATATGTCTAACATATTGGTATAAGAGCATTAGTCTTATGGGACCAGTGCCATCACCCTCAAACACATCTCCTAAATACACACCTAGAAAAACACAACACGTACACACACAAAAAGAAAAAAAATCTCTGATTCAGAATGGATTCAGAACATTTCAACAACATCACACCACCTACGTTTGTTGGTGAAAACTATCATATTTGGGTGGCTAGAATGGAAGCATACCTGGAGGCAAATGATCTGTGGGAACCAGCGGAAGAGGATTACCAACTTCCTCTTTTTGCTAATAATCCAACCATGGCTCAATTAAGGCATCATAAGGAAAGGAAGACAAAAAAGTCGAAGGCAAGGGCTACTTTGTTTGCTGCTGTCTCATCAGATATATTCACAAGGATTATGACCATGAAGACGGCATTTGAAATCTGGAATTTTCTCAAAGGTGAATATGAAGGAGATGAAAGAATTAAAGGAATGCAAGTGCTAAATCTGGTCAGGTAATTTGAGATGCAAAGAATGAGAGATTCCGAAACGATCAAGGTATATTCTGATAGACTTCTTGGAATTGCTAACAAAGTTAAACTTCTTGGTACTGATTTTCCAGATTCAAGAATTGTTCAAAAGATACTAGTTACACTTCCTGAGAAATTTGAAGTTACAATTTCATCGTTGGAAAACTCTAAAGATCTGTCAAGCATTACGTTGGCAGAGTTGTTAAATGCATTGAAGGCACAAGAACAAAGGAGGCTTATGAGACAAGAAGGATCTGTAGAAGGTGCTTATCAAGAAAAATCATTCAGCAAAGATGGCGGCAAAAATAAAAATTGGCAGAATAAAACCAGTAAACCTAGAGGGGTTGCAAGCAACGAAAGCAACCAAAATAACAACACTCAAATCTTTCCACCTTGCTCTTACTGCAAAAAGACTAATCATCCTCCAAACAGATGTTGGTGGAGACCTGATGTAAAATTCCACAAATGCGGTCAGCTAGGACACATGGAAAAGATTTGCAAGTCTCAACAAGGGGAAGCCAAGGCTGCTGAAAATCAGTGTGAAGATGAGGAGCAGTTGTTTGTAGCATCATGTTTCTTTGCTCATAATCCTACAAAAAACTTGCTTATAGATAGTGGTTGTACAAATCACATGACATATGATCGAGAACTCTTCAGAGATCTTGATGAGGCTGCTGTTTCTAAGGTCAGAGTTGGAAATGGAGCATATATTGCAGTAAAAGGGAAAGGAACAATTGAAATTCAATGTCATACAGGTTTGAAATTGATTTCTGATGTCTTATATGTTCCCGAAATTAATCAGAACCTGTTGAGTGTTTCTCAGTTGACGGAAAAAGGTTACAATGTGTTATTTGATGACAACCACTGTGTCATTAAAGATGCAAGAGGAGTAGATATTTTCAAAGTTCAGATGAAAGATAAAAGCTTTGCTTTGGATTTGACGAAAGAAGAGCAGGCTGCTATACACAAGGAGGATAACAACACAATGTTGTGGCACAAAAGATTGGGGCACTTTCATCATGAGGCTCTACTTTTTATGGAGAAGAACAATATGGCCAGAGGGTTGCCTAAATTAGGAGAGAATCCACCTAAGTGTGCTGCATGTAAGTACGGAAAGCAAAAAAACTCCCTTTCCAACAAAATAGTGCTTGGAGGGCCACAGAGAAGCTGCAATTGATACACACAGACGTGGCAGGACCAATGAGTACACCATCATTAAATCGCAGTAAGTACTATATTGCGTTTATTGATGATTATTCGAGAATGTGCTGGATTTATTTTATGAAACAAAAATCTGAAGTTGCTGATATCTTTGGTACTTTCAAAGCTTTGGTTGAGACTCAAAGTAAAAGCAAAATTATGATGATCAAATCTGATAACGGAACTGAATATACCTCTGAAAAATTTAACAAGTTTTGTAGAGATGTAGGCATTGAACATCAGTTGACAGCACCTTATACTCCTCAACAGAACGGCGTTGTGGAGAGAAAAAATGGAACAATCATGGAAATGGCAAGGTGTTTACTTCATGACAAAGGGATGCCAAAGAAATTTTGGGCTGAGGCTGCATATATAGCGATTTTCTTGCTGAACAGATTACCAACAAAAGTTTTGAGGAAGAAGACTCCATTTGAAGTATGGTACGAATACAAACCCAAGTTGCTTAACTTGAAAACATTCGGTTATCTATGTTTCTCTTATATTCCTCAAGTTAAGAGAGATAAGTTGGAAAAAAATCAGATGCTAGAATATTTGTTGGTTACACCCCAAATGCCTACCGGATCTACCAACCACAGAACAACAAAATTACAATCAGCAGAGATGTTCATTTCCTTGAGTCAGAAAAATGGAATTGGGAAAATGATGAGCAAATAAAGATTCAAGAGAAAAATGATGACGTGGATGATGAACCAGTTAGAGGAACCAGACCACTCTCTGAGATTTATCAAAAATGTAATGTCGCTTTGATGGAACCCGCAGGATACGAAGCAGCTGCAACTGATCCGAAGTGGATAGCTGCAATGAAGGAGGAGCTAAAAATGATTGAAAAAAATCAGACTTGGGAGTTGGTGGATAGGCCTAAACACAAGAAAGCTATAGGAGTCAAGTGGGTTTATAGAACCAAGTTCAATCCCGATAGTTCTGTAAACAAGTACAAGGCAAGACTTGTTGTTAAAGGTTATGCTCAGATTTATGGGGTGGACTTTTCAGAAACATTTGCTCCAGTTGCGAGGATGGAAACTATAAGGATGTTGTTGGCTCTTGCTGCACAAAAGGGCTGGGTAGTACACCAAATGGACGTCAAATCAGCATTTTTGAATGGTTTGTTGGAGGAAGAAATTTTCGTCGAGCAACCAGAAAGGTTTGTTTGTAAAGGACAAGAGGACAAGGTATATCGACTGATAAAGGCTTTGTATGGCTGTAGACAAGTTCAAAGGACCTGGTACAGCAGAATCAACACTCATTTGTTAAGTTTGGGCTTTACTAAAAGTCTAAGTGAAGCCACACTTTATGTCAAGAAATCAGATAACGAAATTCTTGTGGTATCACTATACGTTGATGATTTGTTTGTAACAGGTAGCAACTTGAAGAAAATTGATAACTTTAAAGAAGAAATGAAAGCTGTTATCGAGATGACAGATCTCGGAAAAATGACATTCTTTCTTGGCATGGAAGTGCAGCAAAATACTAATGAGATTTTCATATGTCAAAAGAAATACGCCAAGGAAATTCTCAAGAAGTTTAACATGGATGAGTGCAAGCCTTCTACGACCCCGATGAATAACAAAGAGAGGTTCTGTGAAAAAGATGGTGCTCCTAAAGTCGATGAAGGACTTTACAGAAGCTTAATCGGATGCTTGATGTATCTGACCACAACTAGGCCGGATATTATGAATGCTGTGAGTGTCCTCTCAAGGTATATGCATTGTGCTAGTGAAACTCACTTTCAAGCAGGAAAAAGAATTTTACGATATGTTAAAGGTACAACTGATTATGGGGTAAAGTTTAGTCAAGTTGAAAATTTTAAACTCCATGGTTATGCTGATAGCGATTTAGCTGGATGTGAGGATGATATGAAAAGCACATTAGGCTATTGTTTTAGCTTTGGTTCTGGAGTGTTCTCCTGGAGTTCAAAAAAACAAGAAATAACAGCCCAATCCACAGCTGAAGCAGAGTTCGTAGCCGCTTCTGCTGCTGTTAATCAAGCCTTATGGTTAAGAAAACTCATGATGGACTTACACATGGAGCAACAAGAAGGCACAACTATATTTGTGGACAACCAAGCTGCAATTTCAATTGCTGATAAACTAGTGTTTCATGACAAGACAAAGCATTTCAAAATCAAGTTCTATTTCCTAAGAGAAGTTCAGAGGGAAGGGGAGGTGCAACTGGTTCGCTGCAGTTCAGAAGATCAAAGTGCCGACATTCTCTCAAAGGCACTTCCAAAAATTAGATATGAATTCTTGAGGAATAAGCTTGGTGTTTGCAGCTTCAGAGTCAAGGAGGAGTGTTAACAGATATGACTCTTGAAGCTGATAATCAGGAGTTCAATCTTTATGCTATAATTAAGGACCAGGAATATCTCTCTTTGGCTAATTATTAGGCACCTATCTGTTAGCAGATTTTCTTGTAAATTAAGCATGATTTCCTGCAGTAATGTCGCTGCAATGCAGTATAAATAAGTTCATGCTAATCAATAAAAATATATCTCTCCAGTATACTACAATCATGTTTTCTCTTACATACTAGTCTCTAGTTTTCTTATATGTCTAACAATTTAAACTACTTGTAATCGATTAACGATGTCTTTTAAAACTCCGAACTGGAAAGGAATATTTCACATAATAATTAATGTTTCACGTTTAGACATACCCTGAGCTGTCTAGCAACATCTCTTGCAGAGGATCCAGAAACCTCAATCCACTTTTTAGAGAAAAGTGCACAAGCTGACAGCATGAACACTATATAGAAAAGAGCGTGGGAAGGATTGGCTGCCATATCAGCTAAGCTGAGAGGATCACATCAAATCAGGAATAAGTACAAATCCAAGATAAGGGATCATTAAATTGAATTTAATAGAACTGATTCTATTTATTAAAAAAATGAAATATAACAGGATGGCCTTAAATACCTTGAAGGTGCAGTCACATAGTAAGCAAGGCCACCAACAGGTACAGATTGACCTGAATGTTCAGATTCCTGCCACTTGCCCAACAGATTAACCAAGAAATTGCCACTGTATTTCCTGTACAGAAACTTTTCAAAATGGAAAGGTAATTTAGTACAGTTCCACACTTCTACGGCATTCCATATATCACAATCTTAACTGTACGAAAAAAGACTCATCACCTGAGATATGAAATAAATGTTGGACACAAGGGCGGACTGAAGAATGATAGGCATGTTAGAAGTGTACAACAACTTGATTGGGTAGGATCCCTGTTGTCCACGAGCATTCCTTGATCTCACAGGCAAAACCACATGGAAGCCTTGGAAATATATCACAATGAGGAAGACCAAAACAGTAGCAATAAGATTTTTAACATTCGGAAGATTCTGCCGACAAAAAGCTTCTCCAAGTGCTCGAACTTTATCTGCCCTAGTTATTAGCAAGTGGAACAAGGCAATAACCGCACCCTTAACTTCAGTACCACGTCCGCTGTTGATAGTTGTAAGGCTAAATGCTTTCCTGATAATACTTTCACTACAAGTTACGCCAAACCGAATTTCAGATGACATTCAGATGTATAGAATGAAGTGCAACATTACCTTAAAAATTAATAGCAATGACTAACCAGATATTGGTAGCTATGAACAGACATATTCCAGATCAAAGACCATATCCCTCCTGAAGAAGCTCGTCTAAGCATATCACTATGATACCAGCAAAGCATAGCTGAACAATAATGAGGATAGCATTACCAACTCCAAGCTGACTAACACTGCCGTACATTCCTGAAAAAACATATGCAACAGCTTCTCCAACCGCAATCAAGATGCCAAGCAACTTCTGAGCTCCATTTCTAGAGAAAATAGCGAGTCAAAAAAAATTAGCAAACAATTTATACAAAATGCACGTTTTAACCCGTTAACAGCATATACAAAGAATAAAGCAATTTAATTGGCAGTGAGACTTATAGTGTAAAACAATCTTTGAAAACTTAATATTGCAATAGTTAGTAAATAACGCACAAAAGGAAATTATAGTAATCATGTACATACAGGAGTGCACGATCCTCGCGAACATTGTTGTCCACTTCAATGATCTTCAACCCATTCAACAGTTGCATCACCAATCCAGACGTCACAATAGGCGTGATACCCAACTCCATGACAGTCCCACGGTTGGATGCCAAAATCGCACGCATCCAGTAGAATGGGTCTGCTCCTGTAGCAGAATGTATGCTGTACAAAGGAAGTTGACTGCAAACCAGGAAGATGAAAAGAGAGATCACGGTGTATATCACCATCTCTCTTAACAGAACCTTCCTGTCAGCACTTTGCACCTCAGGCAAAAATGCAAGGAATGGCCTAACCAAATGCAACACTCTGAAACCTCCATCCATTTTACTGTATCAAAATTATGTTTTCTTTTGTTAGGGTGTAAGTAGCATATTATTACGTAACCCCTTTAGAAAGATGTCATGAGCTTCTGATAGAAACCATATACAGTATTATTCTTTTCAAGTGAATTCTATATGCCTATCTGGCCTCAGGTAAAATACTATAGCAGGTCTAATCAAGGATGACAAAAGGGATTATAGCTGGATATATTATAACATTACGTTACTTCAGGTTTACGGATACCACTGCCCTTTGTGATTGAGAGCAAAAAATTATCAATAAAGGAGAAGATATACATACCGTACAACTACAATATAGAAGGTGGAGACTGGAGAACAAGACCTCTCTAACCCAAAAAAAATATAAAAATAAAATTTAAATAAGAGACAACGGTGTAGATAAAACTTTGGACCATTACATAAAGCACCTGCGGCCAAAACCCATGATTAAGGTTTTAAAAAAAACCTTGAGAAGAGCCAGCAAGTAATATAAAAACTCATCTCAAAATAGGTTGAGTTGTACAGAGAGACTGACTAATATACAAAGAATTATACATGTCTTCCAAAAATAATTCAGTACTTGTTAGAATCAGCACTAACTTCTAAGACCAGAACTGTTGGTAGATTTACGGAATAACTACGTGTTGAGCCACGAATATTAGTTAGAATAGTATGTATAATTCTAATTGGTATTTAAGCCCAATTAACCATAGTTTGTAGTTAGGCCCAAAATGTATTAAATCACCTTAGCGGGCCTTGAAGCCCAAAACTTTTAAATAGATTATTATGTCTTACCCTCCAAGTAAAGGTGGTTAAGGGAGGACCCACAAAGGATCCCCTATAAATATTTTTGTACCACCTTACTTGGAAAGAGGATGCAACTTGATGTAAAGAGAGAACCTCTAAAGGTTATGAAATAAATCTTAAATCTTATTCTATATCTTGATTATTAATTAATTAGATAGCTTGAAGATATTTCATAGCCCATCATTTGGCGCTAGAAGGAGCTCTTTTATCAAAGGTTGCACGGTAAAATGGATGATTATAAAGGAGAGCCGGTAGTACAACGCCTCACGGAGGAGGAAATAAGAACAGTCCCCCGTGATGACGACGGCACCTTAAGACACCCATTACAACCGAGACAGTTGTTCGCCGACGAAGTAGAGGATGAGATGGCGGAGGATTTTCAGAGATCCCCTGTCGCAGAGCAAAACAAAACGAGACCCCGAGTGGATACCCGTACGAGGGTCCCAACAGCTTCGGGCAAACAGGTGTTGACGAGCGATGCCCGTCTCCACCTTAAAAATATGAGAAGACAAAATCCTGGTAAAGGAGTTCAGGAGAATAAGGAAGACTTTAATGAGTCAGATGATGAGCTGGAGGCCCTCGAGGTCCAGAGGAGGAAATTACAGCTAAAGTTGGAAAAACAAAGAGAAATACGACGTCTCCAGCTCGAGTTACAACAAACATCACTACCAGCTCGTTCATTTGAGTATCGATCTCCCGGGTACAATAGAGAGGGGTTTGAGGATGATGCAAGCTACGAGGATGAGACGGAGTCTAATAGATCATACCAGGTTTCCCACATGAGGAGGCAAGCAAGGTCCTAGGGGACAGCCCCGAGGCAAACTGAATCAAGCGACTCGTACAGGTCGGAAGAGATTTCTTAACTGCAAAACGACATAGCGATGTGAAAAAAGTTTATTCGAAACTAGTCTGGCTCCGAGGCCCCAGCTGAAAGTCCCCTCGCTGCACGAATCCAAAAGGCACGAATCAATAGGAGTTTGAAAACCCCGTCACTCGATCAATTTGATGGGTCCACAGACCCCATCGAGTTTTTAAACACTTATGATGGGAGAATGAAGTTTTGTGGACATTCAGAAATCGCCCGATGCCAATTCTTTTCCACCTGTCTTCGAGGAACTGCCCTGCGTTGGTATAATAACTTGCCCTCGAGGTCCATAGACTCGTGGGACTTGTTGAAAACTAAGTTTAAAGGTAGATTCTCCAGTAATTACAAAGGTGGAAAGATTACGGCCTCGCTCATGAATGTTAGACAATGCTCCAACGAGCCGTTGTGAGAATTCTTGATTCGCTTTCGAGCTGAGGTCGCGGAGATCCCTAATCTCGTGGAAGAGCTCGCCATCAACTACCTCGCTGCAGGCATTGATAAACACAGGCATGGCCCCTTGCTATAGGAATACTTTGAGAAAAGTCCACGATCTCTTCAAGCTGCTTTCGAGATCGTGGAACATAGAATGACATTACAAGAGGCCGTAGGAAGTATCCAATCACCCAGAATGTATTCACAGAGATGGGAAAGGAGTTCAAGCTCGGGATTTAGGTCCCCGAAATTAGATTACAGGAAAGAGAGTGACTTGCGTTTGAGGTCCCGAGATGCGAGAAGCCCCAGGCCCGAGAAAACATCTCGTTCCGAAAGGTCGTGGAAACCTCGAGATAAAACAGAGAAAGAGTTCACGAAGTTGACAGTAGACAAGTCCACCATACTCGCCATCTTAAAAACGGAACCCGGCTACCGACCTCCGAGGCCGATGAAGCCGGGCAGACCCCCGAGCTCAAAGTTTTGCGATTACCATGAGGATCACGGCCATATCACAGAGGCCTGTTTCCAGTTAAGTACTCTAATTGAGGAGAAGATAAAACAAGGACAATTTGTCCATTACATTGAAAATGACACAAACTCCCAACGAAATCGCCAACACGATCCCGATCGAGTCATTGACGTCATAATCGGAGGACACGCTGCCGGGGGATCCTCCAATAACGCCAAGAAAATATATGCTCGTGAAGCATTCAGTGTTCACCCAGAACCACAAAAGCGTCAAAGGCCTAATCCTACTCCAATTATCTCCTTCTCAGACAAGGATTATCCTCCTGGGTTAATCGAGCCTCATCAGGACGCTCTGGTGATCACGGTAAAAGTGAGAACTAACACTGTTAAAAAGATCCTTGTGGACAACGGTAGCTCTGTGGACATTCTATATCACAGTGCTTTCTCCAGAATGAATATAGGTGACAGAAAACTGGCAAACAATAAAATTCCACATTATTAACGCCGTTTCCAGTTTCAACGCCATCTAGGGAAGAACGACGTTAACAGCCTTGAAGGCTATCACGTCTATTCCACATTTGAAAATGAAGTTCCCCACTGATTTCGGGGTGGAGAGGTCGTAGGCGATCAGACCGCAGCACGACAGTGCTACTTAACAATGGCAATTCCCAAGAATAAGCAAGTCGAGGAAAACTCCATCAATCAAATCTTGGATATGGATCCTCAAGATCTCATCGAGGTCCCGAGCGAATCGAATTGTACGCCGATGGAAGAGACGGAGGAGATCGAGGTAATTGTAGGCGACCCAACTAAGGTCACTAATATTGGAAAGAATCTCGACCCCGACCTCCGCCAAAAAATTATTCAGTTGATTAGAGAATACAAAGACATTTTTTCTTGGGACCCGAAGGACATGCCGGGGATACCTGAGGTCATTGCACGACATTCCTTACACATCGACCCAAAGGTCAGGCCAGCGATGATGAGATCGATCGACTTCTAGAGGCTGGGTTCATCGAGCCCGTCCAATTCCCAAAATGGGTCGCCAATGCCGTATTGGTGAAGAAAAGTAACGGGAAATGACACATGTGCGTCGATTACTCGGACCTCAATAGGGCATGCCCCAAGGATCACTATCCACTCCCGAACATAGACCAGCTCATCGATGCCACTTCGGGCCACGAGCTCCTATCTTTTATGGACGCCTTCTCAGGCTATAACCAAATCAAAATGGACATCAATGACTGGGGAAAAATGGCCTTCATCACCCATCAAGGAGTATTTGCCTATAAGAACATGCCCTTCGGCCTCATTAATGCCGGAGCAACATTCCAACAGATGATGGACACCATATTCGCCTCGCAAATCGGACGAAATCTCCAAGTTTATGTCGACGACATGATCGCAAAGTCTAAAAGAGCAAGAGAACAAGTCACAGATTTGAAAGAAACTTTCGAAAATGTTCGGAAAAATCAAATGAGATTAAACCCGACAAAATGCTCCTTTGGTCTGACCTCGGGAAAGTTTTTGGGTTTCCTTCTCACCCAACGGGGCATCGAGGCCAACCCCAGCCAAATAAAGGCCATCCTCGACATGAAAGACCCCACCTCACTAAAAGAGGTACAGTCGCTCACAGGCTGCATCACAGCATTATGAAGATTCATCCCTGAATCTTCAAAGCGCTGTATTCCCTTTTTCCAAGTCATAAAAGGGGCATCAAAACAATCACAGTTATTGTGGAATGAAGATTGTAAGAAAAGTCTCAACGAGCTCAAAGATTTCCTTACCTCGCCTCCGATCTTAAACAAGAGGCCGGGAAAGAAACTCCCGTATACTACATTAGTCATACTCTTCGCGATGCGGAAACAAGGTATCCGCAGGTAGTGAAGTTGGTCTACTCCCTTGTCGTCGCCAGCCAAAAATTAAGGCACTATTTTCAGGGTCGAGAAATACAAGTAATGACAAATCAACCTCTGAAAAGGATATTGTATAAACTTGATATGATAGGTCGCCTCACGGCATGGACCATCGAGCTAAGTCAATTCTACATCAAATTCAATCCCAGAACAGCAATGAAAGCACAAGTGCTATTAGACTTTGTGGCAGACTGCCAGTTTTCTAAATCTGACACCCCAAAAGGGGAGGTCGCCAATGAGGCCACGAGACCATGGACTCTCTACGTCGATGGTTCCTCGACAGTAGTCACGAGTGGAGCAGGATTAATCCTATTAAGCCCCGACGGGTTCCACGTTCAGCAGGCAATTCGGTTTGCTTTTCAAGCAACGAACAACGAATCAGAATACGAGGCTCTCCTCGCCGGGCTTAAACTCGCAAGTGAGCTCGAGGTGAAAAATATCGATATCTTTAGCGATTCCCAGCTAGTTGTCAAACAGGTCAGTGGAGAGTTCAAAACTCACAACGATAGAATGCAAGAGACTTGGAAAAAACAAGAACAATGCTAGAAAATTTCACCTCTTGGAATCTAACAAATGTGGACAGGACGGAGAACTAGTGGGCTGTGGCTCTGTCAAAACTGGCCTCGTCGTCGTCTACCACATGCAACGAACCCATCTATGTTGAGGAATTGCAAGCTCCAACAATCAACAGCCTTGAGGTCGGCGAGATAACTTCTCATCCCGACTGACGAAGTCTGTACCTCGATTACATAATCGACAACAAGTTGCCAGAATCAAAAAACGAAGCGAGATCCCTAATATACAAGGCAAGGAATTACTTTTTAAAGGACTCCAAACTATACAGAAGATCTTTGGTCGAACCATTGCTTCGTTGCCTCGGTCCTGAGGAAACTCACCTCGCTATCATAGAGGTTCATACCTGAATATATGTCGAACACATGGGAGGCAAAAACCTCGCTTTAAAAATACTTAGACAAGGATTTTTCTAGCCAACATTGAGAAAAGATTGTGAAGAATTCGTCAAAAAGTGTACCCCATGCCAACTACATGGAAATGTTAGTCATCGACCTACGACAACACTTAATCCAGTTCTTGTTCTATGTCCCTTCTTTCAGTGGGGAATCGACATAGTCGGTCCTTTCTCTAAATCAAAAAACCAAGCCCAATATATCGTTGTCACCATCGACTATGTGACCAAATGGGTCGAGGCCAAACCTTTGGCCAGGATTAGGGAAAAAGAAATGATAGAGTTCTTCATGGAGTACATTATGTTCTGTTTTGGAATCCCGAGGATCGTTGTCACCGATAATGGTACCCAGTTTGTGGGAGAGAAGTTTGAGAAAGCACTCAATGAGCTGAAAATTAAGCATATCTGCAGGCCAACGGACAGGTCAAGGTCACTAACCGCACAATTCTCCAAGGGATCAAGAAAAGAATCGAGAAAGTCCCCCGATGCTGGGTCGACGAGCTCCCCAACGTCCTCTGGTCGTACCGCATAACTCCTCGCACCTCTACAGGGGAAACACCCTTCAAAATGGCCTATGAAACGGACGCGGTTCTACCCGTTGAGGTTAGCCTTGGATCACCTCGAATCGAGGTCTTCGATCCTGAGAGCTCAATCAAAGGCTTGTGCTTAGATAACGACCTTATAGAGGAAATGCGAGATAATGCCAAAATAGCCTCGATTGAGTATCGGAATAAAACAGTGAAGTACTTCGACAAAAAGGTCAAGACGAAAAGCTTTCAGGTCAATGATCTCGTGCTCCGAGAAGCAGCTACATCACAACCGACATAGGTCGACAAGCTCACAGCCCCGTGGGAAGGTCCGTATAAGATCAAGAAGGTTGTAAGCCACGGGACTTACGAGCTAGAATACCTCAATGGCGAGCCCATCAAAAATGCGTGGAATGGAATCCACCTCAAAAAATTCTACCAGTAAACTTTGTTGCTTACCTGTAATTTGGGGCAAACTTCTATCCATCATTTAAAATTTATCTAAGTGAAAAAGGGCTGATATGAGGTCCTCACTTAGATTTTCCTTAAGTTATTTAATAAAATTGCCTCTAGTTACTCGTATGGTTTCCACATACTTATTCTTATATTTACAGAATAGCGCATAATTACTTCTCAAAGTGTCGGCTATAGAATCATGATAATGATCATGTCTTAACAATTCTTCTCCTAAAGCAATAAGAACTTCGATAACTTAAAGATCTAAGGCTTAGAATGAGTTAAGTGCGGAATAATTTGAAAAGCCTAAAAGGAAGTCAAAATAATACAAGAGGATCACCATTTAAATGCATTCTTTACTCTATACTATTCTCTAAAAGCACAGTTGATGTGTTATCTTTTATATGACATCTACCATACTTTCCTGTTAGTCTAGTACAAATGTATAACTAATTTACATGACTAGAACAACTTTTGTAAAAATAAAACTGCTAGTCCAAATCTAAAGGCATTGGAACCAACTACCATCTGGTCACTACCTTTATGATGGCTTATAAGTCTAAGTTGCTCCTTCGATAAGGATAACCAAACATGTTAGATCCTTGTCCCACACAAGAAAATAATCCTACTAAGTTGTTTACCAGGAATTTCAGTACTAAGTACTCTTACTGGTATCGCTGCCACAAACATTAAAGATAACCCCACTAAGAACAAATGGAAAATTAGGACATTCAAGAAACCAACGTTATTGACATTAAAGATAAAGTTAAATCGAAACCAACATTAGAGATAAAGTTTAAAACTAGCACCAAGCTAGGTTAAAAGGTTAAGGTAACAAGTACGCAGGGCATACCCTGGATAAATAAACAAGTTCGTGAGATAAAAGACATTAGGAATACATAATAACGAGGCATACCCCGCCTTCAGGTGGACTCTAGATTCTCCTCTCCAATACGCGAATTGGGCAAGGCCTTCGCTAGATCGGAACAATAATCCTCAAAAGCATGCCCCGCAAGGTCAATACCGGCAGATTTCAAATGATCATAGCAGTAACCATACCCAACTCCAAGAGCCTTCGCCACATCGGCCACGCCTTTCTGAACCTCGATCTTCAAGGCATCATTCTCATCCTTAAGATTCTTTAACTCATCACGAGCTCGATTTAAATCATTTTCAAGTTCGGAACACCTCTTCCCTTCAGAATCAGCAACACCCTTGACCTTTGCAATTTCCCCACTCAACGAGGTCACCTTATCCTTGGATACACGAATTTCTTCCATTAACTTCGTCTTGTCGCTAAAATTCTTCTTGGCAGCCTCTATCTCTCTTCTTTAGGCATCTGCAACTCGCTTTTCAGCTTCGAGCTTCTCCGACTTAATTGTAGACAACTCCCGAGAAATCAGGTCGCTTCTTTGATGATCGGCGTTAGATTTGTATGCATTAACAATATGAGTTCAATCTGACAGAAACTACAAACAAACAAAGAGTAATAATTACTCACAATGCAAATAAATCAACAACGAATAAAAAGTGGTAAAGAATGTAAATAAACATAACATACCCGGCCACCACGAGTTAAACATCGCTCTGCGATCTCAGCACGGGATTTGTTCGTATAGGAAGTCAGATCTTGTGGAAGGTCGAAAACCTGGAACACTTGAACAGGGGCGTTAGGGCCAGCCATCCAACGTTGATTAGGAGAGACCTCGACTCGCACTGCAGAGACAGGATCCACAGGCTGGAAAATCGGAGGAAGATTGCTCTTGTCGTTAGCAACAGAGTCTTTAGAGATAGCCTCTCGACCAGAATCATCACACTTCTTCAGAACAATGCGACGGGACGAGGTACCATCACGTTCTCGAGAACGCTTCCTATCACGAAGACCGACATCCTCTGTAGACTTAGAGACAATGGACTCACTTTCAGTCCCGCCCTCACCATCCACCTCCACGTTGATAGGAACCATTGGTTTCGAAGCAACTCCCACCGTTTTCGAGCTCGAAGTCCCACCAGTAATCTTAGCAGCAGAGGATTGCTTCGCTAACAAGATCAAGGCACGATCCATCTCCTCTCGCAAACCACACAAGAAAATGGCCTTCAAGGAATCACCAGCAACTGTTATAAACAAAACGTAAAAACAGTGATTTAAATGAAAATACACGAAAAACTGAGAAATAATAACACTAGAAAACAAAAAGAGGAGTGAAAATTTACGATTATGACTCTCCAAGAACTTGGCATTTTTCAATTGGCTGAAATCATACAAGGGACTTTGACCCTGAAACTTATCTAAAAACTCAGTATCATACTTGTCCAGGTTAGTTAACCTTTTAATGGACTCTCGGGATATCCTCCCACATGGCTTGACAAACTCCAGGTCGGGACCATTGAAATATAAAAACTTACCTTGGTAACCAGAGTTTGAAGATTTCACATCGACCAACCTGGACCTACCAGACCTCTTATCAAAATAGACTTGACTTTGAGAATGTTTAATCCCGTAGATAAAAAAGAACAAATGTAAAGTAGGAATACGACCTAATTCTGTACATCGAGCAATAAAACCGCTCACTTGCGCGACGGAGTTGGGAGTTCATTGCACAATACCACAACCTAAGGCCTCGTAGATGGCGAGGTGAAAAGGGTGCATCGGAAGATGCAACCCATGCTCGAAATACACAAACGGAATTCCTTGCATTCCGAATTCAGGCATAAACCAAACTTGTTCCTCAGGCTTGGGAATTACACACTTCCACCCGTTATCCAAATCAACCAAAGATTTTAAAGAGCTACAATCAATAGGGTTCTTAACATATATACTAGTATAAGATAAACTAGGGTTGCCCACAAACTCAATCTTACCCACCTCCTCTGCCAGTCGCACTATCACCGCCCGCAAAGCGATAATGTTAGGACTTAAGGGTGGAGGATCAGGAAAGATTTGCTCTTCTGGGTCATCCAAAAACCCAAAAGAGTGTAGAGAGGTAGTATCTGGAATCTCCAAATCATCTAAGTTAGGGAAAGAATCAACAGATTCTTCCTTAATCGGTAATTTACCAACGTCTCGAGGATAAATACCTCGAGAAGATGAAGATGGAAAAAGATCAGACATGGTTAAACCAAGAGTAGTAGGAGAAGCAAACACCTTAATCGGAAAAATACGACGGGAAAAGATAGCTGTAATAAAAGGAGAATAGAAAATAAAATAAAAAGACAATTACCTCACGCCTAGAGAGAAAAAGCAAGGACCTTTGGAAGCAAAATCTCGGATAACGAACCACCACTCCAGACAAGCAGTTCATAAAAATGTAATCTCATATATTTATAGCAAAAATATATATACGCATAAATAAAAGAAAATAAACAATAAAATTGTTAAATCCTCTCCAATACTAAAAAAAAATCAATCCTTTTTAATTAAATAAAGCAAATCTAAAGATATTGCTAAAAACTAAGGGGGGGACAAATGTTGGGCCACGAATATTAGTTAGAATAGTATGTATAATTGTAGTTGGCATTTAAGCCCATTTAGCCATAGTTTGTAGTTAGGCCCAAAATGTATTAAATCACCTTAGCGGGCCTTGAAGCCCAAAACTTGTAAATAGATTATTATGTCTTACCCTCCAAGTAAAGGTGGTTAGGGGGGACCCACAAAGGATCCCCTATAAATATTCTTGTACCACCTTACTTGGGAAGAGGATGCAACTTGATGTAAAGAGAGAACCTCTCAAGGTTATGAAATAAATACTTAAATCTTATTCTATATCTTGGTTGTTAATTAATTAGATAGCTTGAGGATATTTCATAGCCCATCACTACGAACTTTCTACAACTATTATAAATCCAATGAGAAAATGCCTAAAAATGGCACAAAATTTGGGTCAAATGTCCAAAATAGCACTTTATGGAAAGGAGGCCCCGCAGGGGCACATACATAACGCAACTTTGAGCTGCGTTACACTGTCACGCATTTCATACATGCGTTACCAGTGTTATTTTCTCAACCCCTAGCTGATTTAACACTAAATACGCATTACAAACATGTGTTATGGTGGTAACGCAAGTGCGTGATGCGTTACCCCCATAACGCATCATGCACTTGCGTTACCACCATAACGCATGTTTGTAATGCGTTACTAGTGATAGATTCAGCTGGGGAGAGAAGAAAAACACTAGTAATGCATGTATGAAATGCGTTACCTCCTAACGCATGTGCTATATGCGTGATGTAAGTACCAGTGGAGGGTAGTGTTTTCAGGGAGTGCTATTTTGGGCATTTTAATAAGATTTTGTGCCATTTTGGCACTTCACCCAAATCCAATTTACGCTTCAATTGTTTCACTTTAATCACAACTATGCCACTCTAATTTCTCAAAACAAACATAAGAAATCACAAAAACAAGAGAAGCAGATCTAATTATATAATCATTACAAAGCAATTTGACATAACAAAATTACACACACATATATGAATATGCAAAGAATACACTAGAGCTACAAAACAAACGCAACATATACACACAGATGCATACATATATGTAAGTATAGATTGCAGATAGGGGAGAGAAGATCGAAGACTTACAAATATAAAATGCAGATAAATTAGGGGCGTAAACGAGCGAATAGGCGCGGATACTGGCATGATCAGGTTGGTCTTGTATTTATAATAATCGTTCGAATCTAGTCTTGTTTCGAATTTAAATTCACGTAATCTACTCAAATTCAACTAGAATTTGAATATGAATGTTGAGTAAATATTGGGCGACTACTAAAACACTATTAGTATTAAAAAAGTGTTTCTGGCGGGATCCATTTCAAGAAAATAAAAAATAAAAATATAATTATAGAATAATATACTAGTCATATAATTTAGGTAGTGTTTAAGTAGTGTATAAGGATGTTGCTCAAGATTTATTCTATGAATGTTAGCTATTGAGTTTCGACTAAAATTGAACCCTCTGTTTTTCTCAATTCCAATATGAATGTGTTTTTGCAGACTATCAATTCGAATATGAAGTATTTTTAAAATTAAGTTAAAAAAATTTATTTAACATAATAATATTAATATAATTATTTGAAACTAAAAATATATTTAAAAATATAAATATAAAAATACAAATTTTTAAAGACGTAAAAAAACCAAGCAAATAAGAAATAAATTGACATGTAAGTTGGCATGTAAGTTGACATGAAAGTATATCGTTGTTAATATTCAATTTATCAACATATAAATTAGAAGTTAAGCTAATAAGTTGAGCACGAAGTTTTTATAGGCTTATAAATCATAAATCGAATAAAATAAAATGTGCCAAACAGGCCTTTATTTGTATTTTAACTTATTTGTTTAAAATTTAAAATTTTATTAGAAATCAACTTATATGATTATTTATTATAAAATAAATTTCCATTTTTCATTGCTTTTGTTTAAATTTGATTTCTTCTTCAAAAGAGTACAATTTTTTACTATTACATTACAACATTAATATTTATAAGGATAAAACGATTAAAAAAATTTAAAGAGGAGGCAAAGAACATTTTTATTTTTATAACTAGAATTTATTTAAAGAAAGAAGGGAATCACCCAAAAACTACCGATGTTTTTCATTTTTCATTTTAATATTTATAAATTTTCTAACAAGAAAAGACCAACCTTCTTGGAGCATTTTTTTTTTGACGATTTCACATGTACCAACCAAAATTTAATCTTTTATATAATTTAGAAAAACTAGCTTATAACCCGTGCAACGCAGAGTGATGGTCCTAAATAATCATTTTTCAGTTTAAAAGACCCAAAATACTGAAATTCAGAAAATTGGCCCTATTTACCGACAAGATACGGCATTTCGTGTTAAGCAATACAAGGATACGGCGTTTCATGTGCCGTATCAACAGCTGATATGATATTTCGTGTGAAGCAACAATGAGATACGACGTTTGGTGTAGCGTATTAGGTAAAAATTTTAGTACCCCTGGCGGGGCCTGTAAGAGTATCAGCATTGATACGGTGCTTCGTGTGAAGTATCAGCGCTGATACGGCACATACGGCACATGAAACACCGTATTAGCTGCTGATACGGCACATGAAACGCCATATTAGTTGCTGATACGGCACACGAAACGCCGTATTAGCCGCTGATACTTCACACGAAACGTAGTATTAGATCGGTAAATAGGGCAAAACATGCTCAAATATGATTATTTTGGTAATTTTCTCTGCAACGCACGGTTCTTTTTCTAATATTTATTATATTATTTTTTTATTATTTATTTGTTATTAATTTACATATCAGATTGTGGTTATGAAATTGATATATATATATATATATATATATATATATATATATATATATATATATATATATATATATATATATATATATATATATATATAGATTTTTGCTCAAGTGAGAATCTCTTATTTTGGTGAGATATGAGCTCTAATCTCATCCCTTCATTTTAATCTAATCTAATGGTCCCGTTAGGGACACCCACATTAATAACCTACACCCTCACACACACTAACCCCACCCCCTAATGACGTCATCATGATGTCATAAATATAATTTTAAAAAAAATTGATATTTTTTTAAAAAAAATTTGAAAAAAAATTCTGGGAAAAAAAATTCTGACGATGCTGGTGATTTTTTTACAAAATTTGGTAATTTTTGTTGAATTCTGGTGATTTTTTTATATCTAACAGAACGCGAAAACCTATTCAAAAACTACCAATTTATTCTCCTTACTATGAATATTGTTACATAATTTATATAAATTCTACCACACAATATAATAAGATGACTATAATAGGTGGTCTGTATCTTATACTACATTCATTAATAATTTATACCACAATAAATTTATTAACCTTAGGGGTTCAATAATTAACCTTTGGGGTTCAACATTTCCATTTTTGGGTTTTAGAAATATTCGAAACGACGAATAAACAGTATACGAACTTAGGGTTGTTTACAATCCTAAACCCTAACTTATCCTGATTTTTAAACGCGTTAGCGTTTAAAAGTCAGACGGCCAGATTCAATTTTTTAATTAAAATTTTTAAATTTTATTTGTATTCCCTCGTGGTTTCAACGGTTAACCCTTGGGGTTCAACAGTTCTATTTTCGATTAAGAAATATTCGAAACAACGAATAAAGCATATACGAACTTAGGGTTAAATCCTAGACCCTAAACTCTAACTTATCCAGATTTTTAAACGCGATAGCGTTTAAAAATCAGGCCGCCGGATTCAATTTTTAAAATAAAATTTTTAAATTATATCTGTATTCCCTCGGGGTTTCAACGGTTAACCTTTGGGGTTCAACGTTTCCATTTTGGGTTTTAGAAATATTAGGAACGACGAATAAACCGTATATATTTAGGAGAAAAAAGAAAAAAAAAACACTATAAAAAAGCACCAAATTTTGTAAAAAAATCACCAGAATTCAACAAAAATCACAAGTATGACGTCAGCATGACGTCAGAATTTTTTTTTTTAAAAATAAGTTCAAAAAAAAATTCAAAAAAAATTTAAAAAATATATTTATGACATCATCATGACGTGGGTTCTCATATGATATGGGCTAAAAGTAAGTCCTAAAGACACATTTAATGTGGCATTAATTAGACCAAATATGGTCCAAACGTGGGGCCCATTTATGGGGTCCAAAATCCTAATTAAATATTAATTTCGTAATTAATATTAGGGGTAATAAACAGCTCAGCAAATAAGAGTTAAATAAGGATAATACTCCTACCAAACTTAGCCTCCAAGGCATCCAATTTAACAAGGAAACAGACTCCTACAAGGAAGGCGTCTAGAACCTTCCTCAAGGCGGTGGCTTGCCCGCCAAGTATCCGAATCCTACCATAATTCTAAGGCTTCTCAGCCTATATAAAGGCCCTGACCCCTCATCCTCAAAACTACGTCTTGGCTTGATTCTCAACACGAGATACGTAGGCACTCTATGAGGACCGATCAGTCTCGAACATGGAAACAACCATTAAAGCTCGAAGCTCACCAACCCCTTTGCATTATATACACACAAACCCTAGCCGCAATATTCATAACCTAGTTTTTATTCCACAACATTTGGCGCTGTCTATGGGACGACAACATCAACCATGGTGCAAACACGAAGGACACCAGTCACAACCAAGGCGACCACCGTCACCTCTGCTCCGCCTGAACAAGGGTATGTACCCCCATCAACAGGGGCGATCACCCAACCTCAAGTTTTTCAACCTCCAGGGACGATTCCCCATGTTGAAAGAACTTTACCCATGGTTGTCCATCCAAGCCAGGAGACCAACCCTCTTCAGATGGTGGTCTCTCCCCTTGTCAATTATCCACTACCTCCGGGGGTGCGGATCTCTACTACGGATCTCCCTAGAAGTACGAATCCGACATATGGTTTGCCTAACTACCCCCCGGATACTCGAGGTATTGGGCCAAGCGGCCATGCCCTGCAGATACATGAACCGTATCACCCTCCTTACATTAGAGGGTTGGGCCCTGATCAATGATATTATGACTACTCTGGTCCTTATACTGATGATTCTTCATCTGAGGATGACGATCATGATCAAGCCCCGAGGAGGCGACATCCAAGCAAGGAGCCTATAAGGCATACTCGACGAATCCATGATGGACCCCCTATGACAGCCGCTGAGAGAATCAAGGCTTATGAAGCCGAGATCCAGAAGCTGAAGGACGATATAGAAAGGGAGCAGCAAAGACAGAATCAAAACCGACCCCCTCCGAGGTCAGGAGGAGAGATTCCTTTTGTTGATTTGGAAAGGCCTTCTAGGAGGCAGAGAAGGGCTGAGGCCCCAAAAGGTGGAACTACAAGGGTAGAGGCCCCCAAGGGTGACCCCAAAGAGTTTATGTAGCTAGGAGATCCTGATGATCCTACACCACAATTCATCGAGGAGGTGATGAATACTCACATTTCTAGGAAGTTTAAGATGCCTACTACAAAGGCTTATGATGGAACGGGTGATCCCGCAAACCATGTGAGAACATTCTCGAACGCACTGCTGCTGCAGCTTGCTAATGACGCTCTCAAGTGTAGGGCATTCCCTTAAACCCTGGTGGGCATGGCTCAAAGATGGTATAGCCGATTGCCTGTAAATTCGATTGGCTCTTTTAAGGAGTTAAGTGCCGCTTTTGTCAGCCAATTCATTAGCGGAAAAGTTCATGAGAAAAGCTCCGCATCTCTTATGTATGTGGTACAAGGAAAGAATGAAAATTTGAGGGATTACCTCAAGCGATTCACTAAGGAAACACTAAACATCACTGACCTGGAGAACAAGGTGGCCATGGTAGCCCTGGAGCACGGAACTACTGACCCCTTCTTTAAAAGGTCGTTGGAAAAACATCCTCCTAAAAACATGGCTGAGCTCCAACAAAGGGCTGATAAGTATATTAAAGCTGAGGATAGCATGAAGAAGGAAGCCACAGTAGGTAATGGCAATGGTACCAATGACTCAAAGAAACGAAAGCAAGAGCAAGAGTATGATGCTAGGGACAAGTATCCCCGAACTATCGAGGACTCCAACTCTGCCCCTAAGAAGAACCAAGGATCAAGGTTCACTGAGTATGCAAGGTTGAAAACTCCTAGGAGTCAAATCTTGTTGGACATTGAGAAGGATAAGGATTTCTGATGGCCGAAGCCACTTAGGGGTGATCCCGCAAAGAGAAACAAGAATCAGTATTGCAGATTCCACAAGGATGTAGGGCATGACACTGATGACTACAAGCAACTCAAAGATGAGATCGAGTTTTTGATCCGTAGAGGAAAACTGAGACACTTCATTATGGGTGAAGATCGTGGTGATCAAAGAAGAGATTATAATTGAAGGGATGACGATCAAGATCGTAACCCACAGCCCCGAGGGCCAGTAATCAACATGATCTCAGGAGGCCTGACTACGGCCGGGACAACTATGAAATCTCGGAAGGCTTATGCCCGAGAGGTGATACATATTGTTGGAGAGGCACCAAAGCGTACAAGAACCGAGGTAACAATCGGATTTGATGATTCAGACCTTGAAGGGGTGAAGTTCCCCCACGATGACCCGCTGGTCATAACTCCTGTGATTGGAAACTCAGAGGTGAAGCGAGTCTTGATAGATAATGGTGCTTCCGTGGATATCTTGTTTCATGATGCATTTATGAAGATGGGGTATAACGACTCTCAACTGACCCCCTCCAACATGCCTATATACGGGTTTAATGGAGTAGAATCTAAAGTTGAGGGAACTATTCAGTTGTCCGCCACCATCGGACAGAAGCCGATAGAGGCCACTCAGATGCTGAACTTTTTGGTTATCAAAGCATCTTCTACTCGAAATGCCATCCTTGGAAGGACTGGACTCCACGCTTTTAAGGTTGTGGCCTCTACCTATCACATGAAGATCAAGTTCCCAACCAGGATTACTGTTGGAGAACATAAAGGTGATCAAAAGATGGCACGAAGCTGTTATGTAGCCTCGTTAAGGCCCGATGGAGTCGGGGGGCAGGTCCTTCCGATTGAAGACATGGATGTCCGCAGTGGTAAAGAACACCAAGAAAGGCCAGTAGAGGACATCACAGAAGCCTCGGACAGCCATTGAGGCTAAGGCGTTAACTGACTTCATGGTTGAATGTACCATTGGCAACCAAGAAGTCAGGGGGCAGGAGGTAGTACCCCAAGCAGGAAGTGAACTTCAGAATAAGAATAAGGAGACCAGAAGGAATGGTGGGCGCTCTATTTTGATGGAGCATCAAAAACAAAATCAAGTGGTGCAGCCTAGTCTTGCAAAGCCCCGATGGGCTCAAGTTATCCTAGTAGGACTTAGCTTCTTATCTATCTAGTAGAAGTAGAAATAAGGTTCATTGAAACCATTTCAGAGCATGTTGCTCCGAGTAGGATAGTAGTATTCCATGTAAGGGTTGAACCCATTTTAAGTTATTAATGCAAGTTTGCTTTTCACTCTATGATTCTATTTATGTGCCAAGCACCTGATGTGTGTAAGTCAAAGATGACCAAGTACCGAAAATAAAAGAATACACGAATGGAAACAAACAAACGCATAAGTAAAACCCTAAAGGGTCGAGAGTTAGGTTACAACACAATCAAATAAGAGTTTAAGTCCTTGAAGGACCCGGGATAAAAGACAAGCTGATAAAAAGCCACATCTGGCAATCAAAGCCATGCATAGCTGTGGAGGCTAAGGACTAGATATTCTTCAATATAATTTTCTAAGCACTTGGGTTGAGAATCCAAGGTTAAAGACCAACAGAGAACGTTGCATTATCAAGGGTCCTTAAACAAGGATTAAGAAGTTCAAGCAAGTTCTCGTCTTAGAAGTTTGAAAGGCAAGAAGCCCATGGGATTGCATTTATCGAAATCTAAATCGAGGAATCAACCCCGAATCCTAGGTTGAAAAACAAGTTGTTAGCCATGAAGGCCAAGATTAACCATGAAGGCCAAGATTAGTTATGAAGGCCAAACTTGAGGGGGTCATGAACCTCCAATTAAGATCCAAAGGTTAAAACTTCATGTTGAAACTTGAAAACCAATATGTAATTTTGGATTCTCGATCCAGAACGCCGACGTTGAATATCTGAACACCAGCGTTCAACACTTGAATATTAACACTGAAATGGAAATTGAAAACCTCCTAGGGAAGGTTCAAGACCTCGTGGGGCTAACCAGAAACCCCCTGGCCTTGGACCGGCAGCTCTGATAGATATTTCTGTGATTTAAAACACCCTTGATATTGAAAACCCTTGATCACAAACATTGGCATTCAACCTTCGAACATCAACGTTCAACACTCAAGGCCGAACACATGCTAGCCGAGAGGCCGCCTGAGAAGCCCAAGACCAAGACAAACATTGAAGCCATGACGGCAAAGCGAGCTGAGAAAGGTTGTTTTAGAAACTTGAGGTTGATGTCAACCCAAGATGAGGAGTCTGCAGGAGCCACTTACCAAAGGCTAATAAGCAAGATTTTTACACCCTTGACCGGAAAGACCATGGAGGTCTACGTAGATGACATGTTAGTCGAGAGCCTATTCAAGGCAGGCCATATTAAGCACCTCAGATAGGCATTCGAAGTGCGGAGGTACCACAAGATGATGTTGAATCCAGCCAAGTATGCTTTTGGCATTGGATCAAAAAAAAAAATTTAGAACTGATGGTTTCAAAAAGAGGCATAGAGGCCAACCCTGATAAGATCAAAGCGATTTTGGATATGGAATCACCCCGCTCTATACGGGATGTACAGAAGTTGACAGGCCGAGTTACAGCCTTAGGAGATTTATCTCCAAATATGGTGATAAGTGTTTGCCTTTCTTTCAAGCATTGAAGAAGGTGAAGAACTTGAATGGACACCTGAAAGTCAAGAGGCCTTTGAACAGCTGAAGAAGTACATGACTGAAGCCCCGCTATTGGCCAAACCTAGTCCTGGATATACCTGGCAGTATCTGAACAAGCATTGAGTGTCATTCTCATTCGAGAAGAGAGCAAGATTCAAAAGCTTATCTACTATATGAGCAAGGTGTTGCATGGAGCTGAATTAAATTACTCTACCATCGAGAATTTTGCTTTGGCATTAATAACAGCTTCAAGAAAGCTGCAACCATACTTTCAGTCACGCAAGATTGAAGTCCTGACGGACCAACAGTTGAGAAATATTTTGCACATCCAGAAGGCCAGTGGAAGGCTGATCAGGTGGGCAATCGAACTTGGAGAATTTGACATCATGTACAAGCCTCGAACAACCATTAAGGCTCAGGCATTTGCTGACTTCGTGGTTGAATGTACCATCGACAACCAAGAAGTCTGGGGGCAGGAGATAGTACCCACCCCCGGAGGTGAAGGTAAAGATGAAGAACTTGTACCTGAATATTGGGTGCTTTATTTTGATGGGGCATCAAAAACAAAATCTAGTGGTGCAGGTTTGGTCTTGCAAAGCCTTGACGGGTTCATAGTCGAGTATATACGATTCTAAAGATGAAAAGAAGGATTTAAGCGAATATGCAACATCAATTATGACAAAGTGCTTAACTGAGCTTTAAGAGCTAATTACGCTTAAGGAAGATAGGTTACCAGAGATTAGCAGTACTAATATAGAGATTAATTATGCTTGAAAAAGAGAAAGGTTGATAGTCAACAACCAAATATTGATGAACATTACTGAATGTTGACGAACATGATTAAAGGTTGATAAAGAAGATCATAATTCAAGGTTGATGAAAAGATTCAAGCGTCACGAATAAGCTCCAAGAGGCATGAAGAAGCTCCAAGAGGCACGACAAGGCGCCAGGCCAGCCAACCTCCTGACAGTCGACCAGGCACCAGAGAGAGGCCCAGCCGACCTCCTGGCAGCCGACCAGCTGTCAGCGGAAGGCCTGGCCGACCTTCTGGTAGCCGACCAGCTGTCAGGGGAAGGTTGCGGCCGACCTCTTGTCAGTTGGTTGGTCAGGTGGTTATTCTAGGGCGATCTTCAACCTTGGAACATGATCAACAACCTCTGAATGTCAAGTTACATGTGGGAAGTATGCACCTTTTAGTGTCGTTAATGTTAAGGCAATGCCCTTTCAAAGTTTTCTTCTTCTGAGATAGAGAACTACGTAGGGAGTTTTTACTTCCAGGTCCTGAAGACCCCACCATTAATTCAAAATTGGTAACACCAGTTGATGTAAGCTGAAGGATAGACCCTCTCAAGGCTCCTCTTGAGACTGGTTGGCTTCCTGATACCCTGAAGGCACATAAACTGTTAGTGATAGGGTTGAGATAAGAGGTCCTTTGTCATTCCATACTTAAAATCTTGAATCTCAAATCCCGACACAAAATTTTAGCCTTGATGGCCAAAAAGGCTGTCTGCCTCCAATCGAGTTTGTCGTTTAAGTTTAAGGACTTGAATCAAGAGCCGTCAATCAAATTCAAACCAAAGCAAGGTCCTGTGAGAATAAGAAGAAGGTTGGAAACCTAGAATCAAGATAAAGGGTTAGCAACCAGCCAAGGTACACCAGACTTGAAGTCAAGTGCTGAGTGGCAAGGGAACTTCTTGAACGATCAACCGAGAAGCAAGACCTCCACCATATGTAGCAAGGGGGGCAAGAACTAAAGGACTTCATCATTTTTACATCTTAGAATGAGAGTTAATGGTTGGTTATAACCGACAACCATGAATAAGTTCAAGGTTTAAAACCAAGGATTCAACAAGGGAGTTAAGGCCCATAAGGTCATGAAAGCTATGAAAGCCAATTTAAAGTCAAGAATATTTGTTTATCAACGTTCAGATATTGACATCTAATGTTCGAATATTTCTGAACAAGATTCAAACATCTCAAGGAAACCCCAGGAGGCAAGGCCGACCTCCCGTCAGCAGACCTCCCGTCAGCATTTCAACATCTCTGTCAGCCTTCAGACGTCACTCCTAATGTTTGAAACATGACTGACTTGGATCCGTTTAGCGTCGTTTAACATTTAAACCTAAACTTTGGATTCTAGGTTGATGATGCTGAATGTAAGCCTAGATGGTCAAGTATAACTTAAGAAGCTTGGAGTTCTAGTCATGAATCAAGGACTAAGGAACTAAGTTGAAGCCGTGGAAGGCCAGGAAAGCTACTAGAACCAACCTTGGATCAAGAGATTCTAGCATAGCTCAAGAGCGAGCCACTCAATCAACATTCCAACACGATGATTGAAAAGTTCGAAGTAATTCTATTTAAGATCAAGCAAGCGTGAAACCCTAGAAAGGAGTTTGAAGCTACCTCATGGAAGATCTGAGACACTTAACAATCAACTAAGGATCCTCTTGAAGCCTTGGTCGAGTGAGGGCGATGACACTACAAGAAAACAGTAAATAGACATCACTGTTTTTAAAATTGATGTCTAAAGTCACTCTTTAAAAAATTAAAAAAACGCGCCCTTGATTTTGTTTTCCCCCTTAGCGAAAATTTCACCCCCTAAATCAAAATTCCCCCCCCCCCTTACCAAATATTCTTCGCGCCCATACACAATAGTTGACCCTCAGACAAATTAAACAAAACACAATATAATTAAACAAAATAATTCAGACACACACTCTCTCTGTCGAACTCTCTCTCTCGACTCTCTCTCTGTCGAACTCTCTCTCGACTCTCTCTCTCCCGACTCACTCTCTCTCGACTGAATCTCTCTAGCTCATCTCTCACCACCACAAACTCACCTCCGGTGCACTACTCTACTCACCACTCCGTTCGACCTCTCTACTCACCACTGCTTCGTGTCGAAATTGGTAAGAATCGGTAATACTCTACACGAATAAGGTTTCCACTAGTATTTCTAGGGTCTTCTCGATCTATTGAGAGCTTCAATTTGAGAGGTTTTTTAAGTCAAAACCCTAATTTCTTAATTTGGGGCTTTTTAAATCAAAACCCTAATTTCTTAAATTGTGTGTTTTTATTTACTTGGATGTATGACCCTAATTCTTTTGAATGTATTCTTTTTACTGGACCTCATTCACTTGGTTGTGGTTATGGCTGTTCTTAGGTAATTTTCATTTCTGAATTTCTTATTTGAATTTGTGATATGTGTTATATCATATGATTATTTGTATGTTGTTTAATTGGATGCATGTTATTATTTATGCATTATATTGTTGGATTTTTTGCTACTAATTGGATGCATGTCATCTAACACTGCTATTAATTAGTGGTAATTTGTAATTTATGATTTTTGGCTGCTATTTAGTTGCTTTTCTACTGGTCAAGTTTGAAATTATATGAGTTGGATGTATTTTCATTCTCATTTTGTATTTCTTATTTGAATCTGAAATGTGGTATTATATGATTATTTGTATGTTATTTAATTGGATGCATGTTATTATTTGTTTATTATATTGTTGGATTTTTGGCATGTCATCTAACAATGCTATTGTTTGAGTACTACTATTTTTCCGACATAATCGACCAAGAGAAAGTGTGAAAGTTGTTGTGATTTTCTATTGGTCAATTTGAAATTATATGAGCTGGATGTATTTTAGTTTCATACCTTGTTAATTATTTTATTGTTGGCTGGAGGTTTATGTTTTAGTTTTCGAATTTTACGAAAACCTTAAATATTGTCGTTTGAGTTTTTATTGTTTGGCTGATATTCAGGGATATTTTTTTGGTTTGCGAAGAAGAAAGGATAGTTCCTCGCTGTTGTTCACGGTGTTGACCTAGTGCTTCTACTAATTAAGTGGTACTCCCGCTCCCTTTCTTGTTTATATAGCGACTTTTTCTCTTTGTGTATTTGATTGTCATGATTGCTTATTCCACTGCTCTGTTCTTTATTAAAACTCAAATAGTATATGGTAGTTGTACTTTCTCTATTTTCCATGTACAAATTTGAATTATAGAAATTGTATGCCTTTAGTTAAACGTTAATTACATGTTGCCTGTTATTATTAATTTAGATTGAAGATTTGTGTTCCTTTTGTTTTTCTTATGTCTATCATGTCCTATTTGTGATTATTGCTAGCTATCATATGTCATCCATGCATTTTTATTAATATAAACTATTGGATTATTATTATATAGATAAGGCTACAATAAAACTATTATAGGTCAGAATATATAATAAGTAATCACTAGCTATAATTATACTAAAAATTTGACTGACATACCAGGTCGTTGGAAATTAAATGGATAAATCTTGGATAAAAGCGGATAGGGATTCATTGGAATATGAAATTGGAGTCGAAAACTTCTTGATATTTGCTGAGGATAATGCTAAAAACCCAAAGAAAATCCCTTTCCCATGTGCACGCTGTGTTAACTTCAAGAAATATTCTGTCAAAATAATCAGAGGTCATCTATATGAAGCGGGTTTTAGTTTAGGGTATTATGAATGCATTTGGCATGGAGAAGAGGTTGTTAAAAGTACTAAGTCATCAGTTGGTAGTACTTGTCCTCCCTCAAAGCCCACACTAAATTCAGAAACATTTAACGTATGTGAAGCAGCCTATAATAAGAAAGATTCCGATAATGAATCAGATGAGTTTAAGAGATTTGTTGCCGATGCGGAACAACCTCTGTTCGAGGGAAGTGAGTGCACTAAACTTGAGTCAGTGTTAACACTACATAATTGGAAGGCTAGGTTTGGAGTTAGTGATAAGGCCTTCACTGATCTGCTTGAATCTATTGGCTCTTTTCTTCCAAAAGATAATGTGCTTTCTGCTAATATGTATGAAGCAAAGAAAACCTTAACTGATTTAGGACTCGAGTATTTTAAATTCCACGCTTATCCAAATGACTGCGTATTATACAGGGATCCAATTCTTGAGTCTTCTTATGAGTGTCCCAAATGTCGTCTTTCTCGCTGGAAAGTTCGGAAAGATGGAAAAATTAGGGTTAATGTGCTAGCCAAGGTTATGTGGTATTTCCCGATAATCCCCAGATTTAAACGATTGTTTAAATATGCTTCTACTGCTAAATTAATGAGCTGGCATGCAGATAATCGATCTGAAGATGGGAAGATGTGTCATCCATCTGATTCTCCTTCTTGGAGAAATGTATATTACAGGTGGCCTGAGTTTAGTAGGGAGGCTAGAAATATACGCTTAGGATTAGCGGCTGATGGTATAAATCCACACAGTAATGGATTAAAAAACCGGTACAGTTGTTGGCCAGTTATGTTAGTAATATATAATCTTCCTCCATGGTTATGCATGAAGAGGAAGTTTATCATGTTATCAACATTAATTTCTGGCCCGCATGAGCCTGGTAATAATATTGACATATATCTACAGCCACTGATTGATGATTTAAAAAAATTATGGGAGGAAGGGGAACCGAACGTGTACGATGCACATACACAATCTTTTTTCACTTTAAGGGAAGTTCTGATGTGGACAGTAAATGACTTCCCAGGATACGCAAATCTGTCGGGTTGCATCAATAAGGGTTATAAGGCTTGTCCAATATGCGGCGATAAAACTGTGGCTAAATATTTAAGTCATAATAAGAATGTGCTACCAAGGTCATCGTCGGTATTTAGATAATGATCATCCTTTTAGGAGGCAGAGGGCATCTTTTGATGGAGAACAAGAATTTGGTCATGCACCTGAACCGCTTAGTGGAGAAGAAGTGTTGGCGCAACAACAGCAACTCAAATTCAGTTTTGGGAAGGGGGAAGTCAAAAAAGGTGGAATCTGCATGGAAAAAGAAATCGATTTTTTTTAGTTAGAATATTGGAAGTTTCACCACGTTCGTCATTGTTTAGATGTTATGCACATCGAGAAGAACGTGTGTGATAATTTAATTGGGACACTTCTTAATATGAAATACAAGACTAAAGACAGCACTGCCTCTCGTCTTGATATGGTTGAGATGGGATTAAGGGCTGATTTAGCTCCTGAAATAGGTGAGAAAAGAACATACTTGCCTCCTGCCCCTTTTAATTTGTCCAAGAAAGAAAGAAAAAATTATGTTGTCATCATTGTCCAATATAAAACTTCCATATGGACATGCATCAAATATTAGAAATTGTGTATCAATGACTGATCTAAATTTGAATGGGCTGAAGTCCCATGATTGCCATATCATCCTCCAACAGTTACTACATGTTTCTATTCGTTCTGTGCTTCCAAAAAATGTTAGGGTTAGTATCATAAGATTGTTTTTTCTCTTCAACTCTTTGTGCAACAAAGTTGTGGATGTGTCGAAATTGAGTAAACTACAAGCAGATCTGATTTTGACCTTGTGTGAGTTGGAAAAAATATTCCCTTCATCATTTTTTGATGTTATGGTACATTTCACTGTCCACTTAGTAAGGGAATTGCGTTTATGTGGACCGGTTTTTTATAGATGGATGTTTCCATTTGAACGATTCAATAAAATATTGAAGAGTTATGTAAGAAACCAATTTTATCCGGAAGGTTGTATAGCTGAAGGTTATCTCAAAGAAGAATCAATAGAATTTTGCACTGAGTTCTATAGTCAGAGTAGTAGAACTGCTGGTCTTCGGAAAGATGAAGACAATAATTCTGGTCCAATAGGTGGTGTGACAATGAAGTCGGTACCAGAAAAAGAACGAGATGAGGTGCATTTTACAGTCCTCCTCAACAACACTGAAGTGGAACCATATGTTATGTAAGTAACATTTTTAAAAGTATCTTTTTAAGTTTCAAAGTTCTTTTTCATGCTGTCTAATCTTATCTGATGTAATAATTGTCAGGTTACACAACAAATATTTGGAAGGGATTTACCAAGGGAAAAAAAAGAGTGCACAGTGGCTATTTGGAGAGCACAATCGACAATTTGCTGATTGGTTTCAAACATTCTTTCCTTTTTAATTACTTTTTCTGTAAGCAGTCATGTTTTTAATTGAAGTCAACTTATATGCATTGTGACTTTACATGCAGGTAAGTACAGAAATGAGGGAGAATTCCGAAGTCGTTTCTGAAACAATAAGATGGTTGGCAGGAAAACCTTCATTTTCAGTGTTGACTTACGAAGGTTATGTTGTTGACGGGGTCCGATACCACACAAAACAGCGAGATAATGCAAGGGTAGTTCAAAACAGTGGTGTGTCACTAGTTGCTAGGACAGTCCAAGTCTCTAGTGCTAAGGATATAAATCCTATAGAGACTGATTTAACATGTTATGGGGCTATCGAAGAAATATGAGAGTTAGATTACCCCACATTCAAGGCCCCTTTGTTTTTGTGTACATGGGCAGCAAGTGATAGAGGTATCAAGTCCGATGATCTTGGTTTCACTCTTGTGAACTTCAATCGACCAGGTCACAAAAAGGACAAATATGTCTCTGTTGACCAAGTCAACAAAGTCTTTTATGTTGAGGATCCACCTGATGCTAATTGGTCTATTATGCTATCGTCGACAAATCGAGACTATCATGACGCGTACGATGAAGATGCCCCAGAAGAGACCTCTTGGAACCCTCCTCCATTCTGTTCTAATATCCCTATATGCGACCCAACTGATTATGATGATGCAAGTGTCAGCAATAAACGACAAAATGTTGAGGGGATTTGGGTGAAAAAGTCATAGGTCATAGGTGCAAGTGTCATATGTTTAGTGACTAGCAATTTAGTTTTAATTTGCTTCCACTTTGTAGTTGTTCATGATATTTTTAATTAGAATTGTCTGTCTTGTTGCTTATCTCTGATTTTTGCATATTTTCAGTGAATTAACTGATAATTTTTCATATTTTCCGTGATATTAACTGATTGCATATTTTCCATGATAATTTTGCATATTTTCCATGATATTAACTAATTTTGCATAAGTTTTTACAGATTGAAGGAAAACAAGAGAAATGGCACCGAATAAAAAGCAAAAGAAAACAAAAAAGGCAGACTCGGATAAGGTTACCACTTAACAGCTGGAGATTGAGGTCAAAGAAGCGAAAACTCATGACTCACAGACAGCTCAAGCATCAGAACCTCAATAGGCCAACTCAGAGCAACCCACGGTTACTACAACCGACACTGTTAGATCAAAGTCTGCAGGTAAGCGTGGTGTATGTGAATTGTACAAAGTGGTTGTGAAGAAAGCTCGCGGGAAAAAGACTAAATTCACATTCAATGATTGGGGAGTTGCTGATGGTGAAACTAGGGCGCGATTGTAGTCATATATTTGAATGTTGGCCAGGGCTACGATTCCAATCGACATTACTAGTTGGCCAAATGTGGATCCTGAATTAAAATCAAAGCTTTGGCTAGATATTCAGGTGCATTTTACATTTTACTTGTGTTCTCTATTTTTACATGTGTTGTTAATTTCTCGTATTTAAATTTCTCATTTTACTTGTGTTTTATCCAGTCTACATTCAAAGTGAAACCACATTGTGAGCACTTTGTCCTAAAGTCTACTGGTTGTAAATGGCGACAATTTAAGACTGATTTGACGAGGAAGTTTGTGCGGCCATATGTTGGACAGAAGGCGATATTGAGTAAGCCCCCAAAGAAATATGCTTTTGTTAGTAAGTCAACCTGGAAAAATTTGTGAGACAGAGGATTGATTCGGCATGGGAGGTATGATTTTATTTTATAGTTTTATTTTGTATTCGATAATTCTGTTCATTTTATATTCTGCACCTGTATATATGATATGTAATTCTATAATTTTGTTTTTAGGAAATACATGAAGCGCATAGTGAAAGAGTTTCTCATCGAAAATATCATCACCGCTTGTCAAGAAAGGGTTATATTGGTTTAAAAGAAGATGAAGTAAGAACTAAGTCAATATTGTCTTGTTCGATAAAAATTTAGCATGAATTTTTATATTTTGCTTCATTTTAAACAGATAAAAAGTGGAAAGTTGGAGCCGGGAGTAGAACCTGATAGAGCAATTTTTTGGATAAAGGCTCGTAAGTGAAAAAATGGCCAAGAGGTTGAAGATGTAGATGAAGATTTACAACTTGTATGCGATCAAATTGTAAGTCTCCTACTATATTGGCATACTAGTAGGGCATCATTTATAATTAATAAAATTTTAGACTCTTTGTAATTTGGGCTAATTATTTTCATATCAATAGGATACTTTGTTGGAAAAGAAAGATAAGGGTGAAATACAATTTTCTGGAGCTGAAGATGTTTAGACTACGGCTTTGGGGAGTCTTGAGCATTCTGGTAGGGTCCGCACTGTTGGAGGGTACATCACTCCAAAACAGTTCTTTAATTTGCCACGAGAGAAGAAAGTTCGAATAACGAAGGAAGAGTTGATGGCCCGTGATCATCAAAGGGATGAAAAGACGAAAGCTCTTGAGGCAGAGATTGCTCAGCTGAAGGCATTGATTACTTCCGGCCAGAATCATCACTCCCCAATGCAGTCTGAAAAGGCAAGTTTCCAGCCGAAAAACAATCAGCCTGTTGCAGTTGTGCTAGAGTTTGATGAGGACTGTGTTCCTACAAATTCTCCCCCTAGGCCTTCACCTCCTGGAAATTTGGTAAATTAATTGATAGAAGGATAATTTAATTCCATAATTTAGTATTTTATTTTATTGTTTAAGCTCTATGAATTGATGATTTCTTTTTACCTTAGTATTTTTATTTGTTCATTTAAATATTGTAGGGAAACAGAATGTGTGACCTATCTGTCGAGAGGATAGAGAACAAGGTTGCATTTGGTATGGTGTATCCTCGCGAGACTGGAGGAAAAGTCCATGGAATTGATATACCACTTGGACATCAGTGTGTCTCTGTCGATGGCATCATCAAACCAGATGCCTTGCTTCCAGTGCCGATCCGTGGTGAATTGGAGACAGTCCACGATGCACTTGGCTCTTTTTTATCATGGCTTGAGGATTTAATAAGCTACACAACTACTGAGGTATAATTTACTATATGTGGTCTGAATTTGAAATAAAAATGGTGCTTGTGAGGATATTACAAATGAAATTGTGTTTAAATTTTTGATGGTTTGATGATCTACAGATTAAGAGCGACCAAGTGGAGAAAAGAAAAACAAGAATGATAAGTTGCAGAAATTGAGGGCACAGTTCTTATATGCAAAACCAAGTGCAAAAGTGCTGAAGGACTTTAACTTGCTGTATAAACATGTAACCAGCTGGATGGAAACTGCTGGGCTTTCGATACAGGTTGACTGCAAGTCAGAAGTGTTTGGGCATGAAAAGACAATTTATTTATTACGTGAGAATGTTTTGGCATTGTTGGAGTTTGATATGCTAGGGCAAGCTGTAATTACAGCTTACATGGCGTAAGTTACAATTTTTCTTTTTCCTATATGCATTCTAATGTTAGTATTTTTCCAATTGCATGTCTCTACTTCTAATGTTGGTATCTTTTTTTGGCAGGCGTTTGCATGCTGAGATAAGTGAAAAACCAGAACTGGCAGAAACATTTGCTTTTATTGACCTTGGATCCACATATAAGTTGAATGCTGATTTTGAAGCTTACATTGTTGACCGCTTGAAAGAGGGCAACCCTGATCGGCTATTCATTTTGCCGCATAATCAGGAGTAAGTTCTAGCTTATATTAAGTTACGATACTAAAAAACTGGATACAGTACTAAAAATCTGTCTTTGGTATGTTTTTTAATGAAAACAATATGCATTGGATTTTGGCTGTTATTTGGGAAGGTGAAATTTATTTTCTCAATCCACTCCCTCACCCAACACAGTTTCTATTACTAGAACAAGCATTATCAAGGTAATTTTTTATTTACCGTAACATTTGATGAAAATTCATGTTTTTTTGTGTACATTGGATCAGTTTTTATTTTTTATGCAGGGCATTGAAAACTTTCAATTGTGGAAATGGTAGAGGCAACCGGAAGCCGGCCAAGGCAAAGTTTCTGAGTGTAAGGACTTTTACACTTCATTTCAGTTTCTTTCAGTACTAGTTATAAGTATGTTTTTTGATGCATTTTATTTTTTGGAATTAATAGGGATCCCCCAAGCAACCCGGTGGTACTGAATGTGCTTATGTAGTAATGCGCTACATGAAAGAAATTATCAGTGATACAAGACTGGCTTGTGCTACAAAGGTGTGCGTCTTTGTTATTCTAATGGGTTACTTTTGATTATAAAGGTGTAATTTTCATTTTTGTTTAATTGTGTTTGTTTGTTGCCTTTAGTGGCTGCCGAACACTCGAGGGACGTACACCGAGGCCCAACTGGATGAAGTACGTATTCAGGCTCTCAAGTTCATCCAAGGAAAGATCTGATAGTTTCTAGTATTTAAGGTCTCTTTAAAATCACTTGCAAACATTTGGTTAACCGCTTGAATTGCTGGTAGTTCTGTGCTTTTGGTATTGGTTATCAACTTAAAGTAATGTAGTCGATAAGCATATGTTTTGGAGACATGCAGTCCGTGTAGTAGTAATTCAAGCTGTTATGCATCTATAGAAACTTTTGGTTGTGCACAAGCGTATCTTGTTAAGTGATTGCTTGTTTAGTATCTTGTTAATCGTTTAATTGTAAGAACCCCAAATTTTTGATATAATTAAAACTTTTTATTAAGTAATGATAAAATGAGGAACAATGATTCCGACAACAATGTCACCAGCTCTAATGAATGGTGGTTTCAAAGAACAATGATTGTAATGAATGGATATTGCTTTGGACAATGATCCTGATGCATTGGTATATTGTCAGAATAGAGTAATTCGATGGTTGAGGACCTAGATAAGAATAATCTACCATCCAGGAAGGAGCTAATGGATCCTTGAAGGGAAATGAGTACGTGCATAGTGTTTCCCATACGTGCATAGTGTTTCCCGTACGTGCATAGTGTTTCCCATACGTGCATAGTATTTCCCGTACGTGCATAGTAATTTGGTGGATGAATAGTGATTTTGTAAGTTGGAAAACTTTTCACGCCACCCTATGTACGGGACGCGATATGGATGTTTCGAAGTCATATTAGTAATACGCGGAGGAAATAAGTGAATGCAGAGACGATCGAAATTCAGAAATTCCAAATTCTTTTTCGGTATAATATTTGACCGGACAGTGGATTAAATATTATTATAATCCAAGAATTGAGATATTAACTTTGAGGATTTGATATTTTGGGATGTTATTATATTTGATTTAAGAATGAAGGTAGGAAACCACTGAGGCAGTGAAACAAGCGTTCTAGAAACCGCTAAAACGTTATAACGTGATTAATCAATAAAGCAAACGAATCCTAGATTACGGATTAAGTTCGTATCGAGATTAAATATCCTACATGGTCATCACGAGGATTATATTATGGATTGGGGAAGGTATTATGAATATCGAGAAATTTCCCGGTAAACCCTAGAGGTGAAACTACTTAGTTATTCGCCCGAACGATCAATCGAAACGAGCAATAACCGGACAAAAGAAACAAGCAGTGGAAGCAAGAGTCATGCATAAGCTACTAGATAAATATCTAGCAACCAAGTGGGCTAAGTAACTAGCATGTTAAGGATTGAACTAGTAGTTAGCCAAATCAAACTCTAGTTAGCCATAAATCAATCCAAGTGCTACACATGCTTTCAAATCTCACCATTCATTCCAAAAGCACTTTAATAAAGTAAAAAGAGATGAGATATCATCCAAGGCTCATCACTTTATGAATTATTATCAAAACAACCAAGCAAACACAAAGAACTCTCCATTTTCCTTTCTTCCTTGAAAAATTCTGCCAAGGTGCTAGAAGTAAGGCTTCCAACCATCATTTGATCTTGAAATATTTATGGTGAGTACTTCATATTATAGCTTAGATCCCCTAGAAATTTCAACTTCAAATTCATCTTTTTCCATTTTCAAATAAATCATCAAAGATGATGATGAATAGTGTTTTCAAGAACTAATCTTTGTTTTTCTTGTTTTCATGGTTGATCCTAGCTAACTTAAGGCTATCCAAGGACCATACCAAGATTTGTGAGGCTAGTACATACTCCAAGGAAGGTATAAGAATTGAAAACCCTAGATCTACTTTGAGTTTTAAGCATGTTCTTGATGGATCTAGCTTAGTTATGATTATGTTCATGTTATAAGCATGCTTAGTTAGTGATTTAGTGATTTGATTAACATGATGATTTTGATGCTAAGATCAGTAGCTTCTGGACTTGTTGAGATGCTTATTATGTGTATAAGTTGTTTAGATGCCCGGTGTGGCTTGGGTTGTTGATTACGATTTATGGAACGTCCGATTTATAGCCGTCGTAATGCCCGATTTTTGTTAACCTTAAGGAATCGTGTTTGACAGTAGCCATAAGTCACTTTCCAGTATCATGTTCTGCCATGTCAAGATAGATCATGTTATAAGCTTCGTTTTGATATAAAGATCATGTGAAACGGACTTACGGTTTAGGAATTATGGCCGATTCACTAAAAGACGTTCGAAACCGTAAGTACGAGTTCGTTATTAAAATTGAACCCTTGTAAAATACGTAAGTCAGTGGCGAATCTTGGTAATTAAATACTAGAGGTAAAAAGGAAGGTGTGAGAGAAAACCTCATGTGAAATGGAACGTTTTCCGATTTTATAAAAATGTTCGAATCAAAGTTAATCGCAAACGAACCCCTAAAAACCCGCTTGATTATAACTTCGGTAAAACACTTAGAAAACGGGCGATAAAACTCGGAGCATAATATTGATTTGTAACGATCGACTTTAGAACTTGTATGACTTAAGTATGTCCCAAGTGTAAGTACAATGACATGTCGTATTAACGAACGAATGTCGGGTCGGATCGATGATAAAAGGAATCCACTAAAAGGGGTATAACGAGATAACTCGAGAACATGTTTCGATTTAAGTATAACTTAACTTTTAAGATGTTAAGTGATTAATCCCGAATGCCTTGGCTATTTATAGATCACCAAGCTGACCCGGGACCCGCTACCACTACCCCTTACCGTACTCGACTACCAGGCAAGTTTCAATTCCCTTCTTTTAGGCTGTTGTTGTGATTGAATATATATATATATATGTTTTCTGTTGTACATATGCCATAGCATGCATGCCTACTTTCAAGTTATATCATTATGCTTGTTCCCTGATTGTTTATTGGCTTATAAATTAGACAGCTAACGTATCAATTATAAGCCGGTTATTGTAAGACCCTCAGATAAGGGTGTATATATCTTATTCATCAACTATACACCGGGAGTCAATATTTCTTGATATATCAAGGTTACCTCGAAGGAAAATATTTAAGTAAATATTTTCCCTTATTCGGGCGACGAATATTATTTGAATATTTGTTCGAGATTATTTATTTAACGATCCTTACTTCAAATAATTATTTGAACGTAACCATTCGACGAATAATATTTCTCAATATTCATTCAGAGTCGAATTGATTATCGATTATTATTTCGAATATTCTTCTAAAGATGAGACTACTAAATGAATATTATTTGAATATTCATTTAGAATATTATTTTATTAAATAAATATTACTTTTGAAAATTCATTTAAGATATTAATTACTTGATGAATATTATTTTAAATATTCATCTGAAGCCTGATTTATTTATCGAATATTATCTCGAATATTTCTTTAGGGCTTGGATTACTAAATGAATATTACCTGATATTCATTTAGAATATTATTCATTAAATGAATATTGCCATTTGAATATTCATTTAAATTCCTAATTAATTATGAATATTATCTTAAGTATTCCTTTCAGGCCCTATTAATTAATGAATATTATTTTGAATATTCATTTAAATATTTATTTATTCAATAAATATTCTCCTTTAATATTCTTAAATATTCTTTAAATATTTTTAATTCAATAAATATTCTCTGAATATTTATTTCATACTTAGAATAACCTCAATAACGTTTATCTTCTTCGATTATTACAGAAAATACCTCGGAGTCATATTATTATTAATCTTATATCAAGAAAGGTTCTCAGACATCATTCTTCTTTGAGTCTACCTCTCTAATAATAAGGGAACCTTACTTGGAAAATGTTATTTATCTTGTCGACTTCCCGGTCATAGAGTATTCTCTTCACTCGCAACTCGGGTGCCGTTGACTTATTAAGTCGTTGTTTACCTTCTCATCTTTCGAGGGGTAAGATTGTTGGAACAAGTTGATATTCGATACCAAGCCACAGCTTGGAAGTTATTGGTGAATTTTCCTTTCCAACTAGATACGACTACCTTGTAGAGTCTTATCAACAAGTATTATACTTGGGGAAAGGGGGACGAACGTTACATTCAGAATCATGAATTCTATTTGAACTAGGAGTCGTGTAAGAGGCCGAGTAGCGCCGGTCCATCCCCTTTGGCCCAACCGTTGGTCGGGGAGAGCTAGTAAGGCGGTAGACAAGTAAAGCCGTCAGTTCTTCCTTCTACCGGTAGTAAATCTAATTTGAGCTGTACGATCTCGACTGATCATCAAGATTGGAACAGCGGGCGCGGTGAATACTCCATCATTGGTTCATCATCCAAATTTATTTATTTCCTGCAACATGATTATTGTTGGCAGAGCTGGAAAAGTGTTCATAACTGGAATTGCAATCTTTTCATGCAAGTTCCTCTTTTTAATGACAATGAGAATATCTCGCTTACTTTTGATGTAGCAGATATTTCTACAAACAAATACTTTGAGTTACCTGGTAACTTCATCCTTTATATTATACTGGCAATAACCTCATTAATGCATGGCATATGGTTTCAAAGGATATTTTGAACTGCTGTATATATGTATCACTGTTCAGTTATATTATTGTTGGTGGGCTTTCGCTCACCCTTGCTTTGTTCATATTATGTCACAACAACAGCTAGGACAGATGGCTCGCATCAGGCGCAAGCGGGTTACCCGAGCCACCGGACTCCCCGCTGAGATGCTAGCCGCCATTGTTGAGGTAGCATAGTTAGACAGCTTTTGTTTCCTGTTTAACTATATGTATAATTAATGTAATCAACGGCAAAACTGTTAAACTTATGATGTTATCCTTTTGGGATTGTAATAACGTTTATTCGTAACCCTTTAATGTAAGACTTATTTCAATTTCATCTTTGGGACTATAACTGTTGTGCGTGTGAGTGGATATTATTGTGGGGTCACAGCATGTGATTTATTTATTGTGGACTCAAGTCAAGTATTATTAATGGATGTAAGACCGTAACCACCAGATCCCTGAGCCCGGATCTGGGGGTGTTACAGAAGTGGTATCAGAGCGTACGTTATAAACCCCAGAGATGAGGTGATGTTAAAACAATAAATTCAATAAGATAATAAGAACTCTTGCCAAGTTCATAGTCGGACTACTTAATGTAGTGATGACATATAAAACCCTTATGGGAACTCGTGAGTATCATGATAGTAACTTAGCTCGATATCGTATCGACGAGTAAGGTGATAGACCTTGAGGCATACGAGCAGCAGCGCGATGATGCTTTATATGCTGAAGATCAGCGGGTAATTCGATGGAGTACCCTACTGGAGACCCGGAAGAGGTTCCAGCAGATAAGGAAAATCTTGTTAGGATAAGGAGCTTACCCTCGAGGAATGAGGGCTGTAGCCAGAAAGACTGAGATGATTAAGGTATAGAGCTCAGAAAAGTGGGCATAAAGAACTAAGCTATTAGCAAGAGAACTGAAGATTCATGTTGGATTCGTGGCTGGACTACTGGAGGTAGTACCAGCAAGTAAGACGGATTGGAAGAATTACTTGAGATCTTATACGGGAATAGATGAGAATCATTAGAGACTTTCATATTAACGAAAAGAGTGCTAGTAGGATGTATGATTATCAAAGGCATCGATATAAGGCGAGGAGCAGAGTCCCTAGGAATAGTTGAGAAGAGGCAGTAAGTGCCATATCATTTGATAAATGAATAAGTATGAATATTGTCAGTAATAATTCGCCATGAGAAGTCAGATGTCATAGGTTGTAATTTATGGAACCAAATTGAGGTTGATAAAGTTGTTTTATTCAGGAAAATGTCCATTTTATGAATGAATCAGTTAGAAAGTGAAAACATTGGGAAGTGACAACATGATTGGATAAAGTTCTATAAGGAAGTAGTAAGGAAGACAATGATCTCAGAACCTACCGGAAGATAAGACCAGTGAGTCAAGATGAACTCGTAATGAGACTATTGTCAGAGACTAAGTATAGGGTTAATTTAACTCAGTAAAATGATGAACCAGAAATGTTAGATGCATGTGACTCAGAGGAATATTAAATTCTTTCTTTTCTTTGAATGGATTATAGTAGTTACCTTAAGTTTACTCCGACACGGAATTATAATGGATCAAGTAATACGATCAGCAGTTAAAGGGAAAAATGTGAGAAAATCTTCCTGGAGCTAAAAGATGAAAGTGGTAATGACCAAGAGTTGGCATTGCTTAATGGAAATAGGAGACTTTGTGCTTCCAACGACGCTTCACATAAAGGATTAGGATGTGTGCTTGCGCAACATGACAAAGTACTGGCGGATGCATTTGGACAACACGGTTCACCAGGTTCGGATGGCCTTAGTAGTGCCAAATTCTTTGGAACAACCAACTCCGACGGTAAGGTTCCTGCTGATACTAGTGGTTGGGTAGACTAACATTTGGTAATATTGAATATCAGGACATATAGGTATCAGGAAGTTGTGACTGGTTTCAGTTTGAAACTGTTGATTCCCCTCTAAAGGGATGTATATAATTGGTTCCTCTCCAGTGGTTAAACTTCCAACCTGATGACGATTATTTCGTTAATTATGACTGCTTATGGTTCTACCTGCTTGGAGGTTCATAGAACTATTCTTCAGGTTTCGAAATTGGTCTCCTTAATGTTACCAGTAGGTGAATAGATTGACCAAAATTTCCCTGATTCAAAAAAAAAGGAATTCATCGAATTTTGGCAAATCTTGTCTTTCTGATTATCAGAGAACATCATTGAAGAGAATGGAAACTGGAGCGAACCCTGTGGATTGGGTAAGGTTGCCGTCATATATGGGTTAGTAGACGGACCCTGAGTATTACAATCGATGGTAGAGATAAAATGATGAAGTGAGATTGGACGGAAACAGGAAATGTAAGTAAGAAACCAGCCGGACTGAGAAATTCCAGGATTGACTTAAATGAAAAGGCTGTTATGCCAGGAATGGTAAGCTTGCATGGCACGTGGTAGTGATAAGAATAGTTGAAAAGATAAAAATAGAGGAAAGGTGACCAGAGACGGTGCCGAATAGTCGATTAAGACTTATATGAAGTAAAGTTTTAGAAAGGTAGAAAGGTATCAAAGAAGGCACTATGCTGGCAATTGCTAGAAAAGTAATGCTATTAGCCAACCCCTAAAATCATATGTATATATATATATATATATATATTTTGTGGCCAGTAGAGGCCAAGTCACAAAGGATTATCAAGTGACTAGACCAGCAATGAAAGGACAAAGCAGGGTTGCTTCTAAGAAAGCACCGACTACAAGGCCTTCTGATATAAAGGAAACATTAATGAGATCGTAGGAATCTTCTGCTGAACAGCCCATGTTTTGATTGGGAATTCACTAGACCTTTTTGAGATGGGGTCACCCGTACTAAAGTGACTCATGTGTATATGGTTGTCCAAGATTATGAGTAAAATGGGAGTATAATGACTTGAGATGTATGATGTTAGGGTATCATGAATACCATGAATATATTATGACGGAGGAAAGTAAACAATGAAGGTATATGAAGAGAGTATAGAAATGGTCAGAAATTGAACAATATGTTGTAGGAATTTTCTCTGAGGCAATTACCTTTGCGAAGAACGATAAGCACTAGGAAATTCACGTTGAACTCAACCAATATCTTTCAGAACATCCTTGCTACCATTAACAAGTTCTGTAAGAGAGCAGATAGACATACGTTGTCTTTTGGAAGGTCAAATAGGTTGACCACTATCTGAAAGAAGAAATTAGCAGTAAGCTACCGATCGATTATCAAATAAGAATGATTGAAAAGAGACCCTTATTAAGGATACATGATTTGATTGCCAATTATAGGATTCAGGAATTCCTTGGCAGTTGAATTAAGGATAAGATATCCATAGAGTAAGGCAAACCCTGGGGAATGGACAAGGGATGGCATTACCCCTAATAAAGGACATTGTGAATTTGGATGATATAAATTGAATTGATTAAGGCGACATCAAACTTTGAGGATTTATAAAAAAATAAGCAGTTTTGAAAGGTATATAGACAGAATTATTATATGATTAATTACTGATATTTTGATGTGCCCTGTACCCAGAAAATACAGGAAGAATGATGAGGATTACCTAAGAAACCTTACAAGGAAAAAGGTAATATTCTGAAGTTCAAAATGGAAGTTTGGTAGGGAATATATGACATAGAAATAATTATGCCAGACGAGGCATGTGTGAAACCATGGGAAAGTATGGATTGAACCAACAAAGTTTGAGATTATCCTAGAACAAGAAAGAACTAAGAGAACAAATATCCTAGGTATGATCGAGAGTAACTTTGATAAAGTTCCCACGGGAAGGTGGAAGAAATGACTTATGGAAAAAAAAAGGCTGATAGTTATATTTTCTCCTTCAGCAGAGCTTAATGGAGAATGCTTTAACCCAACAGTGATGGGAATGAGGTAGAAAAGTTTGAGTTGGAATGTATCCAGAGAACATGGATTACAAGAAATTGTTAGTATCAGGAAAGGCCAATGAGGTGGCCGACAATCTAAGTATAAAGGAATAATTACAAATGTTCATACCGAAGAAACAGAATGATATTTGGAAGGACCTTGAAGGTCATATCGGAATGGAGGAATTTACATTCCTTCTGATGACTGTGCAAGAATTGACGGTAATAATAGTTTAAGTAAAGATTCGATTCCTGATGGAGTCTTAAGCATATTACGTACCTTAGAAGGTCCCGTTTTGAGGCAAACCAGGACCATGGTACAAAAATTGATGAAGTAAACCGTTAGGTTTCCAGTCTTTTATGGAAGATGCATAAGTGATAGTTTCATTAACCGGACCTAGCTGCGATGCTTGAAACTCTTCTGCAATTCTATCTACTTCATGTTATATCTACATCAAGTTCAGGAAGTGTTCCTTATGGATAAGGAATAGTGATTACTTTGTCTCCCTAAGGGATTTGAAACCCGTAGGGTTAGCTATTAACGCACTACGTAAACAACAAGCGATGGTGATTCTTCTAAGAAAGTAGATGACAACGTAAAGATAAAGAAAGTGCTGCTATTGATAAACTAAATGGCATGTTGATGAATGACAAGCAAGTTTGTGTTAGTGTATTTCTGCGCAAACCAGATAGAGAATATGAGGTTGATGATTCATGATGCCAAATGTATTCCCGTAGAAAGAATTAATGAGACTTGGAGGGAAGGGCAGTTGAGCCCGAGACTTATTGGGCCATTTGAGAGTTCAAAAGTGTTCTCGAGCCAGCCTTACCCCCAAAACTTATAGCACGGTCATAACGGGTTTTCATGTGGCAAGGCTACGCCAGTAAAATGCAGATGTTCAACAGATGATAGGAGTACGAGCATGTAGATATACGACCTGGTCTGACTTACGAAAGACAACTTGTGGAAAACCACGGATAGAAAAGAACAAGTGATGAGAAACATGGTTGGCAGAAGTAGATTATATGAATCTAAGTTAAAGGGATCGGGCCAGATTCATTTCGGAAAGTTTAAATTGGAATAACGTGATGATTATAGAATAAATGTGACAGAATACCGATAAGGAGGTACCAAGTGCAAAAAGGTGTCTCAATAAAGAGGTGAAGGTGAAAGTAAATAATAGAAATGAGTAAGAATCAGATAATAAGAAGGATGTGATTGATAAAGAAAAGGCTGGGAAAGCAACTATGGAATGAGAAGCAAGGAATGTTATGAATGGGTTTTCTAATGAATTCTCAGGATGACAACCTGATAGTGTCAATATTATAGTTATGAAAAAGCTAGTAGCATGATATGGGATGTCAGTAATAATGATGTCAAGTGAGAAATCTAAGATTTAACTTGAAAGGTTGAAGGATTTCCCGAATGTGAGTATCGCTAAAATTGAACAAGAGTATTTGTCCATAGAATAATGGACAAAGCAGCAAGATATGTTGTCACGTGAGATTGCGATCAAATAGTATTGGATATAATTATGATTAATTTCTTCTTTGATAAACCTCTATAGTTCAGAGGTAAATTCTGAGTATGATATTCTACAATCATGAAAGCTTTCTATAATCCTTTAGAACTCTGTTCTCTTCTTCTCTCTTATTCATCTTCTTTATGAATTGAGAAGAACAACCCTTTTAGGAGGGGAGGTACTGCTACGTGATTATCCGTCTATGTGATAGAAGTCTAAGTGGAATACCATAACTTGTTTAATTGCTTGTCAAGTACTAAAGGCTGGCCCCTTCTGTACTAACTATGCAATATAACAAATGTTCAATTGATCATAGTGATCTCTCAATAAATCTTTCCACTTCTCTATATTGATCGAGATTGCGAAGATTAAAGCGATCAGGAAATGCACAGTACGAGCGAGGTTACCTCCGAATTCGTAGGGTGATAGTGATACCAATGTTACTACAGGTATCAATAAGGATAAGACTGAGTAAGAGTATAACCCGGATAGTGAGTTGTACGAAAAGTAGCAACGTTGATGGAAAAAGGATACAGTATGGATTGTAGCACTAGAAGATGTGCTGAGGAAGGGTAGAACGACTAAGAATTGACCGGGAAGCTAAAAAGTGAACGATAGGCAAACGACTCTTTGCTTCCTACCTGATTCCGGGACGGAATCCTTTTAAGGAGGGGAGACTGTAAGAACCCCAAATTTTGGATATAATTAAAACTTTTTATTAAGTAATGATAAAATGAGGAACAATGATTCCGACAACAATGTCACCAGCTCTAATGAATGGTGGTTTCAAAGAACAATAATTGTAATGAATGGATATTGCTTTGGACAATGATCCTGATGCATTGGTATATTGTCAGAATAGAGTAATTCGATGGTTGAGGACCTAGATAAGAATAATCTACCATCCAGGAAGGAGCTAATGGATCCTTGAAGGGAAATGAGTACGTGCATAGTGTTTCCCATACGTGCATAGTGTTTCCCGTACGTGCATAGTGTTTCCCATACGTGCATAGTGTTTCTCGTACGTGCATAGTAATTTGGTGGATGAATAGTGATTTTGTAAGTTGGAAAACTTTTCACGCCACCCTATGTACGGGACGCGATATGGATGTTTCGAAGTCATATTAGTAATACGCGGAGGAAATAAGTGAATGCAGAGACGATCGGAATTCAGAAATTCCAAATTCTTTTTCGGTATAATATTTGACCGGACAGTGGATTAAATATTATTATAATCCAAGAATTGAGATATTAACTTTGAGGATTTGATATTTTGGGATGTTATTATATTTGATTTAAGAATGAAGGTAGGAAACCACTGAGGCAGTGAAACAAGCGTTCTAGAAACCGCTAAAACGTTATAACGTGATTAATCAATAAAGCAAACGAATCCTAGATTACGGATTAAGTTCGTATCGAGATTAAATATCCTACATGGTCATCACGAGGATTATATTATGGATTGGGGAAGGTATTATGAATATCGAGAAATTTCCCGGTAAACCCTAGAGGTGAAACTACTTAGTTATTCGCCCGAACGATCAATCGAAACGAGCAATAACCGGACAAAAGAAACAAGCAGTGGAAGCAAGAGTCATGCATAAGCTACTAGATAAATATCTAGCAACCAAGTGGGCTAAGTAACTAGCATGTTAAGGATTGAACTAGTAGTTAGCCAAATCAAACTCTAGTTAGCCATAAATCAATCCAAGTGCTACACATGCTTTCAAATCTCACCATTCATTCCAAAAGCACTTTAATAAAGTAAAAAGAGATGAGATATCATCCAAGGCTCATCACTTTATGAATTATTATCAAAACAACCAAGCAAACACAAAGAACTCTCCATTTTCCTTTCTTCCTTGAAAAATTCTGCCAAGGTGCTAGAAGTAAGGCTTCCAACCATCATTTGATCTTGAAATATTTATGGTGAGTACTTCATATCATAGCTTAGATCCCCTAGAAATTTCAGCTTCAAATTCATCTTTTTCCATTTTCAAATAAATCATCAAAGATGATGATGAATAGTGTTTTCAAGAACTAATCTTTGTTTTTCTTGTTTTCATGGTTGATCCTAGCTAACTTAAGGCTATCCAAGGACCATACCAAGATTTGTGAGGCTAGTACATACTCCAAGGAAGGTATAAGAATTGAAAACCCTAGATCTACTTTGAGTTTTAAGCATGTTCTTGATGGATCTAGCTTAGTTATGATTATGTTCATGTTATAAGCATGCTTAGTTAGTGATTTAGTGATTTGATTAACATGATGATTTTGATGCTAATATCAGTAGCTTCTGGACTTGTTGAGATGCTTATTATGTGTATAAGTTGTTTAGATGCCCGGTGTGGCTTGGGTTGTTGATTACGATTTATGGAACGTCCGATTTATAGCCGTCGTAATGCCCGATTTTTGTTAACCTTAAGGAATCGTGTTTGACAGTAGCCATAAGTCACTTTCCAGTATCATGTTCTGCCATGTCAAGATAGATCATGTTATAAGCTTCGTTTTGATATAAAGATCATGTGAAACGGACTTACGGTTTAGGAATTATGGCCGATTCACTAAAAGACGTTCGAAACCGTAAGTACGAGTTCGTTATTAAAATTGAACCCTTGTAAAATACGTAAGTCAGTGGCGAATCTTGGTAATTAAATACTAGAGGTAAAAAGGAAGGTGTGAGAGAAAACCTCATGTGAAATGGATCGTTTTCCGATTTTATAAAAATGTTCGAATCAAAGTTAATCGCAAACGAACCCCTAAAAACCCGCTTGATTATAACTTCGGTAAAACACTTAGAAAACGGGCGATAAAACTCGGAGCATAATATTGATTTGTAACGATCGACTTTAGAACTTGTATGACTTAAGTATGTCCCAAGTGTAAGTACAATGACATGTCGTATTAACGAACGAATGTCGGGTCGGATCGATGATAAAAGGAATCCACTAAAAGGGGTATAACGAGATAACTCGAGAACGTGTTTCGATTTAAGTATAACTTAACTTTTAAGATGTTAAGTGATTAATCCCGAATGCCTTGGCTATTTATAGATCACCAAGCTGACCCGGGACCCGCTACCACTACCCCTTACCGTACTCGACTACCAGGCAAGTTTCAATTCCCTTCTTTTAGGCTGTTGTTGTGATTGAATATATATATATATATATATATATATATATATATATATATATATATATATATATATATATATATATATATATATGTTTTCTGTTGTACATATGCCATAGCATGCATGCCTACTTTCAAGTTATATCATTATGCTTGTTCCCTGATTGTTTATTGGCTTATAAATTAGACAGCTAACGTATCAATTATAAGCCGGTTATTGTAAGACCCTCAGAGAAGGGTGTATATATCTTATTCATCAACTATACACCGGGAGTCAATATTTCTTGATATATCAAGGTTACCTCGAAGGAAAATATTTAAGTAAATATTTTCCCTTATTCGGGCGACGAATATTATTTGAATATTCGTTCGAGATTATTTATTTAACGATCCTTACTTCAAATAATTATTTGAACGTAACCATTCGACGAATAATATTTCTCAATATTCATTCAGAGTCGAATTGATTATCGATTATTATTTCGAATATTCTTCTAAAGATGAGACTACTAAATGAATATTATTTGAATATTCATTTAGAATATTATTTTATTAAATAAATATTACTTTTGAAAATTCATTTAAGATATTAATTACTTGATGAATATTATTTTAAATATTCATCTGAAGCCTGATTTATTTATCGAATATTATCTCGAATATTCCTTTAGGGCTTGGATTACTAAATGAATATTACCTGATATTCATTTAGAATATTATTCATTAAATGAATATTGCCATTTGAATATTCATTTAAATTCCTAATTAATTATGAATATTATCTTAAGTATTCCTTTCAGGCCCTATTAATTAATGAATATTATTTTGAATATTCATTTAAATATTTATTTATTCAATAAATATTCTCCTGATGTTTCACCAGGGATTATTTTGAGAAATACCCTGATTAAAGATATCCTTTAATATTCTTAAATATTCTTTAAATATTTTTAATTCAATAAATATTCTCTGAATATTTATTTCATACTTAGAATAACCTCAATAAGGTTTATCTTCTTCGATTACTACAGAAAATACCTCGGAGTCATATTATTATTAATCTTATATCAAGAAAGGTTCTCAGACATCATTCTTCTTTGAGTCTACCTCTCTAATAATAAGGGAACCTTACTTGGAAAATGTTATTTATCTTTTCGACTTCCCGGTCATAGAGTATTCTCTTCACTCGCAACTCGGGTGCTGTTGACTTATTAAGTCGTTGTTTACCTTCTCATCTTTCGAGGGGTAAGATTGTTGGAACAAGTTGATATTCGATACCAAGCCACAGCTTGGAAGTTATTGGTGAATTTTCCTTTCCAACTAGATACGACTACCTTGTAGAGTCTTATCAACAAGTATTATACTTGGGGAAAGGGGGACGAACGTTACATTCAGAATCATGAATTCTATTTGAACTAGGAGTCGTGTAAGAGGCCGAGTAGCGCCGGTCCATCCCCTTTGGCCCAACTGTTGGTCGGGGAGAGCTAGTAAGGCGGTAGACAAGTAAAGCCGTCAGTTCTTCCTTCTACCGGTAGTAAATCTAATTTGAGCTGTACGATCTCGACTGATCGTCAAGATTGGAACAGCGGGCGCGGTGAATACTCCATCATTGGTTCATCATCCAAACTTATTTATTTCCTACAACATGATTATTGTTGGCAGAGCTGGAAAAGTGTTCATAACTGGAATTGCAATCTTTTCATGCAAGTTCCTCTTTTTAATGACAATGAGAATATCTCGCTTACTTTTGATGTAGCAGATATTTCTACAAACAAATACTTTGAGTTACCTGGTAACTTCATCCTTTATATTATACTGGCAATAACCTCATTAATGCATGGCATATGGTTTCAAAGGATATTTTGAACTGCTGTATATATGCATCACTGTTCAGTTATATTATTGTTGGTGGGCTTTCGCTCACCCTTGCTTTGTTCATATTATGTCACAACAACAGCTAGGACAGATGGCTCGCATCAGGCGCAAGCGGGTTACCCGACCCACCGGACTCCCCGCTGAGATGCTAGCCGCCATTGTTGAGGTAACATAGTTAGACAGCTTTTGTTTCCTGTTTAACTATATGTATAATTAATGTAATCAACGGCAAAACTGTTAAACTTATGATGTTATCCTTTTGGGATTGTAATAACGTTTATTCGTAACCCTTTAATGTAAGACTTATTTCAATTTCATCTTTGGGACTATAACTGTTGTGCGTGTGAGTGGATATTATTGTGGGGTCACAGCATGTGATTTATTTATTGTGGACTCAAGTCAAGTATTATTAATGGATGTAAGACCGTAACCACCAGATCCCTGACCCCGGATCTGGGGGTGTTACATTAATAGATTTTGTGAACAGATTGATTTCGTTTAATAGCTTGACAGTTTGCATGGTATATTTCGATGTAACAGATGGATGATGTATTTTGTGAATCGTTTAATATAAATGCATGGTTGGATATATTGTGAATGGTCCAGTTTTTATTTTTTTGGTATGTATTGAAAGACAACGGTTTATTTAATTACACTCAGAAACAGATGTCTAATTGTAACAAATACATCGAAAGTTTACCAAATAATGATGTCTAAAACAAAGATATACATCCCATTTTTTCTACAATGTCCGATGTCTAAAAACCAAATAGAAATCACTTTTTATTTAAAAATTTGATGTCTAAGAGACGCATGTAAATGAGTTTATTCAGAAACAACTGATGTTTATACCTACTATAGACATCGGTCTACGGTGATGTGTAATATACCTATAGACATCATTTTTTTTTCTGATAACAAACTGATGTTTATAATTACATTAGACATCGGTCTGGGATGATGTCTAACATCCAAATAGACATCTTTTACAAAAAAAGAAAGTGATGTGTATGTGAAAAATAACCTAGTTTATTATATGTTTTCTTGAATATAAGGCATGCAAGTTGTTTATAAAATTAATTATATGTAACCTATTTTTTAGAACAACTAATGTGTATTGAAGTAAATACCGATGTCTATGTTAGTACAGACATCAGTTTCTGGTCGATGTCTAGAAATAGACATCTCCGACCTAGACATCACATGCAAAATAACATAGACATCGGCCATAAACTGATGTCTATTGACCCTTTTCTTGTAGTGTGATCAGGTTTTGAAGTTGATGTTCGAAACGTGATGTTCAATCAAGAACCGGCCGACCAATCTCCCGAGGAGGCCATTGGCCGGATGAGGTTGATGATCGAGTCCTGAGCTTGATTATCAAGTCTTAAGGTTGATGTTCGTAGCCTCACCTTGATGTTTGAAAGGAGAAAACAAAGCCGGAGCTAAGGTCGGGGTAAAAGCCAAAACAAAAACTTTCAACGCTGTTTGGACCATATCTTGAGCTCCGGGAATCAGATTTGGACAATCTTACAGTCCACACGAAGCTCACGGAGTTTTATATAGTCATGGAGACCCTTGGCTGACCTCTTGGCAGCCAACCAGCTGTCAGGGGAGGCTTTGGCTGACCTCTTAGCAGCCAACCTGCTGTCAGGGCTGTTTGGGCCATATCTTGAGCTCCTGGTATCAGATTTGGACGATCTTACAGTCCACTACAACCTTGGAAGGCCTCAGCCGACCAGGAGCACCTGGCAGGCGACCAGGACCTACTGGCAGCCGACCAGCTGCCCGAGAAGGGGTCTGGCCGACCTCCTGGCACCTCCCGTCAGTTGGTTGGCCCGGTTAATGGTTCTGGTGAAGGTTTTTTACTTTCTAGAACGAACGTCGACCTTCAAATATTCCTAAACCTTAGCACCGTTTATTGTCGATTAGCACCGTGCAGTGCCGTCTTATGCCATTTAACATCGTTTAACATAGATTAAACGTCGTTTAAGGCTCATTAGCGCCATTTAGCGTCGATTAGCACCGTGTAAGTGTCGTCTTATGCCATTTAACGTCGTTTAACATAGATTAAACATCGTTTAAGGCTGATTAGCGCCGTTTAGCATCGATTAGCACCGTGTAAGTGTCGTCTTATGCCATTTAACGTCGTTCAACATAGATTAAACATCGTTTAAGCGTCGATTAGTGCCGTTTGAGTCAACACGGAGCCCTGGTCAGCCAGTCAGCCGACCAGGAGCACCTGTCAGCCGACCAGGAGCACCTGTCAGCCGACCAGTAGCACCTCGCAGCCGACCAGCTGCCTGGAAAGGGGTCTAGCTGACCAGGATCACCTGTCAGCCGACCAGGTGCACTTGTCAGCCGACTAGGAGCACCTGGCAGCCGACCAGGAGCACCTGGCAGGCGACCAGGATCACCTGGCAGCCGACCAGCTAACCGGGTGTGGCTGTAACTGTCCCGGGTCTCCTTTCATTATTGCCGTTTAGTGCCGTTTAGCGCCGATTAGCGTCGTTTAGCACCGATTATTGCCGTTTTATGTCGTTTAACGTCGTTTAACGTTGTTTAAACGTCCTTTAAGGCTGATTACCGTTGTTTAGTGACATTTAACACCGTTTAGTGTCGTTTAACATCATCGTAAACGCGTCGGTCGCTCCACGCTTTACATTAAAAGACGATACTCGTGAAACACTAGTGTACAACGATAAACCCTGATCCGAGTCTCGAAAAAGGCCGTTAAAACTTCAAGGAAAACCTGATCAGTTTTCCTAGAAGTTGGGGGGCAAATGATATGGGCTAAAAGTAAGCCCTAAAGACACATTTAATGTGCCATTAATTAGACCCAATATGGTCCAAACGTGGGGCCCATTTATGGGGCCCAAAATCCTAATTAAATATTAATTTCGTAATTAATATTAGGGGTAATAAACAGCTCAGCAAATAGGAGTTAAATAAGGATAATACTCCTACCAAACTTAGCCTCCAAGGCATCCAATTTAACAAGGAAACAGACTCCAACTAGGAAGGCGTCTAGAACCTTCCTCAAGGCGGTGGCTTGCCCATCAAGTATTTGAATCCTACCATAATTCTAAGGCTTCTCAGCCTATATAAAGGGCCTGACCCCTCATTCTCAGAACTACGTCTTGGCTTGATTCTCAACACGAGATACGTAGGCACTCTGTGAGGACCGATCAATCTCGAACACGGAAACAGCCATTAAAGCTCGAACCTCACCAACCCCTTTGCATTAAATACACACAAACCCTAGCCGCAATATTCATAACCTAGTTTTTATTCCACAACATCATAGTTCTCATAATATGAGGGTTCTTAATGAAGCAAGACTATATATATATATATATCTATATATATATATATATATATATATAAGATTTTACACGTTCAATTTATTATGTGTTTTATCTTGAATTCTTAAAACTTGATTCGGATGCTTTTACAGTCTACGTGAAATTAACAAAATAATCTTTAATTAAGTGATGATTTAACAATTTTCTCCAATTAAAACTACCAAGAAACAAAAGAGATGAAATTGACAATTTTTATATTGAAAATTCTATTCTATTTAGGAAATCTACTTATATTTCGTTTTGATTATCAAAATAACCTTCTTATTATTTGAAGATAGTTGTACTAACAACCAAACACAGTTTTAATAATAAGTGTAAGAGGGATTTTGTCCAAAACTTTGGCAGTTGGTAATCTGGTCCTCAATACGATAAAATGAATAAGAACTGTTAGATCTTAAAATAAATAGATAAAAAACGTTGGATCTAGCACAAAAAATATTTAATATTTTAACATGTAAACTAAAAAGTGTATTCACACTGAAATACGAAAAAGTGCTTGTCAATGATTTAAAATATATATAATTAGGTCTCTATATTGAATTTATATCTTTATATATAATAAGCGTAAGAGGGATCTTATCCATAATTTTGGTTTGATCACTTTGGTTTGGTCACTGTACCGCCAAAATAATCTCAATCGTCGAATATAATATTTTCAAAAATATACGATCAAGATTATATCATATTAAAAAGAAAATTATAATTTAAAAAGGATATAATTAAAAAGGTTGTTTTAGAATTGAATTTTAAAAAGAAGTTACAATATGAAAAGGATATAAAAGATTGTATTAGAACTGAATATTATTTATTTTGTTGAGAATTGAATACAGTAAAAGAATACAGAGGGGGGTGAATGGATTCTTGAACTTTTCTACGTTCTTGAATCTTTGCTTCAAGATATGTGTTGAGTGTGTGAGATATGTAAGTGCGGATAACAAAGACAAACACAACACAATATCACTTTAATCTAATATTTTATTAGATAAAGATTTTGCTACAATCTGTGAATACAAATGGTAGTATTCTCAGCTTCGTTTTTCTTAGAGAGATATTTCTTGTGATGTATATGAAAATCTTATCTCTAAAAACTTATCTGCTAAGGAAGTGAGGCTGTATCCTTATAGACATGGATACACCTACTTACTACAAATAAGGTAGGTAAACAAACTACTTTCCAGTCTGTCTATCTCATTTGAGTAAGAGTCCAAACGGCTACAGATTTGACTTTGCAAAGCCTGTTCAGATCCACTTCTTTAGCTCTTTGTCCCTTTGTCTTATCTCTCCAAGCTTCTTTGTAGGCTTTCCAATGTGCTTTATAGTACATAGTCAAATAAAGCATCTTGGCTTGTTGCAGGTTTCCGACTTGTACAATTCTTCAGTATTGTCTCCAAGAATGTATTCGAGAAGTGGCTAAGTGATTGATTCGAGAACTCGAATTGACTTAATCGATAACTCTGAGTTCTCGAATAGTGTTATATTGACATATCGAATCACTTCTCGAATAGATCTTTTCTCTGGGACTCCTTGAGATATCGAATAGAGCATTTTGACATATCGAATCCCTGAGATGTCGAATAGCTTCTTTAGTCCTTGAGATATCGAATAGAGCATTGACTTGTTGACTCTTAGAGAACTCAAATGATGCTTTGACTTGTTGACTCCATGTGTTCTCGAATAGAGTAATAGACATATCGAATCTCTGAGATATCGAATGAGATATCGAACAGTGTATTCAGAGATATCGAATAGTGTCTTTTGAGATATCGAATCTCTGACTTCTCGAATGCTAGACTTCTCGAATAGACAAATGTACTTCTCGAATTGGTACTTAGGCAAATTCTTCATTTATTCAAATCCCAATTGTGATTATTTGGCAGTCTTTATCTCCTTGCTTGAGGCATGAACCTTGGAACTTCTTTTAAGCTTTATTCTTGACTTTATAAGTACAGTTACACAACTAGGATTTGATGCCTATTACAAGTACATAACAAATAGAAACTCTACAACTAGAGGTTCCCTCAGTTAAGAGGTCATGTAGGTAATGCATAGCATTACACATACTTAGGCTTGTTATTAGATGTATTCAGGCATGCCTCTGTGACTAACAATCTCCCCCAAATTGTGAGTAAGACCCTTAGTCACAATTTCATGTCTGATAACAAGCCTAACATACATAAAGATAAAACTTGACAGTACATGTACGAATTTTGATTAGCAATGTGGATAGAACTACAGGGTGAGTAATCTTACAGCCTATGATGAAGTACTAGCCATTGTCATTTGTTTCCTTTTCCATAGCTTTGGCTTGCAAATCATCATATGCTTTCTGTCTTCTTTCTTTCTCCTTCCTTGTATTCTCATCCATCGCTTTTATTATTTCTACCATAGCATCCAATTCTTCAAGCAAAATTGAGTCTTTGAAATCTTCAAGTACTGGTTTCAGAATGTTTGCAGGATAGTGGTTGAGTAGATTCATTCTGATGTGGACCTGATCCCCATTTCTCCTCCTATACTTCACCACATAGGGGTTAAACTGAACTCTACACAATCCCTTTGCCCTTAGATTTTATGCTTCAATCTCTAGTCTCTCAATTTCTTTCTCCCTTGCTAGCCATTTCTCAAGACATTCTTTTCTGATTCTCTCCTCATGATCTCTCTTCATCTTCACAAAATCAATTAGCTCCAGCTTCCATACTCTTTCCACTTTATCTTCTGAGCTCAACAATGCAATGATTCTTTCTATGTCATGTAGCTTGCCCCAGTGTTGACATCCTCCTTGTTTGAATTTCTCCTCCCTTCCATCAGTATATTTGATCTCAAGGCAGTTATCAACAATGGCAACATGGTAGATTCTTTGAGCTTGTAAGAATTGCAGTTGGTCTTCATCAAAATCTTCATCTAGTGGTTGGAGTTTTAAGCCTGGATAGATTGTCAGAGTCCTTGATTTGGATAGCTTTGGTTTCCTTGCAGCTTGTTTGAATTTGATCCTTTTTACATGGTTGCCTGGCAGTAGCATGTGACCTTTGTTTGTAGACCATTGTAGTATTCCATTAGCAGTTTGCTTTTTGAAATATACAAATGGTTTCTTGCATTGAATATTCTTCTCTTCTTGAGGTGGCAAGACAGTTGCAGAAGCCATAGATGTAGATTTTGGTAGGTCACTACTAACAGTATTCACCCTAGACTTGGAGTCTTGTGTTGTGGTGAGATTACTGCTAGCAATGCCTAAGGCTTGCTGTTTTCCATTCTTCCTCTCATAGAATTTGCCTTGGTCATCATCCTTCTTATCCTTGCTGTCTTTCTTCTTCTTCTTCTTATCCCCATCCCCCTTATCACTCCTGTGATGACTTCTCCTCCCATCACTCTTATCTTCATCTTCATCATCCTTATTCCTCCTTGGCTTGGCCATTTCTGGAATTACACCAGTTGCAATGTATGATCTGAGAATGTGCAGTGCCTCTATCTCTTCAGCAGTACTTGTCCCCTTCTTCTTTTGCAGTAGATCAATGATGGCAATAATGAGTCTGTGATTTTGAGAAGTGAGATCATTGGGAATGACCAATTGTTAATCTCTTCAACTCTGGTGCCAGACTGATAGATGATTGTCCATGGCTTCTTAATCACTTCTGGCAGCCTTGAAGGTTGGCCATTCCTCAAGTCATCATACAGACTCTTATTGTTTTCATTTACATTCCTCTTCTCTATGAGCTCAATCAGCGCATCTATCTCTGAATGTTTTAAGGCTTGTAGAGTTTTGTAGGTTAGATGCCAGATTCTGGATTTTGCTACCATCATTACTTTCTTGAGCCATGAGCTATCAACTTTTCTAGGTATCACAGTGAAGTAATCGATCTGATCCTTCAAGCTCCTTAGATACAATTGAGTGTCACCAGCCTGTTCTCTTGAGACTTTCAGAAACTCCAAGAATGCATCATCATGATAGACATTTGAGTTTGCAATTTCTTGTAGCTTGGCCTCAGTGACCACCTTCACTTCTACAGGCTTGGCACTCTTAGATATGGAGAGTGGAGGTTTGTCAGATGGCATACTCCCTGTAACCACTGTGGTTGTGATAGATTGCTTTTGACCACTGGAAGTAGTGATGTGCACAGTTGGTAGAGTGACAACTGGCAGAGAAGTAGGAGGCTCATCAACTTTGTCTTTTCCTTTGCCAAGCACATGAGTTAAAGATTTTGAAGTTCTTTGATGACCACCTTCAATGATTTTGATGCCCTTTACTGGTGGTTTCTCCCTCTTTGTATTTGAGTTTCTTGATGTCCTCTTCTCCCCCTTAGGCTTGTTGTCAGGCACAGAGGCTGTAGGAGTGACCTTTGGGGTTGAAGATTCTTCAGGTAGAGGGAGACCCATGTGCTTCATCATTGCAGACAACATTGATTGTTGATGCAGAAGAACATCAGCTGTGGTGGTGGCTTGAGTGTTCTACTACTCAGTCAGAGTTTGTACCTTGGCTGTAAGATGAGCATTAGACTGAGTGAGAGTAGCTACCTCCTTTTCAAGTGCATCTACCTTGCTGAACAATGCAGTGGATTTGAAGCCAGACAGGGATTGTTCTTTAAGTCTCTGCACTTCAAACCGAGACATCTCATGCACAGGGACCTCAGTGACCAGCTTGTCTCCATATTGATTTGCAAAGAGTGTCCTAAGCATGGCATTGGCCTCAGTTGTCTGATCAGTGAGATTTTGGAATTTGTGCCCCAGTCCTGTGACAGCATTTTTGAGAATGGCTAAACCATTGTCCATCTTGGTGCAAGTAGACTTACAGGCTAGAATATCCTTGACTACAATTTCCAATTGAGGGAATTTGGAATCGAAAGTCCTCTTTATCTCTCCCACAGACTTGTCTGTTGCATCACTTACCTTGTTGATTTCTGATTTGACACCTTTACCCAGGTAGTATGCAGCCTTGAGAAATCCCTTGTATGAGTCATTGATGGCTTCATACACTTCACTAGGAGTTAAGGATTTAGCATTGGAGCCTAGTGAAGTGATGTACTCCTCCCTCAGATACTGTAAGGCTTCATTGAGAGTGATATCATAAGTTCCTTGCATCCAGGCATCTACATTGCCATCTCTCTCAGCCTCATCAAGTATTTTTGTTTTTTGCATCTCCACATCATCTCTATGGCAGAGCAATATTGCTTCATAATCTGGATTTGGCACATTGGAGGTGACCAAGTTCTGGGCTATCTTTACAAACTCAGGAATCTGATCCACAACTAAGCTTTAAAGTGCTTCAACCGTCAATTGTGGTGGAACAGATCCTGATCCTGAAGCACTGTCATGTTGCACAGGCTTCAGGCATTATGACAGAAAGTCAGAGCTAGAGCTTGGCAAGCTAGACTCCTCAGTTACAGATGCAACTTCTGTAACCGGATGGAAAGACTCTACTACTGTTGTCTCCACAGGAGTGGGATGAGTTACAACAGTAGGTGACACTGGCACAGAGTCTCTAGTTAAAACTAGTGAATCCTCTGTGTTTGTGATGGTGTCATTAGGAGATGCCCCAGCATGCATTCCTTGACCATCTAAATGTGGTGCCTGGGTGGTGAGCAAGGTGTCATGCACCAAGTCACTTGAATCCATTGGCTCATCAAGAGAAAAGAATTCTTGATGATCAATGCCTTGCTCCTCAATTGCTTGAGTTGCAGGCTCCAAAGAAATATGAGTGGTAGATTCTGGAAGAGAAATGTGTTGTAGATTAGATTTTGGCAACTCCCCCTGAGAGATAGAGGGAGTTTCAATTGTGATGTGCTCTCCACTCAGTGTTGTGCCAGCTTTATCACTCCCATGTGCTGACTCTGTACAAATAGGTGCATTGGGGAGGATGCTTAATTCTATAGATGCACCATGTTGAGAGGATACATCTAATGAAATGTTTGCCCCTGATTTTACAACTTCAGCCATTTGGGTGACTGAAGAGGTGGTTTTAGACTTCTTCTTCTTCTTTGGCCTTAGTAAGGGTGACTCAGGTTCCTCACTTTCTATGCCTAATTCTATAGCCAAGGCTGCTTCAGTTAAGATTTTTAGAGGTTCAGAAGCAACCTGTTTTCTCTTCTTTTTACTAACATCGCCCTTTTGAGAGGATGATGCAGTTGGCTTTGTGTTTGGTAAAGTGTTTGGCTGAGAGGGTTGGTTAGCAGGCCCTGGGTTAGCATTTTGCTCTACTTTCTTGGGCCTAGCTAACTCAGATTTTGAGGCACATATTGGCATGTTGTGGCGGTAAGTCCTAAATAAACTCTCCATAAGGGGAGTTATTTCGAGTCTTACATCCACATCATTCCTAGTCTCCAAGCTACCAAAAATGAGTTTAGTCATGGATTTCGGATAGCCTATTCTATTTTTGTCTAACCCAGGCAATTCAATCAATTTAGCATCTATGAAATTAAGTACAGATTGAATAAAGCGAGGGAAGAAAATTTCATTACCTCTCTTGGCTGAGTTCTTACCAAGTCTCCCATACAATTCTTGCATTATGATCAAACCAACATCAATCTTTCTCCCATATGCTAGAGCATATCCTATTTGTTGAACAGATGTGCTGATTTGATCAAAGTTGGACTTCCTTGCTGTGAAGACTTGAAGAAGAGTGGCAAAGACATAGCTCCATTCTTTCCTCAAGTACTTCATATTCAAATTTCCAAGCTTGATTCTATCTGAGTAGTTGATAAAATCAAAGAAGTCTTCCAATTCCTGATCAGTAGCTTGACTGTCATACACTCCTTGTTGTAACCCCAGTGCTTGATTCATGTCTTCAGTAGTGATGGTGATTTCCTTGTCTTGAATCTTGAAATAGATTACGTATGAAGTTATTGCATTCTCTAGGGCCACGACCTCCACAGTAGTAGTTCTCCAAAACTGTTCTAGTAAGTCTAGATACAGAGTTGGGTTGGCTGAGAGTGCATCCTTGATGTATGATTCAGCCATCCATCGAACGAAGCACTTAAAGTTTGCATTGGGTGCTTCAACATCGTTGGTTATTGCTATGAAATTGGTGTGGGTAGGAATTGTGAGTTGGGTATTTGCCACTGTTACACAGAGAGATGAGAAGAGAATGAAGGTTAAAGAAGAAATTTAGCTTTTGACGTTAGGGTTTACAGAGGTTTTGGAACTTTAGCTGCCTGAGAAATCGAATGAAATGATTTGAACAGTTGTGGAATTGTATATATGTGAGTGACTTGAGTTGTCGATTAGATATAAGTTTTGTATCGATAAGTCAGTCATTCGAGAAGTATAAAACTACTATTCGATAAGTCAAGAAAGGCTTATTCGATATCTCAAGCAGTTTGTAACTCACAGCTGGCAGTTATTTAACTCAGAAAATAATTCTAAGCTAAATAAAATATGTTTTTATGAGTGAAATGAAATTTTGAATATAAATCCAAAAAGCGATTAAGTGTCAGCGAAAAATCAGCCTTTTCAAATGATTCGATAACTCAAATACAGTATTCGAGAACTCCATCACTAGAGAACTAAAATACTCTATTCGAGAACTCAGAGTGTGCTATTCGATTTCTCCAAAAGACACTATTCGAGAACTCAAGAGGGTTCTAGATAGGCCTATTCGAGAACTCGAGCCATGACAAAACAATGAACCATTCGAGAAGTCTGACTTATCGAACTATACTTTTCACTCATAAAATTTAATTTTCACTATCTTTTAAAATTTACCAGAAATATTCACTGAAGAATATTCTACCAAATTAAATAGTGATTCTCTCAAAATTTCACAGAAATTTCAAGCTAAAGATGTATGATTTTCAACATATGCAGCATTGTGGAATATTTATAAATCATACTCCAGCCAATACTTACTTCAAAAATATTGAGCATTTGATAAAGTAAGTATTTACTGCTGCAACAATCTAGTTGATATATTCACTTAGCCAGAATTTGAAGAATTCAGCATTCCAATCTCACTAACCAACCTTGTGAAGGTGGCTTCATCTAATGGCTTAGTGAATATGTCAGCTAGTTGTTTCTCTGCGGGAACATAATGTAACTCAGTGGTTCCATTAGTTGCATGCTCCCTTATGAAGTGATATCTGATGTCAATGTGCTTTGTCCTAGAATGATTGACAGGATTGGAAACTATAAAGATTGCACTTGTGTTGTCACACATGATTGGAATTCTTTCCAACACAAGTCCATAATCTCTAAGTTGGTTTCTGATCCAAAGCACTTGAGCACAGCAACTTCCAGCAGCTATGTACTCAGCTTCAGCTGTGGAAGTTGACACGGATTGTTATTTCTTGCTGTACCAAGAGACTAACCTTTGTCCAAGAAACTGGCAGCTACCTGAGGTGCTTTTCCTGTCCACTCTGCATCCAGCATAATCAGCATCAGAATAACCAACCAGATTGAACCCTGTGTCCTTAGGATACCATAACCCCAAGTTTGGTGTGCCCTTCAGATATTTGAAAATCCTCTTTATTGCTTTCATATGTGATTCCTTTGGATTTGATTGAAACCTTGCACACAATCATGTTGCAAACATGATGTCTGGCCTACTAGCAGTGAGGTAGAGTAGAGAAGCAACCATGCCTCTGTAGATTGGGATATCTACCTTCTTGCCCTTAACATCTTCATCTAACTTGGTGGCAGTGGTTATGGGTGTCTTTGCAGGTGAGCATTCTTCTAAGTCAAACTTTCTTCAATAGATCCATGATGTATTTGGTTTGACTTATAAAAATGCCATCCTTCCTTTGACTCACTTGCAGCCCAAGAAAGAATGTTAATTCTCCCATCATACTCATCTCATATCTGCTCTGCATGAGCTTAGAGAATTTCTCACACAGCTTCTCATTTGTAGAGCCAAATATGATATCATCCACATAGATTTGAACTAAGATAATATCATCACCATGTTTCTTGTAAAACAGTGTCTTGTCCAGTGTGCCTCTAGTGAATTGATTCTCCAGTAGAAATTGTGATAATGTGTCATACCATGCACTAGGAGCTTGCTTAAGTCCATACAATGCTTTAAGCAATCTGTAGACAAAGTGAGGGAATTGTGGATCCTCAAAGCCAGGTGGCTGTTGCACATATACTTCTTCTTCCAACTCCCCATTCAGAAATGCACTCTTGACATCCATTTGATAAACCTTGAAATTAGAATGTGCAGCAAATGCCAAGAAAATTCTGATGGCCTCTAGTCTAGCAACAGGGGCAAAAGTCTCATCATAGTCAATGCCTCCCTGTTGAGAGTATCCTTTTGCAACCAACCTTGCTTTGTTTCTTATGACTACACCATTTTCATCCATCTTATTCCTTAGAACCCATTTTGTTCCAACAATGGTTCTATTCTTTGGTGCAGGCACAAGTTCCCATACTTTGCTTCTTTAAAATTGATTTAGCTCCTCTTGCATAGCAATTATCCAATCAGGATCCAACAATGCATCATCAAGTTTCTTAGGCTCAACTTGGGATAGAAAGCAACCATAGAGACATTCATTTAGAGTTGCTCTTCTTGTCCTCACTCCTGTATTTGGATCTCCAATTATCTTATCTGCAGTATGTGATCTATCCCATTTCCTTGTATGTTCAGATTGATTTGTCAGCCTTGATGTTGCTTCATCATCCAGATCATGATCATTTACATTTCCTCCCCCTGTGAAGTTGCCATTAATCACAGGTGTGTCTTGGATGCTTGTTTCTTCATTGTTGGTTGACACAGGTTCTTTGCATCAAGTAACATTGTTCTAGCAGCCTCAATCAGAGTTCTATTCTTTCTCTCAACAACTCCATTTTGTTGTGGAGTCCTTGGAGCTGAGAATTGTTGAGAAATACCATTCTCTTTGCAGAATGCTTCAAGCATGGCATTTCTGAACTCTGTTCCATTATCACTTCTTAATGCAATCACACTTGCATTGTTGGCCTTTGCTTCCTTGTCAATTTTCTTTATATGCTCAATGATTGCTTGTGGAGACTCATCCTTTGATGCCAGAAATTCTACCCATGTATACCTTGTGAAATCATCAACCATCACCAGAGCATACTTTTTCCTTCCTAGTGACATAATATTGACAGGCCCAAACAAGTCCATATGAATTAGTTGTAGGGGCTTGGTTATTGATGTCACTGTCTTTGACTTGTGGCTTGATCTTTTCATTTTTCCCTTTTGACAAGCCTCATACACTTCTTCTTGACAGAATTCAAGTGTGGGCATGCCTCTCACTAACTCCCTTTTGACTAGAGAATTAATGCCTTTGAAGTTCAAGTGTGATAGCTTCTTGTGCCACAGCCAACTATCTTCATTTGATGCTTTTGAGTAAAAGCAACAAATTTTGTCCTTGTTTGCAGAGTTCATATTGGCTACAAACAGGCTTCCTTTCCTTACTCCAGATAGAGCAAAGTCACCAGTCTTCTTATGGGTGATCAAATATTCATCTTTGTCAAAATTCACTTTGAAGCCTCAATCAGTAAATTGACCAACACTCAGTAGATTGTGCTTGAGCCCCTTGACCAGTGCTACATTTTCAATGATGACATTTCCAATTTCCAACTTGCCATATCCCAGTGTGTTGCCAATGCTGTCATCTCCAAAAGCAACCACTGGGCCAGCCTTCTCCTCATACTGTGATAGCAGGGCCATATCACCAGTCATATGGTTTGAGCATCCACTGTCCAAAATCCACATGACCTTCCTTTCACTTTCTTTGCCCTGCAAACACAAAGGTATTACTTCTCCTTTGGTACCCAAACAAGTTTGGGTCCATGTGGCTTAGCAACAGTTTTATCATAAACAGCATGCTTATCAATTTTCTTGATGTTAGTCTTCTTGTCACTGTTAGAAGTCTTAGGATCAGGGTTCTTAGACTTAGGTGACAGAGGTACCTTCCTAACTTTAGGAGGACTTGAAGACTTTGTTCTTGTGTAGTGTGTGTGAACATTGTGACTGATGCAACCTTCCATGAATTGTCTTCTCAAATTAAAACAACTAGTCATTACATTCATGTTACATGGCATACAATCAAATTTATCACAGAAAGGAGAGTCTCTATGTCTTAAAGGCACAGAGCAATCATAGAATGGTTTAGCAACACTGCCAGATGGTTTCTTGCATGCATGAGTTAAATGATTAGTGCTAAAACAATTTTGACAAACTTTCCTAGGGGCATTTGGCACATAAGCATAATTGTTGTCCTTGTTAATCCCTAATTTGCCATTCCTGTTTTGTTTCTTTTTAGCCACTTTCTTCTCAAACTCATTATTCCCAGCTGAAACAAACTTCACAAATTTCTCAAGTCTAGGTCTACCTCCTACTGGCTCCTTGGCTTTGGTTTTGACATTCTCACTCTTAGAGGATGCTTGTTGTTCATTTGATTGTGCCTTATCTTCATCATCCAACATTTGCTTAATGAGTAAGGCATCCTCATCAATCTCAAGTGTTGGTGTTTTAAATATTGGGGTCTCAGCCTTTTTCAAAACCTGAGGCACTTCCTCTTGAACAACAATGTCATCTTCAATGACTGCATAGCCTTTCCTCTGTTTGAGAGTGTCATAATCAAGTCCAATGGCAGCCTTAGGTCTAGCCAGATTTTTCTCATGGTAGGACTGCAATAGACTAGAGGAATTCTTAAATGTTTTCAATTTAAATTCATTTTCAGCTAGTTCATCCCTAAGAGCTTTCTCAACTTGACTAGCACATAGAACCTTATTCTTTAGATATTCGATTTCTTGTTTAAGGTTTTCTACTTGCATAGCAGTTAGTTCTAGTTCCTCATTTCTTTTGTTCAACAGTTCATTCTTAGTAGACAGTTTAGCAATTTCTTCATTAGCAGCAGTCATACTAGTATGAATATTAAACATCTCAACAGATAGTTGTTCAACCATAGATTTGTATTCAGAAACAGACATGTCTATAGTAGTGAGGGATGGTACCTGAGAGTTTGATTCAGATGGTTCTTCCTTGGAGTTGGCCATCAAGGTATAGTTGCAGAATTCTTGTTCTTCTCCATCACTATCAGAATCATCCCAACACTTCCCTTCAGCTATGTAGGCCTTACCTGGTGTATGCTTCTTTAGCAGAGCCTCATACTTAGCTTCAAGCTCAAGAAACTCCTTATCCTTCTTTTTAGGCTTCTTGCATTCACTGGCAAAATGCCCTAGGTCATTGCATCTATAACATCTCACAGATGACCTATCCACATAGCTGGTTTTGAATTTGTTTTTGTTTGCTTTCACAGATGCCTTGCTCTTGTTGAATGAATGATTTTGAGATCTAGACTTGAAGGGCTGATTCCTCTTAAATCTGATGCTTGGGAATTTTCTAGCCATAAAGGCATATGAAGTGTTTTCCATGGCGTCCAACTCTTCAAGAGTGTACAACTCATCTTCTTCCTTTTCATCAACAGGTTCAGTCACTTCTTCTTCAGTTTCTTCATCATCTACTATCTCTTCTATTCTCAATTGACTTGTAGATGCTTCCAGGTCTTGAATGGATTTGTTGACAATCAAGGCACAGGATGTGTTTATCATTCTGCCTTGGTTGGCTTGGATAGCCCTCTTCTGAAGCAACTCAAGCTCATGAGTCTTTAAAACCCCATAGAGCACATCATATGTGACTTTGTTCAAATCTCTTTCTCTTAGAGATATGACCCTTTGCTCTAGATGGTTTGGTGCAGATAGTAGAAACTTCATGATTAATTCCTTAGTGTTGTAAACCTTCCCATTCATTTGAAGCTCAGTCACCAGCTTGTGAAATCTCTCAAACATATCAGTAATACTTTCTTTGGACTGTGCCATGAAAGCCTCATACTGTGTGACCAGTATCTGTTTCCTATTCTCTCTTACCTCCTCTGTCCCTTCACATTACACCTCGATGTGGTTCCACATGTCCTTGGCTGATGTGCATGATGCTATGTTGGCAAACATCGACATATCCATGGAGTCTATGATCAGCAACATGAGATGACTGTCTAGGGCAACCTTTTCCTTCTCTGAGTCCGTCCATTTGGATGGCTCTTTTGCAACATATGATCTAGGAATGACTATTGTGCCCACTGTAGATTCAGCAATTTCTTGTTGTGGTACAAATGGACCATTCTTGAGGATGTCAGGGTAGAGAGGATTGGTAGCTTTGATGAACAACAGCATTTTTATTTTCCAGAGGTTGTAATTCTCTTTGTCGAACTTAGGGACCTTCACCGTACCTGTAGTCTTTGGTGTATTCGAACACATGATCGTTTTCTGCTTAGATTAAACAGCCTACTCTGATACCACTTGTTGAGTATTGAATACAGTAAAAGAATACAGAGGGGGGTGAATGGATTCTTGAACTTTTCTACGTTCTTGAATCTTTGCAGCAAGATATGTGTTGAGTGTGTGAGATATGTAAGTGCGGATAACAAAGACAAACACAACACAATATCGCTTTAATCTAATATTTTATTAGATAAAGATTTTGCTACAATCTTTGAATACAAATGGTAGTATTCTCAGCTTCGTTTTTCTTAGAGAGATATTTCTTATGATGTATATGAAAATCTTATCTCTAAAAGCTTATCTGCTAAGGAAGTGAGGCTGTATCCTTATAGACATGGATACACCTACTTACTACAAATAAGGTAGGTAGGTAAACAAACTACTTTCCAGTCTGTCTATCTCATTTGAGTAAGAGTCCAAACGGCTACAGATTTGACTTTGCAAAGCCTGTTCAGATCCACTTCTTTAGCTCCTTGTCCCTTTGTCTTATCTCTCCAAGCTTCTTTGTAGGCTTTCCAATGTGCTTTATAGTACATAGTCAAATAAAGCGTCTTGGCTTGTTGCAGGTTTCTGACTTGTACAATTCTTCAGTACTTTGTCTCCAAGAATGTATTCGAGAAGTGGCTAAGTGATTGATTCGAGAACTCGAATTGACTTAATCGATAACTCTGAGTTCTCGAATAGTGTTATATTGACATATCGAATCACTTCTCGAATAGCTCTTTTCTCTGGGACTCCTTGAGATATCGAATAGAGCATTTTGACATATCGAATCCCTGAGATGTCGAATAGCTTCTTTAGTCCTTGAGATATCGAATAGAGCATTGACTTGTTGACTCTTAGAGAACTCGAATGATGCTTTGAATTGTTGACTCCATGAGTTCTCGAATAGAGTAATAGACATATCGAATCTCTGAGATATCGAATGAGATATCGAACAGTGTATTCAGAGATATCGAATAGTGTCTTCTGAGATATCGAATCTCTGACTTCTCGAATGCTAGACTTCTCGAATAGACAAATGTACTTCTCGAATTGGTACTTAGGCAAATTCTTCATTTATTCAAATCCCAACTGTGATTATTTGGCAGTCTTTATCTCCTTGCTTGAGGCATGAACCTTGGAACTTCTTTCAAGCATTATTCTTGACTTTATAAGTACAGTTACACAACTAGGATTTGATGCCTATTACAAGTACAGAACAAATAGAAACTCTACAACTAGAGGTTCCCTCAGTTAAGAGGTCATGTAGGTAATGCATAGCATTACACATACTTAGGCTTGTTATTAGATGTATTCAGGCATGCCTCTGTGACTAACATATTTATTTATTAATATTAAAAAAGGTTAATATTTACTATTTAGGCTCTATCTCGAGATATAGAAATCAGATTTGGATGATTTTACAGTCCACGCGAAACTCATAAAATTATCTTTAATTTAATGATGATTTAACAATTATTATCCAAATTAAAACACTCAGAATCTCAAGAGGAAATATAATTACGAATTTTTACAATAATCCTATTTAGTGTAGAATACCTACATTAGGAATCCTATTCAATATAGAAAACCTAATTATATATGATTTAAATATTTGTCAAGAACTTTTTCGTATTTCAATATAAATACACTTTTTAGTTAACATGTTAAAATAATAAATATTTTTTATGCTACATCCAACGTTTTTTATCTATATATTTTAAGATCTAACAGTTCTTATTTATTTTAAGGTACTGAGGACCAGACTACCAACTACCAAAGTTTTGGACAAAATCCATCCTACACTTATTATTAAAACTGTATTTGGTTGTTAGTACAACTATCTTCAAATAAAAAGAAGGTTATTTTGATAATCAAAACAAAATATAAGTAGATTTCCCAAATCGAATAGAATTTTCAATATAAAAAATCGTCAAATTCATCTTTCTTTTGTTTCTTGGTAGTTTTAATTGGAGAAAATTGTTAAATCATCATGTTAGTGACAGAGGCATGCCTGAATTCATCTAATAACAAGCCTAATTGTTTGTAATGTAATGCATTACCTACATGACCTCTTAACTGAGGGAACCTCTAGTTGTAGAGTTTCTATTTGTTTAGTACTTGTAATAGGCATCAAATTCGATGCCAGCTGTGAGTTGCAAACTGCTTGAGATATCGATTAAGCCTTTCTTGACTTATCGAATAGTTGATTTCTACTTCTCGAATGCCTGAGTTGTTGATACAAAACATATATCTAATCGACAATTCAAGTACTTCATACTTATACCATTCTACATCTATTCATTTCATTTCATTCGACTTCTCAAGCATCTAAAGTTCCAAAACCTCTGAAAACCCTAACTTCAAAAGCTAAATTTCTTCTTCAACCTTCATTCTCTTCTCTCTTTTCTCTGTATCAATGGCAACCGTGAAATTCAACACCAACTTCATCGCTCTCTCAAGTGATGTCGAAGCCCCAAATGCTAACTAAAGTGCTTTGTGAAATGGATGTCTGAATCATATATCAAAGAAGCACTTACGGCCAATCCAACTTTTTATCTAGACATTCTAGAACAGTTCTGGAGCACTGCAATTACTGAAACTGTTGCTCTTGAAGATGACAGTCTGGGATATGTCATAAACTGCAAAGTTCTATGTAAAGAGTTCAACATCACCTCTGAGGATATGAGTAAAGCCTTGGGTCTTCACCAGAATGAATACAACAATCTAGTAATAGATAATCAACTGGTGGAATTCTTTGAACTCATAAGGTACTTAGATATTATCAAGGTTGGGAGTCTAAATAGGAAGCATCTGAGAAAAGAGTGGAGCTATGTGTTTACCACACTCCTACAAGTATTCAGTGGAAGGAAATCCAACTATGATCAATTAAGTGCACCTGTTCAATAGATATGCTACTCACTTGCCTATGACAGAAAGATAGATGTTGGAAAGCTCATAATGCATGAGCTCTATGGAAAACTTGGTAAGAACACAACCAAGAGAGGTAATGATATCTTCTTTCCCAGATTCGTTCAGTCTGTACTTAATTTCTTAGATAAGAATTTGACTGATTTACTTGGTTTAGATAAAACTAGAATAGGCTACCCTAGGTCCATGACCAAACTCATTTTTGGTAATTTGGACACTAGGAATGATGTGGATGTGAGACTTGTAATAACTCCTCATATGCAGAGGATATTTGAGTCTTACCCCCACAACATGCCAATATTTGCCTCCAAATCTGAGTTAGCACAGCCCAAGCAAGTAGAACAAAATGCTAACCTAGGGCTTGCCAACCAACCCCCTCAAACAAACACTCTACCAAACACAGAGCCACTTGCATTATCCTCTCAACAGGGTGGTGTTAGTAAAAAGGAGAAGAAGAAGAGAAAACGAATTGAATCTGAGCCCTTGAATATCTTGATAGAAGCAGCATTGGTTGTAGAATTAGGTCTAGAAAGTGAGGAACCTGAGTCACCCTTACAGAGACCAAAGAAGAAGAAATCACAAACCACCTCTTCAGTCACAAAAATGGCTGAAGTTGTAAAATCAAGGGCACATAGCTCACTAGATGTATCCTCTCAACAGGGTGCATCTATAGAATCAAGCATCCTCCCCAATGCACCTACTTGTAATGAGTCAGCACCTGGGAGTGATAATGCTGCCACAACACTGAGTAGAGAGCACATCACACTTGAAACTCCCTCTATTTCTCAGGGGGAGTTGCCAAAATTAAATCTACAAGACACTTCTCTTCCAGAATCTATCACTGAAATTTTTTTGGAGCCTGCAACTCAAGCAATTGAGGAGCAAGGCATTGATCACCAAGAATTCTCTTCTCTTGGTGAGCCAATGGACTCAAGTGACTTAGTGCATGACACTTTGTTCACCACCTAGGAACCACATTTAGATGGTGAGGGAATGCAAGTTGGGGCATATCTTGATGACATCATCACAAACACAGAGGATTCACTAGTTTTCACTAGAGACTCTGTGCCTGTGTCAACTACTGTTGTAACTTATCCCACTCCTGTGGAGACAACAGTATTAGAGTCAATCCATCCGGTTATAGAAGTTGCATATGTAACTAAGGAGTCTAGCTTGCCTAGCTCTAGCTCTGACTTTTTGTCATAATGGCTGAAGCCTGTGCAACATGACAGTGCTTCAGGATCAGGGTCTGCTCCACCACAATTGACGGTTGAAGCACTTCAAAGCTTAGTTGTGGATCAGATTCCCGAGTTTGTTAAAATAGCCCAAAACCTGGTCACATCCAACATATCAAATCCAGACTATGAAGCCATTCTGCTGTGTCACAGAGATGATGTGGAGATGCAAAAGGAGAAAATAGCAGATGAAGCTGAGAGAGATGGTAATTTAGATTCCTGGCTGTAAGGAAAATATGACATTACTCTCAATGAAGCTCTTCAATACCTATGAGAGGAATACATCACTTCACTTGGCTCTAATGCCAAATCTCTGACTCCTGGTGAAGTGTATGAGGCTATAAATGACTCTTACAAAGGATTCCTCAAGGCTACTCACTATCTTGGGAAGGGAGTTAAAACAGAAGTCAATAAAGTATGTGATGCAACAGCCAAGGAAGTAAGTGAAATAAAAAGGGAATTTGCTGCCAAGTTTCCCACTCTAGATCCTGTCCTAAAAACTATACAAGAATGCAAATCTACCTGCACCAAGAAGTACAATGGCTTGGCTTTACTTCACGGAACTGTCAGTAATCTAGCAATTCAATTTCAAAATCTATCTGGTCAGACAACTGATGCCAATGCCATGCTGAGGACTCTTTTTGCAAATCAATAATGAGATAAGCTGGTGACTGAAGTCCCTGTTCATGAAATGACCAAATTCGAGGTATTGAGGCTCAAGGAACAATCACTGTCTGGTTTTAAATCTACTGAGTTATTCAACAAGGTGGATGCTCTAGATAAAGAAGTGACCTCTCTCAAATAGTCAAATGTTCATCTTACAGACACAGTTGCAACTCTTACTGAAAATTTGGACACTCAAGCCACCACCACAGCTGAGGTTCTTCTTCACCAACAACTAATGCTGTCTGCTATGATGAAGCACATGGGACTTCATCTTCCTAATGAATCCATCAATCCCACCTCTTCCAACCCAAAGGCCCCTACGAAAGCCTCTGTGCCTGACAACAAACCTAAGGGGGAGAAGAGGACCTTAAGGAACTCAAAACCTAAGGGGGAGAAACCTAAGGAGAAAGGTATTGTCATCACTGAGGGTGGTCAAGGTTCAAAAACTATAACTCATGTTCATGGCAAAGGGAAAGCTAAAACTGATAAACCTCCATCTTTTATGCCAGTTGTTACTCTACCACCTGTGCACATCACTACTGCAAGTGGCCAAAAGCAAACTGTCACTACTACAGTGGTGGCAGGTTCCATGCCAAGTGATCTAGTCCAAACCTCTAGATATGAAGATGATCAGCCAGTTGAAGTTAGTGTAGTTACAGAGGCCAAGCTGATAGAAGTAGCAAACTAAGAGATTTATCATGATAATGCCTTCTTGAAGTTTCTGCAAGTCTCTAAGGCAAAGGTTAGAGGAGACACACTGCTGTACAGAAGAAGTCTTAAAGAACAAATCAAATATCTAACAGTGATACCAAGGAAGCTAAATCAAATCTATCTCAAGGAGATTATAATGGTGTCAAATGGAAAAATATGGCATCTATCTTATGACACCTTGAAGGTTCTAAAATTCATAGAGATTGATGCTATCTTGGAACTAATTGAAAAGAAGGGAGAAAAGAACAAGAGCCTATACTCCGATCTTAGGAATGGTCAACAAGCTAGATTACCTGAAGTATGCATTAATCCAAGAACCATTCTCTATCAGTCTGGTACAAAGATAGAAGAAGTCAATCAGATTGTCATTCCCAAGGATCTCACTATAAAAAAATCACAGACTTATAATTGACATCATTGAACAACTACAAAAGAAGAATGGGATAAGGACTGCTAAAGAGTTGGAAGCATTGAATATTCTCAGATCTTTCATAGCAACTGGCTCTGTCCCAGAGATGGCTAAAGTAAGGAGGAATAAGGATGATAAAGATGAAGACAAGAGTGATGGGAGGAGAAGACATCACAGGAGTGATAAGGGTGATAAAGACAAGAAGAAGAAGGATAGCAAAGACAAGAAAGGTGATGATGACCAAGGCAAAGTCTATGAGAGGAAAAGTGGAAAACAGCAAGCCTGAGACATTGCTAACTGTAATCTCACCATAACACAAGACTCTAAGTCTAGGGTGAATACCATTAGTAGTAACCTACCAAAATCTACACCCATGGCCTCTGCAACTGCTTGGCCACCTCAAGAAGAGAAGAAGATACAAACCAAGAAACCATCTGTATGTTTCCAAAAGCAAACTGCTAATGGTATACTACAGTGGTCTACAAGCAAAGGTCATAAGTTTCTGCCAAGCATTGGAGTGAAAAAGGCTAAATTCAAGCATGCTGCAAGAAGAGTGAAGTTACCCAAGTCAAGGGCCCTAACTATCTATCCAGGACTGAAACTCCAACCACTAGATGAAGACTTTGATGAAGACTAACTGCAATTCCTAAGAGCTCAAACAATCTACTATGTTTCCATTGTGAATGATTGTCTTGAGATCAAATATACTGATGGAATGGAGAAGAAATTCAAACAAGGACAGTGTCAAAATTGGGGCAAGTTGTATGACATAGAAAGAATTATTGCACTGTTGGATGCTAATGACAAAGTGGAAAGGGTATGGAAGTTGGAGTTAGTTGATTTTGTGAAGATGAAGAGAGATTATGCTGAAAAGATAAGAAAGGGGTGTTTAGAGAAATGGCTAGAAAGAGAGAAGGAGCTAGATAGGCTGGAAGCTGAAGCAGAAAAGCTAAGGGCAAAAGGATTGTGTAGAGTTTGGTTCAACCCCTATATGGTGAAGTATAGGAGAAGAAATGGAGATCAAATCAATATAAGAATGAACGTACTCAATCACTATCCTGCCAACATTCTGAAGCCAGTACTTGAAGATTTCAAGAACTCTATTCTGCTTGAAGAATTAGATGCTATGGCAGAGATCATAAGAGCTATGGATGAGAATGCAAGAAAGGAAAAAGAAAGGAAACAGAAGGCATATGATGATCTACAAGCCAAGGCAATGGAGATGGAATCAAATGACAAAGGCTAGTATTTCATCATAATCTGTAAGATCACTCATTGTAGTTCTATCCATGTTGTTAATCAATTTCATACATGTACTGTCAAGTTTTATCCTTACATATGTTAGGCTTGTTATCATACATGAAATTGTGACTAAGGGTCTTACTCATAATTTGGGGGAGATTGTTAGTCACAGAGGCATGCCTGAATTCATCTAATAACAAGCCTAATTGTTTATAATGCTATGCATTACCTACATGACCTCTTAACTGAGGGAACCTCTAGTTGTAGAGTTTCTATTTGTTTAGTACTTGTAATAGGCGTCAAATTGTAACTGTAAGATTGTACTTAAAAGTCAAAGAATAATGTTTGGAAGAGGATCCAAGGATCATGCCTCAAGCTTAGAGATAGAGACTTTCAAATAATCACAGTTGGGATTTGAAGAAATGAAGAATTTGCCTAAGTACCAATTCGAGAAGTATGTTTGTTATATTCGAGAAGTCTAGCCTTCGAGAAGTCAGGGATTCGATATCTCAAAAGACATTATTCGATATCTCTGAATGCATAGTCGATATCTCATTCGATATCTCTGAATGCACTGTTCGATATCTCATTCGATATCTCAGAGATTCGATATGTCTACTACTCTATTCGAGAACTCAGAAAGTCAACAAGTCAAAGCATCATTCGAGTTCTCTAGGAGTCAACAAGTCAAGGTTCATTTGATATCTCAAAGACTCAAAAAGCTATTCGATATCTCAGGGATTCGATAAGTTAATGCTCTATTCGACAACTCAAGGATTCCTGAAAGAGCTATTCGAGAAGTGATTCAATATGTCAACTTTGCAATATTTGAAAACTCAGAGTTATCTAATCCTAGTTCTCGAACCAATCACTTAGCCACTTCTTGAATACATTCTTGGAGACAAAGTACTGAAGAAATTGTACAAGTCAGAAACCTGCAACAAGCTAAATCACTTTATGGACCACAAACTGTAAAGTACTTTGGAAAGCCTATAAGGAAGCTTAGAGAGATGTACAAGAGACAAAGAGCTAAAGAAGTGGATCTGAACAGAACCTCAAGAAGTCAAATCTGTAGCCGTTTGGATGCTTACTCAAAAAGGATAGACACACTAGAAAGTAAATTTGTTTAGCTACCTTATTTGTAGTAGGTAGGCTGTATTCATGTTCTATAAGAATTCAGCCTCACTTCTCTAGCAAAAAAAAAAAAAAAAAGTTTTTCACATACATATTCAAGATATACATCTCTCTGAAAAAACGAAGCTGAGAATACTACCATTTGTATTCACAGGTTGTAACAAATCTTTATCTAATAAAATATTAGATTAAAGTGATATTGTGTCTTGTGTTGTTCATTTTCCGCACCTATATTTCTGCACACACATAACACATATCTTGCTACGTACATCAACCAGATTCAAGAACAAGAAAAGTTCAAGAATCCATTCACCCCCCATGTATTCTTTTGTGTGTTCAATACTCAACACATCAATAAATCATCTTTAATTTAATGATGATTTAACAATTATTATCCAAATTAAAACACTCAGAATCTCAAAAGGAAATATAATTACGAATTTTTACATTAATCCTATTTAGTGTAGAATACCTACATTAGTAATCCTATTCAATATAGAAAACCTAATTATATATGATTTAAATTATTGTCAAGCACTTTTTCGTATTTCAATATAAATACACTTTTTAGTTTACATGTTAAAATATTAAATATTTTTTATGCTAGATCCAACGTTTTTTATCTATATATTTTAAGATCTAACAGTTCTTATTTATTTTATCGTACTGAGGACCAGACTACCAACTACCAAAGTTTTGGACAAAATCCCTCCTACACTTATTATTAAAACTGTATTTGGTTGTTAGTACAACTATCTTCAATTAATAATAAGGTTATTTTGATAATCAAAACAAAATATAAGTAGATTTCCTAACTATGATAGAATTTTCAATATAAAAAATCGTCAAATTCATCTTTCTTTTGTTTCTTGGTAGTTTTAATTGGAGAAAATTGTTAAATCATCATTAAATTAAAGATTATTCTGTTAATTTCACGTAGGCTGTAAAATCATCCAAATCAAGTTTTAAGAATTCAAGATTGAACGTGTAAAATCTTATATATATATATATATATATATATATATATATATATATATATATATATCAATTTCTTAACAACAATTTGATATGTAAACTAATAACAAATAAATAATAAAAAAATATTAGAATAAATATTAGAAAAAGAACCATGCGTTGCACGGGTTATAAGCTAGTATTGAATAGGATTATTAATGTAGGTAATCTACACTAAGTAGGATTAATGTAAAAATTCGTAATTATATTTTCTCTTAAGATTCTGAGTGTTTTCATTTGGATAATAATTGTTAAATCATCAATAAATTAAAGATAATTTTATGAGTTTCGTGTGGACTGTAAAATCATCCAAATCTGATTTCTGTATCTCGAGATAGAGCCTAAATAGTAAATATGAACTTTTTTTTTAATGTTAATAAATAAATAAATAAAATTCAGTTCTAATACAATCTTTTATATCCCTTTCAGATTATAACTTCTTTTTAAAATTCAGTTCTAATACAACCTTTTTAATTATATCCTTTTTAGATTAAAATTTTCTTTTTAATACGATATAATCTTGATCGTCTATTTTTAAAAATATTATATTCGACGGTTGAGATTATTTTAGCGGTACAGTGACCAAACCAAAATTATGGATAATATCCCTCTTATGCTTATTATATATAAGGATATAATTAGTTTATTTCATTAAATAGAATGACCCGTGATATTTTTGGAAATTAGATGTTCTAGTCAGAAAAGTTTAGAAAAAAATATAATGTGTTCTAGCTGAAAAGGTAATTGGTTAGTTATTACGAACTATAATATCGTGATTTTTTTAATAAAATAGAACTACTTGTTTTTACCAATAATAAATATATTTTCTTTGACGAAAAGAAGAAAACTTCATTAAAACAATTGAACCCAGTCGGGACAAAACCACGAACTGTCAACTACAAACTGATTGTGAAACAAAAACGAACTAAACAAATAGCCACTTTGTTTCCAGATCATTTTACAAGATGAATATTTAACATATTCTTGACATAAAAAATGATTACAATAGATTCTCGAACAATCCAAACGACTACATCCCTGAAAGTAGTAATATCACAATTGACCTTCGCACGATAAAAACCATTATTAGACCAGTGTTCTTTTGTAACAGCCCAACTTTTCGGACTATTAATTATAAATCAAAAATCAGAATAAATTATAATTTATTAAATCAAAACTCAATTACAAATATAATTATTACAAAAGCGCAGCTAACATCTTACGAAAAGTCAATCTAGCCCAATTCTAAGGTCCTCGAACTCCAATGCTATCCCACTCGATCTTACATCGAACCTGAAAATTGTAAGTAATGAGCTATACAGCCCAGCAAGTAACCAATCAATCTAACTATTAAGGCTAAGTAACACGTATACATATAAAGATAGTATAATATTCAATACAATACAATAACGATATACGACAGAATCACTTAAGATGCGCTTATTCTTATTCGATATAATTCGATAGCACATAACAACAATAACAATAACTTGAAACCCACAATTCATTCCACGACCACTACAACCCGGTGATAACGGTCCTAAATTTTCAGAAAACTGTCACTACAACCCGGTGACTCGGTCCTAAGTTTTTATTTTCGCAAACCATGCATAAATCAGAGTTCCAAGACTATTGCTTACACATAACACATATACTATAGCACATATCAATTCAAAATAAATTATCACTTAGTCCAAGTTTTAATAATCAAATATACACACATAACATATAGTTTTGAACACATTAGAAAGAACGATTAAAAACTTACCTCTATGTTGAAACTCAAGAATCAAATCATCCTAAATCATGTATTCAATTCTGATCATCAGATCTGTATTTACCTTTTTTGACCCTCTAAACGATGTTTTCTAGGAAAACTCAAAGAACAAAAGTCGTAGAGAACGAAAAGACCTTTCCGAAAAGTTTAGAATCAATGAATTCTGACTTACGATGAATTTACTACGAATTTTACAAGACAGCAGATTTGTGTGAAGAATAGACTTAAGAATTTTGTAAATAAAGATGAGGGAAAAGAATATGATGTATATATAATGTCTCACAACCCCTAATTCCAGACCTACTAGTTACTCGTACTCAAATCTGATCAATGTTTTAAGCTCATTATTCTAATCCAATTTGAAATCCTATTTATTATATAATTTTAATCCCTTTTTTAATATTGTTCTATTATTATTATCATTCTAAAAATTACGGGATATTACATCATTACTCTCAACACCCCAGCTATCTACATGCCGGATACTAGTTATAAACATGTCGAAAGTGGAAGCCCGCATAGGATGAACAATCTTTGGTTGTGAAAGGTGAGCTTTTACAATAATCTTCACTACTCCAGTCCCGATGCGAGCTTTCTGGATCCCCAAAAAATCCTGTAAATCATTTTCAAAAGAACTAACATAGAGATAAATTGCACAAAGCGAAACAACAAATGACAAAACGGCTAACAATCGTACAAAGCGAAACAACAAACGACAAAACGGCTAACAATCGCACAAAAAGCGATACCACGCCAAAAAGCGAGACGAAAAAACACAAAAATTCAAAAACCTCGGAATGATTCCAAATTTTGGTATGATGATAAGCCAAAGATTTAGAGTCTAAGGATGATTTTTATTTGAAGATTCGAGCTACAGACCTATGCAGATCAAAGAAAACTCAAATGGTTTTATTGAATGAAAATGAATGAAAAACAAGAAAGAGGGGGCTAGATGCGAATGTGGAGGGCCGAAAGTGGGATGATGGAAGGATGGAGGATTTAAGAGATAGAAGAAGGTTGTAGATCTGGGGGCTGATTAAGAAAAACGGGGGAGTCGACTCTCATTAGTAGGTCTTTTTTAAATCTATTTTTAAAAAAAATATTTAATTAAGGATAATTAAGTAAAAAAAACAAGTTTGAAAATGAGATATTTTAGTTAGAAATTTAAAAAAGATATCACCTTTTAGATGAAAAAGTTAATCATTAGTTATTAGTAATTATGATATTATAATTAGTTTATTTCATTAATTAAAACAACGATATTTTTTAAAAGAATTGATTTTAGTTAGAAAAAGGTAATAGCTGAAAAGTGTAATTGGTTAGTTATTATTTAGGAGAAAATGAGATATTTTAGTTAACAAATATAGAAAATATATTACCTTTTAGCAGGAAAAGGTAATAAGTTAGTAATTAGAAATTATAATATTATTAGTTTATTTCATTGAATAGAACGATCATATTTTTGGAAAAAAGAGATTTTAGTTAGAAAAGTTAATAGATGAAAAAGGTAATTGATTAGTTATTATTTAGGAAAAGTGTTGGAAAGATCTGTGTGTAATATTTTGAGAAAAGATTGTGTTTTGTTATTTTTATAATTAAGTAAAATAATTAGGGATAATAAAGTAAAACAATTAAATAAGATAAGTACCGTACCGTACCAAAAATTGGTACCAAAACTTTTAATATTTCGTCTTTTATAATATAGTATGGATAAACTCGTGCGAAGCACGGATTTTCTTTAATATAATATTATTTTTTTAAAAAAAATTGAATGAATTTTGTGAGTTAAATTTTTAAATGATATGATTTGATTATGTGTTTTAGCTGAAAAAGGTAATTGGTTATTTATTAGGAATTATAATATCGTTATTTTATTTTATAAAATAAAATCTACATGTTTTTACCAATAATAAATATTACCTTTTAGCTGGAAAATGTAATTAGTTAGTTATTATTAATTATAATATTATTAGTTTATTTCATTAATTAGAACGACCATAATTTTGAAAAGAAGAGATTTTAGTTAGAAAAGTTAGAAAATGTAATAGCTGAAGAAGGTAATTGATTAGTTATTATTTAGCAGAAAATATGATATTTTGGTAAGAAAACATAAAAAATATATTATCTTTTAGCTGGAAAAGGTAATTAGTTAGTTATTAGTAATTATGATACTATTAATTTATTTCATTAATTTGAACAATCATTTTTTTGGAAAAAATAAATTTTAGTTAGAAAAGTTAGAAAAGGTAATTGCTGAAAAAATATCGTTATTTTATTTTTTAAAATAGAACTACATGTTTTTACCAATAAAAAAAATTAAGTTTGAAAATGAGATATTTTAGTTAGAAAATATAGAAAAGGTATTACCTTTTATCTGGAAAAGGTAATAAGTTATTTATTAGTACTGTAATTATAACATTTTCAGTTTATTTTATTAATTAGAACGAACATAATTTTGTAAAAAAGAGATTTTAGTTAGAAAAGGTAGTAGCTCAAAAAGGTAATTGGTTAGTTATTATTTAAGAGAAAGTAAGTATATTTTAGTCAGAAAATGTAAGAAGATATTATATTTTAGCTGTAAAAGGTAATTAGTTAGTTATTAGTAATTATAATACAATTAGTTTATTTCATTCTTCGAACAACCATATTTTTGTAAAGGATATATTTTAGTTAGAAAAGTTAGAAAATATAATAGGTAATTGGTTAGTTATTATTTAGCAGAAGTATTTGAAAGATTGTGTTTTGTTTTTTTATAATTAGATAAAATAATTAAGGGTAATAAAGTAAAACAATTAAATAATGTAAGTACTATACCGTACCAAAACATTTAATGTTTCGTCTTTTATAATATTACCATTTATCTGAAAAATGTAATCAGTTATTTATTAGTAATTATAATATTGTTAGTTTATTTTATTAATTAGAACGAACATAATTTTGGAAAGAAGAGATTTTAGTTAGAAAAGGTAATAGCTGAAAAAGGTAATTGGTTAGTTATTATTTAAGAAAAAGGAATATATTTTAACCAGAAAATGTAAAAATATATACCTTTTAGCTATAAAAGGTAATTAGTTAGTTTCATTAATTCGAATAACCATATTTTTGTAAATGATAGATTTTATTTAGAAAAAGTTAGAAAAGGTAATAGATTGGTTAGTTATTATTTAGGAGAAGTATTGGGAAGAACGACATATAATATTTTGAGAAAAATTGTGTTTTGCTTTTTAAAAGATTTTGTTTTGTTTTTTTATAATTAAATAAAATAACTAAGAGTAATAAATTAAAACAATTAAATAAGGTAAGTACCATATTTACCGTACCAAAACTTTAAATGTTTCGTCTTTTATAATATAATATATATTATCAAAAATATCCAATTTTTTGATTTGTCTTTTAAAAATACATTTTAAATTGCAAATGAGATTGCATAGTAGGTTGCAACTTGCAAGCAAAATATCAAAAATGCTCAACTTTTTTATTTATTTTTTTCAAACATACACTTTAAGTTGCAAATGCGCAACAGGTTGCAAACAGTTATAAATGAGGTTGCAATAGTTGCGGATTGCAAACTATGTTGCACCGTATTTTTAAAAAAAATTATAATTTGGATATTTTTGAAAAAAATCCTATAATTTTTGAAGAGGTCTATATTCAATTGATTACGGATAAGTGGATAAATAAGCCATTATTCAACTTATAAACTCAGAGAAGTTTATAGACAAAATGAGGCAGCCCCTTTGTTGAATTTTAATCCAACTCTTAACATTCAATGTATGTATTCCATCAAATTAAAATAGTGCTATGTTCGCAAACAAAACCAAGAAAAGAAGAAATATATATCCAATATAAAGCCAAAACCAGAATCATCCTCCGTAACATTCCTATTCTCTACTTATATCATCACAAAATTCACAATTCCGATTAAACGAAACACGCTTGAAAACTAATATTCAAGGAAATTAAAAAACATGCAGGCCTCCGGTAACTAACTATGGTTTGATTTGTTTGTCTGCCTTTCTTTTGCCTCTCCTTCCTCTAGACCTCATAGATGGCTTAAATCCAGCGTTCTCATTCTCTCCTGCATCATCCAGATCTCTTTGAGATTTAACATTTACTTGAATACATCAGCTTCAACTATCAAAAACAATCTGCATATTACCAACAGAGCACACACACTCACACACACACACAAGCATGTACACACTCACACACACTCATAGAAAGAGACCTCTCTAAGTTCATTAAAGCTGACTACGCAAAACCCAGAAAATAATCTGTAGTGACTCATTTCTAAACACCCCAACAAGATTCAAAGCTCTGTGTGTATGATACAGTGGCTAATGCCTGATGAGGTGAACTTGTTCTCAAAGCTTCTGCACCAACACAATTAAGAACGATGAGAACTCTTAGAACTAGGATACTCAAAAATAACGAAAAAAAACCTTTTGCATCAAATTGTAGAACTTTAAATTCAATGCGTACATTTCAAACCCATAAGCAAAGTATTCAAAAGGATGCCAAAAACTGACCCATCATAAAGATTCAAATAAGAACCTAACATTTTGTCAAAAAATAGTAATAAAAATAATAACAATAACCTAACATCAAGTTTAATTCTAGAATAAACCCTAAAATTTAAGAACATATGAATTTGAGGAATAGGCAAGCACAAAATTGTAAGGTAACAATTCCATCATTCTTAATTTGTAAATCAATCGATCAAAACTTTTTGACACATTATATCCTATTATATAATAAGAGTAAAAGGAATAATAAGCGAGTACTACCATAGGTCAAGGGTTCGACTCTCACTAACAACATAATTAAATTTAATATCTAAACGGTTCTTACTCATTTTGTCATCGTCTAAATTTAATTTTAAAATATGAAGATAGAACAAAAATAGTATTGACCATGTCAAGTGTAATAAATAATATTCAAATATTAAAAAGTAAATTTAAATAATCTAAATCAAATATAATTAAGTTTTTTAAATTGAATAGAACTCTCAATTAAAAATTCGTGATTTTCTTTAATTATTTTTTATAATATACTAAGGACTAAAACTATAATGAAAGACAACTCTTTAAGAAAGATAAATTCCAATCCCAGATATACCTGCTACCTTGATAATATGGCATTCCAGCAGCAGCCTGCTGTGATTAATCCCCCGCTCCTGAGAAGGCCTCGCAGCATCACCACAGAAAAAAATGTGCCCAGAGTGCAAATTATCTTTCCTTTAATTCTCTGTGCGACCATCTAAATCATGTCAATCTCTCCAACTTCCATACCCAATTTTTATCCTTACATGACTAACTAAAGCATCCTCTTTTGGTACCTCCCAGGTTACAGCCTGCAACTTTTAGTGCTGTAGAAGTAAAAGAGACTTGCAATTACATGCATGCATCCACATCATCAATAGACTTGTCTACAAAATTCGTAGTCCCTGCTACTCAGACTTTCAGTGCATCATAATCCATAATGTCCTTCACTGGTATACTCATATCCTCTTTCAAGTGTGACTTGACATGCAAAATAGTTGACCCAGAATCACTTTTTTCCCAGAGCTAGAAAAGCACTCCGGCCCTCGTCTTAGAAGTAGGTAACTGATACACACCCAGATTAGCAGGAAAACAATGCTCTGGTCTAGGCTTTCCTTGCTTTCCCTCAAAAATTCAAGACTAGGTATTCTTTTCCCCGTTCTGCGTATTATATAGCAATTTTTCTTGCCATCTGCTTAAAGAAGATCCATTTACCCTCTAGACTTTTAGTAGCATGTAATGGAATTTACACAGATAGATACAAAAGACTTGACTGTATCTATTCCAAGAACAAATATTACAGTAACAATATCGAGATCGCCATCTTTTGGCGCAACAAACATTAGAGTAAGGATTTGCTGGTAAACATCATTTTTAGTTGCTGAGGACTGAGAACCACCTAGATTCGAGTGAGAAGGTAGAAAAGATAGAGAGATTATGTGAGTCCTGGTTTAAATAACTAGAATTAAGAACTACAGCTGATCTCTGACAATTGCTGCTAAAATTCAGCATGTAGCTTTCCAAAATTGAGGAACAGAAGGTGTCAGTGATTCGACTTCACCATGCTGTATGCTGGTTGTTTCCAAATGCTATGACGGTCCATCAACATTCTAACTTCATTTGCATCATCCCACTGATCACTTGTGCATACATTTTGTATAGCATTACGTAAAGGGGCAGATCTCTCTTCATGGCTTCTGCTGCAACTCGAGCTAGCTTTACACTGTTATGTACCCTACATGCACCTAACAATGCACCCACACAGCTTTATCAGGTTCAACAGACATTCTACTGATCATATTGAGTTCAGTGTGTAGCTTTCCAAAATTGAGGAACAAAAGGTGTCAGTGATTCGACTTCACCATGCTGTATGCTGGTTCTTTCCAAATGCTATTGCGCTCCATCAACATTCTAACTTCATGTGCATCATCCCACTGATCACGTTCTGCATACATGTTGTATAGCATTACATATGGGGCGGAGCTTTCTGGTTCGAGCCTCATCAAGGCTTCTGCTGCAACTCGAGCTAGCTTTACACTGTTATGTACCCTACATGCACCTAACAGTGCACCCCACACAGCTTTATCGGGTTCAACTGACATTCTACATATTATATCCATGGCCTCCTCAACTTGACCATGACGACCCACAACATCTACCAAGGAAGCAAAGTGTTCTACCCTTGGCTGAATGTTAAATTCATTAACCATCGCCTCGAAATGTTTCTTGCCTTGATCAACCAAGCCAACATGAGCACAAGCATTCAACACTGAAATAAACGTAATGTAAGTTGGCTGCACTCTTAGTTTTCTCATTGCACCAAAAAGTTCCAAAGCTTCTTCTGCAAATCCATGAGATGCATACCCCCCAATCATAGCATTCCACGAAATCACTCCTTTCACTTTCATCTCGTCAAAAATGTCCCTTGCTTCGGTTATAGCTCCACATCTGGCATACATGGTAATAATGGAATTATTTAAGGGCACGTCAGGAATGAAAAACTTTATGACCAGCTGGTGAATCTGCATACCCAGATGTGGAGCCACCAACTCAGCACAGACACTCAAAAGTGAAGACATTGTATGTCGATCGGGTTTCATACCAGTCAATTGCATCTGAGTAAAAAGCTTTATTGATCCTTCATAGTCCCCATTTCTCTCACACCCTGCTATAATAGAATTCCACGATACCAGAGTTTTCTGGGGCATTCTCCGAAAGAAATCACGGGCAAGTTCCAGATTACCCTTCTGGGCATATCCAGAGATCATTAAATTCCACGATAACATGTCAGGGTTTGGCATGTTACTGAATAAATTTAAAGCTCCCTGCATATCAGCTTTGCTAGTATAGCCACTTATCATCGTATTCCATGAAAAGTCGTCTCTCTCCATCATCTGATCAAATAGATCTCTAGCAGGGAGAATGAGTCCTGCTTTCACATAACACATGATCATAGTATTCCATGAAACCAAATTTGTTTTTAGCCTCTCGACATCTCCCAAAAGCATTCTGTCGAAAAGAGCTCGAGCATCATCTACCCTTCCTTTCAGACCATACCCAGCAATCAAAGTGTTATAAGCATGAACTAAATCAATATCATTATCACCTTCAAGCTGTAATTTAAGCAAGATTCCAAAAGCTTCATCTAATTCCCCATTCTTAATAAGACCTGATATAAGTGCACTAACAGATGCTCCGTCCCTCTTAGGCATCTTCTTAAACAAATCAACAGCTCTTCTGACATCACCATTCTGCAAAAATGCAGTAATCATCGCATTCCAAGACACAACATTCTGCTCAGGCATCTTATTAAAAAGACTATAAGCCTCATCCAATTTCCCATTTTTTGCATACCCGCTAATCATCGTATTCCAAGTAACAGAATCTCTTTCAGGCATTACGTCAAACAACAACCTACTCTCCTCTATATACCTCCTCCCACAAGATATATAACCCGATATCATGATATTCCAGGACACCACATCTCTTTGAGGCATTTTATCAAACAGCTTCCGTGCCTGCACTATCTCTCTTCCCTGGACATACCCACTCAACATCGAATTCCACGTCACATTATTTTTATTACTTGTTCTATCAAACAATGCTCTTGCATCCTCTAATCGACTATTTCTAATAAAAAATGAGATCTTTTTGTTCACATCAAGCAGCCGTGAAGTGTGAACAAAGCGAACCTGATTATCTATTACAAAAGTTTGCTTTACGAAAGTACGGGCAAACAGCTGAGAAGATGATCTAAAGGCACATAAACAATTTTTAACTTTCTCTACACCTGTAAATAATCTGTACTGACTCATTTCAGACCACCCAGCTAATATAATCAAGATTCAAAGCTGTGTGTGTATTATACAGTGGCTGATGCCTGATGAGATGAACTTGTTCACAATGCTTCTGTACCAACACAATTACATAATGGTCAGTTCCTATACAACAACACAATTAACAACGATGAGAACTCTTAGAACTAGGATAGTCGAAATTATCGAATAAATAAGCCTTTTGCATCATATTGTAAAATTTCAAGTTCAATTAACTATTATGCCTCAAGATTTAATGCGTACACTTCAAACCTATAAGCAAAGTATTCAAAAGACTACCAAAAAAACAGACCCATCTTAAAGATTCATATCATAACCTAACATCATGTTTAATTCTAGAACAAACCCTAAAATTTGAGAACATACAAAATTGAGGAATAAGTAAATACAAACCTGTAAGGCGAAAAATTCATCGGTCTGTGTTGTGTTTCTGGAAAACAAGACTACCTTAATCAATCAAAATTTTCGGTTTAAGTTTTAATTGACACCACTATGATTTCGGTTTTCACGCTGACAGAAGAAATCACAGTTTTACTACGTAGTAAATATTAACAAGCTATGTTTGTCAAGGAACTTCACAAAACAAAGCAATGATAGTGATGGTGCATTATCCATTTCTTGAGATATACAGCACAGGTAGAACAAAAACGATAATAAGAGGAATTCCACCACAACACAGGGACTCATTTTCCCTAATCAAATTATACAAAGGTACGGTACCTTCTGCTTTATACCAACCACCTCATGCAAACAAACTTTAAAACATTGAAGATGATAGAAATTGTAGCAAAGAAAAAAACTTGTTTCTAATGTTCAAAACCAATTGTAAGAGAATTGTTTACAAATGTATAGCTAAAATATGTTACATACAAGAGTTCCAACAGAAACTGTTCCTTGATAGAAAAGTAGATTTCTAATCGTAACTAAATCTTCCTATATCAACGGACAGTCATGCTCATCGGATTAAGGAAAACATCTTTCTGCCTAAATCAAAGGGTGCCTGCTAAAAAACAGCACGAATGATCTCACAAATAATTGTGCCACCTTCAGTGCACATATCTCATCTCGCCTCAACATGTCGAGCTATGGATATTACATATTTTAAGATCAAAGCTTCTACGCACTCCGCACATACTAATTTCCTCATCCAAACAGACCACCTGTCCCCAGTTCCCTTTGCTGCAACTCTTTCCGACGCTGCTCTTCAAGAGGATCTGGACTCTTCAATACTCTTCTTGTACGTCTGGAAAAACATCAATGTCACCTCGATTATTTTACCAATACTACGAACAAGTGATCAGAATTATGGATCTGCATCAACCAAGCTAAGTTGCCTAGAACATACCTGTCCCGAGCATGCTGGGCAGGAAACGTAGGCATGAAATCTTTGGATTTGGGAAGAGGAACTTCACGGAACCACTCATGGTTAAGAGCACCATCAGCTGTTATTCTCTGTGCATTCAACACACAATGATAAGTAGCTACAATTTAATATTAACCAGTATCTGTAATCACCAAACAATAGGAATGTGTACATATACCTACCTTTTCTGGATCATAAGTTAAGAACTTATTCAATAGGTCAAATCCAGCATCAGAGAGCACTGGAGATCCTGTGAAAGATGTCGCTGGGAACTTCTTACGCAGTAGATTGTACCTGAAACATAAACATCTCTAGTTAATAGACAAATGATATACTTCTCTTGTAACTGAAACTTTCACCAATCGAGGCCAGTAAACCAGACCAGAATACCACCCAAAGCTGGAAGCCTGGGAAAACAAGTGGTGAAAAATAAGAAAGGGTGAACTAAGACTTGTACAAGTACTGTTATTTAGGCAAATTAATACTTACGGCTGCTTGACGTTTTTCACCTTGACTCCAGGGAGTTTAGAGAAACCAGGCCAAATAGTCTCATTTGGTACGCCAAGCATTTTAAAAATCTGCAATGATAAGCCAAATGCAACTAAGAAGTCCTAAAGTCATGCAATAACAACAATTTCATGATTACCAAGACATTACTAAAATTGAAAAAAGAAAATACCTTGTCTATCTGATCAAATTCTGTCTTCCCGTTAAATAGTGGTTCTTTTGACAACAGCTCAGCCATAATGCAACCCAAAGACCACATGTCGATTGCAGTTGAATACTGTTTCGTTCCCAACAAAAGTTCAGGTGCCCTGTACCAAAGAATTATATTAATTCCTGTAATAAAAAATTATGAAAATAAAGACATACAAGCAAACAATCAACAGTTATATAAGAGAATTCGTTTATCCTACAAATATTTATAAAGAACTGAAGGAACATGCATATCATGGATAAACCAATTACCATTTACCAGGAGTTAACAGCTAACAAAGTGAAAGCAGCAAAAATACATATGCAAATAGCAAAGTCGAGGATGAAAATGTGGACAATTAGAACTGAATAGGACAAGTCACATAATGATGGATCTACTATGTAATTTAGAAAGGGCAAGGACAGGACAAGACACAATGACATGTAAACACCATGTAGAAATTTAAAACTGATATATGACAGCAATATTATCCCAGGACGAAGAAATTAATTGTAGACTTGTAACTCACCTGTACCACAAAGTTACAACCAAATGAGTGTACGGTTTTAATGGGCTTCCATATTGACGAGCCAACCCAAAATCGCATATCTTCAACTCACCGCGGTTATTTAGAAGCAAATTTGATGTCTTTAAATCTCTATGGAGAACCCAATTATCATGAAGATACTTCACTCCTTCGAGTAACTGGAGCATGAGGCACTTCACCTCACTCTGACTAAACGGCTGCTTCTTTGTCTCCATTAGTGCCTTAAGATCATGTTCCATGTATTCCATTACCATGAAAATGCTGTCAAGACTGCTCCCTACAACTACTTCTTTCACATCTACAATTGAAGGGTGATCAAAGGAAAGAAGAATGTTTATTTCTCGGAGAGATGTCAATGGAAAACCTTCCCTCTCTTTTTCCATCTTGACTTTTTTTAGGGCAACAACTTCTCCAGTTTTTTTATCTTTCGCTCTAAATACTACCCCATAAGTACCTTCATCTATCTTGTTTAGTCTCTCAAACTCGTCCACACTTCTACAACCCTTAAGCATGTTCACACTCCTCTGGGGGGGAGCAGCAGGTTCAGGAGTACCGCGAGAATGACGTTCCTCCTCGGAATCTGTATCTGTATGGCCACTGTTACCACCATTATTCTGTTCTATGTCTATCTCCATGTAATCAGTATTGTCCAGATCCTTGTCTGCATAATTATCTCTACTTGAAGACCTTCCACGGGCACCTTCATCAGATTCAGATGATCTAGCCCTGGCACCCTCGGAACCTTCTCTCTTGAGCTCCATCAACTCCGGACTAATCAATTTATTCCTCACCTTCGCCTCATGTTGTGCAGCCAAAGGCACTTTCCTTCTTTTCTTCTGAATTCTAACAACAGGAGAGTCAGAAATTTCCCCTTCATCAGCCGAGGAATTGGCATCATTTGCCCATCTAGAGGATCTAATATTCAGGGTTGGTGCATAATCCTCATTGTACTCAGCATGCTGTTCCTGAAGAGGAGAAGATGATAAACCGGCCGGAAACTCTGCTACATCAGAAACCTGTGGTACGATATCCACTACAGGCTCAAGCGGTAGCTCTGAGGGTTGAAGCTTAGTATCCTCCTCAATCGGAGAAATTTGAACAGCACCAGAAACAATAGGATTCGGTGACTCTCTATAAGACTTGGGCAGTGGAGGTGGAGGAGGCAGAACACTAGGTGACAATGCAACACTTTGTTTCGATACATTACTCACCTCATCTCTGTCCCACACAATCGGTGAGAACTTCCTCTTCTTATTCTCCAACTGTAACTTATTCCCATTCTCCCCCTTCAATGAGTTACCTTTATTACCATCACCCCGAGACGAATCAGCAGCTTCCTCCGACCCACTCTCACTCGACAACTCCCCAGGCTCCCTATCAACCGACCCAACCGACAACCCCCGCAACCTACCACCTCCACCACTACTTCCACTACTCCCCGACCCACTCACCGACCTATACGAACCACCATTACTCAACTCCCTCTCCCTAATATCCTTCTGTCTCACCCTCCCCCTATCCCTACCACCCCCACCACTACCCCTACCACGACTTCTTTCATAATCTCGATTACCATTCTCCCCCTTCAAATACCCAACCTCCCTCCTCGAAACATCCACATCCGATTCGCGATCCCTCACTTCATTATCTCGATACCCACCATTTCTTCCAGCTGCCATATATTTCGGCATAGATATCACCCCAAACAAAAACCTCAACCAATCACAAAAACCCTAAATCCCCAATTCAACAATTCAACAACTTTTTATATCTTTTTTCAAAAAAAGCAACTAAAAATCAAAACTTTAACCAATTCAAGATCCGTACACACCACAAATCAACCAAACTATAATAACATCAAATAAAAAAAGCAATCTTTTTTATCTTTTTTACTAGATCGATTGCGAAACCCTAGAAAAATTAAAAAAAAACACAAATTGAAATTAAAAAAAGGCCTAATTGAATTGGATAGTACCGTCGAGTGGCTCCTCTTGCTTCGATTGGGGAAGAGGAGGGGTACAAAACGGCGGCGGCGACGTCGTTTCGATAGAGATTCGAATCGCAACGGAGAGGAGAGGCGTAAACGAGACCGCAAGAGAGACTGATTTCTTATTTGATAAATAGTATTTATATTTTTTTGGGATTCGAATAATATTAAATAAAATATCACATGTGGAGCCGCATGTGAATAATACAATCGTACACTGTCACTATATGTATCAAAAAAAAAAAAATTGGATTAGCAATAAGTGAAATTTCAAGAGTCACGTCTCGATATTTTATTTTGGTAAAGTGAAAATTAATTATGAGGTACAAATATAATAATGAGGTAAATTTTTTTCAAAAATATGACGTAATCTCATATGTAAACTGAAATGTGAGTATGTTCGACATGGAAAATTTCTTGGTTAAAATTTTAAATAACTTGCCAAAATTGAAATCTATCTATTATATATCTGATACAGCAACATACCCCTATCCTTTGTGAGTGATTTTATTCCAGATTAAATTACTAATTTAACCCTATCACATACTACTATTTTAGATATTTGTATGGTGTCGCGCCTTCTAATGTTGTCGACTGTCTGCTTCGATGGCTTGAAAGTTCACTTTTCGACGATGGATTCCGATAAGAACTCCGGCGAATATGACGTACATATCATCATTTCCGGGGGTTTGCGCCTTCCGGCGCACGCTAGCGTCTTGGTAATGAATCGATTCGATCAAATAATTCAATTATTATTGCAAAATTAAATTGTTTATTTAACAAATCCTTAAGCGTCGGCTTCGCCGGTGTTAGAGAGCATAATGGACTATTATTTGATTTTAGCCTAATTTAGTTTGTTGTGCTCCACTTGACTTGAAATTATTGAATTTGGACTCAACGGTTTTTACTCAATATTGATTTGTTTAATATTGATTGGAGTTCAACCTCGAACTGTCATTTGTTTATGTTATTAACCCTAACAATTACGAGTATAACAAAGGAAGTAGATTACCACTTAACCTAATTCGATCTAAAGCTCTACATTTTAGTTTCTATATGATATTAGTATATTATCTTCTGTTAGTTGAATGCATCTAATTGTTTATTGTGCTGGTGACAAATGGACAGGTTATCATTATTCCCAATTTAGTGTACAATGATATTTTGTCAAAATTATTCTTTACACTTGTTTTAGTCTATGCTTTCTACTTTGTATTATATTTGTTAATGATTCAGTTGATCACCACTAGCTCCCAGATATAACAAGACTACTAGATAGACCATTTTCTTAGGGCTACGGTTGTGATTCTTTAGATCAATATTCTGTTGTATTGGACTCCACTTAAATTCAACAAACTTAGGCTCAGAATCTTTTGAAATTGACCCGCACAATTGAAGTACACTTGATATTGTGTCTCAACACATCCATTAAGGGTTTGAGAGCATTTTCTCTTTTAAATTATCTACTTTCGATAATAAAATAATGTACTTTTGACTTGAATAAGATCAAAACTCTTAGATATTATCGTTGTACATGATTTACTCTTTGTTTGTTAAATATATCTATTTTTTTACTCTGCAAGCGCCAAATGGTTTTGCTATTATTCTATTTTTTGTACACTAATACTTTGTCAAAAGCTATTTACTTATATGATGTAAAATTTTATTTTACTTCAATGAAATTGCATGGGATGAGGTAGGTTTAGAACTTTAATGTTCAAAGAATCCTTAAAATGCATTTGTAATTTCAGGTGTTTTGAGGAAGAAATGGAGAAATTTGGGATTCATTTACTAGCTCTGTTGCATGTGTACTTAGTACCACGGCTGAAGCAAAGGTGCACCAAGGCATTGGCTCAATGATTGACAATTTAGAATTTGGCGGATGTTCTTCAACTCGCTAGACTTTGTGAAGCACCTGATCTTTACCTTAAATCCATGAAGCTGAAATAGGAAAAGTTCGAGGCTGTTAAGCATATTGAAGGATGGCAATTCCTGCGAGAAAACAACCCGTTCCTTGAGCTAGAAATTCTACGCTTCATTGATGAAGCTGGACTGGTAAGTTTCCTAAGGTTTAAAGTTTAAACTTATACTATTCGAATATGATTTTGGCACAAATGAACTGCTACTACTGATATGCAATAATTGTTGGTTGTTGGGTTATCAATTTGATTATTTGGTACAATGAAAGCATAATCCTAATATATCAAAGTTATTGGGGGTAATATGCGGCTAATATTGGTCATTGACTGAAAATATAGAGGAAAAAGAAGACAAAGAAGCATAGAGAAGAGCAAAGTTGTATCTACGGCTTAGTGAAGCCATGGAATGTTTGGAATATATCTGTACAAAAGGCTGTGCGAGTGTTGGACCGCACGACATAAAGCCTAGTAAGAACAAGGATCCATGTAGCAAGTTCTCGGTGTGTGAGGGCCTCCAGCATTCGATCAAATATTTTGCTACTTGTAATAGAAAGGTTAATGGAGGGTGCTTGAGGTGCAAGAGATTTTGGCAGCTACTTAAACTTTGCTCTTCCATATGTGAGCAATCTGATACATGCAAAGTTCCCCTATACAGGTAAGATTAATTTATATCCCTGTGATCTATTAATGTGCTTCAGTTGCCCTATGGTTAAACATTGTGTCCAATTGTTCAAATTTATTTTCATTTGCTTTTTCTTGTCAACATTTTTACTATAAAATGAAATTTGCTAATAGTAACTTTTAAAACCCGAAATAATGTTATGAGAGAGCTTGTGAAGTCGACCAATAATTGTTCGCTTTCCAAATGCTTATATGCAAACTTGACAAGAAATGACCTACGTACGTATAACATTAAATTAATCTTATATTTTCAAAAATACTTTAGCTGCAGTTCGCTTACTGGGTTGTAGATAACTTATTTGGTAGTATTTGGCTGATCATGGTATTTAGAACAAAATAAATAATTTTTTTGAAGAGGTAGTAAAATGGATTTAAAAAGAAGATGAAAGAATATTGCAATATAATTCTGCAATTCTTTGCCCACATAAAACAAAGCACCTACCAATATCTATATTAATAGGAGATACTAAGATAGTACTCTTATACATGTACTTCTTCCCTCTTTATATATAACAATCTTCTATCTATATAAAGGAAAATCTCGGGAGAATGACGTGGCGGCTTTGAGCTTCCTTCTAACCCATTTCTCTCATTTCGAAGGCTTTCGATTTTGGACTATTTTCTGTAAAAATATTCAATTTTAGGCTTTCTGACTTCCAAAGTCCAATCAGTTACAATCTTTTCGCATACCAAACAGATCAGTGGAGGTATATATATACATGTATTTATAGTCGTGCACCGTGCTTAGAGAAGAAAGAATTCACAAGCTAGGCTTAGAGAAGAAAGAATTCACAAGCTAGGCTTAGAGAAGAAAGAATTCACGATGATTTAACCAGGTTTGTTTCTGCAAAAATTTGATTTTACAGAGCTATGTGCATATGTTGTGTGTTGGCAATTTCATGTGTTTGCTTTGATTTTTTGCCCTCAAAATTATCCTGCTCTATATATAAATTTGATTTTACAGAGCTATGTGCATATGTTGTGTGTTGGCAATTTTGTATATTAAATTTGGCACTGGATATTGTGCTTTAATATGTATTCATTTTAAACTCTAAAGTGGTTTGAGGTGTGTCATTGGCTGCTATTGTACCAGATTGTTATACATTGCCTATTGTTTTGAAGGCTGTAAGTCAGGTTTTGGATATTGGGTTGGTGTTACAACTTCATGCAGTTGTTATTAGGGTTGGGTTGGTGACAAGTGTTTTTTGTGAGAGTGTTTTATTAGTTTGTATTCGAAAGGGGGTTATTTGAATGCGCACGCAAGGTGTTTGATGAGAATTATGACAGAAAGTTGGGTTATTGGAATGCTATTATTGCTGGGTTGGCTCATTGTGGGCGTGCAAAGGAAGCTGTGGATATATTTGTTAGATTAAAGGAGAGTGGATTTAAGCCGGATGATGTGACTATGGTTAGTGTTACATCACCTTGTGGAAGTTTATGGGATTTGGATTTAGCTCTTCAGTTACATAAATGTGTTTTTCAAGCTAGAAGTGTGGAGAAATCAGATATGTTGATGTGTAATTCTCTTATTGATATGTATGGTAAATGTGGGAGAATGGACTTGGCTTATGCAGTATTTTCAAGAATGCATGAGAGGAATGTGTCGTCCTGGACATCTATGATTGTGGGTTATGCTATGCATGGGCATAGTATGGATGCGTTCGAGTGTTTCCGTTGTATGAGAGAAGCAGGTGTTAGGCCTAATCATATTACTTTTGTTGGGGTTTTGAGTGCATGTGTCCATGGAGGGAACGTTCAAGAAGAGAAATATTTTTTTAATATGATGAAGAATGCTTATGGCATACAACCATTGTTGCAGCATTACGGATGTATGGCAGATTTGCTTGGCCGACTTGGGTTGTTTGACGAGGCCAAAGAGCTGGTTGAGGAGATGCCTATGCCAACTAATGTGGTCATATGGGGTGTTTGATGGGTGCATGTGAGAAATTTGGAAATGTGAAGATGGCTGAGTGGGTTGTAAAGCATTTAAGAGAACTGGAATCTTGGAATGATGGGGTCTATGTAGTATTATCGAATATATACGCCAGCAAAGGTTTGTGGGAAGAGGTTGAGATTATAAGAAAGATGATAAAGACGGGTACACTTGCTAAGATTCCTGCGTATAGCTTAGCCACGAATTCAAACTAAAGGTGGTCTCCATTGTTTTCGTTACTGCACACGTTATAGTTTAATCACCTAAACGTGAATGAATTCATAAACCTCCTTTATTTGAAGTAGCAGTGCTACTGCATTTACGTTATCTAAGACAGCGAGGCCATGATTTAATTACTTTTACTTATGATAAGATCCATGGCGAGATTGTAGTTGGCATTTTTATCAAGTTGAGGAGTTAGCTTTGTTACCAACAATTTCAGATGTGCTCTATACAGAGATCCAACAATATATACTTGACTTGATCATTGGCAAATGAAAGTTTGGGATTTCAGTTTGCATTCTAACCTCTACAGTTAATTGCATGCTATGTAAAGTGTAAACTTGCAGTAGCAATTAGACATTAATTTATCCAATGTCATTGTCATATACCTATTTAGTCATCAGTTAAGTTAAAAGTTTCATATATATTCTTTGAAGCAGTCTTAACCAACCATAGAGTATTTCATAATTTGTTTTGTTTATATTGTCAATTTTGTGCTAAAGAAACTGAGATTTTGTGGTGTATCAATATTAGGACCAACAAGTGGGGGAAGAACTGAACTACAATACCCTTTGTGCTGATCTATGAAGATAAATTTCTTTTAGTAAATTAATAAAGGAGTTCCACCTGGCAGCCTCCCAGGTAGCTTATTCTATTTCCAATTTTCCGTTGTTTGCAAGGAGTGTATACTGTATTGCTTTTCAATATTGTTTCTTGCATAATTATAATGAACTGAGTAGTGATGATGACTTGATGCAATTATTATCTTGAATAGAATTTGTGAAATGGCAAGAAACTTGGTTGTCGTTACACATATGAAATACTCTGTACTTTGTTGTTTCTTGCATAATTATTAAGAGCTAATTAACAATTGGTTTGAAACTGATGACTTAGTGCTTTGATTCTTGAATAGATTCACTCCTAATTTTGTCATTATTTACCCCTAATTTAGTTTTGGGCCTTTTTTTGCACAAACAGCCATGACAACTATGACATCTGTAACTATTTCAAATTCAAAATAGGATCAACTTATTTTATTAATTTTGGTTATAGTTCTGGAATTAAACATGACTTCATTTTATGTTGTTTTTAATCTATGTTTGTTGTTGTCACGTACTTCTTTTTCAATACTAGAAATCAGGGCTAAGCTATGTTTGGTTGTGCGTGTATTACTATATGATCAATGTAGTCTATCTCGCACACCATTCTACAATTAGTACAAGCAATAGTTGTAACATTTCCACATTTCTAAATAGGACAAGGCAATCAAGAGGTTTCTCGTGAGGAACATAGTGGAGCAAGCTGCTGTCAGGGATGTTCAAGAGGCCTGTGCTTTTGAGAGTAAGTGTTTGTAAATCTTGTGTTCACCTTTTCCCTTTACTTGACATACTATATTAATTGTTTTGGAACAAGTTTTACTTGTAATACTATATTAGTTGTGCTGGAATCAGTTTTTAATTTGATATACTTGATTTGCCTCAATTATTTTTCAGCCTATACACTTCCCAAGTTGTATATGAAGATGCAGTACTGTGTTTCATGCGCAATTCACTCCAAGGTGGTGAGGGTCCGCTCCTGTACTGATAGGAGGAACCGTGAGCCTCCAAAGAGATTTACTCGCCCGAGGGTAAGATATTCTTATTAGTTTAGCTGATTAGTACACAGATTTAGATAATATAGTTTGTGGTATATTGCTGTCAAATCTTATATGCTCACTGAGCTTAAGTCCTTACAAGTGAGTTTCGTCATGGGTCCGGATTGTTATATAATTGAGAAGTAGAAGGAAACTTATAAAAGGTGCCTTGCTTCGTATATATAATTTAATTTAACTGGTTAGCTTGCATGTAAACTTTCATATAAACAAATGGTATTTGTAATTTTTTAACTTAATGAATGATTTGTATTTGACAGTTGCACTATCTCATTATTGTGATAAGCTTGCTGTATGTGATCTTTGAGCATTGAATGTACATGTTTTAGATATTTTTAATTTGTTCTGCTTATCTATATATCTCTAGATCGATGTATCTCTATCTTCACTTGGGGATTAAAGTTATATGATACTGTATTTGATAATACATGTATACTTTTTTTCCCATGCATATTGCACTTGGACCTGACATTTTTGGTTTATCTAAATGTTAATATTTGGATTTTAATGTAACAAGTTGAATAGTCCTATATGAGCCTGCAACTTAACTAAAATGGTTTCTGTCTATTTCTTTCTTTAGAAGTCAAAATATTACCATCTGAGCTTGTAAGATAACTAAAATTGTTTCTGTTCTTTATTTTTTTCGTGAGTGCGTAGGAAATTATTACACATTTAGCTTGTCATAATTGAACGAGGTGTTTCAATTGATGGGTACTATGCTGAGGTAACACATATTCTTTGAGATTTGACTTTATATAACTTGGTTTTAACCAGTCGAATGTTTTTTTATTTTGTGAACCATTGCTTCATATCCCCCAACGTTCAGCTCTCCATTATCGAAGGCAACCTTCACTTCATAGATCTCCTTTTGAGCCAAGGCACTCATCGCTTAATTCTTTCACGATGTTTATGGAGGTGGAAGAAAGGTCGCATCATAATAATTATTATCAGTCTGCTACTAGCAATGTGGAATTGTAGTTGTTTGCTTATATTAGCTACAGGTAGAGTTGAGGCAAGGCAGTGTGAGAAGAGTTAACAAGACACTGCTTTTACTTGGAATATATGTATATGCTATTTGTTTATATAAAAATACTTTAATTATTCAGACTTTAGAACTAAAAAAAAAAGAATTAAATTTTCCCTGTTTCCTTCCCTCCCCGTGAATGGTTTTTTTGGTTATCACCTATCATATATACAACTATGAGGTTAAGGTGGACAAGGTGTCGTAGTCATTAACAATGTTCATCATAAAAAATGCCTGCACAATACACATTTACCATACAATATGTTTTCTTCCAGTGCATTTATGGGAAGGAGAATATGTAGCTTCCTACTTTTAGGTTCTTACGTTTAGTTTTAGTTTGCACATATTGCTGTTGCAGGTAGGACACATACTGTGCAAGATTTCAACACAGATATATATTTAGTATGGCTTTTTGTTGTCATAATCCAACAATATCATATTTTTAAGTTCATGCTCTCTCTGTGAAGAATTTAGTTGAAGAATGCATAATTTTTGAAGAATTTAGTTGAAGAATGCATAGTTTTGGCAAAAGATGCTACGTCATGCCTTAATAAATGTAAATACGTACTTAACAAAATTTAAGTTCAGCTATGTTATCAAATATATTTAGAGTGTTTTTCACAACCGCGCGAAGCGCGGTTATTTCACCTAGTTGACATATAACAGATTATTATTGGTACTTAAAAAGGAAATTAAGCACCATAGCCCATGCCATAAATGTTTGCTTACCTTGACTGTGCTGGTTTACAACTTTGTAAGTTATTTAAGCAGCATTATATTTAGTTATCACATTACACTACTTTTTGTGATGGATTGATGCTTGATGGTCTATAATTGTTACCACTTACACTTAGTTGTGCTACCTAACATCAATCCCTGGTTGCAGTTTTTAGAATTTTTTATATTTGTATATCATAGATATATTTAAGTATTTGCATACATGTGTTATTATTATTGTGTATGATTTGTCATCTGTCTATTTTTTTTTTAATGTTTTTACCTTGGAGCTGATCACATTGTCAGCACTCCGTTATGATCCATACTGTTGACAAAAAAGGCTGCACCTATTTAAATACATCAGTCTTTATTGTATTTATACTTTCACAGTTTGTAGTTCTTTTTTAAAAAGTGGTATTGCGACCATTTGTTCAATTCAACTACAATTTTATACTTTTAGCTCCATTTATATGTTTATGATTCATAAAAGATTGTTCGTGTTGCTTAGGCTTGCTGCAAGGACTTTTACGGGTTTGGTGTGATTAGCACCACTACTGTTGTGAGACAACTGTTTTGTGGCTCCAAGAATTTTTCATACTAAGTCAACTGCTATGTACTATTTTCTATGTACCTGGGATACATTGGCTTCATGCTTATGTACACTCGTACATGGCTTGCATGGTTCCTAATTCTTTCGCAAATCGTACTTAAAGCATGTAGGAAGCTTAAAGAGCAAGAGAGTAAGGTGAACAGAGGAACATGGAACTTCCAGGGCTTTGGCCATGTTGAGCTTGCCAGAGTGGGAGCAGAGCAAATTGTATGCAAGATTTCCGGTCTCTCTCTCCCGCAATCAGTTAGAGCCTACAATCCCACTATTGAAGAAGAATATTTCCAGGAACAATATCTAGATGGATAAACTCAACTTGCAGATCAAGGAACACTAAAGTTAGGCTAGACAGGAAATTCTTCTGCTATTGATAAGTTTGAGTCTTGGATTTATTGTACATTACAGGAGATTCTACTTCATTTTGTCTAGGTACCAGATTTGACATCTCTAGCACAGTTCATCATATAGCAATAATTTTGAGCACAGTGGAAGACCCTATTTATTGATTATCTTTATTAGTGTATCATACATCCAAAAGGCATACAGCCATGCCATTTCTCTACCCGACTGATGAACAATATATTCGTTTTGATTTGGTACACATTCATGTTAGCCTTCGTGCTATGCCTACTGGAGATGGCACTAAGCAACGAGCTATGAAAATTTCGCACTCATGACACAACATAAATTGCATTGCCATGCCTGTAGTTAAATATTTGCCAAGTCACAAACATCTAGAGCATGCCCGTGCCTTGCACGGGCGATAAAGCTAGTTTATGTATAGTATGTTAAAATCTCAGCATTCCAACGGGACATTCTCCTTACCTAAAATTTTAGCCAATTCTCCATATTCTTTCAATACTGACTATATTTATTAAAGCTCTACAAATCTGTAGTAAATGACATGTCATCTCCCGCCCATTTTCTTCCCATAATTTGGCAGAAAAAATTAATAATAATAATAATAATAATACTTTTTTTGAAATATTGTCAATCCGCATGGGAGCAAAAGACCCTATACGTTCAGCAAGTTTTAACCAACCATTATTTTTTTTGAAATTTAGTCAACCAACTTGGCCAATACCATTGGAGATGCTCTAAATATTGTAACATAAATGTAATTGCTTAATTACTTTTAATTTGTTGTGCAACCTCATATCAAATTTTACCATATTTTTGAAAAGAAAAAAAATGAAAATAAGCGTATTTTTAAAAATTTTCCAATGATGTTTTGTGACTAAAATTATGTTGAAAAAAGTTTTAGTAATGTTTTATGAATTTAATTTTTGAAGCTGTTGTTATCTCTTTTTTTCGTTGATTCAATATTTTGTCATTTTGATTTCGAACGTTCATGTTACATTTTTATCTCACAAATTTAACATTGTGACTTGGATATAATCCCCCTATACCATTCATTTCTATACATTTTTTTAGAGTGTCTGACACGCATTTTAAGGTGTATAACTAGTATAGTTCCATAACTTATTTTTAAAATTTTCTTTTTTTTTATAAAAATAGGATTGTTCTATTTTTATATAAAAAACAAAATTGTAAAATAAGTTATATTAGGAATCTTAAAATGTGTGTCACGCCCCCATTTCCCAATGTATATAATCAAATGGAACGGAGGGAATATAAAATGAACTTGTTCTTCTAAAATAGCTGAAAAGTTATAATTAATAAATTGAAAGTATTTACAAATATTGACTTGTACACAAATTTGGATGCGTAAACGGTGGATTTTAGACCTAATATCGACAACAATAAATATAGAAAGGTGATATATGCCCACACCCAATATTCATAGCCTAAATTTTAAATATTTAGGTACATACAAGTTATGCAAATCATAAAAATAAAATATATATGTAAGTTTAATTTTTGTTAACACAAACAAGATGACATGAAAAACAGTTGCAGTCAAGTCAAGCTTAAGGGCACAGGGTTAGAATATTAATATTAACTAGCTTTATTACCCGTGCAAGGCACGGGGATATTTTAACTTTATTGCGAGATTTTGGTGTGATCATGATTATTCTTCAATGTATTGCAATGTTGACTAAATATAGATTAATTCATTACTTTTTTCAAGTGTTCTTACTTTCTATCAGGTTGTGTCCAAAAAATTTTAATATACAATCAGTTAGTCATCTAGTTCAATGATTTTAATTATAAATTTAAATTCATTATATTTAGAACTGAGATGTCACAGTTTCGATTCTGGACAATATGAAGATTAACTAACATTTTCATAGCATGTGACTTTGGGGGGAGGGTTTAGAGTAAAATCATAGAAAATTGGAAGGCATAAATGTGAACTGATATTAAAAAATTTGGGATATTGCGATATTTTGGGTTTTAGTAGTTCAACTTTGACCGTGAACACCCTTCTATTTGTAGCGGTATTTCCTAAATATAGCTTAGCAAACTCTCTTCTCGAAGGTTCATTTTCAACATGATATATATAAGATTTATAATACATCTACTAAGATAACCTTCTCCTTATGAGTTTTACTCTCTACTACCTCCTTTTCACTATGCATCAGCTCTGTCTCTCTCTCCCCAGACCTCGGCGAACTCCCGTTAATATGTCTTTGCGGAGCACTCTTCCTTGCCCAACTAATATAAATTCGTTTGTCCTTGATGATGAAGCCATTAATCTTAAAGATTAATCTATCCAGAATAATGCCTTGATCCTTCCTTCTTTCCTGAATAATAACCAAAGATCTTTTAGCTGAACAGACTCCGGGAGATTGGTGATGAATCCTGTATTTTTTTCTTTATCTGTTTTGAATGACTCATGAGGGTTTATTGCCATCCTTTTTTTTTCTCCTGCCTTGAAGAATGACTATCGACTTTGCTCTTTGGATACTTGGTCCTGTTTCAGCAGGGCTTCCTAAGGCGAATTTGGTGCAACGCCTTTGTAATTGCAAGATCATCACCCCTACAACCATTTCCTATTAGCTTCTATAAATTTCTGAATATCTTCCTCCATACTTTATGGTTTTGCTTCTCCCTTATTCAACTCTTTAATCATTATTAGTATATTTCTCAACAATTTTTCCTCTTTACGGTCATTCCAAGGTGATTCATCTTTCAACCTTATCCTTACTTCTCCTTTTGAGATATAATCTATTACCCTCTCTCTCAATTGGTTCTCCCAGTGCTGATTTTCTGGGCCGTAATTGTTAATCGTCTTATCTCCCCAATTTTTGAATTTCTTCTTCCATATCTTTTTGCTTTCACCCTCTATCCTAAAGCGACTATTCACCAGTTTTCATCGATGTAGAAAGCCTTAGATCCATTTTTGTAATCCTGACTCCATTCTTCATTGTCATCTTCATCCCTCAATCTTAACCTGTTTGTATCTGAATTTTGTGAACGATGAAATTTCTCTATCTTCTTTCTCTCTCTTCTTTCTCTCTCCATCTATTTAGTTAACTCTGTTAATATATTGTATTTTGTATGCAAATTTTTGGTTTTAATCAAACGTATTTCAGATTTGTTTTTGTTTTCATCTCTAACTATACCCTCCATTTTTCACTATGTTATGAACAATTTTTTTTAAAATTCAAAATAAAGTGATGAACATGAGTGTATGTATATATATATATACATACATATTTATAAAATTAAATTCAATTTGAAGAATGATATATGAAATATGTGTGTGCATGCGTATTATGTAACATTCCAATCCCACATCGAGTATATATTGGACTTTAGTTAAGTTTATAAGACAAAATCATACTACTAAAGTGCACTAACAAATTATGATCGTAAATTGCAACATATAATGAGTTCGTACCTTAGTTTTCCTTTTGGTACAAATTTTAATACAAGCATACATAAAAAATGCAACACATAATGAGTTCGTACCTTAGTTTTCCTTCGGTGGGTGCTGGTACACTTGTCCATAACTTGGTCCAATGAGAGCTGTCAGAATGCCCTGAGTTGCATTACAGTATTCCAATTTTTTTTGAAATTTGAGAAATTATTAATTAATAATTTACTCACTAAGAATTATTTTTGAATAGTAAATTTTATTACAAATCAAATTAAGATATCAAATACTATAATAATATTAATATATTTGATTATTACTTTGGCTGATTTCAATTTGTTGCTTAACCATATCAAGAATTAAATTGATTAGACCCGATTATCGAATTTTACGAATATCTTTATATAATTTTTATTTATATTTTGTTACAAATACGACTAAATTATCAAATAATTTTATTACCAAAATAAATCTGATTATTATGGCAAATTCCTGATTTTCTGCTTATATTCTTAATCGAGAACCCAATAGATTAGTCCATATTCTCAAATTTTATGAGTATTTGTATAATTATTATTCATATTTTAGTATACTCATATACTAATGTATAGTAAAACTTTAATCTAAATACATGCACCCATATAAACTAAAATTTAAAAATTAATGTGTCGCATTTTTTCTCAAATGATGTTTAGTTTGTCTCACTTCCTAGATTCTCATTTGTAATAGATTTTGTGTGAGCCTTTTAAATAAATTTTCTCATAAAAAAATTCCGCAATTACTTAGAATCAAATATTTTATTGTATCTGATATTGCTGAATATTTAGTACTCGGAGTAAGACACAAGAGTTAAGAAAATATGTGAAATTTTAAGCATTTTATATGAAATAAAATAAGAAGTTATTATTAGAGTAGACATGTAAATTTATGTATATACAGAGACATAATAAAGAATAGCATGAAAAGTGAAACATTCATTACATCTTGAATAAAAATCAAATTAATAGAAAATACTGATGGATATAAATAATGAATTCTACTATCTAACCAAAAACATGTGTAGCTCAATGGTTGTATTGGACAACTTAATGACATCTGAATTGCTATGTCATGGGTTCAATCCTCAACAATGCCTACATATTCTATATTCTTTCATAACATATCATTATAAGGGACATAAAGGTAAATTACATTGAATAAAATGTGACATGTTGTGCTATTATATATATAGTAGATATAAAATCTTGGTTCCTCTCTAACATATTAAGGTTTTAGAGCAACAAATATGTCGGTTCTATTATTCGTTTTTTGAGTTCAATATTCCGTTTTTTGAGTTCAATATTCTGTGTGAAATGGGAATCATTTAAGTAGATACTAAAATTGAAGTTCATAAATGGGTACTCAAATTCTTTTGTGTGTGTGTGTGTGTGTGTGTGTGTGTGAAATCCACATAGAGAGCTTCACAAGTTGCTAGTAATAGTTATCCACCCTGTTAAGTCTGCTATAATCTTCAACTTACCAACTTGTTGCTGCTTTATCCACTTCACCTTTAAGAATGTGTACTGTTCAGCTGCTTTTATTGTGTGGGCCTCTGGAAAAATTTGCAGACATCCAGATTCACTTCAAAATGAAGACTGCTGTCTATTAAAGAAATTTATTTGAGTCGGATCAGGTGATATAAGGAGGACTTTCTGGACCAACAGAAAAAATAACATTCAATCGAAAAACAATTGAAAAAAACAATCGAATAAACGATTAGCAAAAACGATTGAGCCTGTTACAGCAGCTGCAGATAAAACACCACCAAATAAAGTGATCATAGGACTTATGGGCCATGAATAATCTAGATATTCAATCAAAATCAAGAGAACAATTAAAAAAAATTTGAATATTTGAGCATGAAGTACTATGATAATATACAATTAACTACTACTTATAGCCAATGCCTAACCAGAATTATTACATGCCAAGTTAATGGTGTCGATACAAATGACACAAACATGTACAAGTTCACCTTGCTATTGACTTATATTTCATCTTCCTCATGTACTCTTCCACCTTTTCAGCAGCAATATACATATTCTTTTGTTTTATCTCATCTAACAGCAAACGGCATGTCACATATCTCGGTGTAATTTCATTTCTTATCATATCTTGGAAGAGGAGGTAAGCCCATTCGCATTTGCTTCTTCGACAAAGTCCATGTATCAAAAGTGTGCAAGTTGATAGATTAAGGCTTAGATGATGTGTAATAATCATGTCATCTAATAAACTCTGACTTTTCAGTCCTTCCAGTCTTAAAGCAGAGCTTAAGCAAAGGATAATATGTTTGAACATCAGGCTTAGTACAAAGGGAACTCTCCAAATCCTTTAGGACATTCAATGCATCTTGTTCTTGAGAATGATGACACATCATTGCAATCACGGAGTTGTATGTAGATGTGTTTGGGGAAACACCAATATTAGGCATTTCAACTCTGAAAATGAAAATGGCCTCTCTAACCCGGCCAACCCTTCCTAATGTATAAATAAAAGCATTGTAAGTGAACACATTATAGAAGTGTAAGTGACAAATTTCTCCAGCAGATTTCATTCTATCTACTATTTTTAAGGCTTCATCAAATTTCTCAGCATTTGTAAGTGAACACATTATAGAAGTGTAGGTGACAACATTTGGTGGGCAACCTTGAGCTTGTATTTCATCAAGTCTGATTGACCTTGTGGAAGATGTGTTGATGGCAGTACAACTGAACTATTGTTGAGTAACTAATGGCACAAGGGCGGTAACCATGCCCCATAATCTCCTGAACTGTCCAGTGAGCTTCATCGACCCTCTTAACTTTGCACCAACCATGAATAAAGATGTTAAAGGTATGAGCATTAGGGATGATATGTGATTTAAGATTCAAGAAGATCTCACGAGCCTGCTCAACCTTGTTTGCTTTTCAAAGTGTATCGAGTAGCAGATACATCGACCCAGTATCCTTCTACAGACCAAAACTTTCTAACTCATCAAATGTCCGTACAGCTTCTTTCCACTGACCTGCACCAGCAAATCTTTTGATGACCTTAGCTATGGTACTAAGAGTGACCATCTGAGTTAATCGCATTTCCTCGACCAAGGCTTTCATCTTTCTCCATTTGCTTCATTTTTCCCAATGTATCAACCATCATATCATAAGATTGTGCCAATGGCTTTTATTCAGGATTTGATTCTTCCCATTTAAACGCTGCCAATGCAGACTTCCAATCATCCTTGAATCGATAAAGTAGCTGAGCAACAAGGTTATCACAGACAACTATAGCACTACATGCTTGGTCATGCAAAAGAGACCGTAATCTTTCCTCAACACTGTTTCCAGCTCTGACCTTAGCTATAAGAATGTCAACATCACACTCACCGTTCAAATCTTCGCATCGTTCTTCTTTACCAACAATTCTAGAGTCTGCCAAGTGAGAAAATCCTAAAGACAACAGCCTATAAAAGATAAGATTACAACGAGATGATTTAGCAGAGGCAAGAACATTTGTTTACAAATGAGATGACACAACTTCGAGATTCATGTAACTGACTGACATCAAACACATTATATGCAATTAAATAATAAACATGTTTTGCTGAAAAAATAAACCATGCTTAAACATTGTTGAATTCACTGATTCAAGAGATCACCAGAATTTATGTATGTACACAATATTTAAACATTTAGTTAAGAAATATTTTGTTTTGTTTTTCATTTCTCTTTTCTTTCCTTCGCTGTTTCATATCATCCTGAATTAAGAAATTAGGACAACATTTTTTACTATATAAATAAAAAAAGGTTCAATTTTCTAACATTATTCATTCTTGATGTTCAACAATTTGAATCTATAAATATTAACTTTATTTCCGAAATTGAATATTATAATATTTCAATATCCTTTTTTTTATGGAACTACCCAAATATTTAAAACATTTGAAACAAAATTCAAACAAATGAAAGTGTACTTCTATTTAGACTAAAAACTACAATAATTTAATGATATGAGAATCAAGATACTCTTCCAATACATTTAGCAAAAAAAACGCTCTTCCAATATAGGGGAAGTTCTGTCACCTTTCAATAACATTGTTGGGAAGAGTCATTAGCTACAAAAATAGTCTACTTAACTGAGATAATGTTGAAGTTATTTTTATGAAGTTCGTACGCAAGGAAGGACTATTAATACAAGTTCAAGTTTTAATTTCTTAATATCTAGAAGTGTGAGAAATAATTGGTGTGTTCGAATTAAACTAATTACAAACAAATAAAACTAAGATTTAATTGATGATGAAAAGCAATCCGAGAAATAGGGTTCTTCAATTGGTTCAATAATGCTGTTATAATGTGATATATATATTTCTCATATTTTGCTAAAAACAATTCTTCTAAATTTTATAATGTTCTCTCCCAAGATACAAAATAATGTCTACAATCATATCTCAAAATTCACTCTCATGATCAATCGAAATACAATTTTAGAATTTTAAGAACCGAGAATTATAAGTTTCATAGTCCTATTATTAATCTCCCGATTTAATAATTAAACTATGTCTATCAAATCATGAACAAGAATTATGACTCATTTCCGAATTTATCATAATCCCTATGAATACAATTAAAGGTTTGCTACTCCCTTAATTGGGTTAAGCCCTCAATGATAGATTAGCAAAAATAGAGAATTAATATCACAATCAAACAAGCATAAAACACCAATGAATACTCCCTAATTCTCGGATTATAGAATTAGTTACTCATGCTAGATAAAGAAAATAAACACATAATAAATGGTAAAATCATAATTAAAAGAGTTATGAATAAAGAAATTACAACTTTAAGAATTTATCCTCCTGAAATAATTTCTGATGAAATGAATGAACACTCCAAGCAATTCCCTTTAAATCTTCAACCAAAATAAAACTTGCAGAAAATTGAAGTGTATAAAATAAAACTAAAATTACAAAAGAAAATTTATGAAAGAGAGAATATAACTGAATTACAAGAGAACTCAGCAGATGGGTGTGTCAAACCAAAGGAAAACTCTCCTATTTATAGGAGAAATTAGCACACCATGTTTGAAAATCACTCTTTCCTTTATTTATTTTTTTACTTAATCTGCCGCCCACCACATCAATCATCTACCTTTTTATAATTCAAAAAATCAACAACCAGTAGTGCTTATTTTGCTTTACATGGATGGGCTTCGTAGAAATGCTTTTTAACCCGCACAACTTATAATCTTTAATTAATAAATATTTAATTTAATTCAGAAATTATAAAAATAAATATCTAATATTATTAGATATTTATAAATATAATTTTCTAATTAAATAAAATATTTATTAATATAAATAAATTCTTAAGTCCTAAGCTGCGGTATATTGAGGGCCTGGAACCGGACTCCTTTCGCTTCACAAAAATTATATTAATTCCAACCGGGATTCCTGCTTTAAGAATATATCACTTTCCATATTTTTGTGACAATTCTTATTTCCTCATTGCTCGTCCAGGTTTAATCTACGGTCTCTTGATGATATGAAACCGGGCTCCTTTTGCTTCCAAAATTATCCTATAAACATAAAAAATTATCTTAGCATCAAATTCAAATTAAAATGCTACTAACAATGCTAATCAAGCACAAAATTAAGGATAAATGAGAGATAACATGCTATAAAATATATACAAAATTAGCATGTATCAAATACCCCCCAACTTAACTTTTGCTCGTCCTCGAGTAAACCAAAATAACTACTTATTAATACCACTTCCGTAGGTGATCACGGTTACATTTGGCATATGCAACAAGCCCTTTAAACCCCTAGGTAGCCCTAGTGGACGAGTGAGGTCTCGTGAGGGCCTATAGTGAATGTACCCACAAAATCCATCTAGCTCATGTAAAAGATCGAATGCCAATACAACACCACACATACAAGTCCTCTCATGCCATGTCAACTTAAGAATCAAAGTGAAGAATGCAATGCCTTGTGTCGAAGTTACAAGTATTCACATAGTCTACTCAAAGAAGATGCATAAGTTCTCAACAGTCCATGTCAATGTAAGAATAAGTTGGTAATCATGCTAAGCCCACAAGAGTACATCTTTGAGTCAAAACTTGGGATCTCATATGCAAAGTACAGGTAATAACTCACCTTTCACTCACAAAAGAATATTCACTCAAGAACAAGGGTAAGTGTATTACTCCATTCCAACAAAATCATAAGCATGCCTGACATTTGGTATCAATCTAACTTTAACACAACATACACCACTGATGATAATCAAAAGGTCTTTATTCGGGTTGTAATTGGGCTAGGGACAAGGTATGTCAAGTAAAACCAAAGAAGGTGAAATGTCAAAAGCTAGTACCCAATAACATAAATCATTCAACTCCCCATCCATCATCCCCACACTTGGATCAAACAAACATAAGTATGCTTTCAAATAAATAATAATTTTTTTTGTTTTTTTTATCTAAATATAAACAAGTACAATGATCCCATGATAGTAATACCAAATTCGACTAAAAAGTAAATAACCATACCCCATATTCTTCAAAAGTAATGATCATCAATAATCCCCTCTTTTGCACACCTTTTTATTCCCTCAAACATTCTACTAGCCTTTGACAATTTGGGTTCAATTTAAAGTAAGGCCAATACAAGAAAAAGGTTTAGGCAAGTAATGTGGTGTGTCACCGAAAAAAATAATATTAAGCTCAATGGGGTAACTATTTGATCATATGAGAATGGTGTGGATATTTTGGAAATATGGTTTATTCCTAAATGCCTTTATCATCTTATCATCAAATAATGTCATGTATTTTAAGAAAGATCTCAAACAAGTGTTAGCAATGCAAACAACATGTGGACACTCAAGCAAACGAATATAGATGCAAAAGATATGCATATAGGCTCAAAATCTCACTTGGTGGAAAAACATAATCAATTCCAAGTAAATAGTCTCTCTAATGCACCTACTTGTACTCAAAGCATGTAAACCAAATCATCTTACACATATTCATGTCCTTTTAATCACTTACAAAATTCAATGAGTTTACTTGCTTCAACTTGCTAGTGTATGTGTGTGCATAAGCACAAAGCATATCACTTCTCAATCAAAAGTGTCAATAACACAAGATTCTTTTAGCATGCATGGCTGTATCAAGCTAACTTACAACAACTAATCTTTACAAGGCTAGAATTATTTTTGTGATTTTTTAATTTTTTTTTTAATTTTTTTTAGCACCAAATAACCCCAATAAGGTTCTATCTAAATGAACACCCGCCCCCCCAACTTATCACGTTTCTTGTCCACAAGAAACAACACACAATGGACTAATATGCGAGGAAAAAGAGAGGACTCCCCTGAATCATGGTCGAGGTGGTAGTGTGCAACCAAGAACTGCCAATTGTGGCATCCATTTTGAAATGAAGATCCTCCTGCATAGTCCAAACACAAAAAAATATTATTCAAATCAACAAAATTCCTTGGGTTGCGTCCCAAATAGCACTTGTTTAACGTCATTAGCTCGACGCCTCTCGTGATGAACTTAAGCTTGAGGATTGGAGAGAAGCCAATTGACTCCTCTTGGAATGTCATCACCAATCAAATATGGCTTGAGTCTTTGCCCATTCAATTTAAACATATCGGAACCATCTCGAGTGATGTCCACAGCACCATACGGATATACCTTGACAATTTTAAAAGGGCCAGACCATCTTGACTTCAATTTTCTGGGAAAGAGTTTCAGTCTTGAGTTGAACAGTAGAACTTGCTGGTTAACTTCAAACTCTTTCAGTCTAATATGCCTGTCATGCCACTTCTTTGTCTTCTCCTTGTATATTGCTGCATTTTCATAAGACTTAAGTCTCAACTCATCAAGTTCACTTAGTTGCATCAACCTGTTAAGTCCCGCAGCCTGTAATTCCATGTTCAAGAATCTTATCGCCCAAAGTGCCTTGTGCTCCACTTCCACGGGTAAATGACATGATTTTCAAAACACCAACCTATACGGAGACATACCGATAGGTGTCTTGAATGCCGTCCTATAAGCCCATAGAGCATCATCAAGCTTCCTTGCCCAATTTTTCTGGAGCTAGCCACTGTTTTCTCAAGAATTTGTTTCAGCTCTCGATTTGAAATCTCCACTTGCCCGCTAGTTTGAGGGTGATAAGGTGTAGAAACTTTCTGAGTCACTCCATACTTTCGCAAAAGATCTTCAATTAATTTATTTCAAAAGTGAGACCCTCCATCATTGATGATGGCCCTAGGCACTCCAAAACGTGTGAAGATATGCTTCTGTAAGAACTTTTTCACTACCCTAGCATCATTTGTAGGACTAGCAATCGCCTCCACCCATTTAGAGACGTAATCAACTCCCACCAAAATAAATTTGTTCCCGTAAGATGATGGGAACGGACCCATGAAATCTATACCCCAAACATCAAAGAGCTCAACCTCAAGAATAGGTTGCAAAGGCATCTCATTCCGTCCTGAAATATTTCCTGTTTTTTGACATCGATCACAAGTTGCAACAAAGCTTCTTGCATCTTGATACATTGAAGGCCAATAAAATCCAGACTGCCAAATTTTTGCCACCGTTTTTGCGCTACTATTGTGACCACCACACTCTAAAACATGACAATGTTTTAAGACATTAGGAATTTCCTCATGTGGCACACACCTCCTCATGATACCATCAGCACATTCCTTGTAAAGAAGTGGTTCTTCCCAGAAGTAGTGTTTTACATCAAACAAGAATTTCTTATTTTGTTGATAAGTCAATTCATTTGGTACAATGCCACCCACGAGATAATTTACGAAGTCCGCATACCATGGTGTAGACAAAGATACTGCAAGAAGTGTTTCTTCCGGAAATGCATCATTGATAGGTATATTAACTCCTACCACTTCATCTCCCTGGTCCAACCTGGATAAATGATCAGCTACCAAGTTTTCAGAACCTTTCTTGTCTCGAATTTCAAGATCAAACTCCTGGAGTAAAAGAATCCAATGGATTAGACGAGGCTTGGCATCCTTCTTTTTCATTAAATAACGAATCGCAGCATGATCCGTATAAACAATCACCCTAGACCCAACAAGATAGGATCTGAATTTGTCAAAGGTAAAAACCACAGCAAGTAGCTCTTTTTCAGTGGTGGCATAATTGATTTGTGCATCATCAAGTGTCTTGCTTGAATAATATATCACATGCATGCATTTTTCCTTCTTTTGTCCCAAAACAGAGCCCACGGCATAGTCACTAGCATCACACATGAGCTCAAAAGGCAAGCTCCAATCATGGGCTGACATGATAGGTGCAGAAGTAAGCTCCTTCTTCAACCTGTTGAAAGCAACAAGACAACTCTCGTCGAAATCAAAGACACTGTCTCTTTCAAGTAGATTACAAAGAGGATGAAAAATTTTAGAAAAATCTTTGATAAAATGACGGTAAAAACCGGCGTGTCCAAGAAAACTTCTAATCCCCTTCACAGATGAGGGTGGTGGTAATTTCTCGATCACTTCGATTTTCGCCCTGTCCACCTCGATGCCTTTACTAGAAATCTTGTGCCCAAGCACAATACCATCCTTTACCATAAAATGACACTTCTCCCAATTAAGAACAAGATTAGTGTCTTCACATCTCTGCAACACTTGAGACAAACTGGTTAAGCAAGAATCAAAGGAAGAACCATATACAGTAAAGTCATCCATGAAGACTTCCATGGTTTTTCCTAGAAAATCTGAGAATATAACTGTCATAAGTCGTTGAAATGTAGATGGGCCATTACACAAACCAAAGGGTAGTCTACGATATGCAAAAGTACCATAAGGACAAGTAAAGGTTGTCTTTTCTTGATCCTCGGGTGCAATGGGAATCTGAAAATATCCCGAGAATCCATCTAGAAAATTATAATACTCATTACCCGCAAGTCTTTCTAGCATTTGATCAATAAATGGGAAAGGAAAGTGATCTTTGCGAGTAGCATTATTTAATTTTCTATAATCAATACAAACTGAATTAATTCATTATTTTCATTATGCACGACAGTTATCCCACCCTTTTTAGGTACAACATGTATTGGACTAACCCAGTTACTATGTGGAACAGAGTATATAATGCCAGCATCTAACAACTTAGTAATCTATTTCTTAACCACATCTTGCAAATTAGGATTCAATCTTCGTCCCTCAATCACAGGTTTATGATTATCTTCTAAGGAAATCCTATGCATGCAAAGAGCGGGGCTAATTCCCTTGATATCTTTAATTGTCCAACAAATTGATGATTTAAATTACCTAAGCACATTTAACAATTTATCAAGTTCATCATCATGGAGCAAAGCGGACACTATCACAGGATATGTATCATTAGGACCAAGAAAAGCATACCTTAGATTAGAAGGAAGAGGTTGGAGTTCTACCTGAGGTGTCTCTGAAATTGAAAGTGCCACATCATTTTCGGCGTACCTTTTTCTTGCATATCAAGTGCAAGTGCTTCTTCAACTTCTTTATCATCTAAGGTTTGTTTCACTTTTGCGAAGTCTGCATCTTCAAGACTTACGATCTCATCCATTATGTCAACATTGAAGCATATAGCATCAAAAGAAGGCATCTTCATAGATTTGTTGAGATCAAACTCAACCTTTTCATCACCAAAATTTAATGCGAATTTCCCAGCTTTGACATCAATTGTGGTTCCAGCAGTAGCCAAAAATGGCCTTCCCAAAATAATGGGCATCTCAACATCTTCATCCATCTCCAACACCACAAAATCACAAGGGATAAAGAATTTATCCACTTTGACAAGTACATCCTCAATGACTCCCAAAGGATACTTGATAGTACGATCAGCCAACTGAAGTGAGATTCTTGTCTTCTTGAGCTCTCCAAGACCAAGTCTTCCACAAATGGAGTGTGGCATCAAACTCACACTAGCCCCTAAATCACACAAGGCTTTAATATTCTTCATTGCTCCAATAGTGCATGGCAAAGAGAAGCTTCCAGGATCTTTTAATTTCTGCGGAATTGATTTTTGTATGACTGCACTACACTCCGCATTTAGAGTAATAGTTTCCACATTCTCAAGTTTCCGCTTTTTAGACAACATCTCCTTCAGAAATTTGGCATAGAGTGGCATTTGGGCCAAAGCATCAGCAAAAGGAATGTTTATATGCAATTGCCGAAAATTTTTCAAGAATTTCTCATATTGTTCCTCCAATTGCCTGTTATGAAGCCTTTGTGGGAAAGGAATTGGGGGCACATATGGTTTCACTGGTAGTCTTGGTGTGACTTCTTCTTCTTTTTGCTCACCAATCACCTTTTCAGAAACTTCTGCTTCAGCTTCTACTAACTCATTTTCTTTTGCACGGACCTTTTCTCTAGGCTTGATAGCCTCAATTTCTGGTAATTCTCTTCCGTTTCTCATAGTGATGGCCTTGCAGTGTTCTTTACCATTTAGGCCTGGTTGACTAGGAAGTGATCCTTGCTCACGAACACCAACCTTATTAGCAATTTGACCAATTTGCGTTTCCAACATCTTTTGAGAATAAGCCATCTGATCAAGTCTTGATTCTACCTTTACAAATTTGGTATCCATGTTGGAAAATGCCCCTGTAGTTCCTTGTATCATTTTATTGAGCGCAACCTCCCAATCAGCAGGTTCTTTCTTTTCCCTTGGTGGTGGTTGATATTGTTGTTGTGCCTGATACTGCTGACGTGGCTGAAAACTAGGAGGTTGATTTTGTTTAGGAAATGTATATAATGGATTAGCCGCCTGATTGTTGCTGTATGACAGATTGTTATTGGGCCTCTGATTTGGATTATAATAGGAGTTATTCTGAACAGGCCATGATTGTCTTCCCTGAATAATGCTTCCTCTGGGAATTGTGGTGCATAAGAACACTGATTAACACCATAATCATTGTACCCTTCCATAGGAGTAGAAATAGCATTGACATTCGCCCTTTGTCCACGTACCTCTTGAGTAAGAGCATCCAATTTAAGAGTCAGCAAGTTCATCATTTCAGTATCTTGTACTGATTTAGCTGAGCTCGTCCCACTAGGTGCCCAAGAATAGTTATTTGCTGCCAATTTCTCAAGAAGTGCTTTTGCCTTATGAACCGGTGTTTTCTTGAAATCTCCACCAGCTGCCACATCCAAACTTAAACGAACATCTACATTCAAAGATCCATAAAAAGTGCTCAGAATCATCCATTCAGTACAACCGTGATGTGGACATTTTCTCAACAATGCCTTGTATCTCTCCCTTGCCTGATACAAGCCTTCTCCTGGTTGTGTTTTGAAACTTAGAATGATTGTCCTCATTTGTTGAGTCTTGTCAGAAGGATAATATTTGGACAAGAACTCGGTAGAAAGTCTCTCCCAAGTAGCAACTGTAGTTTCAGGAAGCTGTTGGAACCATTTCATGGCTCTCCCTTTGATCGAGTAAGGAAACATGTGAAGACGAATCTGATCTGCAGTAACTCCAGTAATTTTGAATGAACCACACATTTGTACGAAGCGCTCAAGATGTCGGTGTGGATCCTCTCGCTCAATGTCCCCTTCAAAAGCTGAATTGCTCACCATCTGAATTAAGCTCGGGTTGATGTTGTATTGAGCTGCGGTAATCTGAGGAGTCTTGTACATGCAATTCGCAGGATTGGGAGTCTCATGATCCCAGATAGAAGTCTCATCAAGAATAACTGGTGGGTCAGGAGGATTAACAATTTGACGATCTCCTGGTTCCTCCATATTGGTTCTTTCTTTCTTTTGCTTTGTCTCTCGCCTTAAAGCTCGAAAAGTTCGTTCAATTTCTGGATCAAATTTTAAATCTCCCGCACTTGTAGAATGTCGCATACAAGAGTTATAGCACCTGAAAAGGAAACACCAATAAGATAGAGTTAAAACAAAAGAACTATATATAGTTTCTTTTTATTATTATTATCTATTTTATTATTATTATTATTATTATTTTTACAACCAACAAAATCGCAAATAAAATTGAAAAGAACAAAAACTAAATTAATTTAAAAATTCTAAATTTGAATTAAAACTAAATTTTTTTTTTTTTTTTTGAGTAAAAATAAATAAATAAAATTTATTATTCTATTTCTAAACTAATTAAAAATGAAAAGAACAAAAACCAAATTATTTTAAAAATTCTAAATTCGAACTAAAATTTTATTTTAAAACTCTTTTTTTTGAATTAAATTTTTATTTACAGAAAATTTTTATAAAAACATAACTCGTTTGTTAATATGACTCGCCAAAACACAATCAACAAAAGAAATTCGATCTCATAGAACTCAGGTAGGGAACTCAGTGAACTAAACCAGTGACTCGGCGAAACAACTCAGCAAACACAAAACACTGGCAAAAACGAACCACACGACTCAATAAACCCAGCAAAGAAATTCGAACTCAGCAATTGACTCGGTAAGAAATCGACGACTCAACGAACATACATAAACAATTACCACACTTAATTCTAAAACTTTAAATAAAATCAACTCAGCAACTTCCTCATTTCGCAACAGCAACTCAACTACAAATTAATTCGATTATCACTACTTAAATCAGAACTTGGCTCACTAACACAGCAGTAGACTCGCGAACAACAAACGCAGCAACAACCCAAAAGCTTGAATTAAACCAAGCAAATACCCACCCCAGTCGACTCATCATTTAAAATGGTTCAACTCGGTAATGACTCGGCTAGCTACAACAACTCGACAACCACATTCGGAAACGAAAAACAATGACTCGAGAAAACAGCGACTTAACACAAAACAAACTCGGTAAAACAGACTTGCATACACGCAACAACGAACGAAGAAGAACCCAGTTGACTCAACGAAATTCAAACACCGAACAAACAGTAAAAACTCGATTTCCAAGAACAACACTCCTCAGACTCAAGAATGGTGGAGGCGGTGGATGGAGGCGTACGTTGAAGGCGATGTGGTGGTGGACTGGTGTTTTGCAGCAAAGTGTGGGGATAATGAGGGCGGCGGACGGTTGTTGTGGGCGGGTGGATGTATATGGATGGCTGTTTGTAGTGAATGGAGAATGAAGGAGAGAGGTAGAACTTCGTTCGATGGGTGTTTGATGGGTGTTGAATCGACGGTGGAGGCCTGTAGACGGAGGCTGTGTCGTGGTTGGAAGGTGGAAGAAGCACAGGGGTGGGGGCGGTGTAGCAGACGTAGTGAAGGGGGGCTGCGGTTTGGGATGAAAAGGAAGGGAAAGAGGAAGGATATTTTTGTACGTGAATTGAAGGAAAGAAAATGAAAAAGAGGGGTTCCTGGGTTATGTTTAGAAGAACAGGGGAAATGGCTTGAACTGGGTTTGGTTTGTTTAGAAAACAGGGGAGTGGACTGTGTAATTGTTTCGAATTAACACTGAAAATACGAATAAATAGGTACTGAAATTTAACACTAATTATTTACTTATTTACTTATTTTTATTATTTATTTATTTTCCACTGAATAAAATAAAATCTAAATTATAAGAAATAATTAACCTAAACTTAATATTGATGCCTTCCCCGGCAGCGGCGCCAATTTGTTGAAGTTATTTTTATGAAGTTCGTTCGCAAGGAAGGACTATTAATACAAGTTCAAGTTTTAATTTCTTAATATCTAGAAGTGTGAGAAATAATTGGTGTGTTCGAATTAAACTAATTACAAACAAATAAAACTAAGATTTAATTGATGATGAAAAGCAATCCGAGAAATAGGGTTCTTCAATTGGTTCAATAATGTTGTTATAATGTGATATATATTTCTCATATTTTGCTAAAAACAATTCTTCTAAATTTTATAATGTTCTCTCCCAAGATACAAAATAATGTCTACAATCATATCTCAAAAGTCACTCCCATGATCAATCGAAATACAATTATAGAATTTTAATAACCGAGAATTATAAGTTTCATAGTCCTATTATTAATCTCCCGATTTAATAATTAAACTATGTCTATCAAATCATGAACAAGAATTATGACTCATTTTCCAATTTATCATAATCCCTATGAATACAATTAAAGGTTTGCTACTCCCTTAATTAGGTTAAGCCCTCAATGATAGATTAGCAAAAATAGAGAATTAATATCACAATCAAACAAGCATAAATCACCAATGAATACTCCCTAATTCTCGGATTATAGAATTAGTTACTCATGCTAGATAAAGAAAATAAACACATAATAAATGGTAAAATCATAATTAAAAGAGTTTAGAATAAAGAAATTACAACTTTAAGAATTTATCCTCCTGAAATAATTTCTGATGAAATGAATGAACACTCCAAGCAATTCCCTTTAAATCTTCAACCAAAATAAAACTTGAAGAAAATTGAAGTGTATAAAATAAAACTAAAATTACAAAAGAAAATTTATGAAAGAGAGAATATAACTGAATTACAAGAGAACTCAGCAGATGGGTGTGTCAAACCAAAGGAAAACTCTCCTATTTATAGGAGAAATTAGCACACCATGTTTGAAAATCACTCTTTCCTTTTTTTATTTTTTTACTTAATCTACCGCCCACCACATCAATCATCTACCTTTTTATAATTCAAAAAATCAACAACCAGTAGTGCTTATTTTGCTTTACATGGATGGGATTCGTAGAAATGCTTTTTAACCCGCACAACTTATAATCTTTAATTAATAAATATTTAATTTAATTCAGAAATTATAAAAATAAATATCTAATATTATTAGATATTTATAAATATAATTTTCTAATTAAATAAAATATTTATTAATATAAATAAATCCTTAAGTCCTAAGCTGCGGTATATTGAGGACCTGGAACCGGACTCCTTTCGCTTCACAAAAATTATATTAATTCCAACTGGGATTCCTGCTTTAAGAATATATCACTTTCCATATTTTTGTGACAATTCTTATTTCCTCATTGCTCGTTCAGGTTTAATCTACGGTCTCTTGATGATCTGAAACCGGGCTCCTTTTGCTTCCAAAATTATCCTATAAACATAAAAAATATCTTAGCATCAAATTCAAATTAAAATGCTACTAACAATGCTAATCAAGCACAAAATTAAGGATAAATGAGAGATAACATGCTATAAAATATATACAAAATTAGCATGTATCAGATAATATCTCCTTTTCTAAACCATCTGCATAAAAGGGGAACTCCATAGCCTCAAATGTAGGAAATAATGTTTTTCTCACAAGTCTTCCATCTCGATGAAAGGCCAGGATTGGAAGAAATAAGTAGAAATCATCAATTTCCATGCCATACCAATAATAAGAGGAGCATATATTTTCTACCAACTCACTTGCAGGACACACTATCCAACAGTTATCACCAAGGTCCTTTTCAAGTGATGCCAAACAATACTCGTCTTCAAGGTCAAGATGTTCACTAGTGGAAAATTCCAAATTGTCTGCTAAAATGCGAATAACTTCGAACTCATCATCCGTGCCCTTCGTCTGGAGATACCTTCCTTTTAACATTATTAAAAGATTGGCATATGGGGAACTCGCGCAAAGATCGTCTACCCCATCCCCAATCATTTCAAGAACAAGCATGACTCTTTTCCCAGAAAGTTCGGAAAAAGGAACCTTTTGAAATCAAATTCACAAGTTAGTAAGTGGAGAAAAGTTGAAAATCAATCTGCAATTAAAAAACATCAAAGCTATGAAGAAGTTGTGCATCTGTAACTTGCAACTTTTGTACAGCTCCTACTATGGACTATTTAAGGAACTTAGCTTGAACTAAAAAAAGATAGCTTACAAAATTTAAAACATGCACCAGAAGATTTAAATAACTCACCAGGGAACCATTTTTCCTTCTAAAGATAGTGTTCTTATCCTGTAACGTCTCCAGCTTCAGTGGCTTTATCTTTTCAGTCTCCAACTCCAAAACTTTATTAAAAGTAAATGTGTATGTTGAAACATCATACTCCAACAAGATACTAGCACCAACTGGTTCAATGAATTCCGCATAAAGGCCAATTATCACAAGCTATTAGGATCCTCTAAACCATCATTTGAGATCTCGAAAACACGCCTCAACTTATAACAACACACTTCTCTATATGGCAATGCCAACCAAGGCATAAACTTGAAATCCTTCCAAAATAATTTTTCACTGTAACTTGGACAATCATACAGACCAGACTCTGTAATATAGACGAGCAACACCTCAAATTTGTTATTATTTTTTGCCAACTTAAGTGTTTCAGTTAGATAATGGTTGGCATTATGAGCATGATAAAAATAAAGGGCTACAACCTTGTCTTCAAGAGTGTCAACTGGCACCTATCAGTTCAAGCACGTAGCAATTATTAAATTAGTAAATACAGACAAAAAAAATTCAAGATTCCTCCTTTCATATGAACAGAAAGATAGATTACAAAAAAAAAGACAGTAAAGGGAGATCTGGCCGTTTATATAAAACCAAGATAATTACTTCAACATATTTAAGTACAAGATAAATATTTCAACGGATTCTACTAGTAAAACAAATTGCAATAGCATAGAAAGCAATAGAAAACAGATTCTCCGCACAATATATACCATAAAATCTGTGAAATATAGTAAGAATTCTTCATGGAACATTGATACTACTAATATGCAACACACATTTAATCAGATCAGTAGCGGACAAGTGGAACTAAAATAATTTTACACTAAAGCATTGAGGTTTCACGAGGTTGAAGTGTCTGTTATAATATACTAATAATTTGACATTGAAAAGATTTCATGAGGTTGAAGTGTTTCTCATCATAAATATTGCAAAAATAGAACATTCAAAAAAACAATCTAAACATTAGTCTATTTAGCAGTAATGGATAATTTTAAGACATGTCACATAAACATAATGTTAAAAGACCAATTCAATCAACTCATAATTATTATATTAAGACATCAAAGGTAACAAAACCTTATCTCCTTTGTTTAAAAAGACATAATCGCGCTCAGGGGATGCTAACAGTGTTTTCGAGGAGGGTTGCTTAGCGGCTGCGTCATCTTCTACTCGGATAAATTCTAATGTTTCATCGCTAAAAGGATAGCCCGAGGCTCCAAAATCCTTAAAAATGTCCCAATCATCACATTGCAAAACCCTGCCGGTTGAGTCAACGACAAACATGGTAATTGGAGGATGTTCTTTATGCACACCACATCCAAATCTTCTTCGCAAATTTTTCCTGGTTAGTTCATCTGCATATGGTATGGAGGTCCATGGCATGCTAGAAAATAGATGTTCAAAAAGCTTCTTAATGTCTTTCCCCATGAGGAGCAACTATTTGACTTTTATACCCTTCATGGCGATGATGATTTGCAACCAAAACGACCTCAAAATTATTGTTTGCCAGCAGATCATAGTACACATCCTTCAACAATGATGTGTAGTCCTTTGAGTCTTGTGGATAATCAACATACAATGGCAGAAAATATATAACAATGACTTTGCCTTCCAGCTGTTCAACATTGACCTATAATGATAGTCACATACATGATCAGAAATATGATAATGCAAATCACACCTCGCCTATTAGCATTTCTTATTCTGGTTTTCTAATCTTAAAATGTAGTTTGACAGGTTATTTAAGCAAATATTTAGCCAAATATTTGCCTGCTGTATACTTTTTGCTTGCTGCATACTTTTTTTTAACTTACCGTGTACTAAAATTTTGTGATACAAAGTGACACCCAAACGTACTCTATTGTATATATATAACCTTAAACACAGAAATCACAGGCCGTAATTAACAGTTGAGTACATACATGTTCGTTGTTACTTTTGACCAGGTAATCCCTGCTTTTGGTGAAGAGAAGGTCCTTTAAACTAATGATGTCTCCTTTTTTAATGATCTGTTTATTCATCTCACCCTTGTCAGTATACTTTTCTCCTTCAGCTTCAGCTTCCATATGGTAGTGCCAACTTTGGGTATATCCTGTCAGCCAGACTTCAATGTTTTACAAGACTTAGAAAAGTATTGAGTAAAATATCACAATGCATGGTTGGCCATAACATTAATCAAAGTTTATTAAAATATAATGTATATATGCAATCTTTAAATTAGAATACACATCTCATGTCACCAATAAAAGAAAGAAAGAAAACCAAAATTGATGAGGTAAAGCAAAAGTTTGCAAACAAAATGCAAAGAGCAATACACTGTATATCTTCATGTGCTTTTTGTAATTTAAGTTTTACAAATATGAAAAATCACACATGCAATACTTGGTAAACATATCAAAATATGTTTCAAGTAAAACGAATTTATAGGCAGTTAATTCTGCTCATAAATAGGACCTAATGGATATAAAATATACGAGTTAATTTTGACAATACAAAAGAAAAAAACTATATAAGAAATAAAGAAATTGTAGGACTAGAAAATAAGTAAACAGTTATTGATTAAGTTCTCCAACCACTTGCTATATAGCTGGTGCCAGAATCCATCTTTTGTTGCTCAAATGGTTTTAACTCCTTCGGCTCCGCAGGGACAACAGTATAGTGATGGGAATGAGATAACCAAACAGAGAACAAACTTGAGTTAGCTTGATCTCAAATCTTCTTTCTTGTATCAACTCTAATAACAAATAATCAAGCAAGACAATATATGAAATCTAACGAAAGATATGAACGCAGATAACAAAAAACATTTTACGTGGAAACCATCCCGGTGTAAGAAGTAAAACCACGGGACCGATTTCGGAGTCCACCCCAAATCTTCACTATCAACAAACAACGATTACAAGATTGATTCTCTAGCTAAAACTAGAGCATACATCACCAGACTTCTCACAAAGTATGATAGTCTCAACAAAACTAATACCTCTGATGTTGAGTGAACATACACAAAAATACCCCTAACTTGAAGTTATGGGTAAAACAAAACTCACCAAATATACCCCTAACTTGAAGTTAGGGGTGATCATTAGCAAAAGGGACCAGTTTTCTTGCTTTCGGCTATGTTGTCTCAAAACATAACCCCATGCTAATAATTCTTATAACCAGAATCCTATGTTTTAATTCACCTATTGGGCTTGACCCATATGAACATTGGGCTCCCACATAGGAAGGACCCAACAAATCTCCCTCTCATGACAATGTGGGAGGATTCGCCATACCGGAAATCAACCTGCAGTACTCAAGCTTTCCTCTAGGCAATGCCTTCGTCATCATATCTGATCCATTATCATCTGTATGCACTTTATCAACCTCCATCAGCTTAGCATCAAGAACATCTCGAATCCAATGATACCTCACCTCAATGTGTTTCGATTTTGAGTGAAACGATGAGTTCTTAACGAGGTGAATTGCGCTCTGATTATCACAAAGTAGTACATACCTGTTCTGTTCAAACCCAAGTTCTCTTAAGAACTTCTTCACCCATAGAAGTTCTTTACTTGCTTCCGTCACTGCAATAAATTCAGCTTCTGTTGTTGAAAGTGCAACACACTTTTGTAGTCTTGATTTCCATGAAACGGCGCCACCACAAAAGTTAATCAAATATCCAGAGGTAGACTTTCGAGTGTCAACATCTCCAGCCAAATTTGAATCAGAATAAGCCACTAACTGAACTTTCTCCATACCAAAACTAAGCTTTAAATTAGAGGTTCCTCGTAGGTACCTCATAATCCATTTTACGGCTGTCCAATGCTCTTTACCAGGATTCGAAAGAAATTTGCTCACAACACCAACTGCATGAGCCAAATCAGGTCTAGTACATACCATGGCATACATGAGACTTCCAACTGCAGATGCATATGGAATATTAGCCATATCTCTCTTTTGTTCATCAGTTGAAGGACATTGCTTCTTACTTCACTTGAAATGACTAGCCAATGGTGAGCTAACCATTTTAGCTTTGTCCATTCTAAACTTTTGAAGAACTTTTTCAATGTATTTTTCTTGCGAAAGAAATAGTTTCTTTGAATCTCTATCTCTAATAATTCGAATGCCAAGAATTTGTTTTGCTGGCCCTAAATCTTTCATTGCAAAAGATTTACTTAACTGTTTCTTCAAGGAATCGATTCGCGAAGTATTCTTTCCAACAATAAGCATATCATCCACATAAAGTAAGAGAACAATAAAATCACCATATGCAAATTTCTTCACAAATACATAATTATCAGAAGATGTCTTCTTGTAGCCCTGCTCCCTCATAACTGACGTGAACTTTTTGTACCACTGTCTCAGAGCTTGCTTTAAACCATATAGACTCTTCTTCAATCTCCACACATAATCTTCTTTTCCTTCAACCACAAAACCTTCAGGTTGTTTCATAAAAATCTCTTCTTCCAAGTCACCAGGCAAAAATGCTGTCTTTACGTCCATTTGCTCAACCTCCAAGTCTAGGCTAGCTGCAAGGCCTAGAACTACACGAATAGAAGACATTTTCATAACTGGGGAAAATATTTCATCAAAATCAATCTCTTTTTTTTTGACCTAATCCTTTAACCACCAGTCTTGCTTTGTACCGAGGTTGCAACGAGTTGTCATCTTGCTTCAACTTATACACCCACTTGTTTCTCAAAGCTTTTCTTCATTTAGGTAGATTAACTAACTCAAATGTGTGATTTTCACGAAGTGATGCATCTCATCATTCATTGCATCAATCCATGAAATTTTTTTTTCACCACTAACAGCCTCATCATAACATTCAGGTTCGCCTGCATCAGTCAACAAAATATACTGATCAGAAGCATATCTAGTCGAGGGCTGTCTATCTCTAGTAGATCTTTGAACTGGAACTTCAGGCGGTATTTCTGGTGGTTCTTCAAGTTGTTCATCATCTTCTTCACCCTCTTGTTCAGTCATGAAATCATGATCATGATCACCAGTATCATGAATATGTGACCCTCTTGAAGAGGATGTGTCTCACTCTGCATTTTCTTCAACTTCTATAAGAGCATGCTGCATGTGCAAGAGGAATATGGTTCAAATCTACCAAGTCACTAACAGACGTAGGCTCTGAGTTCTGAATCGTTTCAATATCATGAACTGTTTCATCTTCCATAAACACAACATCTCTGCTCCTAATAAGTTTCTTATCAACTGGATCATGAAATCTGTAGCCAAACTCATCAAGGCCATAACCAATAAATACATACTCTCTTGTCTTCGAATCAAGTTTGGACCTCTCGTCTTTAGGAATGTGTACATAAGCTTTGCACCCAAAGACACGCAAATGTTTATAAGAAACCTCTTTACCCGTCCAACTCTATCAGGGATATCTCCATCCAGAGGTGCAGAAGGACTAAGATTCAAGACATGTACCACTGTACTCAAAGCTTCACCCCAAAAATATTTAGGGAGTTGTGATTGAGAAATCAAGCATCTCACCCTTTCCACTAATGTGCGGTTCAGTCTCTCAGCTAAACCATTCAACTGAGGGGTCTTGGGAGGTGTCTTTTGGTGTCAAATACCTTGTTGTCTGCAGTATTCATCAAATGGACCAATGTATTACCCCCCATTATCACTTCTGATACACTTTAATTTTTTCCCAGTTTGTCTTTCAACTGAAGCTAGAAACTGCTTGAAAACATCTAATACTTGATCTTTTGTTTTCAAGGTGTAGACCCAAACTTTCCTGGAATGATCATCAACAAAGGTAACAAAGTACAAACAACCACCAAGTGTTTTGGTCTTGAAAGGACCACAAATATCAGAATGCACCAAGTCAAGTGCGCTTGGTTTTCTTGAAGGAGTGGAGCTTTTGAAAGACACTCTATTCTGTTTTCCAGCAACAATGTACACACTTCATCAAATGAGTTTTCTGAATCCCATGAATGTACTCCTTCTTCCTCAATATAGCTAGCCCCTTCTCACAAATGTGACTAAGTCTTTTATGCCACAAATTAACCGTTTCTTCAGTATTGACAACATTTAATTTCTCAGCAGGCACCCTTGCAGACATGATGTAAAGAGAAGAGTATTTCTTACCTCTCGCCACAACTAGTGAGCCCTTAGTAAGCTTCCATAGACCATTCACAAAATTACTGCAATAGCCTTCATCATCTAACTTCCTTGTAGAGATCAAATTCAATCGAAGATTTGGTATATGTTTAACACCCTTTAAAATTAATCTCGCACCCATGCTTGTTTCTAGACAAACATCACCAATGCCAACCACTTCAGATATTTCATTGTTTCCCATCTTTGCACAACCAAAGTCACCAGGGGTGTAAGATAAGAAAAGTTCTCTACGAGAAGTAGCATGAATTGTAGCACCGCTGTCAACTACCCAATCACTATCATCAGTCACAAAATTCACAGCATCATCACTAAGAACAATGAAGTAGCTCTCTGAAATTGTAGCAACCTGTTTCTCATCACCACTTTCATCAATTTTCTTCTCCTTGTTCTTCTCTTCCTTACCCTTGTTATTGTTCCCGGAATTATTTTTCTTTCTCAACTTAGGACAGAATTTCTTAGTGTGTCCAAACTCATGACAATAGTAGCACTCACAATCTGCAAATTTATTAGACTTGCCCTGACTCTTGCTCCTACTTTTAGTTCGAGTTTTCCCACCTCAATTTTCACTTCTAACCACGTTTCTCAACGACAAGAGTTTCTGAATGTGAAGAAAAGCCAACTATTTTTCTTCTCATATCTTCCTTCAACATACTACTTTTAGCCAATGCCATTGTTATCTTACCTTCAGGAGCTGAATTAGAGAGAGACATTCTAAAAGTATCCCACGAATCTGGAAATGAACCAAGCAACCATAATGCCAAAACCTCATCCTCAAACTTGATACCCATAGCAGCCAGTTGATGAATCATGCCTTGAAAATTATTCAGGTGATCCGTTAGAGGTGATCCATCTTCATACCTCAAATGCATCAATTGCTTGAACAAAAACAACTTGTTGTTTCCTGTCTTTCGAGCATATAACTCCTCAAGTTTGCTCCACAAAGTTCTCGCATGTGTTTCCTCTATAACATGATTCAACACATTATCATCAACCCATTGTCGAATAAAGCCACAAACTTGTAGATGAGTAATTCTCCACTCTGCTTCAGACTTATCATCAGGTCTTTCCTCACCAAACACTGGTAAGTGGAAACCTTTAACATAAAGAAGATCTCACATCTTTGCTTTCCATATGTGATAGTTCGAACCATTCAACATCATCATCCTGCTTGTATTCACATCCATATTTGACACAAGACAGATACACAATCTCTAAGCTCTGATACCACTTTGATGGGAATGAGATAACCAAACAGAGAACAAACTTGAGTTAGCTTGATCTCAAATCTTCTTTCTTGTATCAACTCTAATAACAAATAATCAAGCAAGACAATATATGAAATCTAACGAAAGATATGAACGCAGATAACACAAAACATTTTTCGTGGAAACCTTCCCGGTGTAGGAAGTAAAACCACGGGATCGATTTCGGAGTCCACCCCAAATCTTCACTATCAACAAACAACGATTACAAGAGTGATTCTCTACCTAAAACTAGAGCATACATCACCAAACTTCTCACAAAGTATGATAGTCTCATACAAAACTAATACCTCTGATGTTGAGTGAACACACACAAAAATACCCCTAACTTGAAGTTATGGGTAAAATAAAACTCACCAAATATACCCCTAACTTGAAGTTAGGGGTGATCATTAGCAAAAGGGACCAGTTTTCTTGCTTTCGGCTATGTTGTCTCAAAACATAACCCCATGCTAATCATTCTTATAACCAGAATCCTATGTTTTAATTCACCTATTGGGCTTGACCCATATGAACATTGGACTCCCACATAGGAAGGACCCAACATATAGTGGCCCAAACAATTGTCATCCAGGGCATCATGAGCCTTGGCGGCTTCTTCTTTAGAACCATATCTGACAGTAGCTATTCTCTTTAAATTTCCATTTATTACATCTCTATGGATTCTTGCTGTAAATTCGACAACACCACACCATTAATTTGACTACAACACATAAAATTTTCCAAATACAAAATTCTAGGAAAGTAAGATAGTTTAATAACGAGTTACCTTCCAAAACGTTCCCAAAAGGGGCAAATGCTGCTCGAAGCTTATCACTGCTACTTAAATCCAAGACCCCTGAATAAAAAGCAAAAATATAACTAGTGATTCTTCAAAAAGAGAAAGTATGTATTATAATATCTCATTTTTCAAATCCATCGAAATTATGCCTTCGGGTGCATCCAAGTCATATAAGTCCAAATAGACAATCCAGTAGGATTTAGGAAGCACATGTTCTTGTACGGGTACATCAAACTCCCTTGGCTCAACAAAAACACGATAGCCGTCCAAACGTCTATGTTTCATTCCATTAAGAGCCTTTTCAGCTTCTTCTATAGTATCATATGTAACAAAAGCAAACCGCTTTGATCTTGCATGTTGCCTATCTCTCATAACTTTTGCTGCATATTCAAAAAGTGCCACACCATCAATTTGTTGCAATTTTGCAACTTAAAAATAAACAAATTTTGCAAATTTGTTGCAATTGTTCAGACTTGTCTTGTCTGAAAACAACCGATGCTGTTCTTTAACTTGGAAGGTTGTCATTTATGTTTACTGAATTAAGTATAAGTATCGACAAATTAACATTGATTATCTTTAACATTTATTTGATGAAACTTATATTTTATTAAAATTTTTAGAAGCTGCCATGCTTCACACGGAGAGTACCCGCTATTATAAATCTGGAATAATATTTTAAATTTCAATAATTCTTCTAAACTATTAGCCAAATTACAGGCCACAATTAAACTCAGAAAGTAGGCGAGGAGTAGCAAAAAATCTCTTATTTTCAAGAAAATGATGCATTACAAATTAAATGATAAATGTCAGAAAGCACACTTCTCCTATTGAATAGAACGATTAAAAGGATCAAATTATTTTAGGCTACAGACCTATGGTTTACTTAGACTAATGATAATTAAATATGTGTGAAGCTTTTGGGAGTTGCTAAAACCTTTTAGGTTGAACTATGTTGATACCATGAGTGATCCTTGTCGCACTGCATAATTTATAGTCTTTATGCTACTATCAGGAGTTGAGTGATAAATACTCCACTACCAATGGAGTATTTGGTGGGTATTTAGTTGTTGGAAACGTGTATGGGCTTATACCAAATAATGTATATATATATATATATATATATATATATATATATAAGAAGAAATTACAATTTCTTTTCTTTCTCTCACACAAGAGCTTCAGCTCTTTCTTTTTGGCTCTCTGCTCTCTTACACTTCGGTGTGTTTCCTTTTTTCTTGGTGCTCTTTCTTATTTTATATCACACTTGGTACAATTTCTATATTACATATGGACTTTGAAAACTTCATAATACCTCAGGCCTTACGTATTAACCATTCATACATGCTTGCAGCCTACTATATTGAATTCCTGACCAGCCTTCATGTTTGACTCTTCCAGATTTTGTACCTAACTGTTGTATTTCTTTGGTTCACATTATTTGACCATGCCCACCTTATTTGACCACCTTGCATGTAGAGGAGAGTTTGATTTCTAACACTCCCCCTCAAACTCGACTTTGTATTTCGAGCTTATCTTTCATTTTGTGAAACACGCCCCACTTCAATGACTTCATAAATATATCATCTGAAATTTCTTTAGTCTTGTAGTGCACCCGTTCCCCAATTTTATATTGCATAGATTCTCGACTTTTGTTGCTTTCTTCGGTTGCCTTTATAAAAAGCAATGAATAATCATTGGTTGTTTGTACCGAACTTGCCTCTTCATAGATAATATCCAGACTCTGCCATTTCCTGGACGTTTCCCCTGAACTGTTGATGCTACCATCGGAATTGTCATTAATGGACACTTTACTTAGCAACCCTTTTTCAAAATGGCTCGTATCATCATCATATTTATTCATCCGTTGCTCATGTGCTTGGAGCGAACCTACAAGCTCGTCAATCGAAATTGTTGACAAATCATTTAACTCTTCGATAGAAGTAACAACATGATCAAATTTTCTTGTCAGGGAGCGGAGAAGCTTTTCCATGACCTGAACCTTATCAAGCCTTTCACCATTCCTTTTCATCTAATTTGTCACTATTTTCAAACGCGTAACATATTCACCAATTTTTTCTGAACTCTTCATTTTGATATTTTTGAACTCTCCACGGAGTACTTGAGGCATCGCCTTTTCCACTTTCTTGACAGCTTGGAATGAATACTGCAGAATTTCCCATTCATCTTTTGCCTTTTTTGCTTCTGCAATTTTATCAAAGGTCGATTCGTCGACACCTTGAAAAATCATGAAAAATGCCTTTGTATTTTTCCTCTGGGACTCTATTAACGCCATCTTCTCGGTATTTGTGAGAGCTGCTTCGACAGTTGCATTGACGGGCTCATTATACCCGTTCTTGACTATGTCCTAGATGTCGTAAGAACTGAGTATCTCTTTCATTTCGATACTCCATCTTTCATAATTTGTATCCGTTAATATCTGAATTTGTGGCTGCATCATATTTGCCATGTTTTTTTTCTTTCAAAAAATATTTTTGCACAGTATAAGTGAACAGTACCGTATGTATGAACAGTACTTCGTATGAACAGTGCCGTATGTATGAACAGTGCCGTATTAACGGTACTTCTTCTTCTACGGCGTGAACAATGCCTTCTTCTCCTGTGATGAATAGTATTTTCTGACAGAAATAGTGACCGGAAAAAAAAATTCCCAGAAATTTACCAATTTCTTTTCCGAACGAAACCTTAGCTCTGATGCCACTTGTTGGAAACGTGTATGGGCTTATACCAAATAATGTATATATATATATAAGAAGAAATTACAATTTCTTTTCTTTCTCTCACACAAGAGCTTCAGCTCTTTCTTTCTGGCTCTCTGCTCTCTTACACTTCGGTGTGTTTCCTTTTTTCTTGGTGCTCTTTCTTATTTTATATCACACTTGGTACAATTTCTATATTACTTATGGACAGCCATATATATAGGCTTTGAAAACTTCACAATATCTCATGCCTTACGTATTAACCATTCATACATGGATGCAGCCTACTATATTGAATTCCTGACCAGCCTTCATGTTTGACTCTTCCAGATTTTGTACCTAACAGTTGTATTTCTTTGGTTCACATTATTTGACCATGCCCACCTTATTTGACCACCTTGCATGTAGAGGAGAGTTTGATTTCTAACATTAGTATCATGTTTACTAAATATAGGTATTTTGGACATATTTTGTTGAAAATTAGGTATTTTAGACCTTCACCCGAAAATAAATTAAAACACATTTAGGCAAAAAAATGGGTATAAATCCAATATAATATTTTTATATTTTATGTATCCCATAATTAAAGAAATATCATAAATTTATTTTCGAAAAAATATATGAAACCAAGGATGGATTTATGGATTCATGCCACATCATCATTTAACACTATATGAGTTACATGGTGGTATACCTAAAGTTGTGAGAGAGACAAGAAGTAATTAAATTTGAAATTAGTTAAAAGTAAAATTCAATTAGCATAACATTGTTTTGATGCCAAATTATGACGGTTTTACCTCTAGCATTAGAGTTGCTCTAAGTACTACACAAACATACTGGGGCGGATGGGTTACAGGTATTAGTTCGTTTAATTAGTAGATATACCAAGAAATTTAGTGAGCACTGCAGGACCAACCGATTTGATAAGGGGCCAGTAAGATTTTGCTAGCTGAGTAAGTCACTCGTTCACCAAAAAAAAAATTAATTTAACTAAGAATTTGAAGGTCCAAACTCTAATTGCAATTCATGATTGCTAAATGCAAATCAACTTTACTTAATGTAGACAAGTATATTACTCTTATGTCCCTTACATGTATTAAATGATTCAAACCCTAATAAATGATGTTTCAGCATGGATTGCTATAATATACACATTAACAACTGTGCACGGATTCCTGTAATATACTAACAATTGTACACGTATCATTAACAATTGTTACTACTAAAACAAACATTACCATAACCTATAATAATCAATACGTTATATTATTTTTATTAATTTTATTTTAGAAATAAATTTTTATATTTAAAAATTCAAGTTTTATATATCATGTTATTAATAATTTTAATTTTTAAATAGACAAGAATATATTAAAAAGATGATAAGAATTAAAAAGATGATAAGAATATTTAATATAAACACACAATAAAAAACATTAATAATTATCAAATATATTCTACTAAATTACAATCATTTAGCTAGCCACGTATCAATTTTCAATTCTCAACCCTAGTCTTTAGAGGATCATCCCATCCTTGTACAGAATCTTCATGAAATCTGAACCAAAATCCATTAATTTCTGGGATAGGACAATTATCAATCAAATGAACCTGCAAATAATGATAATAGTGTTAATAAAGTATCATCATATTAGTTAATAATTGAAGCAAAATTATATTGATAATAATATATACATACCGAAACAAAGTGATTATATTTTCTTAGAAAAGCAACACAAATTAATTTCTGTGGACTAATAATGCCTTCTGGAGCATATAATGGCAAATATGTCAAGGTACCCATCTGTATAGGGTCTAAAGCAACTAAAATCACATTATACATAGTCGCAATCAACGGACCCATTTCATCCATAGACATCCAATACTCCATCGGACAAGGACTTTTATAGTAGCTAATCTTGCGTAATGTAATCCCAGCTTCATCCATATTTTTATGCCATATTTTCATCCAAAAATCTAAGCGTCTTTCTATGAAATCATGTAAATCCATACGCACCCTTCTCCATAAATTTGATGAGATACTGATCGATACCCACAATTACCATCTGCGGAAACATTCAAGTATTCATGAATATAAGGAATAACAAACCGTGGAATTTCTAAAGGGATGGATTCTTCCCTCACGGTAGTTTTACGCTTATTATCTGATTTAAGTTTTTTGTCAACATACTCAAAGTATGAAGGATCTCTTTCCGTGGAACTCCTAGATGTCGGGCGACCTTTACTTTTTCGATCACTTATAGGCTCTTCCAATGAAAATGATTCTGGGTGTATCATTTTCTCCAATTGAAATATATACATTTTCTTCATTTCCGATGATTGTTTCATCATCAAATTAAAGTAATTCCATAAAATCTCATCATCATCTTGGAATTGTGTCATGTGATCATCAGAAAAATAAGTATCACCTTCCATGTGAAGAGTTCTCCAGAAAACATGAACATTATTTAACTCGATACACATTCCTTCCTTATCCATTAATCTCATCTCGTGTGCACATGGGAGACCATGTGATGTTCACAAGTAACAACCACAAGTTTCAGGGTTAGTGTCTACTCCATGTCGACTATATTCCTTAAAAATCTTTTTAATGGCCATGTGAGAAATTTTACCAGTCAACTCAGCCAGAAGATGTAAAACAGTGATATGAAGATCTTTGTTTGCAGATCTCACAAAACTAGATTTAATTTCATTCTCCTGAAGTTCTAAAAAAGAATGCACCCTCGACCAAATTGTGTCCAAACTCCCGGTCGATGTCCTCAAAGATCTCTTGAATGCATTATGAGCACTTTCAACCCTATTTTTAAGAGAGAAAAATAATTAAAATTGTATATTTCAACTATCATAATTAGTAAAATTGAAAATAATAATTAAATTATTACCTGTTTGTGGTATGATTTCCAAAGTGCAACACCTTATTTGTGTAAGCATGCACAAATTTTTTTGCATGAATCAACCACGTATTTTGCACATACATAAGTAACTTTGGATGGCTAGCATAAGTTTTTTGAAAATGTTGTACCTTTTCTTCATAGTCGACTTCTGTTTCAGCATAAACAATTTGATTCCAGCGCCCAACAACTCCTTGTGCAAATACATGACTCCTTGTATCTTTTTGCCTTAGCTTCCACATTTTTTGCAATATGTCGTGTGCATAACATATGATAACTACTAGGAAACACACTATCAATTGCGTGTATCATAGCATATTCTCTATCCGTGACAATGACTACATGAAGATGATTTGGATCGAAGAGAAGTTTTATAGACTGAAGGGTCCACTCAAAACTGTCTTTTTTCTCATCTTGTAAAAATGCCAATCCAGCGACAAAATTTTTTCCAGTTGGAACACATCCAACTATTTGTAGCAATGGCATTTTATACTTATTTGTCTTGTACGTGCAATCCATAATCAACACATGATAAAATGTTAATCATAAATAGTATAATATAATATAATATAATATAATAACACTTACTTTTTAAAATCTTATAAAAAATTAAAGGAGTTATTAATAAATTAATATGTAGTATACATCCGATTTTAACAAATTATATGAAGGTTGTAGTAAGAGAATATTTATAAAAGATTTTCTAACATAACATGTAAAAAGTGATACTTACATTAGGTCAGGGCTGGAAGGATGTTTTTAGTTCCCGAGCTATGTGATGTCTTCTTGAGGTGACTCCGATGATGGGTTGATGAAGTTGTCTTCTAAACTAGAATAGTTGATATGTGTTATTTAGGTTATATTTCTCACATGCATCTGGTGGACACAGGAACAGTAGGTTGATGAAGCTACAGGTTGGTGACAAAAAATGATACAAATGATCCATTTATATACATATGATTAGGGAATATGAAAATTTTAGTTATTTATTTGATTAATCTTGATATTATAAATCAAATGTATCCATACATGATGAATATGAATGTACAATGTATATTTTAAATGAAAATATTAATGTACAATGTATATTTATATGAGATATGATTTAATAAAATATAATATGAATTTTAAAACAAAGTTAAATGCATATCAATAAATGTAGTGTGCAGAAAACTAGGTTATAGGTAAGTAGAAAGAAAAGTGGGATAAGTGCACAGAAAACTAGGTGTACATGCACTTTAGTCAAAGAAATAAAAAGGATAATAAAGTAATTTTTGCAAATTGCATTAAGTAATTTGATTTGCATTTAGCAACACTCCAGCAGTAGAGGTGTTTAACCTAAGCTCGTGGCATGAGCATAGAATCTGTAAAGGCTAATTTGCAGAATATTCAGAAGAGAAAAATGACATAACTTCTTCTATATTATCAGAACACACAGGATCATCCTTAAATATGCAGATTTAAATAAATAAGCAACTAGACAAAGAAACTATCCCTAACTTCCCTTAATAAACTTCCACTAACTGCTACTGCCAGACTATCTTTAATTTAACTAATTAAACTTACAACAGCTCCTAAATAATAGCTGGAGTATTTGAATCAATTATCCAACAGAATCTTACGAGAACAACAATTTCTCCCATGCTATCTCTTGAATCAAGTCTTAATTTCATTAAATAAGCTTCACGTCGCTTTTCAAATTCCCGCTCACTTAAAATCTCATATAAATCACCCTTGTAGGCGCCACAAAAGTGATCAAACTCGAGACAGCTAGACTCTTTATGAAAACGTACTGGCCCTTTGATGTCCATGATATCATATCCATTTCATTGTTTAATTGTTTCCTTAGTCTCATCTACTTTGTCTATGTTGTGTCAAGCTAGAATACCGGCAGGAGAATACATGTAAATCCTGCCGAGCCGATTCCGGGGCTCTGCATCATCTCTGCCTGAGTAGATTATACCAAAAACCTTTAACATGGAGTTGCATTGTTTCTTAAGACTAGATTAATTAGTGTTCCTAAAATTACTAAATGGTTTAGTTCTAATCATTACTGGCAATTATCTTAAAAACACAAAATTAACAAACCTAATTGATTAATATAAAATATTAAGGTGCCAATTAAATAAATAAATAAATAATGTGAGGAGGGAGTAGAGACCTTCCGGTCCTCATTATCCACCTCTAAATAATCATCTAATACTGCCAGATTCTTTCTTTCGTAACTGCGGTCATTCATACATAACCACATTATTAATTAACTAATCAAAAAGAGTGTACGACGAAATGATGATGATGATGAACATAAAACAAACTGAAACGCTTACTAGGTGCCAAATCTGTCTTGTTCTTTCTCATCCATATTTTCGCAAAGACTCGTACTATCAAGTATCAACCAACAATAACAGCATCAAGTTCGATTTTCATATAGTGATATATATATATATATATATATATATATATATATATATATATATATATATATATACATATATATATAATCGTTATTAGACATATAAGCTACTTGAGGTAAAGAATCAATAGTCATGCACATGATGATATTATTATCATGATAACTTTTACATCTTTTTGATGGTGGGTGATACTGACTGAACAGCTCCGATCAATAACTAGTGCTAGAATACGAAATTCTCAAAATATTAGATAATGCAATGCCACAAGACTTGAAAGTTAAAAATACCTATCACAGATTCTGTATCAGCAGCAGTCCCTGCTCCACAAGAATAGATGTTTTCCATTATATAATGTTAACAATTATATGAGGGTCTCTTATATATGTGCTGTTGTTTTCTGGCTCATACTTAAGTCAACAATAAAGTTTGTCTTGTTAGGCAACTAAATTTCTTGGTATTGATAGGTAGATTATTCAACCCACTGGTATGAAAATGGAGGAAGATTGTAGGCAGAAGTTGGTGGGCTATGAATGCTAATTTGTCTATGTGTGGAGACAAGTAATATAAATTACTATTCCCCATTCCTGGAAAGATCATCAGAAATTAGAAAATAGAACAAGCTTACTAGGTTGGTGTTTTGTATGAGAATTTCTGGGCAAATTTGGGACACACTTGGGAAACACTTGAGAGATATTATTAGTGAGGAAATCTGTTCTGTTCTGTAAATTTACTCACTCAGTTTAATAGTATCAGTAGCCTCAGTGGATGTAGGCAATTTGCCGAACCACGTAACTCTGTGTGTTCTTTAAGTTTTACTGTTTTGATATATCTTTACTGCTATTTTTATTCTGGGCACTACAAACTGGTATCAGAACCAAACTCAACAGTACTATATATCAAATCGAAGCTCTCGACGAGACGAATCCAACGCCGTGAAAATCACTTCAATCGGAATTCCGAAGCACCGCTAGTAACTGTTAGAGTTTTGCTGCCAGAAATTCAAGCAGGGGTTATTTCTGCAGTTTTTTTTATTTTTGAAAAGAAAAGGCTTCCCCTTATTTGCAGTCAGTCATGGCAGATGATAGAGGGACTGAAACAAGTGCACAAGCTGAGGATGAAAGTTCTAATGATCAACAACATGATATTAGAAGTTCTGTTCGAAGAACCATGTTGTCCAACGCAAAGTTTGAGGTGGAGAAATTTGATGGCACCAATAACTTTGATATGTGGCAATGTGAAGTATTAGATCTATTTTTCCGAGAAGGATCTGATATCGCTCTGGAATCCAGGCCAAAAGATTATTCTTATGAAGATTGGAATTATGTCAATCGTCAGGCCAGTGGTACAATCAGACTATGCTTGGGAAAAGATAAAAAATATTTTGTCATGAGAGAAAATATAGCAGCAAGTCTCTGGAAAAAGCTAGAGGACAAGTACATGACAAAGAGCGTAGAGAACAGGCTCTATTTGAAGAAAAAGCTTTTCCGTTTCCAGTTCAAGAAAGGTACTCCAATGATTGAGCATTTAAATAATTTCAATAAAATTTTGGCTGATCTCCAGAATTTAGATGTTGAAATTATTGATGAAGATAAAGCTTTGTTGTTGTTAAATTCGTTACCTGAGAGCTATGAACATTTAACCACAACCCTGTTGTACGGTAAAGATGAGGTTAAGTTCATTGATGTTTCTAATGCTTTGGTGAACAACGAATATCGATAGAAGGATCAACATGATCACAGGGATTCAACACAGAAGCTTTGGTTGCAACAAGGGGCAGACAAATCAATAAATCTGGTGGACAAAATAATAGGGGTCGGTCGAGGTCAAAGTCCAGAGGAGGAGAGTCATCTAGAAGGCGTCTTGCGAAAGATGAATGTGCATATTGTCACCAGAAAGGTCACTGGAAGAAAGTTGTCCAAACAAAGAAAATTCAGCTGCAAATGTTGTGCAAAAACCAGAAGAAGGAGAAGCTGCCTTTACAGTTTCTTTATCAGACACATATTCAGATAAATGGATACTTGATTCAGGCTGTTAGTATCATATGTGTCCGAACAGACATTGGTTCTCAAGTTTTTAAGAGATTGATGGAGGTGTCGTGCTTATGGGCAACAACAATGCATGTCAAACAAAAGGAATCGGGACAATACGTTTAAAGATGCACGATGGTACAATCAAGCGACTTACAAATGTGAGGTACATACCTGATTTAAAGAAGAACCTGTTCTCTTTAGGTGTTCTTGACTCTGATGGTTACAAGGTAACAATGGAAAATGGCGTTTTGAAAGTTGTGCGAGGTGCATTTGTTGCAATGAAGGGTACACAAAAGGCAAATCTATATTTTCTAGACAGAAGTACTGTCACAGGTGGAGCAGTTATCTCATGCAGCTCTAAAAAGACAACATCTGACATTTGTCGTCTTTGGCACATGCGTTTAGGACACGCCGGAGAGAAGGCTTTGCAAGGCTTAGTGAAGCGAGGTCTACTAAAAGGAGCCAAGACTAGAAATTTTGATTTTTGCGAGCATTGTGTACTAGGGAAGCAAACAAGAGTCAAATTTGGTGCTGCTGTTCATCACACAAAAGGAACCTTGGATTACATCCACATGGATGTATGGGGACCTTCCAGAAATGCTTCATTGGGAGGCAAGCGATGGTTTGTAAGTTTTATCGATGATTTTTCAAGACATGTTTGGGTATACACCATGCATCACAAAGATGAAGTTTTGGATATCTTTCTTAAATGGAAGAAACTGATTGAAACTCAAATAGGAAGGAAAATCAAAAGATTAAGGTCCGATAATGGTGGTGAGTACAAATCAGATCCATTTTTCAACGTTTGTCAAGATGAAGGCATAGCCATGCATTTTTCAGTCCCAGGTACACCGCAACAAAATGGAGTGGCGGAACGGATGAATCGTACCTTGGTTGAAAAAATTCGATGTATGCTATATCAATCAGGGTTAAGCAAGACATTCTGGGCAGAAGCTTTGTCATATGCAACCCATATTGTTAATAGGCTACCTGCATCTGCCTTAGATGGAAAAACTCCCAAGGAGGTATGGTCTGGAGAACTTGTTTCAGATTATGATTCTTTACGAATATTTAGATGTCCAGCATATTATCATGTGAAAGAATCTAAACTGGATCCTAGAGCAAAGAAATCTATTTTCTTGGGTTATACCGGAGGAGTTAAAGGATTCCGACTTTGGTGTGCTGAATCAAAGAAGATTGTTTTAAGTCGAGATGTCACTTTTGACGAGTCTGTTATGCTAAGACAAGCAAGTTCGGAAATTGAAAATGAAAGTCCTAATACTACTTCCAAAGTAGTGCTTGAGGCACCAGAAAATTTGCAAAATAATATGCCTATTGTTGATAATGGTGAAGATGAAAATGATGATGAAGATGAAATCTCAGCTGAGGTGGAGATTTCTTTACCATCACCTGTGATTCCACCTGAAAGCATTGCCACTACTCGAGCTAGAAGGGAGATAAGAAAACCCGCCAAGTACACGGATATGGTAGCATTTGCACTCCCAATAATTGACGATGGTGTTCCATGTACTTATAGAGAAGCTATCCAAAGTGAGGATAGTGCAAAGTGGAAAATGGCAATGGATGAAGAAATGAAGTCTTTACACCAAAATGAGACTTGGGAATTGGTTCAGATTCCGAAAGGAAAGAAGATAATCGGTTGCAAATTGGTTTATTCTAAGAAAGAAGGTTTACCTGGTGAAAATAAAATATGATACAAAGCGAGATTGGTAGCGAAAGGATATGCTCAGAAAGAGGGAATAGACTACAATGAGGTATTTTCACCAATTTTAAATTCATCTATTCGTATTTTGCTGGCATTAGTTGCACAATTTGATCTCGAATTAGCTCAACTTGATGTCAAAATAGCATTTCTTCATGGTACTTTAAACGAAGAGATATACATGACTCAACTAGATGGTTTTAAAGTTCCAGGATGTAAGAATTAGGTTTGTAAGCTGAGTAAGTCATTGTATGGTTTAAAACAGTCACCGAGGCAGTGGTATAAGCGTTTTGACAGCTTCATCCGAGAGCATAAGTACACTCGCAGCCAATATGATCATTATGTATATTTTCGGGAACTCCAAATGGTACTTTCATTTATTTGCTCTTATATGTTGATGATATGTTAATTGCATGTAAGAGTAAGGTGGAGATTGCCATGCTGAAGACCTTGCTAAATTCTGAATTCGAAATGAAAGCTCTTGAAGAAGCTAAGAAAATTCTAGGAATGGAGATCACAAGAGATAGAGCTGCTAGCACCGTGTGTTTATCATAAACACAAGATCTAAAGAATGTACTAGAAAGGTTTGGTATGAACGAAAAAACCAAATCAGTTAGTACACCGCTTGCTCCTCATTTTCAGTTAAGTACGAAGATGTCTCCCACAACCAATGATGATAAAAAGAAAATGTAGTGCATTCCTTATGCAAATGCTATCGGTGCGCTAATGTATGCAATGGTATGCACCAAGCCTGATATCTCACACGCCGTTAGTATGCTAAGTCGGTACATGCACAATCCTGGAAAAGAACATTGGCAAGCTGTAAAGTGGATTATGCGGTACATTTATGGTACCGTGGATGTTGGTTTAAAATTTGAAAGAAATAAGGTTGATGTTAATCACTTAGTCGGATATGTGGATTCTGACTTCGCTGAAGATCTGGATAAACGACGATCAATAACTGGTTATGTGTTTACTATGGTAGGAGGACCAGTTTGTTGGAGATCGACATTACAATCAACTGTAGCTTTGTCAACTACCGAGGCAGAATATATGGCAGTAACTGAAGCATTTAAAGAAGCTATTTCGCTTCTCGGATTAACCAAAGATTTAGGCATTGTTCAGGAAAATGCGAAGGTTTTCTGTGATAGCCAGAGTGCCATCTGTTTGGCAAAGAACCAGGTACATCATGGTCGCACTAAGCACATCGATGTTCGTTATCATTTTGTTCGTGAAATTATCGAGGATGGAAATGTACTACTTCAGAAGGTAAGCACTGCAAATAACCCTACAAACATGCTAACAAAAGTAGTTTCCGGGATCAAGTTTAAACACTGTTTAAGCTTGATCAACATCTCTCGAACTTAGAGCGCCTAGGGCGTTTTGGAGGCTGCGTTGAGTGAAGTTTCGCCAAGGTGAAGATTGTTGTTTTCTGGCTCATACTTAAGTCAACAATAAAGTTTGTCTTGTTAGGCAACTAAATTTCTTGGTATTGATAGGTAGATTATTCAACCCACTGGTATGAAAATGGAAGAAGATTGTAGGCAGAAGTTAGTGGGCTATGAATGCTAATTTGTCTATGTGTGGAGACAAGTAATATAAATTACTACTCTCCATTCCTGGAAAGATCATCAGAAATTAGAAAATAGAACAAGCTTAGTAGGTTGGTGTTTTGTATGAGAATTTCTGGGCAAATTTGGGACACACTTGGGAAACACTTGAGAGATATTATTAGTGAGGAAATCTGTTCTGTTCTGTAAATTTACCCACTCAGTTTAATAGTATCAGCAGCCTCAGTGGATGTACGCAATTTGCCGAACCACGTAAGTCTGTGTGTTCTTTAAGTTTTACTGTTTTGATATATCTTTATTGCTGTCTTTATTCTGGGCACTACATGTGCTTGAAGCGCTCACTTTCGCTTTATCACTATGCACCTTGGTTTTTTGAGAAATCATGGGCTCAGACCGCCCATGCAATTTTTACAAAGACCAAGCATCTTTGTGTAATTTACACCACCCTTGTAAAGCCAGCCCTATTTTAAAACTAAAAGTACTGGTAAAACAAATATCTTATATAATCTAAGGTTAGATTACTAGTGCAGAAGTGGTAAACATTACCCATTCCTTAACATATCGTCTTCTGTACCAGTCCGTATTAACATTCACTATGGAAGAAAATCACCTTTTTTCCGAAAGAAGTCTACCATTTCATTTGCTTGTTCCAAACAAGCCTATAGACTCCGAAACAAATACTGCACCAAACAAACTGCACTCACCCCCTGTTTTTTTATCAGCAGGTTCAAAATTTAGAAGCTTACCAAATAAGCAGGCGAATTCATTCCAAACAAAATTTTGTTTCGATTTTTCGATGCCGCGAGTTGTAGCATAGGGGGTATGAGCTTCCATTTTTAGATGTTGATAAGCATTCAACTCGTAATACATGAGATTAAAAACAAATTTATTACTTTTAAGATTAAAAACAAATTTTGATTCTGTTTAATTTTAAAAACAGAATTGAAACAGAACGTGTTTTTTATAACATTTTCAGGTGATAAAAAGGATTCTTATTATATTCCACTGGGAATGGTGATATAGGCTCTTTTCTCGTTCATTATAAAGGGGTTTTTGGGTAGAAAAAGAGATACGAGTTGTGCAACTATAAAACCCTAAATAATACAAACTAACGAGTTTTAAATAGGGGAGGAAGTATGTAAAAGGTATGAGGTGGGGGCTTAGGCATATAATCAAAGACTAACAGGAAACAATGGACGAGCAAAAAAAAGGTCTTGATTTATTTGGTTTGCTATTAATCATTATAATTTTAACGAATTAATCAATCTTTGTTGATTTATGCTTATGTTTGTGTTAATTTTAATGGGAGTTGCAGATACGAAAGTTGTAAAAAGATGAGAAAACTCTTGGAATTACCGGATCCATATCTGCCAGTAGATGTTTATTCAGATTCAGACGAGGAGGATGATGAGGACTGGATCCAGGTTGCTTCTTATATATATATATATATATATATATATATATATATATATATATATATATATATATATATGCCATTGCTCCATAAAGAACACTCTTATATAAAGAACAATAAAGAACACTATGGAATCATTTATTCCAATAGATCCAATAGCACCGCCAGGGGCACCAAATACAAAAAATTCTTATTTTTTATCCGCTTTCCATTCAGAAAAAAAAATCAATGTTCACTGACGACGTCAGCAGTGACGTCATCATGAACAGTGATTTTTTTTTTTGCTGAATGGATCTAGGGTAAAAAAATAAGAACTTTTTGTATTGGGTGCCATGACGGAACTCTTAGATTAGATTAAATATGAGTGATATAATGGTGTTCCTTATTGTTCTTTATATAAGGTGTTATTTATGGAGTGCAACTCATATACATATATATATATATATATATATATATATATATATGGTCTTGCTCAGGTGAGAACCATCACTTATGGTGAGATATGAGATTTAATCATAGCCACTCATTTAAATACATTATATTCATCTCTTACCATTCATTTTAGATTTTAATATTTTAATATTTTATATTTGGGATTTCACCATCTTCTTTCTAATTCAACCACCCACCACCAGTGACAACCACCACCGGCAACCACCACCACCTCCGACGATCACCAGAAAATCACCACCGGCAAACATAAAATCACTACCACCAAACCAGAAATCACCACCAGAAACACAAAAATCACCATCGCCAAATCAGAAATCACTACCAGAAACACAAAAATCACCACTCTGATCAACTGTAAATAAAAAATCACCACCGAAAAACGAAAAATCACCACCACAAACCACCACATCGCCGCCGCCACCTCCGACCACCACCAACAAATCACCATCGGCAGCTCGAAAATCACCACAAATTTTACCAAAATTACTACCAATCACCAAATTTCAGAAGAAAAATCATAAAAAGAAAAAAATAATTTTATATAATCACCGGATACAAATCACCTCCAGTCACCGGAAAAATCCTGTTCTTTCCCCCTAATTAACAATCGTCAATTACCAGAAAAGTAACATAAACAAAATCACCAAAATGTTCAAAAAAATTATAGTGAAACTGAAATATCCGATATTCATCACTAATTCGTATACATTTACACATTAAAAAGCATTACATCTGAATTATGATACGTATAGTTACTTTCTTTAACTCCGGCAACAACTCGAGTAGTCAGATCTGGACGAAGAAGATGAGATAGCACCTGGCGGTGCCGGAGGAATGGAGAACAGTTGAGAGAGAGATAGATAGATAGGAGAGAGAGAGAGAGAGAGAGAGAGAGAGAGAGAGAGAGAGAGAGAGAGAGAGAGAGTGGCGGTAGATTGGGGGTCGGGGTCGGGGGCTGGGGGTAACGGCGGCAACGACGGTGCAGCTGCGATGGGGGTCAGGGAAGGGGGTGGGTGCAGTACTATAAGTGTGTGTCATGTGTGTGTTTGTGTGATATGGATGTATGTTTAATTTTTGTACGGTTGGGATTTAAAAATTTTTAAAATTTGTGGGGCTGAGATTAGATCTCAGTTTTCACCATAAATAGGTTTCCCACTTGAGCAAAACCCTATATCAAGAACACCCTTATATAAAGAACAATAAAGAACACCATTATATCAATCTAAACCATTGATTCTATTATGATCTAATGGCCCTGCCAGGGGCACCCACGCAATTAAAATGCACCCTCACACACCAGATTTTCAAAAAAAAAATGATGAACAGTACCTGCCACGTTCGCACTGCCACGTGGCATGCTGACGTGGCAGTGCCACGTCAGCAGGGGCCCATATTTGATGGCGTGGCAGTGCCACGTCAGCATCTGTCACATGGCATGCCACGTGGCACTGCCACGCCAGCAGGGGACCCATATTTGATGGCATGGCAGTGCCACATCAGCATCTGTCACATGGCATACCACGTGGCACTGCCACGTCAGCAAATGGGGGTCCACCTGCTGACGTGGCAGTGTTGACGTGGTGGGTACTGTTCATCCGAATTTAATTTTTTTTATTAAAAAATGGTGTTCTTTATTGTTCATTATATAAGGTGTTCTTCTTGGAGTGCAACTCTCTCTCTCTCTCTCTCTCTCTCTATATATATATATATATATATATATATATATATATATATATATATATATATACTATTATAAGCGAAAAAGGGTATATTTGATTGTCGATTTGGTACTCTTTTTTGGTCACTCTTTTTGGTCACCCAATAATAACCGTTAGATTTTAAGATAAATAAATGAGAATCGTCGGATCTAATGCTAAAATAATATTCCTTTTGTAATATTTAAAATACTATTTTAGATTCTAAGTTCGAATCCCACCAACAACGTATTTCTATTATATATATATATATATATATATATATATATATATATATATAATTTTATAAACTAATTACCATTAAACTAAAAAGTTCACGATTAATTTTTTTTTTATAACGAAATTCAAAGCAGATGCAAACTTATACAATTCGTAGTGTGATAAATAGAAATTGATTACGGATTGGCCTGTATACGTGAAGCTCAAACCCGACAACAACATATTATTAACTAAAATACTATCGTTAAAAATACTGTAAAATATGTATTATAATATTTTATTAGCTTCTATAATTTATTTTCCTACCAATTAAAATATATATATATATATATATATATATATATATATACGAAAATATGGATAATAAAACAAAAAATATTAAAAAAACATTCGTGCATCACACGAGTAATAAGCTATATAGTAAAAAATTATACAAAATCTGGAAAACATTAACAATATAGAAAATTTTCTATAAAAATCGAAGAAAGATCTACATGATTAGATAAATTTCACTTTTTCTACTAAATAAAAGTTAAAAAGCAAATTTTGTGTAATATTTATATCTATACGTATGTATTTAAAGTAATAATTCAAAATAAATAATTTTAAATAATATTTATATACATGGGATTATAAAGTTAAAAATAATTTAATAATAAAAATATATATACAACTTAAAACTTTAATAATAAAATATAATTAAAAAATTTACAAGCAACCGTGCATAGGGGTGTACATGGGTCGGCCAAACTGATCAAACCGACCCAAACCGGCCCTATTTTCACCCGACCCAAACCGATTAATTTCAAACCGGAACATGGTTGGGTCAAAAATAATTTAACCCGGTGTTAATAGGTTGGGTATGGTTTTGGACTTTTTTCACCCAACCCAACTAGTTTAAAATTTGAACAGCCCACTAGTTCTCTAGTCCAGGTCCAGCCCACTAGCCTGTTCATTCATTCTTTTATACTATCAGCCCATATATTTTTAGGTTTAGCCGTTTAGAAATTAGGTTATACTAATGACTACATCTCAACTACTAACAAACATTTGATGTCGCGCTCTTTTTCTCTTCAGTCTTCACAGTTCACACTCTTATTTCTTCATTCAAGCACAAACAACGAACGGACAGGTATAAAATCTTTGCTTTCTTTTCTTTGTTCTTCTTTAAATTAATAACATATATAGTGATTACTGCTTGTTTGTCTATTTTCTTTAATCATTTTTAACTTAATAAAGATACTCATGTAATCATGTGATGGTAGTTCATCTTTAGTGATTATTGTTCATCTTTATTAAATTAGAGACCCACTAGTTTTAGTCTGCACTCAAAGTTGGTTGAAAGGGGACAAAGGAGGGCTGAAATTAGATGATTTTTTGGATGAGACCCACTCGTATAATTTTCTTGAAGAAGGTATATTATCCAATATCCACTGTCTAGAATCTAGATTGAGTTTATTTTCAAAATGTAGTATGTTTCCTATTTTTATTTGCTGTTAAATGCTACTGAATATGTATTTGTTTTTTTGTAGAGACACCAAGTAAGATGAAGGACCAGGCCACAACTAGTGAGAAGATTAAGACAAAAAAACATCAATGTCATTGATGTGTGATTTAGTAGTGTTTTATTATGATCTAGTTTGAACTTTGACTTTGTGAACCTACAAAACTATGTTTAATCAATTTCTTTTGTTGTAGTAAGACTTAAGTTATCTTGATCTGTTCAAGATAAATGTCATGACTGTAATATTTTATTTGGATATTGGGATTGTGTTGAATTTGCTCCAGTTGACAGTAGGCTGGAGAGTTAAATTTGTTTCCTTTTTATGTTATCTTTTTTATTCTAGAGACATATAAACAACCCATCCAAACCGACCCAAACCAACCCAACCCGACTTTTATTATATAGGGTTGGGTAAAAAAAATATTTTTCATGGGTTGGGTTAAAAATTTTCAAACCGATTGAAAATGGGTTGGGTTAAAATTTTCTTCGAACCGGGCCAACTCGACCCATGTACACCCCTAACCGTGCATCGCACGAGTTATAGGCTAGTATATATATATATAGAGTCCCCTTCTGAAGAGGACCTCCTTATATAGAGAATATGAGAGAACCATATATTTTTTCTGATTCTACAATAGAACCACTTTTTTTTTATTTTTTTTTCAAAAATGTTTTTGCAAAAAAGGAAAAAAAATCGACATCGCCATGTCACTGCTGACGTGGCAGTGCCACGTCACCACTGCTGACATGGCAGTGACACGTGGCACTGCTGATGTCAGATGCCACATCATCACTGCTGACGTGGTAGTGCCACGTGACAGTGTCGTCATCATTGATAATGTGGCACTGCCACGTCGGTAGTGGTGACGTGGCAGCTGACGTCAGCACTGCCACGTCAGCAGTGGTTCTGTTACAGAATCAGATTTTTTTTTATAGAACAAAAAAAAATGATCTTTTTTTTATAGAACCAAAAATTAAAACTTTGATTCTACTATTGAATCATATAAAATTATTAGTTCTATCATATTCTCTATATAAGGAGGTCCTCTCTAGAATAATGGCATATATATATATAATGGCCTATATATATACTCCCTCCGTCCCACCAGGAAGTTTACATTGGGTTTTAGCACAAAGACCAAGAAAAATGAATAAAATAAATGAAGTAGTGGGTGTAATAGTGTATTTTATTGTTAAAATAAGTGAAGTTTTTGGTGTAATAGTGATATTATAGTTAAAATAAGTGAAGTAGTGGGTGTAATAGTGTAAAGTATTGAAAAAGTGGAGTGAAGTAGTGGATGTAATAATGTATTTTATTGTTAAAAGTTACTATTTTTAGTAATGTAAAAAATTGGTGGGACGTCCCAAAAAGGAAAGTGTAAAGAAATGAGAGGGACAGAGGGAGTATATTTTTTGTTTATGGCCTGTAGGCTGTAGACATTTTTACTACTCCCACTGACGACTAACATTAATCTAATGTGCTTGAAGAAACAATGCAACTCCATGTTGGAGATCTTCGGAATAGTCTATCTAGGCAAAGATAATGTAGAGCCCCGGAATCAGCTTGGCAGGATTTATATGGATACTCCTGTTGGTATTCTCGACATTTACAATGTTGACAAGGTAGACGAGGAGACTAGGGAAACAATTAAACACGGAGATGAATTTGATATCATGGACATCAAAGGCCCAGTTCCTTTGGGATATAATTATAACAGCCTGTGTTTTGATCTTTTTTGTGGCGCCTACAAGGGTTATGAAGATGATATTTTCGGTGATATGCAATTTATCTCTAGAGATGATGCTTATTTAAGGGGGTGAAAGTCGAAAATAACAATTTTTTTAATCAAGAAACTGAAAATTACAATTTCTGGGATGGGGTGTTAAAAATAACGTTTTGAATACGCATTTACAATTTGGGTATCTGAAAACATAGTGATACGCATTTTCAAAATGCGTATCAGGGCCAATGCGTATCTGGACCTGATACGCATTTTGGAAATGCGTATCACGATTTTTTTAATTTTTTTTTTTGGTTTTTTCCCCTGCTGGCCCCACTGATACCCAAATTCAAAATGCGTATTATGTTACCCAAATTGAAAATGCGTATCCAAAACGTTATTTTTCGCACTCTACCTCAAAAAACATTATTTTCATCATTTTTATCCAAAAAAGTGTTATTTTTAACATTTTTTCTATTTAAAGGATATAAACTTGATTCAATTGATGGCTCGGGAGACGTTGTTATTCACATGGGGCTTTATGCTCATGCCACTATAGCACAAGTGGAGGTTAAGTTAGACACCTCTGTTGCCGCAAATCTTCATGGAATTGTTTCTGCAACTAACACTGAATTGGATAAACCCATGGCTACTAGCATCCTCTTTTTGAAACAGCAACAGAAACAAATTATTCTAGGAACTGATGGCCTGATTCCATTGTCCAGAACCCGTGTAGCTGTTCCATACGAGTCTGACTTATATCTGGACATTTCCTTGGTTGTTGATGGTCATCCTCTCCAAACCACTATGTGTTTTTCTGCTCGTAAAGCTGGGGTTTCAACAAAGAATTTCCAAAAACTCTCTGTAACAGTCAACTGGGAAGCATTGTAATATCGCTCCAACAAGAAGGTGAATGATGATATGATGGTCTTGGATTGAGGCCTTCCCGAATCACCTTTCTATCAGCAATGATGATTAGTTTGTGTTTTAATTATTTTATGCTTTGTTTTTAAGAACAATCATGATTCAAGAAATTGTAGAAAGGACCTGAAATATAGAAACAAGACCAGAGGTAATTTTTTCTCGAATGAAATGACAATCGATTTCAATGTGCTTCGTACGAGCATGATAAACCGGATTAGCTGATAGATCAATGGCAGCCTTATTGTCACAAAATAGAGGAATAGGACCAGAACAAGTTAAACCAAGCTCCTTTAACAAACCAGTTAACCAAACTGCCTCACAAGAAGCATCAGACAAAGCACGATATTCAACTTCAGCTGAACTCTTAGAAACAACCTGTTGCTTCTTAGATCTCCACGAAACAACAACTGAACCTAGCAAAAATGCATAACCACCAACCGAACGACGACTAATAACACAACCACCCCAATCACTGTCACTAAATCCCTTAAGTGACAACTGGTTTTGTGCAGGGAAAAACAAACCATGATCTTTAGTAAAAGAAAAATAACGAAGAACACGATGCACAGCTTGCAAATGTTTATCTCGAGGTGCATGTAGAAACTGACTTAAGTGTTGAACAGAAAACGCAATATCAGGTCTGGAAGAGGTAAGATAAAGCATTTTCCCAATCAAAATTCTATATAAAGTGAAATCTTGGAGCAAGTCTCCAGACTCTGGACCATCATGCAGTTTAATGTGTGGGTCAATGGGAACAGACAAAGGCTGGCACTCAGACAAACCAGCTGTTTGTAACAAATCTTGTATAAACTTTTGTTGACCTAGAAAAATACCTTTCTCATTCCTGTGTATCTCAAGACCTAGGTAATATTTAGCTGCCCCAAGGTCCTTAATACTAAATGTGTCATCCAAAAGCTTCTTTAAAGCAACAATAGAAGGCATGTGATTACCACAAACAAGAATATCATCAACGTAAACCACAATTGCAATAAAGATCTTATCACAAGAGTAAGTAAACAAAGAATAGTCTAACATAGACTGTTTGTATCCAGCTTGTAATAAACAAGCAGTGAGCTTAGCAAACCATCTTCGAGAAGCCTGCCTAAGACCATAAATTGACTTTATTAATCGACAAACCAAAGGAACATCAGATGAAGGCAACACATAACCTAATGGTGGCTTCATATATACCTCTTCCTCTAAATCTCCATGGAGGAAGGCATTATTAACATCTAATTGTTCTACAAACCAATTATTAGCAGCAGCTATAGTAAGCAAACTACGAACAGTAACCATTTTCACAACCGGAGCAAACGTTTCATGAAAATCAACACCTGGACACTGAGTATAACCTTTAGCCACGAGGCGTGCTTTATACCTTTCAACTTCCCCATTAACCTTATACTTAATTTTATAAACCCATTTTGAATCAACACAAGATTTTCCAGGTGGTAAAGGAACTAAGGACCAAGTGTGATTAGCCTTTAAGGCCTTTAATTCAAGCTGCACAACTTCTACCCATTTGGAATTTTTAATAGCTTGGTGATAAAAGTTGGGTTCAACTTCAGAAACATTATAAGCATACAGAGTTTGAGTTTCTGAATTAAAACAATCTGACTCAAGAAGTTGACAAGCATGAGAACTGGTAGATTTAACATGATAATCATTCCACCAGATTGGTCGATTGCTGGCCCTAGAAGAATGTCTAGGTGGTACAAAAGTAGTGACTAATTCAGGTTGACCAATGACAGGATTCAAAGAAGATTGGTCTGAAGAAACAGAAACAGGTAAAGAGGTCATACTAGTCTCTTTAGATAAAGAATGATGAATATCACCTAGATCATCATAAGAAAAATGATCAACAGGAGTACTAACTGATGGAGTACTAACTAATGGAGTATGTTCTTGAGTATGATCAGAAGGACTGGATAAATCAGAATCAATAGACTGAGAATGAGATAACCAATCAAGAAATGTGTAAGAATTACCAGAAGTAAAATCAAGTGATTGTGAAGAACCAGTAGGCAGATTGTGATAAGGAAAGATAGTCTCAAAAAATTTAACATGTCGACTAACAAAAACAGAGTAATTGTCAAGTCGAAGCAATTTATACCCTTTTTGAAGAGAAGGATATCCCAAAAAAATGCATTGAATTGCTCGAGAATCAAACTTATTCGAAGGATGACAAGAAGCATAACATAAACACCCAAAACACTTGAGAATAGAGTAATCAGGAAAAGATTTATTAAGAACTTCGTAAGGACTCTTGTTATCAAGAACAGGAGTAGGTAAGATGTTAATCAAATGTGTTACTGTCAAAATACATTCACCCCAATATTTGGAGGGAAGACCAGATTGAAAACGAAGAGCTCGAGCCATCTCAAGAAGATGTTTATGTTTATGCTAAACTCGTGCATTTTGTTGAGGTGTATAAGTGCATGAAGTTTGGTGAGAAATCCCCAATTGAGATAGAAAAGAATGAAACTGAGTATTGAGAAACTCACTACCATAATCTGTTCTAATTGTATCAATGGTAGTTTTATAATGGTTTTGAACATAGGCTGAAAAATGTTTAAATTTCTGGAAAACATCTTGTTTGGTGGACAAAAGAAAGGTCCATGTGGCCCTGCTACAATCATCAACAAGTGTAAGAAAGTACTTACAACCATGATTAGTAGCAATTTTATAAGGGCCCCAAACATCTATGTGAAGAAGAGCAAATAAAGATTTTGCATTAGAATTGCTATGAGAAGAAAAGGCTAGCATAGTCTGTTTTGCAGAAGGACAAATTGGACAAATCTTAGTACAAACATAAAGTTTACCAATACCTTGAATATGTTTTAAAATATCATTTGGTGCATGACCTAAACGAAGATGCCAAAGTTTTGAAGTTGACAAATGATCAGAAGAGACTACTGCATTAGAACAAGAGGATTGTAAATCTGAAAAAAGATAATACAAACCCCCTTTCTGAAGACCAGTAGCTAAAACAACATCATGTTGATCCTTAAAATAACAATGTGAAAAATCAAAGAACACCTTATAAGAAGAATGTTGTGTCATCTTGCTAACTGAAAGTAGGTTGCAATGAAATTCAGGGACAGACAAAACATTATCTAGTGCCAAGACATCATTCAACCTTACTGATCCAATATGATGAACTACAACAGTTTGACCATTTGGCAAAGCTATATGAAGAGGTTTAGGAAGTTTGTATAAATTAGACATGATAGTAGTGTCACGACACATATGACTGGACGCTCCTGTGTCCACAATCCATGTATTAGCAGAATTATCTGATGCATAAGAAAGTAGTGAATAAGCCAAACCTGCTACATGATCTTCTGGAGTAATGTAAGCAGATTTATTGTTGAGCATAGAAGTCATAAGCTGAGACATCTGAGCCACTTGTTGCTGCAATTGTTCAAAAGATTGTTGCTGTCCTGTAGGAAAGATCTGCTGCATACAATCCTTAGATTGAGAAACCACATTAGCTGCATCATTATGACCAACAGCATTTGCAACAGGAACATGCTTAAAATCAGTTGAAGAACCACCAGAAGTACCAGAACCTGGGCCACCAGAAAAACCAGAAGTAGAACTAAACCTTCCTCTACCCCTACCTCTTGGTGGATAACCAATGAGTTTATAACAAGTTTCTTTCAAGTGACCTTCCTTATGACAATAGCTACACTTAACATTCTATTTCTTAACTGTAGAAGCTCCAATTCCAGTAGAAGAACTAACTGCAGTAGATTGATTATAAGCCTTTGCATTTGCAACAAAAGAACTATTAACCATATAACCATGCCTTTGTCTTTCTTCTTGCTTACTGAGAGAATATGCTTGAGAAACACTAGGTAAAGGATTCATCATCAAAAACTGTCCTCTAGCAGCAGCAAAACTTTCATTTAAACCCATAAGAAATTGCAATAATTTCTTTCTTTGATTCCTTTCTTCTTGCATTTTATGAGATTCACAAGTGCATTTGCATTTACACACAATAGAAGGCTCTAAAGCTGTACACTCATCCCATAAGTTTTTCATTTTGTGATAGTAAACCTCAACAGACTTATCTCCTTGTTCTAAGGCATGCAAATCTTTGAGAACTTGGTAAACACGATGCCCATTGATACTAGCAAACTGCTCATGTAACTCATTCCACATATCTTGAGCAGAATTCACAAAGTCCATGCCAAAACTAATTTCATCAGAAACCGTATTCAGAATCCAGCTTATGATCATATCATTCACCCTATCATATTGTGCCTTAAGAGGAGAATCATTCTCAGGTTTCTGAAAGGTTCCATCCACAAGCCCTAATTTATTTTTGGCTGATAGAGCAATGGTAATAGATCGTTTTCGGGGACCAAAATTCTCTGTCCCTATCAACTTCTAGGCAATTAGAACAAGACCGGGATGATCAATATTCTGAAGATACAAAGGATGCATATTAGAAGTAACAGCAATCTGACTTTGATCCTGATTTTCATTATCTAAAAAACCTTCTCCATTTCCACGATTCTCTTCAGATTCAGTACTATCATTATTAAGAACAACATTCGCATACGTATTCTTCATTTTCGTTAAACAAACTCAATTCCTCAATTATGAACACTCTATTCACTGAATTACGAGAATAAAACTTCAAACAAACACCAGAAACTACACAAGGCAGTACTAATTGTACGTAATCAAGTCAAAATAAGCACGATAACCACAAGATACCATAAGCGCCACAAAATCTTCATGAATTTGTGCAAAATTTGTGAAAAACAATGAAGATCTTACTTGATTTGAAGCAAAAAACCAAAGAAAACCTTCAATTACAACTCAGAATCATACCGAAATGCGTAATCATCAATCCGAAACGAAAATCCCCAAATCGCAACATCAAACCCTAGGAAATGATCTGTAATTATATCGACAATATATGCGGAATCACATCTTGACTCAAGATCTGTGCTCTGATACCATCATTTCTATATGTGAAATTAGAGTCTAATATAAAAATTTATATTTATACCATAATTTATAAATTATAAATATAGAAATTATAATTTATAATTTATAATTTATAATTTATAATTTATAAAAAAATTTAACATGTCGACTAACAAAAACAGAGTAATTGTCAAGTCGAAGCAATTTATACCCTTTTTGAAGAGAAGGATATCCCAAAAAAATGCATTGAATTGCTCGAGAATCAAACTTATCCGAAGGATGACAAGAAGCATAACATAAACACCCAAAACACTTGAGAATAGAGTAATCAGGAATAGATTTATTAAGAACTTCGTAAGGACTCTTGTTATCAAGAACAGGAGTAAGTAAGATGTTAATCAAATGTGTTGCTATCAATACATTCACCCTAATATTTGGAGGGAAGACCAGATTGAAAACGAAGAGCTCGAGCCATCTCAAGAAGATGTTTATGTTTACGCTCAACTCGTGCATTTTGTTGAGGTGTATAAGTGCATGAAGTTTGGTGAGAAATCCCCAATTGAGATAGAAAAGAATGAAACTGAGTATTGAGAAACTCACTACCATGATCTGTTCGAATTGTATCAATGGTAGTTTTAAAATGGTATTGAATATAGGCTGAAAAATGTTTAAATTTCTGGAAAACATCTTGTTTAGTGGACAAAAGAAAGGTCCATGTGGCCCTGCTACAATCATCAACAAGTGTAAGAAAGTACTTACAACCATGATTAGTAGCAATTTTATAAGGGCCCCAAACATCTATGTGAAGAAGAGCAAATAAAGATTTTGCATGAGAATTGCTATGAGAAGAAAAGGCTAGCATAGTCTATTTTGCAGAAGGACAAATTGGACAAATCTTAGTACAAACAGAAAGTTTACCAATACCTTGAATATGTTTTAAAACATCATTTGGTGCATGACCTAAACGAAGATGCCAAAGTTTTGAAGTTGACAAATGATCAGAAGAGACTACTGCATTAGAACAAGAGGATTGTAAAGCTGAAAAAAGATAATACAAACCCCCTTTCTGAAGACCAGTAGCTAAAACAACATCATGTTGATCCTTAAAATAACAATGTGAAGAATCAAAGAACACCTTATAAGAAGAATGTTGAGTCATCTTGCTAACTGAAAGTAGGTTGCAATGAAATTCAGGGACAGACAAAACATTATCTAGTGCCAAGACATCATTCAACCTTACTGATCCAATATGATGAACTACAACAGTTTGACCATTTGGCAAAGCTATATGAAGAGGTTTAGGAAGTTTGTGTAAATTAGACATGATAGTAGTGTCACAACACATATGATTGGACGCTCCTGTGTCCACAATCCATGTATTAGCAGAATTATCTGATGCATAATAAGGTAGTGAATAAGCCAAACCTGCTACATGATCTTCTGGAGTAATGTAAGCAGATTTATTGTTGAGCATAGAAGTCATAAGCTGAGACATCTGAGCCACTTGTTGCTGCAATTGTTCAAAGATTGTTGCTGTCCTGTAGGAAAGATCTGCTGCATACAATCCTTAGATTGAGAGACCACATTAGCTGCATCATTATGACCAACAGCATTTGCAACAGGAACATGCTTAAAACCAGTTGAAGAACCACCAGAAGTACCAGAACCTGGGCCACCAGAAAAACCAGAAGTATATAACAATGGTGGATAACCAATGAGTTTATAACAAGTTTCTTTCAAGTGACCTTCCTTATGACAATAGCTACACTTAACATTCTGTTTCTTAACTGCAGAAGCTCCAATTCCAGTAGAAGAACTAACTGCAGTAGATTGATTATAAGCCTTTGCATTTGCAACAAAAGAACTATTAACCATATAACCATGCCTTTGTCTTTCTTCTTGCTTAATGAGAGAATATGCTTGAGAAACACTAGGTAAAGGATTCATCATCAAAACCTGTCCTCTAGCAGCAGCAAAACTTTCATTTAAACCCATAAGAAATTGCAATAATTTCTTTCTTTGATCCCTTTCTTCTTGCATTTTATGAGATTCACAAGTGCATTTGCATTTACACACAATAGAAGGCTCTAAAGCTGTATACTCATCCCATAAGTTTTTCATTTTGTGATAGTAAACCTCAACAGACTTATCTCCTTGTTCTGAGGCATGCAAATCTTTGAGAACTTGGTAAACACGATGCCCATTGATACTAGCAAACTGCTCATGTAACTCATTCCACATATCTTGAGCAGAATTCACAAAGTCTATGCCTAAACTAATTTCATCAGAAACCGTATTCAGAATCCAGCTTATGATCATATCATTCACCCTATCATATTGTGCCTTAAGAGGAGAATCATTATCAGGTTTCTGAAAGGTTCCATCCACAAGCCCTAATTTATTTTTGGCTGATAGAGCAATGGTAATAGATCGTTTTCAGGGACCAAAATTCTATGTCCCTATCAACTTCTTGGCAATTAGAACAAGACCGGGATGATCAATATTCTGAAGATACAAAGGATGCATATTAGAAGTAACAGCAATCTGACTTTGATCCTGATTTTCATTATCTAAAAAACCTTTTCCATTTCCACGATTCTCTTCAGATTCAGTACTAATCATTATTAAGAACAACATTCGCATACGTATTCTTCATTTTCGTTAAACAAACTCAATTCCTCAATTATGAACACTCTATTCACTGAATTACGAGAATAAAACTTCAAACAAACACCAGAAACTACACAAGGCAGTACTAATTGTACGTAATCAAGTCAAAATAAGCACGATAACCACAAGATACCATAAGCGCCACAAAATCTTCATGAATTTGTGCAAAATTTGTGAAAAACAATGAAGATCTTATTTGATTTGAAGCAAAAAACCAAAAACCTTCAATTACAACTCAGAATCATACCGAAATGCGTAATCATCAATCCGAAACGAAAATCCCCAAATCGCAACATCAAACCCTAGGAAATGATCTGTAATTATATCGAAAATATATGCGGACTCACATCTTGACTCAAGATCTGTGCTCTGATACCATAAGAACAATCATGATTCAAGAAATTGTTTACATATACGTATAAGAAATGTAAGTAATGAGAGGAATGAATAAGAATGTAAAACTGTGTTAATTGACTTGAGTTCTCAACAAATGAGTACAAAGTATTTATAGTCTACTTGATACAATAGAAATGTAACAGAAACGGTTACAACATATAAGGTCTTGTTTGGCTAAAAGCATATGCCAACTTAGCACTCAAATAAGGTGTCAACTTAACATGAGATGTTGACTATATAGTTGACTTTTTATTCTCATCAGTTTTTATAAGAAACAGAACTTGTGTGTTAATTATGATGTTTGTAGTAAGCAATTGGCCTTCAAAATTAATTAATTACTATCAAATGACTCCAGTAATCATGTCAGAATTCTATATCCCACGAATCATGTGTTGTTTTTGAAATTCTTAGTGTAAAATCCAAGTACAACCTTCACATGATGTATTTCAATAATCTTAAATTGTGCTTTGTTTTGTAAATGTTTTGATATTCACCATGAGCAGCGGATAAGCTCAATACAAGTAAACAGGCTGAAATTCATGATAATGGTTTGTAAAGTATAATCTGGCTAACATTTTAGAATGGCTCCTCCTGGACCTAATACCTGTAAATCCAATAAATTTAAGTCAATAATTTGGACAACTATTTCTGCTTTTTACGAGTTAGACAAAAAGGATTAAAACAACAACAAAATTATAAATCTATTTTCAGGATTCATCAACCCCAGAATACACTCTCTTTCCACTTTCCTCCAACCTCCAGAAGATAATATTGGCACCAGTGATGCTCATCAACTTTTCAATGTACTCATTCTCCACTGTCCTCTAAAGTTTTCGAAGTTAATTGTGCCACAAGTAATGAGTGGCATTCGATAATGGGATATAACCATTTGTAACAGAAGGAAATTAGGATCACTAAACTTTTGAACATCTGATAAACTAAAACTTGGAATGAGGAGGTTTTTATCGTGTATATGTTTGTTTAGTGGCAAAGATGATTCAAGTAAGAAACACAAATTAACAAGCAATTGAGTCTAAAGATTCTCGTTGTCAAATAAACTTTTGAGGTTCTCAGACATACAAGGCTAAAGATAGATGATGTCCAAAATACAATGGTTTTCCCTATATGAAAATTTTCACCCAACATTCTATCTCCAGTTTGTCACCAGTGTCTCCACAAACTCCTTATAATTCTTCCCCTTTCCACATGTCAGATCCAGCAATGTCGTGATTTTGAGGTCATGAGCTGCCTACAATCACAAAAGATAAAAACATAAATAAAAATCTGCACTAACAAATGGCTACACACGTTCATTGCTTACAATAAATAATTTAACCTCGGAAAATAACAAAAACATGTATCATGGATCGTCATCATATATATTGAAGCTTGTTAAACAAGTAGTTAGGATACACGAGTTTGGTCATTAGCAATTTAGGATACATACTGATTTTACAGAAAGATATTTACAAAATTGAAATCCAATGTTTAAAATCAAATGAAGAATCATGAATTCATCATCTTATTAAGTATTCACGAAGAAAAATGTGAACACTAGCAAAGAAAGTAACAGGCCAAAGGAGGAAGAAGCGTTACATATAGAAAGTAGCATGAGCACATAGGAAAATCAAAACTATATTAAACAGCCGACCTCCTAGAGCTACAACGAATCACATACTATTTCATCAATCATCCTCACCGGAAACATAAGCCTCATGTAGCAAAAGAAAACATTGGCCTTTCTATAATACAATCAGTAATAAATCCTTAAAGCATAATTAAATTGCAGAAGTGACAAGAAAACGAATAAACCGGAAAGATGTTATACTGCAGATACAGTAAATAAAATCAAATAATAAGTTTACTTCTTTTTATCAGACAATCACAAACCAAGATAATCACTTCCTGATATTTGAGCACTCTTTGTAGCAGATCCACTTTCTAACGTAGCATAAGAAGTAGACTGCACTGGAATGGTGCGTGTCCCACCACCAGCCTCAAGCTCCAACTTTTTAACTTGCTTTTGGGTGCAACTCCATCCCAGACAAATTTTCGTTTCCTGCTAGGAACAACACCTCAATTATAAAGCTTTGATATTGTCTATTGTCTCACCCTGCAATTGCACAAAAACTAATTCTTATATCATGTGAGTCAGAATGTTTGCGGCTCATCTGATTCTTAATACCTAATAATGCCTTCTTTTATATTCACCTATATGTAAATCATATATTTAGAATAAAAAATATTTAATAGCCAATTACGTCGAGGACTACCTAGTAGAACAAGAATCTATCCAAGAAATTTAATTTTGAATGCTTCATGAGAATGGTGGTAACAATGATTTCCAGCAAAAATCAAAACCATTAGGTCATTCTAAATTTGAGCAAAAATAAACTAACCAAGTTGTAAAATTTAAAAAGGAAGCAATAATGAGATATTATTTACTACAATTGCGACAACAATCGTCGTGTACAAAACAAACGACATTCAAAGAAGTTATACATAATTAATCACTAAAACACAAAACATAAAAAATCTAATTAAGTAGAAAAAGTAAAACCACAAAAATAGGGGGAAAACAAATCATATGAAAACGTGAAATTCAACATCAATAAAGTTGCAGGAGCAAAATTCTTGCCAATAAGGTTGTCTGATCTATGGATCCATCCTATGTTTTATGTCCGTGCACCAAAGCTGTCAGGTTCAGTTTGTGCTATGGCTTCCACGAGTTACCTCACAAATCCTCTGCCTTTATTGTTCCAGCTTCAAGCTGCCTAGTTTGAGCTTATTGGGACACCATTTGTAGTGATTTCATTGAGTGATATTGAAATTGTCAATCTGGAAAGGGTTGGACTGGGACAGAAAAAATCTAACATGGCAATTATATTTAGGACTTTAAGTGGGATGTTTTTCGTATTGATTTAATCTCGTCATCGTCATTGGAAGGCATCAAGGAGTGGCTTGATACAACAAACATAAATACTATGAGAGCAAGCTAAATATGAATTCAAAAACAATATTGAGAACTATCACCGATGATCCACATCAACTTATATGCGACGGTGGGTGGGAATTCTTGAACTTGGAGGTCAGTAATTGAGATTCATAGAAATCACAAGACTCTGACCAGGGTTATGAGAGCCTTCATATGTGCAATTTGACTCCGAGTCAGAGGACGATGATAGCGGTAGTGCATCACTGGTGGAGTCAGAGGAGGATGAGGATGAGGAAGAAGGAAATAAGGACAAGTTGGGGAGAGAGAGAGAGAGAGAGAGAGAGAGAGAGAGAGTTGGGGAAGGAAGCAACCAATGCATTCAGAGAGAGAGAGAGAGAGAGAGAGAGAGAGAGAGAGTTGGGGAAGGAAGCAACCAATGCATTCAGAGAGAGAGAGAGAGAGAGAGAGAGAGAGAGTGAGAGAGAGAGAGAGAGAGAGAGAGAGAGAGTTGGGGAAGGAAGCAACCAATGCATTCAGAGAGAGAGAGAGAGAGAGAGAGAGAGAGAGAGAGAGAGTTGGGGAAGGAAGCAACCAATGCATTCAGAGAGAGAGAGAGAGAGAGAGAGAGAGAGAGAGGAATAAAAAAAAGTCAAAGGCTCTCGGTAAATCCAGGGCACTTGAGAGGAGACCTTCAGGTGGCACAACTTTTTCGAAAGGGCCAGGTTTAGGTTAACATCTAAGTTTTGGTGTTGATTTTTCGAGTAAGTCACTTCTTCGAGAACTTGTTTTTTGAGTAGATTTTTGAGTCTTTGAACTTAAAGCTCCCGTCGATCTTAGTTATGACCTATATTTACTTTTATTGCAGAATGTTAGATAGTGATTCTACGCCTTAACCTAAATAGAAAATCCCAATCAAATTCTTTTTCCAGTAGTTTTCTGTCCATCCTTAGTTGGAGCATCTCTTTTCATTTGATATGAGCATAGTCCCTACATTTTGTCATCTCAAATTCTCAGTTTATTTTTGAACTATTACGATGGTGGACTTGCACTAATAATTCTTAGATTGGTGATAAACAGATAGATATATTGTTTATTCAGCCTATTGTTTGTAGCTTATGTTTTTAATATTCTTTCAAAACATTATATCAGAAATTCTTTATAACAGTATTTTATTTGTAAGTTCAAATTACAACTGGTAGCAGGAACCCTACAATCTTAAAAAAAGTCAATAACAATGTATTTGACACTTAGAAATTATTCACTCTCAAAACTTTTCCCTTAGTTTCCCATACTCACCATATAAAGGATATAAAGATTCCAATCAGTTCTTCCAATAAACAAACTACAGAATAAATGTTTCCTACTATGTATATAAGAAAGAAAGTATAAAAGCTCTAAAATATATTTTGTAAAAGCACGTTGAAACACTATCACTCTATAAATATTTCTGCCTCTTATTATACTAAAGTGCATATCAGCCAAACACAAAAAAAGCTGTTTACATCAAGAAACATAAAAAGGTTCTATTGGTAAGCTTGCACCACATCTGTGAGTTTTGAGATTGATGCAAAAAGAGATGGATATAAAAGATAAAGTCTTGTTTAGCTAATTTCTTTAGCTTGTAAGTTTCTCGAGGAAAAGAGTGTCCAAGGTTCTCAGTTAAATGAATAAAGTTCGAACAAAAATATAAAAGTTAAATATCTAAGTAAGAGACTAAGAGTCCTAACAATGATAAAACACCACAATGTTCCTCATTTCCGTTCACTTGCAAACATATAATCTATCAGTTATTCACTTGTTATGACTTTTGAGATTCTTGACAGATCCTTATTACTCTACCCCTCTTGTTATGCTAATTGCATGTTGAATCATGATATGTATAAATAGTAAAAATACTAATTAATGATTCACAGACTCCGAATCACAGTTGTGGCCAAAGTTTAATATCCCTTGTTTCTGTCAGATTAAACATAAAAGAACCAGTACTCAGAACATCATCCCCTTCACAATCACTTTGAGATTTACCAAAGACTTTGATTGCAGACAATTAAAAAAAAACCTTTTGTACCCTTTTCATATAAAACTTCCCTAATTAGCAAACACCTATAGGGTGACGCAACATAGGACGACTGGTTTTCCCTAGTTTGGTAGGCTATCAGAAATCTCTAAATTTGAGCAGTTAGTGAAAAATGAGTTTGTGGCTATATAAATTTACGCGGTAAATATATTAACAGCCATTAATTCGACCCCCCAACAAAAATTTTTGGTTCCACCCCCTTTAAAAACTCATCCTAAATGATACTAACATCTGTCAAATTATGAAGGCACAAAAAGAATCTACTGGATACTAAAATTCATACGATCGGCCATCAAGAGAAAGATACAGTGCATGTTCAAGACTTTGAGGAAAGCAATAGGCATTACACATTGATTAACTGTTGGTCTGTGAACTATGTCTAATTTGAACCTGATTTATGGGGATAGAACTAATTGAACTCTAACACTTGTTCTGTCCTCTAACAGAACAAGTCGTCGTCGTCGTCATTTGGTGTAGGACACTCTTTAGTCCAGTGATCATGAAGCACATAACAATGGAGACACATTTTGCTATGTAACTTCCAATTTCCTTGATGCTCTTTGATATCACAGGGTTGGTAACATATAGAACAAGCCAATCCAAGCGCCGTTGAACTCTTGGGGCACTTCAACCGATTGTGATCAGTCGAGCAATCACAGATGGAACAAAATATTTTATCCTTCCCATTCATTGCTATTGCTATCCCAAAAAGAAAAAAAAACAACCAAAATATTGTAATTAGTAATAATAATAAAAACAATTGGAAGAAATCTGAATAAACAATTTATACACAAGTAGTACCTCAATCAATCAAATTTAAATAATCTATCATTCTAAAAATCAAATCAAATTATAGCAATCCAATCACAAACCCTAATTAAAAAGAAATCAAAAGCTCATCGCTTACTTCGTAATTTCTTCAAACCCTTCTCCGGCGTATCATCGTTGCCAGAAATTGATCGTTTCTCCAGCGGGTTCACGACGGCGTTACTCATGGCATGCAGCTCTCTCTCTCTCTCGATCGAGTTACGGATAATAAAATTGTGGCCGAAAGATGACCTAACCCAGCCCGTTTCATTCCACGATCCAGTCCCACTTTCCAATCCAGTCTAAAAAAAAAACCTATTCAGCCCGTCCATTAGGCTAACACTAATTGCAGCCCAACCCATCGGTAGCCCAGAAAGATATTACACGGTGACCACTGATTCGTTGAACATATAAAATGATTAATTTTAACTTTTTTTTATTTTTAATTGTATGAAACATTGACTTAAGTTACGATATTATAATACGATATCTTTTATTTATTTAATTTATTTAATTTTTTTATAGTTAAACACATGTACATGCCATGAATCTTTTATTTCTTCTATTATATATTACTAGTTTATTGCCCGTGCAAAGCACATGTTACTTTTAAATATTTTTAAAATTATATGATTAAACAAAATAGAGTATAATATTTTATTATGGATATATTTTATTTTGTAATATTAATTAATAAAATTATTAGTAATAATAATAGTTATTTAATAGATGACATATATTGGTTAAAATTAATAATATAAGATATTAATGTAAATTTGTTATTGACGGGATTCGAACCTTAAATCTTTACAATAGAAATTTAAATATAGAATATTCCTTATTATTAGACCTAACAGTTATCATCTATTTATTAAATATTTAACGGTCACTATTCTTTTAAGGATTGGTTGAACCAAACAACCAAACTACCAATTATCCCCTAGTTTGTTTATTATATATTAGTACTGGCTTATAACCCGTGTGATGCATGGGTTTCTTTTAATATGTTATAAATTTTATTTTATGCAATAATTATATTTTTATATAATCATTTTTTTGTAAAAATTATTTTAATATAATTTGATATAAATTTAGTTAATGATATGCATGATTTAAAATTTATATTATAGAATTTTAAGTTAAATATGTCGTTGACGAGATTCGAAACTTGAATTTTTAGTAAAGTACTTTAATCATAAAATATACCTTATAATTACATCTAACGGTTCTTATTAATTACTAAAAATCTAACAGCAAAATGGTGTAATATTTTTTGGTATACATTAATGATTGCAAAATTATGTGGTTTACAACTTATATTATAAATTTTTTAAAAAAATATATCGTTGACAGAATTCGAACCTTGAAATTTTAATAAATTAATTTAAACATATAATATATCTAATCATTAGATCTAACGATTCTGATTTTTTTACTAAAAATCTAATGGTCATTATTGTATACAGATTTTTATTATATTTTGTTAGTGATTAGAAGATATATTGTTGTATTTTTTATTATATTTATCAGTTATAAATTTTATTTAATATTACAATTATGTTTTTATATAATCATTATTTTTATTATTTTTATTTTAATTTAATATAATTTAATATACTCATGTTTACTGATTATACTAATGTTTCCCTATTATAAACAATGTATACAGAATTTTAATATATTTTATTGATAATTAAAAAATATGGTGTGATATTTTCGGGTATATATTAATGATTATAAGATTAGTTTTAAATCAAAATGGTAACATGTTTTAATTAGAAAAAAATATTAATGATTGAAAGATATGATACGGTTGACTTTTTAAGTGTTTATAAATGGCAATATATTCAACTAAAGGTAAATGTGAAAAAGGCAATCGGTTAATTACCATTAATTATATTATGTTATTATTTATTTTAATAAATAGGATAACAAAATCGAAAACCAAAACTTTTATTTTAATAAATAGGATAATTTTATTTTAATAAATATGATAACCAAATCGAAAACCAAAAATTTCAATGTTTCAGCTTTAATATAATAGTATAGTATGGGTATGGTTATATATTAATGATTATAAGATTAGTTTTAAATCAAAATGGTAACATGTTTTAATTAGAAAGAAAATTTTAATGATTGAAAGATATGATAGGATTGATTTTTTTAGGTGTTTATAAAAGACAATATATTCAACTAAAAGTAAATGTGAAAAAGGCAATCGTGCAATAAGCAATTCCTTTTCAAAGATATGTTTAGTCCCAAAGATTACATCATTGCCTTTAGAAGTTTGCATGCAGATTTATGTAGCAATTTACATGCACATCTTGCTCTATTTATGTGCACGGTTCACTCAGTTCTCATCAAACCAGCCCAGATATCTTACTATCTATTTTTCCCTTTCTTCTCTGCAACTCCTTCTTCATCCATCCCTTTAATGGAATACCATTGGACCCTACCCATGCCTGGAGCAGTTAAGGTTAACGTGCATGGCGCCACTCCCTACATTCCATTCATGAATGGTAACAAATATGGGATATGAATGATTATGCGCAACTCTGAAGGTGAATTCCTAAAACTCTCCACTGGTGTTCTCTCGGCCTCTTCCTCAATAGAAAACAAGCTCAGTGCTATCCACCATGGACTCATAACTGCATTTGAACATAACTACAAGGATGTTATCTTAGAGACTGACAACCTTGATGCCTTCGAAGTTCTCAAAAGATTCCCACAAGAAGTACCGAAGGAACTGGCATTCATCACTCAACAGATCTTCATCAGAATTAACGACCCAAGATGGCTATGTACCATAGCTTTTATCTTTGAGGAGCGTAACCAGGTTGCAATATACTTATCTAAGCTGGGTGGACACAAATGTGATCACTTTTACACCCTCAAAAAACCAGTTTGAGCTGTTGAAGAACATCTCAGTTTGGATTTAGGGTTTGGTCACTTGGACCCCCAACATCAGGCTATTGAGATCCTTAGTGATGAAGAAGATTCTGTGGGCTTCGGGCCAAGAATTATCCTAGGAGAAGGATCGATGCATAATACTTATGCATACCATGAGGACTTTTTCGCTATAGAATCTGCAGAAGGTCCAGTTGTTGTCCCAGCCTATGAAACAGTAACAGAGGACTTCGTCTATGGTCGAGGTTTCTCAGTCTAAGATTCTCCAGAAGTATGGTAGTTGCTTGGAGAAGCCAGTTTTCAGTTTATCTTATTAAGTTGTTCTAGTAGTTCTACTTTCCTTCTAGTTGTAGTTTCAAGTTTAGTTGCAAGTGTATTATGGGGTTAGATAGTTTTAGTTCTACTTTTGTGGCTCTTTAAGCAGCAGTCAGTTGTTAGGTTGAAGATCGATATCCCCATGTCCTTCTGTTTGTTCCTTCCGTTTTTTAATGAATGGCTTTTCCAAAAAAAAAAAAAGGAAATCGGTTAATTACCATTAATTATATTATGTTATTATTTATTTTAATAAATAGGATAACCAAACAAAAAACCAAAACTTTTATTTTAATAAATAGGATAACCAAACCGAAAACCAAAACTTTCAATGTATCGACTTTAATATAATAGTACTAGCTTATAACCCGTGCAGCGATGCACGGGTTTCTTTTAATATGTTATAAATTTTATTTTATGCTATAATTATGTTTTTATATAATCATTATTTTGTAAAAATTATTTTAATATAATTTAATATAAATTTAGTTAATGATATACATGATTTAAAATTTATATTATAGAATTTTAAGTTAAATATGTTGTTGACGGGATTCGAAACTTAAATTTTTAGTAAAGTACTTTAATCATAAAATGTACCTTATAATAATCTATCATTCTAAAAATCAAATCAAATTATAGCAATCCAATCACAAACCCTAATTAAAAAGAAATTAAAAGCTCATCGCTTACTTCGTAATTTCTTCAAACTCTTCTCCGGCGTATCATCGTTGCCAGAAATTGATCGTTTCTCCCGCGGGCTCACCAAGGCGTTACTCATGGCATGCATCTCTCTCTCTCTCTCTCTCTCTCTCTCTCTCCGTCTCTCTCTCTACGTCCTATGATGTATATAAATCGTGTTGGTGTCTACAATGGCGGTGGTCAACGATCGAGTTACGGATAATAAAATTGTGGCCGAAAGATGACCTAACCCAGCCAGTTTCTTCAAACCCTTCTCCGGCGTATCATCGTTTCCAGAAATTGATCGTTTCTCCAGCGGGTTCACGACGGCGTTACTCATGGCATGCAGCTCTCTCTCTCTCGATCGAGTTACGGATAATAAAATTGTGGCCGAAAGATGACCTAACCCAGCCCGTTTCATTCCACGATCCAGTCCCACTTTCCAATCCAGTCTAAAAAAAACCTATTCAGCCCGTCCATCAGGCTAACACTAATTTCAGCCCAACCCATCGGTAGCCCAGAAAGATATTACATGACGACCACTGAATCGTTGAACATATAATATGATTAATTTTAACTTTTTTTTTTTTGACGAACAATAAGATTTTATTAATACTAAAACATTGGAATTCAGCCGGGACAAACCCCCGAACTGTCAACTACAACCTGATTATGAAACAAAAAATGAACTAAACAAATAGTCGTTTTGTTTTCAGATTGCTTCACACAGAATATAAATATTCTTGATAATAAAAATGATTACAAAGGTTTTCCAAACATTGACTTAAGTTACGATATTATAATACTACGATATATGAAGATATACATCTCCAAAAATAATGGAGGTAAATATTCTAATCCCTCCTGAACAGTGAGGATATTTTTTGTCACTAAATAAAATTTAAATTAGATCCTATTATATAATTATTAACTATTATATCCTATATATAATTAGCGTAAGGGTGTTTTAATGGTCTGGTTGTCAGGACTAATACAGTAATCTTTTATTATAATACCTGAGTCTACCAAGGTATATAGTCTAATGCAGTTAACTAATCAGAAAATTATGAATTATTTTAGGACCAATCAGAGGCCTTTCCTAACTTTTAGACCAATCATATTATATTTAAAATTTTCCTTATTTACCATTCGCATCATATTCTACCAATTATGGTTAGTTATCAATTCTAATTTAAATATAGTAGTTACTTGATTTAACATATCCATATATTATACATTTTTTAAGGTTAAAAAACAATTATAATAAATTAATATTATAAATAAAAATCAATCAGGATTATACAAATAAATATTATTAAGCGATTTTTGCAGTATTAATTTTCCACTCTTTTGATTTAAAATTAATAATAATCATATTATTATAAATTACAGATTAATTTTTATAAATATATATAAGAGCCAATCATAATTTATCATTAAAATTAAAATAATCATATCATTCTTATCCTAATTTACTTATCGTGGTTACTTAACAATTTTTTTAAAATAAAAAATTTATTTTATTTAGTACATGCATAAATTACATATGTTTTAAAGTGATAAAATATTTACTAAATTATCAATCTTTTAATTTAAAGCCAATCAAAATAACATTATTATATTACGACCTAATTTTCAAAAATATCAACTACAATCATACTATAATATGTAGTTATATATTACAGAATAATTTTCATAAATACTTATTAATTATTCAATCACAATTTTTAATTTAAAATCAATCACAATTTTTTTATTATATACTGGTACATATGTTCTTTGTGCCTTTCTCTAGCCATTTTTCAAAATTGCGCATAATTTATTAATTGATTTTAATACAAATACATTATATTATTACATGAATCTATCTTATCTATATTATATAATATAATATTTTAATATTTCAAATTTTCGATCTACGATCATAAAATGCAATCAATTTTGAATAAATCTAATGTTATTAAATTTAAAATTTTAAAAATTAAAAAATATTTAGCATACTATTCTAAATACATGTTCAAAATTTTAGTTATAAAAAGTTGTAAATTAATCAATTATAAAAAAAAACTAGATTCAATCAATTAAAATATTAAAATGAAAGTTCAACCAATTATTTTTTTCATTTTACTTATCGATATTTTTTAGTTATGCAATAATTAACGGTACAAAAAAATTGACCTAATAATATATTTGAATTTGTTCAAAATACTAAATACACTCTCAAATAGTATTAGACTTTATTTGGTCAATAAATTACAAACACATATTAAAATAGATCATATCAAGGTTTCTTTCATCCAAACTACGATCGTTGATCAGATCTTAAATTGTGGTACATCCCTCGCTTATATCACTAAAATATATATCCTTTTTGGCAAGATAATCCAATAATTTATTGTAATCGGGAGGAAAGATATATCTGATTTATCAGAACGTATTCGAACAACCGACCATAACTACGATTCTACATTATCCAAATCAATGAACCAATCTAACAAAATCCTGTAGATTTAAGATCCCGGATGTCAAGCGCGATTTGATAGCCCAAGTGGTAAATGGTGTATCCTTTGTCGTCCCAGGTTGTGGGTTCGACTCTCGCTCACCCCGAGAATTATATTAGAACAGATACTAAGTTGTAAGGCATATAAGCCTAAATAGTCAAAAAAAAAGAAGATCCCGGATGCCAAAATAAAATAACATACTCTCACAAAGAGAAAGAACAAAACCAAATATATGGGTAGACAAAATCCACTAACGGGGTACCAGATTCTCAATAAAGAAACATATTTATTGAAAAATAAAGTGAAATCAAGGAAAAGAACCGAGAGTTGTCATTCACAAGAAAAAAGTACAAAATCCAATGTATCAATAGATAAAACCCACCAACGGATTACTTGACTCTCAATAAAGAAATATATTTATTGAAAAATAAAGCAAAATCAAGGAAACAATAAAAATGGGGATTATCATCATCCAAAATGCTAATGTAAGTCCCTAAACTTTAGTTTAGTATTTTTAGAGAGGAGAAGGGAGAGGAATAACTACAACCTTCTTTATAAAAAATCACTAATACTGATAACTATATAGGTCGATACAAAAAATTATATATTATTTTTAATATAAATGGTGTCCTTTTTAATTTTGTATTCTTGAATTAAAGTAATATAATTCAATTCTCATATCCTAATCTAAGAGCAGACATGTCAAATTTGCTTGACTGGTTGATAATATTTATTTTTAATTTCAACAAAATCTTAAATATAGGTAAAAAACTTAATAACCTGGTAGATAGATTCTAAACAAACATATATATTTATTAATAATAAACAAAGTAAATAAAAAATAAATAAGGAGATCTTCATTTTATGTACTCTACTCTTAGTTTTGTTTTGTAGCATTTCAATATTATTTTCAGTTATATATTAACATACTTAGATAATTTGGGCAGAGAGTAAAATTACATGTAATTGTCATAATTTTTTTCGTATTATCTTCATTTGTGTACAAAAAAAAAAATTCGTGTGATTTACTAGCATTTTGTGTTCGAATTTTGGATGCACAAAAAAAATTATGTCATTTTCATGCAAGACACCAAAGACACTCGACATTAATGTACATAACGCAAATGATTTGTTAGGTGTACTTAAGCGCTTTCTTGTAATATATGTTGGAAAAAATATTCACTCTGAAAGGAAAATGAATTTCATGTTTTTTAACCCGATAATTAAATTACAAGTACACATATATAATAATGTAATTACGTGTTTATATATTACACATTTGATTTCAGTTTCATGTACAGTTTTATTGTTGTGCTAAAAATAAAGATTTAAATTTGAATCGCAAGCGCATAATTCGTTTCGTTGTAAAATTTATGATTCGTTCCACAGGGACTAATTTATTCACAACCTTGATTTTTAACTTAACCGAATTAGAACAATGTTGGATTTTGGAAATTTTGGGATTTTACAAATTAAAATAAAAAAAAACTAATTGGAATTTTAGACTATTTTTAAACTAAATTAATCTAATTTATTCTAAAATTCAAAATTATTCTAAATATTATACTAAGATTATTCTACAAATTCTGAATTAAACTAGGATTTATTCTAAAACAATTTTTTTTTTCGAAATAAAAGTTGTTTACAGAAAATTTTGACGCAACTCAATAAACTCGAAAACGAAACCATAAACTCGATACTAAAATCAGAACATGCTTTTAAAATCCAGCAAATAGACCTAAATCAACACAAAACATAAAAATATGATTCACAGCTAAAAAAAAAAACAAATCGTCATTTGACTCGAACAGACCAAGCAACCAGCAATACTCAGAACCGGGTGCAGACTCGGTAACTTAAAACAACGACACACAGTCAACACAGAACTCACAGAAAACTAAGACTCGTACACTACAAACTTCCATCGACCAACTCAGTAAAGAAAACAGCAAATCATTTCTAAAAACTCAGAAACCGGACTCAGTACAAAAGTCGCAGCAACAAAACATACTAACAAAGCACAAAACAAACTCAATCTCGCCATTTGACTCGGTTGAAACAAAACGAAAAGCAGGTACTTAAATAAAACGCAAGATCAACTCAACAAATGCAGCGAAATTCAGAAAAAAAACTCAGCAAAACAAACAAGGCAAACTAGCTAAAACTCAGTGAACTCAGATAGATAAATGTCGACTCAGCAAACAATCAAAACAGATTGACAATCGAACCAAAAACGGGAGACAGTAAAACAATTCAGAACAATTCGAGGACTCAACAGCGAATTCAGTAAAATAAACACAGAACAAACAGTAACAAGCACAAAACAAGCAACTCATCAGCAAAACTCGTATGCACAGTGATCGCAACCAAAACTCGAAGCAAACAAAATTAACAAAACTTAGACTTATAACTCGGACTCAATGTAGACTTAGAACTAAAAACTCGTAACCAAGACAACCAGGAACTCTATACAAAAACTCAGGAATTAACTTCGAACAAAAAAAACTCACTAACTCGCAGTCTCAACACTGTTACAAGGATAATACACACAAGGAGAGACATTAAACAACAGTAAACACCACACGATTCGATCACTGCAAACACCAACTAAAAAAACAGCAATTAAAAAAAACTCGAATTACAGCATCAACGACTATAAACAATCCAACAAAATTTCGAATTACCAATCACGAACTGTAAATTGAATAAAGGGTGAAAAGAGAGAGAGAGAGAGAGAGAGAGAGAGAGAGAGAGAGAGAGAGAGAGAGAAGAAGGAGGGAAGGAGAACAGGGGTTGGGGTTGCTTTGAACGAAAATTGAAAGAGGAAAGGGGTGGATTGTTTGCGTTTGTAGAGAGGCGAGTGGAATTAAGAGAATGGAAGCAACACTGGGTTTGTGTCTACGATTTAACAAAAGAATAAAACATAGGGTATACAAAGAACAGGGGAGGCTGAGATTTGCATCGCATAAAACAGATAAAAATAAGAAATAAATGCTGAATATTGATAAAATTGAATTTTTTTAATTTTTTTTTTAAAGTGAAAATAACGAGATTAATTGCGAAATAAAAATTAAGCTACAACGATGATTTAAACTAAATGGCCCACAATAAAATGGATTTTTAAAGGGGCAAAATTACGAATTAAAACTAAGAACACGAAATTAAAGTTTCGTTATTTTCAACCCCAAGTGATTAGCAACGGGTTTACGAAAATAACGAAACAAGGCAACAATAACGAAAGAGCAAGACAAGAAGTAAAGAAAATAAAAATTGCATTAATTATAATAAGAGTGTTTACAAGATTTGAAATTAAAGAAAATACAAGAAATTAAAACTACCCTAAAATCTAAGTTACTAAATACAACGGGGGTGAGGGGGTATTTATAGGATAGGAATTAGGGTTAAGGGGGGTGTTGGGTAAATCCCCACCATACATTTGTGGTGTGTGGTGGTGGAATCCTAGCCATCTATTTGTTTCCTTCCCCCTTAAGCTTTGAAGAGTTGATCTTGGCCATACACTTTTCTAATGTGTTGGGATGATCTCCACCTTCCACTTGTCTTGAAATATTCCTTTTGCTCCAAGCTCCTAATTCTTTTCCTTCTTTCATTTTTGGTCCTTTTTCTTCCTCCTTTTTCCCTTCCTTGAACTTTATTTATTTATTTTGTCATTTCTTTATTTATTTATGATTTACCTGAAATGCAACAAAATAAATTATTAAAACAAGAGTTCAAGCAATAAATAGGTAAATAAAATATGCAAAAATATGCACTTATCAAATGCCCCCATACCTATCTTTTGCTCGTCCTCGAGGAAAATAAAAACAAAATGAAAATCTAGATGCAAAGTCCTATACTCCTTTTCGTAGGTGTGACGGTTGCATTTGGCATATGCAACAAGCCCTTTAAACCCCTAGGCAGCCCTAGTGGACCAGTGAGGTCTCGTGAGGGCCTATAGTGAATGTACCCACAAAATCCATCTAGCTTGTATAAAAGATCACATGGCAATGCATACCACACATACATGTCCTCTCATGATACATCAACTTAAGAATCAAAATGAAGTTGCAAAGTCTTGGTGTGCAAAGTGCAAGGATTCACATAGTCTACTCAAAGAACCATGCAAGAGTGATTATAAGTTCATGTCAAATGCAAAAATTATTGGTAACCATGCTAAGTCTACAAGAGCACACTTTAGAGTCAAAACTTGAGATCTCATATGCAAAACAAGCAAATAAGCAATACCTCACCTTTCACTCACAAAAGAATATTCACTCAAGAACAAGGGTAAGTGTATCACTCAATTCCAACAAAATCAAATGCATGCTTGACACTTGGTATCATCCCAACTTAAATCACAACATACATCAATAATGACAATCAAAAGGTCTTTATTAGGGTTTTAATGGGGCTAGGGACAAGGTATGTCAAGAAAGGCCAAAATAAGGTGAAGTGTCAAAAGCTAGTAGTCACCATGAATATCATGCACAACACCAAACTTCCTCCCCACACAATTTATTTTCATTTTCAACAAAAACCCTTGAATAGTCGAATGAAGGAGGATAAAAACATAAGTATGCTCTCATATGTATGTTTTGTTTTGTTGTTTTTTTTTATAAAGGAAAATGATAAATGTAACAATAATCCTACTTTAGATTTAATTTTGAAAATCGACTATCAAGGTAACAACAAATATTTCCAGAAAAGTTATGAACAAAAGTAAACCCTATTTCACACACCTTATTGCTCCATTAAGTTCTTACTAGCCTTTGACAAAATGGGATCAAAAATACGTAAGGCTAAACAAGAAAAAGGTCTTAGGCGAGTAATGTGGTGTGTCACCGAAAGGAAATGATTAGGCTCAAAGGGTTAACTAATTGATCATATAAGAATGGTGTGGATAATTTGGAAATATAGGTTATTCCGAAGTGCCTTTATCATTTTATCATCAATTAATGTCATGTATTTCAAGAAAGAACTCCAACAAGTGCTAGCGATGCAAATGACAAGTGGACACTCAAGCAAAAGAATATAAATGCAAAAGATGTGCATATAGGCTCAAAACTCACTTGGTGTGGTAAAACATAATCAATCTCAAGAAATGGTATCCTTAATGCACCTACTTGTACTCAAAGCATGAAGACCAAATCAACTTACACCTAATCATGTCCTTCTAATTTCATGCACAATTCAAATAAGCCTACTAGCTTCACCTTGCTAGTGTAAGTGTGTGAACAAGAACTTTAGCAAATCACTTCTCAAACAAAAGCTAATGGATCATAAGATTATCATAGCATGCAAGGGTGCATCAAGCAACTAGCAATCAATTAACAAGACTAGAATACGAAAAGAACTCTTTTTGGCTTTTTGATTTTTTAATTTTTTTTTGGATTTTCTGATTTTTATATTTACACTAAAAACCCTCCCCCATACCTAAATCATGCATTGTCCTCAATGTATGCAAATGCAAGAGAAATGAGTAAATGAGAATGAGGAGATAATACCTGACAAGAGATGAAGGAGAGAATTTACTTACTGAAAGAAACTTACATGAATCAGGGGTCGATGAGGTGGGTGACCTCATCCTCGGGATCAAATGACAGCTCTAAAAATGGTTTGAGTCTTTGTCCATTAACTTTAAATACATCACCATTTTTAGGATTTTCAATTTCAACAGCACCGTGAGGAAAAACGGTCCTAACAATGTAAGGACCTTCCCACCTAGATCTCAATTTCCCGGGGAATAAATGAAGCCTAGAATTGTACAAAAGAACTTTTTGACCCGGAGAAAAAGATTTTCTCAAAATGGATTTATCATGAAAAAGTTTTGTTCTTTCTTTATAAATTTTAGCATTTTCATAGGCCTCATTCCTTAATTCCTCTAGTTCTGACAATTGCAACTTCCTATGACTACCGGTGGTTGGTAAGTCAAAGTTCAAATCTCTTATGGCCCACAAGGCCCTATGCTCTAGTTCAACGGGCAAGTGACAGGCTTTGCCAAACACAATTCTGTAAGGGGACATGCCCAAAACAGTCTTAAAAGCGGTTCGATAGGCCCATAAGGCATCTATCAGTTTGATTGACCAATCCTTCCTATTCGAGTTGACAGTCTTTTCTAAGATTTGTTTGATTTGCCTATTCGAGACTTCAACTTGACCACTAGTTTGAGGATGATAAGGGGTAGCCAACCTATGAGTAATTGAGTACTTTTTCAAAAGGGACTCAAATTGACGATTCTTAAAGTGCGTACCTTGGTCACTAATGATAGCCCTAGGTGTGCCAAATCGAGAAAAAATATTCTCTTTTAAGAATTTAAGAACGACCTTGTTATCATTGGACTTAGTCAGTATGGCTTCTACCCACTTAGACACATAATCAACTGCTAAGAGAATGTAGAGGTTGCCGAAAGAGCTAGGAAAGGGACCCATAAAATCTATGCCCCACACATAAAAAATCTCAATGATTAAGATGAGACTCATTGGCATCATATTTATTCTAGTGATCTTTCCTAAGTGTTGACACCTACTACAAGCGGCACAGAATTCTGTAGCATCCTTAAACAAACTAGGCCAATAAAAACCGCTTTGGAGGATTTTAGCTGCTGTTTTCTTAGCACTAAAATGACCTCCACAAGCTTGATCATGACAAAAGGAAAGGATACTTTGAAACTCATGGTTTGGGACGCACCTCCGAATGATTTGATCGAGACAATATTTAAAGAGATACGGGTCGTCCCAAAAGAAATGTTTGACTTGAGAGAAAAATTTCGATTTATCTTGTGTGGACCAATGAGAGGGAATGTCGCCGGTTGCAAGGTAATTGACAATGTCGGCGAACCAAGGAGGAGTAGAGATAGAAAAGAGATGTTCGTCGGGAAAAGATTCATTCAAAGGCAAGTCAGTGGTGGACTCCACTACTAAGCGAGAAAGGTGATCGGCAACGACATTTTCGGAACCCTTCTTATCCCTAATTTCTAGGTCAAACTCTTGGAGCAACAAGATCCACCTAATCAATCGGGCCTTAGAGTCTTTCTTAGAGAAGAGATATCGAAGGGCGGAATGATCGGTGTAAACAATGATTTTCGAACCAATAAGATACGACCTAAACTTCTCGAGGGCAAAAACTACGGCTAGAAGCTCCTTCTCGGTGGTTGAATAATTGAGTTGCGCATCATTTAAGGTCTTACTAGCGTAGTATATGACATGAGGTATCTTATTGATTCGTTGTCATAATACCGCCCCTAATGCGTAATCAGATGCATCACACATTAACTTTAAAGGTTGACTCCAATCGGGAGACTTGATAATCGGTGCCGAGGTCAACTCTTTCTTAAGGTGTTCAAAAGATTGTAAACAATCTTTATTGAACTCGAATTTGACGTCTTTACCAAGGAGGGTGGTCAAGGGTCTAGCATTTTTGCTAAAATCTTTAGTGAAACGCCTATAAAAACCCGCATGTCCTAAAAAGGAACGAATTCCTTTGACCGATGTTGGTGGGGGTAGATTGGCAATGAGGTCAACTTTGGATTTATCTACTTCGATCCCCTTTTCAGAAATTCTATGACCAAGAATGATTCCTTCTTTAACCATGAAATGACATTTTTCCCAATTAAGAACGAGGTTGGTTTCTTTACATCTCTTTAAGACTAACTCAAGATGGTTTAGGCATTGATGAAAAGACGAACCAAAGATGGAGAAGTCATCTATGAAAATCTCTAGGAATTCACCTACCATGTCAGAAAAGATGCTCATCATGCACCTTTGGAAGGTGGCCGGGGCAGTGGTTAGACCGAAAGCTAAGCGACGATAAGCAAAGGTTCCAAACGGACATGTGAAAGTGGTTTTCTCTTGGTCTTCGGGAGCTATAGGAATTTGAAAATAACCGGAATAACCATCTAGAAAGCAATAGTAAGCATGACCCGCTAACCTTTCTAACATTTGATCAATGAATGGCAAAGGAAAGTGGTCTTTTCTAGTGGCATCGTTGAGTTTCCTATAGTCTATGCACACCCTCCAACCGGATTGGACACGAGTAGGAACTTGCTCATTGTTCTCGTTAGTCACCACGGTAATACCCGACTTTTTAGGTACTACCTGAATCGGGCTAACCCAAGAGCTATCAGAAATGGGATAAATGATTCCATTATCGAGACACTTAAGAATTTCCTTCCTAACGACTTCCATTATTGTAGGGTTCAACCGCCTTTGTGGCTCACGAACTGGTTATGCATCATCAACTAAGTGAATCCGATGTTGGACAATGGCCGGACTAATTCCTTTAATATCCGAGATACTCCAACCTATGGCTTCCTTATGTTCTCTAAGCACATTTACAAGCTCATCCTCTTGTGACTTGGTCAAATTAGAGGCAATGATAACGGGAAGAGACTCGTTAGGACCTAAAAAGGCGTACTTAAGAGTGTCGGGAAGAGGTTTGAGTTCTAAATCGGGCGGCTTTGACTCAATGGGTTCACTAGTTTCGAAAAGTGGCAAAGGAGGTGGTTCACATGCTTAGTTATTTGTAGAAATGGTGGAATCTAACATTGCATTGACCTCATTTGTATATTCAGAATCATCCCAATCTTGACCAAAGTGTTTTAAACAAAAATCAAGAGCATCATTAGGGTTGATGAATTCTTGATCAACTATATCATCAATTAAATTGACATCCATAGGTTGATCATAGAGATCATCGGGTTGTTTCCCTATGTGAAAAATATTGAGGTCAATGGTCATGTTCCCAAATGTTAGTTTCATTAATCCATTTCTACAATTAATCAAAGCATTGGAGGTGGCTAGAAATGGCCTTCCTAGAATGATAAAAATATGATTCTTAGGGTTCTTGACCGGTTCGGTTTCTAGGATGACAAAATTAACGGGAAAGAAAAAGTCACCTACTTTAATTAGCACGTCTTCAATAATCCCCTTAGGAACCTTGACAAAACGATCGGCTATTTGAAGTGTAACATTTGTTCTTTGAAGCTCTCCTAAACCTAGGGCTTGATAGACCGAAAATGGAAGCAAGTTCACACTAGCGCCTAAGTCGAGTAATGCCTTGTCCACAAAGGTATTGCCTATGACACATGAAATTGTAGGACAACCGGGGTCCTTATATTTCACGGGAATTGGGTTCGAAAGAATTAAGCTTACTTGGGACGTCAAGAAGGCTTTCTTAGGGACGTGAGTAGTTCGCTTATGTGTGCACAAATCTTTTAGACATTTCGCATACGAAGGAATTTGTTGAATTGCGTCTAAAAGAGGAATGTTGAATTTGACTTACTTAAAAACTTCTAAGATCTTGTCCATTTGGGCCGTTTGTTTAGGAGAAATGAGTCGTTGGGGATAAGGAGCTTTTGGCTTAAAGACTCGTTCATTAGGTTCTTCGGGGACGGGTTTTGTCCCACTCGTTGATCCTTGTTCCTTAGAACTCTCGGGTTCAAGATTAGCGTTTGGTTCAGAATTCGATTCGTCTTCTTCGGGAGACTTGTCACCGATATGATTTTCAACCTGCTTACCGGACCTTAAGGAGATGACAGCGTTCACATTGTGAGGAGGTCTTTGATTGATTGGAAATTTAGGGTTTACCTCGGTTTGACTTGGAAGTTTGTTCTTCTCTCGTTCACAAATGGCGTTGGCTAATTGGCTTACTTGAACCTCTAACTTAGATATGGCTTGAGTACTAGCGTTTAAAATTTGCCTATCTTAAGTCATAGTTTGCATGAAGGTCTGTTGAGATTGAGCCAAATTAGTTGTTGATTTTAGAAGCGCATCGAGAGTCTTTTCCAAGGAGTTAATTCTCTTATCCGACTCATGAAAGCCGGGTGGGTGGGCGGGTGCTTGATTTTGATAAGGAATGTGATTTTGAGTCGTGTTTGAGAAAGGAACTTGGTTTGGATAGTTCGGCTTTTGAAAAGATGGTGGATATTGGAAATTTTGGCCTTGGTTCCAAGAGAAATTAGGGTGGTTCTTCCACCCGGGATTGTAAGTTGGTGCGAACGGGTCATTCCGAGGTCTCGGTTGGAACATTGCGTTCACTTGCTCAAAATCGGGACAAGGTTGAGACTCAAAGTTCGAAGAATTAAAATTTGGGTACATAGACATGGGTGGGGGACTACTATGAGTTTCTAGAGCTTCGAGTCTCCTAGTAAGGGTGGCTAGCTTGGCATCGGTTGCAATATTGTTTCCAATTGAATGTAGACCCCTAGAAGAACTAGATGACTCGTTGAACTTGTGAGGTTCCCTAGTAGATTCCCACAACATAGTCTTCTCGGCTAATTCCTCGAAAAACTCCCACCCTTCGTCTTCATTTTTCTCCATAAATTTTCCTTGGCACATAGACTCTAACAACGCGGTTGTTGGGCTATCTAAGGCCTCCTAAAAAATCTTGCAAAGCCTCCATTTTTCTATTCCGTGGTGGGGGCATTGTGATAAGAGATTTTTAAAACGATCAAAATATTTCCAAAAAGACTCATTTTCCTTTTGATGAAATTGATTTATTTCGTTTGTAATCCTTGTAGTCTTATGGTTTGGAAAATATTTTTTAAGAAAAATTATCACAAATCCCTCCCACGTTGAAATAGAATTAACGGGTAGACTATACAACCATTTTTTGGCATTTTCTTTTAAGGTGAAGTTGATAAGTCTAAGCCTAATGGAGTCTTCGGTCAATTGTTGGATTTTTTGTAGAGTACAAACCTCCTCGAATTCATGAAGGAAAATATACGGATCCTCACCATCACTCCCGGTAAACTTAGGTAACATGTTAATATGGTGAGCTTTGATCTCGAAATTATTACCATTTACGGGAGGAAGAGTGATGCACGAAGGTTGAGCGGAACGGGTGGGGTAGCAACGGTCCTTAAGAGACATGGCCATGTTTACTATCAGTTCGGAATTATCTAACGACTCGGAATCAGAAGAGGAAGAACTCTCAAACGATCTCACTAGTCTAGAAGAATTATCCCTAATCCAAATAGTTCGCATAAACCATGTAAGGAAACACGTAGCAAATAAGTGCGATAAAATAAACACACAAAAAGAAAGGGGTGTAAAATTAAAAGAAAAATTCTAAACCTAGGGTTCCCTAATAAACTAACTAGACCTTGCTCCTAACTGTAAAGGCTACCAAAAACTAGGTAAATCAATAATTATGCGAACCGGCTTGGCCAGGTAGGTGCAAGCATTGCCAAGAGGCTAAACACCAGCCTAGACACCAAACCTTAATTGGCCAGGTCAGCTTTCGCTTTCCTAGACACCAAAAAGTAAGAATAATTAAAGATTACTTCGTTTCTTAAGCACCTTCCTAATTGAGCGCGAGATTCCTAGGGGCAAACGTCTAATTAATTTTATTAAAGGCAAGGTATGCAAAATGAGGGATTAAATTATTTTTGGGCTAAGGAAAGAGTGATGAAATCCCTTCCCTTATCTTGTAGTGGTTTTGCCCTTAAAGTTTATTTAAAAAATGATGCAACAAACAAAGATGTATAAAAAACTATAAACATTTATGGATGCTTTAAACTACGTGTTCTAACTAAAGAAAAGAAAGAATTTAACGTACCTTGGGGTCCTCCAGCGATCACCACAATTATAGGTACGAAAAATTAAAAACAAGAAAATAAAAAATCTAGATGATGTGCAACAATTATGTATTTACAACTAATTTTTTTTGGATTTTTAATTTTTAATTTTTAATTTTTTTGTGATTTTTTATTTTTTTGTGATTTTCTAAATAAATTAAAAAAAATGAAAGAGGAGAGAGATACGGTTTACCCAAGCAAAGCTTCCAAAATTCCGAGAAAATTCTTCCGCTTTAATCCAAGTCACCCGAATTTTCCTCCAAATTCCTCGAAAAAATGCAAACGAGAAAAAGAGTGAGAAGAGAGCTAATCCGAAAAATCAAAAACTAAGGTGCGAAAAATAATTAGTCCCCGGCAGCGGCGCCAAAAACTTGTTGTGCTAAAAATAAAGATTTAAATTTGAATCGCAAGCGCACAATTCATTTCGTTGTAAAATTTATGATTCGTTCCACAGGGACTAATTTATTCACAACCTTGATTTTTAACTTAATCGAATTAGAACAATGTTGGATTTTGGAAATTTTGGGATTTTACAAATTAAAATAAAAAAAACTAATTGGAATTTTAGAATATTATACTAAGATTAATCTAATTTATTCTAAAATTCAAAATTATTCTAAATATTATACTAAGATTATTCTACAAATTCTGAATTAAAACTAGGATTTATTCTAAAACAATTTTTTTTTTTTTGAAATAAAAGTTATTTACAGAAAATTTTGACGCAACTCAGTAAACTCGAAAATGAAACCATAAACTCGATACTAAAATCAGAACATGATTTTAAAATCCAGCAAATAGACCTAAATCAACACAAAACATAAAAATATGAGTCACAGCAAAAAAAAAAAAACAAATCGTCATTTGACTCGAACAGACCAAGCAACCAGCAATACTCAGAACCGGGTGCAGACTCGGTAACTTAAAACAACGACACACAGTCAACACAGAACTCACAGAAAACTCAGACTCGTACACTACAAACTTGCATCGACCAACTCAATAAAGAAAACAGCAAATCATTTCTAAAAACTCAGAAACCGGACTCAGTACAAAAGTCGCAGCAACAAAACATACTAACACAGCACAAAACAAACTCAGTCTCGCCATTTGACTCGGTTGAAACGAAACGAAAAGCAGGTACTTAAATAAAACGCAAGATCAACTCAACAAACGCAGCGAAATTCAGAAAAAAAACTCAGCAAAACAAACAAGGCAAACTAGCTAAAACTCAGTGAACTCAGATAGATAAATGTCGACTCAGCAAACAATCAAAACAGATCGACAATCGAACCAAAAATGAGAGACAGTAAAACAATTCAGAACAATTCGAGGACTCAACAGCGAATTCAGTAAAATAAACACAGAACAAACATTAACAAGCACAAAACAAGCAACTCATCAGCAAAACTCGTATGCACAGTGATCGCAACCAAAACTCGAAGCAAACAAAATTAAAAAAAACTTAGACTTATAACTCGGACTCAATGTAGACTTAGAACTAAAAACTCGTAACCAAGACAACCAGGAACTCTGTACAAAAACTCAGGAATTAACTTCGAACAAAAAAAACTCACTAACTCGCAGTCTCAACACTGTTACAAGGATAATACACACAAGGAGAGACATTAAACAACAGTAAACACCACACGATTCGATCACTGCAAACACCAACTAAAAAAACAGCAATTAAAAAAAAACTCGAATTACAGCAGCAACGACTATAAACAATCCAACAAAATTTCGAATTACCAATCACGAACTGTAAATTGAATAAAGGGTGAAAAGAGAGAGAGACAGAGAGAGAGAGAGAGAGAGAGAGAGAGAGAGAAGAAGGAGGGAAGGAGAACAGGGGTTGGGGTTGCTTTGAACGAAAATTGAAAGAGGAAAGGGGTGGATTGTTTGCGTTTGTAGAGAGGCGAGTGGAATTAAGAGAATGGAAGCAACACTGGGTTTGTGTTTACGATTTAACAAAAGAATAAAACATAGGGTATACAAAGAACAGGGGAGGCTGAGATTTGCATCGCATAAAACAGATAAAAATAAGAAATAAATGCAGAGTATTGATAAAATTGAATTTTTTTAATTTTTTTTTAAAGTGAAAATAACGAGATTAATTGCGAAATAAAAATTAAGCTACAACGATGATTTAAACTAAATGGCCCACAATAAAATGGATTTTTAAAGGGGCAAAATTACGAATTAAAACTAAGAACACGGAATTAAAGTTTCGTTATTTTCAACCCCAAGTGATTAGCAACGGGTTTACGAAAATAACGAAACAAGGCAACAATAACGAAAGAGCAAGATAAGAAGTAAAGAAAATAAAAATTGCATTAATTATAATAAGAGTGTTTACAAGATTTGAAACTAAAGAAAATACAAGAAATTAAAACTACCCTAAAATCTAAGTTACTAAATACAAGGGGGGTGAGGGGGTATTTATAGGATAGGAATTAGGGTTAAGGGGGGTGTTGGGTAAATCCCCACCATACATTTGTGGTGTGTGGTGGTGAATCCTAGCCATCTATTTGTTTCCTTCCCCCTTAAGCTTTGAAGAGTTGATCTTGGCCATACACTTTTCTAATGTGTTTGGATGATCTCCACCTTCCACTTGTCTTGAAATATTCCTTTTGCTCCAAGCTCCTAATTCTTTTCCTTCTTTCATTTTTGGTCCTTTTTCTTCCTCCTTTTTCCCTTCCTTGCACTTTATTTATTTATTTTGTCATTTCTTTATTTATTTACGATTTACCTGAAATGCAACAAAATAAATTATTAAAACACGAGTTCAAGCAATAAATAGGTAAATAAAATATGCAAAAATATGCACTTATCATTTATGTTTTAAGATGTTAGTCAAATATAGGAAAAAGATAGGTGATACTCATTTTCAAATGTCTTATTTTATGCGTAGGGATGACAACGGGTTGGGTTCGGTCTGAATTTTGTAAAATCCAAACCCATATCCAAATATTTTCAGGTTTTAAAAATAAATTCAAATCCAAATCCTAAACTCAATATCCAAAACCAAATCCTTCGGGTTTCAGATTAGATCTTGTTTTTTCGGTTATCCAAAATTAGTAACTTCGTAGGAAAATTTAAAATAATTGCTATACGCAAACAATATTAATTATATATAAAATAATTAAAATTAAAATAATTTAATTAAGTAAGTAGTCAAATGTAACATATTGTACCAATTGACATACTAAGTAAAAGTTAAAATATGTTAAAAAATAATAACCCTTTGTATACAACACAATTGAAAATTTTATGTAAATCAAAGAAAATTACATCTCAAATATTTCAATAAAACATGTGATTGAGAAATAGAAGTTCTAATTATTAAATTAGTATTGACTACTTCTAATGAAATATCTGAATAAAAATAAATAAATTATATGTGTTACACCTAAAATATTACATATAATAATTTCAAATTATGATATTATATTATTTATGTACCGGGTTCAGATTGGATATTGGTTTGGTACAACTAAAATCCAATTCCAAATCGAAACTATTTTGAGCTTGAAAATTAAATCCAAAAATTCGGGTTCGCTATATCCAAAATTTCGGGTTTCGGATCAGACATCATCAGATCGAATTAATTTGCCATTCCTTATGGGTGAAAGAAAACTAATATTTAAAAAAAAAATCTTCGTATACAACAAAAATGAAAAATTTATGTAATAGAATTTCTAATTACTAAATTAGCATTTTCATGAAAATATTTGAATAAAAATAAATAAATTATATGTCTTACATCTAAAATATTACATACAATAATTTTAAATTATGATATTATATTATTTATGTATCGGGTTTCAGATTTGGGATTGGATATCGGTTCGGTACAACTAAAATCCATATCCAAATCGAAACTATTTTGGGTTTAAAATTTAAATCCAAAACTAAATTCGAAAATTTGGGTTCGTTATATCCAAAATTTCGGGTTCGGATCGGGTATCATCAGATCGAATTAATTTCTCATCCTTATTTATGGGTAAAAGAGAACTAATACTCAATATACCATATTCAAATAGAAAAAAATAAAAAATTCAACCTGCAAACTCTCAAACTGAATATGCATGTATATATTGGATAAAAAAACAAGATGAAGGCAAGCATCATAAAATCTAACAGTCATATCTTACTCTAAGAACATGATATATTGGATATGTTTGATTCATTGATAATGTTTATCTTTCTATAGTAAATCAATTCACTAATAAAAGAAAATGCAATTTGTAAATATGATATTGAACGAACACATAGAAAACTAGATTAGAAGAAAGTGTTTTTTGTCATAACTACGTTCGTTTAATGGATTGCACGATAGATATACTTTCTCATATTATTGCAACATGCAATCTTTTTTGAGAGAAAAGCTAATGATTTATAACGGTTATGAGAAATAAGTGTTTGTGAATTTTTAATATGTATTATCGTGACTGTTAGGCCGAATACACAATTAATAATCAAATTCGTATGAGAGTTTAACAAGTAAGACGTTTATGCACTTAAAAACTTCTGGTATTAAGAACCCTCTTCGTGATGTAAACTATCACAAAGAGCTGCTAGGTTACAATAAAGATAATTCGTTACACGATACCCTTCTAGGGTTAACCTAACTGTATTTATAAAACATACAGCTTCGATACAATCTCTAATTGATATTCCTAATAATCATCTATACAATGATATCAATTACAGATTGTCACACATCTCCTAAGTCAACTCGATCTCTTTGATAGCTATCCAATCTTCAAAGATATCGCTTCCATAATAAATCTTCAATCACTGTTGACTAGTAGACGCTGCCTCCAGACAGAGTTTGACAAACTCTGTCGAGCTTCCATCTGTCAGAGTTTACACTAAACTCTGACCGCTTCCAGCTAAACTCTGATAATTCACTATAACACTAAAACACTGATTAAAACACATCAATTATATTTAACAATCTCCCCCAACTTGTTCATTAGCAAAAATGCACAAGTTGATAACAGTAATTGATGATGTCAAAACAAATAGACAAATACAGTGTTTATACAAATTCAGAGTTTAAGCTTCTACTTAACAAAATCTACAGAGAATAAGAAAATCCTTACAGACTTTAATCTCTAATCTCTTCAATATCTGGTTTAGCTCTGAGATAATCTATGAGCAATCTTCTTTCTGCATTTTCAAGCTCAATCTGCATAGCTTCTTTAATCTCTCTGAGCTGAGGATCACTCTCATCTGTCTGATAGATAGCAGCCCTAAGATCATAGATTTTGTTTCTTCTCATCTCATTTCCCAGTCTGATAAATTTGACTTCTTCTGACTGTGAATTGAAGTCAAGTACTGTGATTCCCAAATCAGTCTTTAATTTTACAGTACCTTTCTTCATTTCAATAAGATTTCCATTGTAATCCCTGTACTTAGGAACATATCTGCTATTATACTTCTCTCCTCTGATCGCTAAATTTTGAAGCATCCTCTTTCTGAGCACATTAGCAACTGATTGAGTCCTTTGACTATTCACCTTGAAAAGATATAGAACATATTCTAATTCTTCCCAATATTTCAAGCCAATATCATTCTCACCAATTCTAAATACTGTCCCATCAGCCATGAAGTACAAGAGAAAGTCCTTCTTTAAACTCTTCTGATAAACTAACTGTACTGATTCCAGTCTGTCCAAACTCTCTTGAGTGACACCACGACCTGGAACATCCAGTGAATAAGGATCTCTAGGACCAGTATATTGCCTTTTGTCCTTGTGTGAACCTAGTCCACCCTTATTGTTTCCAACCTTGCCAGTCAGGGCCCTTGCATCAGAAAAATTCATAGAAACTCCAGATAATAGATTTGGATCATGAAGTGTTCCTTTCCCAAAAACTGATTGCAACTGAGAAGATAAAGGTTTAGACACAACTTGTGTAGCAACAGAGGTTGTGTTTTCTTTCTTCTGTACAACTTGTGTAGAAACAGAGGTTGTAACTTTCTTCTGTGAACTATCTCCTTCAATCCCTTTCAACTTGAGGTGAGCTTCTGCTGCCATTGTTTCCTTTGATAACTGAGATTTTTGACTAACATCAGCCCTTTCCTTTATCACAACGCCTTTAACAACAGGCCTAGGAGCTTTTCCTTTCTTTAACATACCAGACTTTAACTTCTTGAGATGTTCTTCTTGTAAACTCTTTTCTTCAGCTTCAATGTCCTCAATTGTAACTCCTTCCTCATTCTCTTCAATAAACAACTTAGCAGCCAATTCTTCATCAGTCTGTGGATTAGAAGGTAATAGCAAACTCTTGGTCTTTGAAGTACCTTGAGTATCAGTGTTTATCCCAACAAACTGTGATTTAGAAGACTTGCTATTTTTCAGAGTTTGAAATTCTTCAGTTTTGCTCTTTCCTTTACTACTTGCTCCTCCATCTCCAGCTTTATCCTTTCTGATCAGAGTTTGATATTGCTTGCATTTGTCTTTAGCAACTCTCTCCCCCTTTTTGACATCATCAAGCATAAGAATAGATGTGATTAACTCCAAGGAAGTAGCAATAGAATCAATCTTTAAGGACATATCATTCTCATTTTGTTCAACTTTGCTCAGCCTGTGAGACAAAATGTCTTGATTCTGAGTAAGATATTGAAATTTATTCTTGTTGTCAAGTTTAATCATTTCAGCTCCTCTAACAACATCACCTCGAACATCAGAGATTGCCTTTTGACACAGATCAAACCTCGAGTTGAGAGTCTTCACTTGTACAACTGTAGCCTTAAGACAAGATAGAATCTCTGGATTTGTAATTTTTCTGGAGGTTCTCTTGACAAATTCAGCTGCTCTTGCAGGAGGAAAGATACAAGTGTCCTTGTACCAATCATTTGAAAATTGTTCAAGGTGTTCTTCTTCAGCATCAGCTTGATTTGAAGGGCCAGCAAAATCCTTAACCTTAGCATCAGTCTGGATTGGTAAACTCTGAGAAGGGCTTGACTCAGTATTCCCTTCAGTTTCATCTCCAACCTCAGCTTCAACATGATGAGGGGATGGAGGAATAGGAATAGATGCATCAACAGTGCCAATAACATCCTCTGAAACAGGTTTAGTAGTAGAGTCAACAATAGGTTGTACAACATCCTCTGCAAATTGCACAATAGTCTCAGAGTTTATCTCCTTAGGTTGTTGATCAATTTCATCTCCTCCTTCAACAGTTTGGTGAGCATCTGAGAGTAATTCTGTATGTGATGCTACAGCTTCAGAAAGGACAACTGTAGGTTGATCAGCTGCACCAGTTGCTTCAGATTGAGCAAAAATTGATGAGATAGGATCAGAGAATGGCATGAATGAATCAAGAATGTCATTCATTGGAGAAAAGCCATCTCTAGTATCCTCTTCTGCAGGCATTTTGTCCTCTGCAGGCATGTCAACCTCTGCAGGCATTTCAACCTCTACAGGCATTGTATCTTTTTCAGCCTCAACAGTAGGTGTTTGTTGTGAAACTACCTCTGGAGCTTCAACATTGTCATCAACAGAATCAGAGATTACCAGTTTTCTTCTCTTAGCTAGAGGCACTTCATCTGAATCCTCTTTACTAGATTCTGCTACCACTGAGGGTGACTTAGGTCTGTTTGCCGTTTGTTTCATTCTTTTCATTCTTCTAGTATAAACAGCTCCAGGAGATGTCTGTTTTGCTTTCATTTGTGTCTCTATTGTCTTCTTAACTCTTGCATGTCGTTCAATGATTGCTGTTGACTTTACTCTGCATCTTTTTGCTTTAGGCTGTGGTTGTGGTGGAGATTGTGATGGTTCAGAGTTTGTTTGTGGAGTGTGTGAAGGTTGTTTTGTAGGTGCTGAGTAAGTAGGTGATGTAGGTGGTTCAGTGTTTAGTGTTTGAGTACGATCAATGTTTAGTGGTTCAGGTTGTGGTTCTGGTTGTGGTTCTGGTTGTGGTTGGTCCTGAGGTTGGTTGAGAAAATTCTGCAAAGCAAGTGGCAGAACAAAGGCAGGTAGGTTTTCTTTACCAACATCCTTATTAGTCATATCAGAGAATATTCTCTTGTTGACTCTAAAAGGCTGAATTTCATCAGTATCAGCAATCTCTAGACCAGGTACACAAGCATTGAACAGCATTTGACAAAATCGAGCAAAAATAAACTGTAGTAGACTCTGACAGTTTATCACCTAAATTCATCAGAACATATCTACCAAAATCAAAATTACTACCATAAAGTAGAGAATACCCGATTTGTAGACTGTCTATTGGAATAGCATCCCAGTTAGTGACCTTCTTCTGGAATGTCCTTGTAATGCAATCGAAGAAAAAATTCCATTCCTTCCTGAGATTATGCCTCTTTACACTGCCAAGCTTGTCAAGAGATTCCATGTAACCTATCTCCTGTAGCATCTGTCTCAATTGAGGTTCAGCAACATAAGTATAAGATGTATGTGTATCAAACCCCATAGTATCTCTGACAGTTTGTGGAGTAATCACAAACTCTTGTTCTTCATAAGTGAAGATGATGTTAGGAGTCCCATTCTCTCCTCCATCCACATAGACTGAGTTTTGCCAAAAAGTGGCAATTTGAGATGCAGAGAGAGTACCAGGTTCAACCAGAGCTTGTCCAATCTCTGAGTCTCTCAAGAAATTCTGCATTAGATGAAACGCTTCTGGAACACGTTCATGATAGAGTGGAGCTTCATAGTTGTTAGGGACAAAACGTAGACCAAGAACAGTGAATGGTTTAGAAGCCATTTAATCAAGAAATCCCAGAGAGAAGTGTATGTAGGAAAGGTGTTTGCGAAAATACCCAAGTGAAAAGTGAGAGAACTGTGAGATGTAAAAAATAAAACACAACCGTTTGGACACAAAAGTAATTAGAGTAATTAAAAACTCAATATTTTATGTAATCAAACATTCAACAGTTCCTAAATTAATGTGTGAGTGGGACACGATAATGGGTGAGTAGGACACAGTAATGGGTGAGTGGGTCACGTGCTCGTATTTTTAAGAAGTGTATTTTGCAAATATAACAATAAAATATTTGATTTAAAAAAAATTAAATAACACTCTCTTAAAATACCTGGACCCATTTAAAACAAGAATATGAAGCGTTTACCTGTAACCATTAATAACCAGAATACGAAGCGTTTTAGTACTTCGTTGCTTACCCATCTCTATTTAAGGCCTAGAGACTTGTTCAGACTTGTTCATTGTCCCTTTAACCTTTCATTCTCTCCTGAAAAATCAAAAACCCTTCAAACAACACACCATTAAACAATGTCAAACCTTATCATCAAAGAAAAGAATCTCCATCTCGTAGAGAACAGAGATATCTTCAGTTATACTCGTGAAGAGTTTGATGCGTTTGACTGGGAAAGGCAGCTTGAAACTCTGTGGCTGCAGATGGATGCCGGTCTCGAAGAAATCGAGAAAGAAAAACCTGCAAGAGTGATTGACATCGATGCTGCTCTCCAAGCAACATTAGCATGGCTTTCCTCGAAGGCATCCTCATCCAACACCACCAACCATTGTTAATGAATATGTCAGCAAAAATAACCTTATCCCTTCAACTTTCACCCAAATAAAGTGGCAAAGATGGGATCTGGGATGTTTGCTAACAATGGAGTGGTTTGGACTTCACCTTTTATTTTCCTGTTGAATAGATTAGTAGATAGAGAGAACAAAAAGATGTAATACTTGCTTGTAATCTCTTTCTTATTATCAATGAAAAATCCTGTTTCTCTAATCTTATTCATTATGTTCTGCAAATTTTATGTTTATGAATTGTTCTTCAAAGAATTAAATCAAAGAAGAGAATATGAAAACTAATTAAAGTAATCATATAAGGAACAAATTCATCAACAATAATCACAATTAAATCAGGAACAGAACAATTAGGGATTCACTTATTAACAGTTGTCAAAAGCCCTATTTACTCTAAAGTTTTCAAATTGTCCAATTGAAAATTTATCTCAGAGTACTAATCACAAATCACCAGCGTTTGTCAATTCTCCAACTTTATCACCGAAACCCATTCAAAAATTGCACAGTTGTGAAAATATGTGTGTGTGAAACAGAGTTTACTGAATCAATTTTTAGAGCATCTAATTTTTCATAAAATCCATAAAGTAGATCAATAAACACTGGATGCACAAACTGTCATAGTAAACACTGACTATATGATGAAAGCTAAACTCTGTAGTAATCAATCTATATACATTAACATTTAATTTATTTTATACCCCCTCTATATATACATATATAATTTTTTTTTTAATTCTATTCATTCCAGTAATTAGAGGTTGGAACCAGTCACCAAAAATTCAAAAATTTTAGCCCTTATCATTTTAATAAGTTCCTGGGTCATCCTAGTATTTGACTAGTCACCAAAAATCAGAGAATTTTAGCACATATTATATACCAATAAGTTCCTGGGTCATCCTAGTATCCAACATAATCTCAAAGGAGTATAACAACCTATATACATTTTCTTTGGGGTATTGTAGTAAGCAATTTATTCTACCAGAGTATAACTTACAGAGTTTAGAGTTCATCAACATCAGTAGTTTTTCATGTAAGGTAATGCACACAGTATTTATAGACTCAGAGTTTAGGACAAAATAAACTAAGAGATGCTATAAATATGAACCAGTATCATGCTGTGTTAACTTTCTGCACAATCTAAGATTAGTCACAATAACTCAGAAAGATTCAAGATTAATTGCTGAGAATCATGCTTCATACATATTTCTTCATTGGTGTTTTCATTCAGACAAAAATCAACTCAGAGTTCACAGAGTTTATCAACTTATTACTGTTAGGCCGAATACACAATTAATAATCAACTTTGTATGAGAGTTTAACAAGTAAAAGCGTTTATGCACTTAAAAACTTCTTGTATTACGAACCCTCTTCGTGACGTAAAATATCACAAAGAGCTGCTAGGTTACAATAAAGATAATTCGTTGTACGATACCCTTCTAGGGTTAACCTAACTGTATTTATATAACATATAGCTACTATACAATCTCTAATTGATATTCCTAATAATCATCTATACAATGATATCAATTACAGATTGTCACACGTCTCCTATGTCAACTCGATCTCTTTGATAGCTATCCAATCTTCAAAGATATCGCTTCCATAATAAATCTTCAATCACTGTTGACCAGTAGACGCTTCCTCCAGACAGAGTTTGACAAACTCTGTCGAGCTTCCATCTGTCAGAGTTTACATTAAACTCTGACTGCTTCCAGCTAAACTCTGATAATTCACTGTAACACTTAAACACTGATTAAAACACATCAATTATATTTAATAATCTCCCCCAACTTGTTCATTAGCAAAAATGCACAAGTTAAGTCAAAACAAATAGACAAATAAAGTGTTTATACAAATTCAGAGTTTAAGCTTCTACTTAATAAAAACTACAGAGAATAAGAAAATCCTTACAGACCTTAATCTCTTATCATTTCAAGATCTGGCATAGCTCTGAGATAGTCTATCAGCAATCTTCTTTCTGCATTTTCAAGCTCAATCTTCATAGCTTCTTTAATTTCTCTGAGCTGAGGATCACTTTCATCTGTCTGGTAGATAGCAGCCCTAAGATCATAAATTTTGTTCCTTCTCATCTCATTTCCCAGTCTGATAAATCTGACTTTTTCTGACTGTGAATTGAAATCAAGTACTGTGATTCCCAAATCAGTCTTTAACTTTGCAGTACCTTTCTTCATTTCAATGAGATTTCCTTTGTAATCCCTGTACTTAGGAACATATCTGCTATTATATTTCTCTCCTCTGATTGCCAGATTCTGAGTCATTCTCTGTCTGAGCACATTAGCAACTGATTGAGTCCTTCGACTATTCACCTTGAGAAGATACAGAACATACTCTAGTTCTTCCCAACATTTCAAGCCAATATCATCCTCACCAACTTTAAATACTGTCCCATCAACCATGAAGTACAAAAGAAAATCCTTGTTTAAACTCTTCTGATGAACTAACTGTACTGATTCCAGTCTGCCCAAACTCTCTTGAGGAACACCACGACCTGGAACAGCCAGTGAAGAAGGATCTCTAGGACCAGTATATTGCCTTTTGTCTCTGTGTGAACCTAGTCCACCCTTATTATTACCAACTTTTCCAGATAAAGCTTTTCCATCAGAAACATTCATAGAGACTCCAGATAATACATTTGGATCATGAATTGTTCCTTTCCCAAAAACCGATTTCAACTGAGAAGAGTGTAAAGGTGTGATCATTGCTTGTGATACAACAGAAGTTGTAACTTTCTTCTGTGAACATTCTCCTTCAATGCCTTTTAGCTTGAGTTTAGCCTCTGCTGCCATTTCTTCCTTTGAAAACCGAGATCTTTGACTAACATCAGCTCTTTCTCTGATCACAACACCTTTAACAACAGGTCTAGAAGCTTTTCCTCTTTGTACCTTACCAGACTTTAAAGCTTTAAGATATTCTTCTTGTAAACTCTTCTTTTCAGCTTCAATATCCTCAATCGTAACTCCTTCCTCATTCTCTTCAATAAACAGCTTAGCAGCCAATTCTTCATCAGTTTGTGGATTAGAAGGTAACAGCAAACTCTTGGTCTTTGAAGTACCTTGAGTATCAGTATTTCTCCCAACAGACTGTGATTTTGATGATTTGCTAGTTCTCAGAGTTTGAACCTCTTCAGCCTTGTTCTTTCCAGCACTATCCCTTCTGACAACTCTCTCCCCCTTTTTGACATCATCAGGCATAAGAATAAATGTAATTAACTCCAGGGAAGTAGTAATAGAATCAATTTTAGCAGATAAGTCAGACTGATTCTCTTCAACTTTACTCAGCCTGGCAAAGAGATTGTCTTGAGCTTTAGAGAATTTTGTAGTCACTAGTTTTGAATCTCTTTCCATTTTCATTTCTCTAGCTACAACCTCATTTCTCAAAGCAGTGATTTCCAATGTAGTATCATCAAATCTTCTATCCAGAGTTTTTACTTGAACTACAGTTGCTTTCAAGCAAGAAAGAATCTCTGGATTGGAGATAGTATCAGCAGTTTTCTTAACAAAATCAGCTGCTCTTCCTCGTGGAAAAATACAATCCTCTTTGTACCATTCAGCAGCATTCTTTGCAAATTGTGCTCTCTCAACTTCATGAGAAGTACAAGGTTGAGTGAAAGGTGTATGTTTATTGTCTGTTTGTACTGGTGCACTCAGAGAAGCATTAGAGTTTGCACTACTTTCACCTTCAGTTTCAACACTTGTAACTTTAGCAGGTTCATCTTCAGCCATAGGTTTAGCAATTTCTTCTGTCGGCTTGTCAAGATTTTCTCCATGTTGCTCAGGCTCAGCAATAGGCATAGACTGAGAAGTGACCTTGGTTGCCTGATCAATTTCTTCTCCTCCTTCAACAGTTTGGTGAGCATCAGATATTAACTCAGTATGGGATGCCACAGCTTCAGAAAGAACAACCGTAGGTTGATCAGCTACACCAATATCAGAGATAGGATCAGAGAATGGCATAAATGAATCAAGAATATCATTTATTGGAGAGAAGCCATCTCTAGCATCCTCTTCTGCAGGCATTTTGTCCTCTGCAGGCACTTCATCCTCTGCAGGTATTTCAGCCTCTGCAGGTATTGCATCTTTCTCAACTTCAATAGGAGGTGTTTGCTGTGAAACAACCTCTGGAGTATCAATATCTTCATCCACAGAATCAGAGAATATCAGTTTTCTGCGTTTTGCTAGAGGTATATTATCTGAATCCTCTTCACTAGTTGATGGAGTTTGTTCTACCACTGAGAGTGACTTAGGTATGTTTGCCAGTTGTTTTATTCTTTTCACTCTTCTAGTATAAACAGCTTCAGGGGATGTCCGTTTTGATTTTCTTTGTGTCTCTTTCGCCTGCTTATCACTTGCATGTTGTTCAGTAACTGCCTTCTTAACTCTTTGTGCTGTAGATTGTGATTCTGGTGGAGATTGTGATGATTCAGAGTTTGTTTGTGGAGGTTGTTTTGTGGGTGCTGAGTGAGCAGGTGATTCAGTGTTTGGTTTTTGAGTACGGTCAATGTTTAGTGGTTCTGGTTCAGGTTCAGGATGTGGTTCAGGTTGTTGTTGTGGTTGTGGTTGTGGTTGTGGTTGTGGTTGTGGTTCAGGTTGTTGTTGTTGTTGGTCAGGTTCAGGTTGTTGTGGTTCTTGTGGTTGGTTGAGAAAGTTTTGCAGAGCAAGTGGCATGACAAAAGCAGGGAGATTTGCTTTACCAACATCCTTGTTAGTCATATCAGAGAATATTCTCTTATTGACTCTAAAAGGATCAATTTCATCAGTATCATCAATTTCTAGACCAGGTACACAGGCATTGAACAGCATTTGACAAAAACGAGCATAATAAACAGTAGTAGTTTCTGACAGTTTATCACCTAAGTTCATCAGAACATATCGACCAAAATCAAAATTAGTACCATAGAGTAGAGAATACCCGATTTGGAGACTGTCTATTGGAATGGCATCCCAGTTGGTGACTTTCTTCTGGAACGTCCTTGTGATGCAATCAAAGAAAAAGTTCCATTCCTTTCTGAGATTTGGTCTCTTTATACCGCCAAGCTTGTCAAGAGATTCCATGTAACCTATCTCTTGTAGCATCTCTCTCAAATAAGTTTCATTAACCAGAGTATAAGAAGTATGTGTTTCAAACCCCATTGTATCTCGTACAGTCTGTGGAGTAATCACATAATCTTGGTCTTCATAAGTGAAGATAATGTTAGGAGTTCCATTCTCTCCTCCATCCACATAAACTGAATTCTGCCAAAATGTAGCAATTTGAGACGTAGAGAGAGTAGCAGGTCCAATCAGAGCTTGTCCAATCTCTGAATCCCTCAAGAAGTTCTGCATTAGATGAAACGATTCTGGAACGCGTTGATGATAGAGTGGAGCTTCATAGTTGTTAGGAACAAACCGTAAACCAAGAGCAGTGAATGCTTTAGAAGCCATTGAATTAAGAAATTTGCAAGAATTTCCAAGAGAAATGTATGTAGAAAAGGTGTTTGCGTGAATACCCAAGTGAAAAATACGAGAACTGTGAGATGTAAGAATAAAACACAATCGTTTGGACACAAAAGTGATTAAAGTAATTAAAAACCCAATCTCTAATGTAACAAACACTCAATCAGTTCCTAGATTAATGTGTAGTGGGACACGATAATGGGTAAGTGGGACACATTAATGGGCGAGTGGGTCACGTGCGCTTATTTTTAAGAAGAGTATTTTGAAAATTAAAACATTAAAATATTTGATTTAAACAAAAATCAAATAATACTCTTTTAAAATATCTGGACCCAAGTAAAACCAGAATTTGAAGCGTTTACCTGTTGCCTTTAATAACCAGAATACGAAGCGTTTAAGAACTTCGTTCTTACCCATCTCTATTTAAGGCCTAGAGACTTGCTCAGATTAGTTCATTAAACCTTTAACCTTTCAGTCTCCCCTGTAAAATCACAAACCCTTCAAACCAAATACTCTGAAAAACAATGGCCAACCTTACCATCAAAGAAAATAACCTTCATCTTGTTGAGAATAGGGACATCTTCAGCTATACGCGTGAAGAATTCGAAGCGTTTGAGTGGGAAAGGCAGCTTGAAACGCTGTGGCTGCAAATGGATGCCGGTCTGGAAGAGATCGAGAGAGAGAAACCTGCAAGGGTGATCGACATCGATGCTGCCCTCCAAGCAACATTGGCATGGCTCTCCTCGAAGGCATCCTCATCCAACACCACCAACCATTGTTAATGAATATGTCAGCAAAAATAACCTTATCCCTTCAACTTCCACCCAAATAAAGTGGCAAAGATGGGATCTGGGAATTTTTGCTAACAATGGAGTGGTTTGGACTGACCTTTTATTTTCCTGTTGAATAGATTAGCAGATAGAGAGAACAAAAAGATGTAATATTTGCTTGTAATCTCTTTCTTATTATCAATGAAAAATTATGTTTCTCTAATCTTATTCATTGTGTTCTGCAACTTTTATTTATGTTTTATGAACTGTTCTTTAAGAAAATAAATCAAGAAGAGAATATGAAAACTAATTAAAGTAATCATATAAAGAACACATTCATCAACAATCCACTGATTAACAGTTGTCAAAATTCCTATTTACTCCAAGATTTTCAAATTGTCCAAGTGAAAATTTACCTTAGAGTACAAATCATGAATCAACAGCGTTTGTCAATTCTCCAACTTTATCACCGAAACCCTTTCATAAATTGCACAGTTGTGAATATGTGTGTGTGAAGCAGAGTTTACTAAATCAATTTTTAGAGCATCTAATTTTTCATAAAATCCATAAAGTAAATCAATAAACACTGGATGCACAAACTGTCATAGTAAACACTGATTGTATGATGAAAGCTAAACTCTGAAGTACTCATAACTATATACATTGACTTTTATTTTATACCCCCTCTATATACATTTTTTTTTATTTTCATTTTTATTTTTATATATATATATATATATATATATTTTCATTCCAGTAATCAGAGGTTGGAACCAGTCACCAAAAATTCAAAAGTTATAGCCCTTATCATTTTGATAAGTTCCTTGGTCATCCTAGTATTTAACTAGTCACCAAAAATCAGAGAATTTTAGCACATATTATATACCAATAGGTTCCTGGGTCATCCTAGTATCCAACATAATCTCAAAGGAGTATAACAACCTATATACATTTTCTTTGGGGTATTGCAGTAAGCTTTTTATTCTACCAGAGTATAACTAACAGAGTTTAGAGTTCATCAACATCAGTAGTTTTTCTTGTAAGGTAATGCACACAATATTTATAGACTCAGAGTTTAGGACAAAATAAACTAAGAGATGCTATAAATATGAGCCAGTATCATGCTTGTGTTAACTTTCTGCACAATCTAAGATTAGATCACAATAACTCAGAAAGATTCATGATTAATTGCTGAGAATCATGCTTCATACATATTTCTTCATTGGTGTTTTCATTCAGACAAAAATCAACTCAGAGTTCACAGAGTTTATCAAACTTATTAACAGTGAATTACATATAGGCATGCTGACAGAGTTTAACAGAGTATGCATAACAGAGTTTAGTCAACAGAGTTCACTTAGCATTTAACCAAACAGGAAATATGAGTAATACACCACATAAGTAAAATTTGAATCTAACCAACATTCCTAGTCAGAACCAGAGACCATTCCTAGTTCATTGACCAGTCTTGTAAATGTAGCTTCACTCAATGGTTTAGTGAAGATATTTGCAAGCTGTTGTTCTGTAGATACAAAATGTAGTTCAATATTTCCTTCTTCCACATGTTCTCTGATGAAGTGGTACCTTATGCTGATGTGCTTGGTCATTGAATGTTGTACTGGATTACCTATCATAGCAATAGCACTTTGATTATCACAGTAAATAGGGATATTACTGTACCTCAATCCATAATCCAGCAATTGATTCTTCATCCATAAGATCTGTGCACAACAGCTACCAGCTGCAATATACTCTGCTTCTGCTGTAGATGTAGAGATTGATTTCTGTTTCTTGCTGTACCAGGAAACAAGTCTGTCACCAAGAAATTGACAACTTCCACTAGTGCTCTTTCTGTCTACCTTGCAGCCTGCAAAGTCTGCATCAGAATACCCAAGTAGCTTGAAATCTGATTCTCTAGGGTACCACAGACCTAATGATATGGTGCCCTTGAGATACTTGAAGATTCTTTTCACAGCTGTTAGATGTGGCTCTCTAGGATCTGCCTGAAACCTTGAACAAAGACAGGTTGCATACATGATGTCAGGCCTACTAGCTGTCAAGTATAGGAGAGATCCTATCATGCCCCTGTAGTTTGTCATATCCACTGAAACTCCTGTGTCTTTGTCCAATTTAGTTGTTGTTGCCATGGGAGTTGATGCAGATGAACAGTCAAGCATACCAAATTTCTTGAGAAGATTTCTGGTATATTTTTCTTGATTAATGAAAATTCCATCATCTGTTTGTTTCACCTGTAGGCCTAGAAAGTAACTAAGCTCTCCCATCATGCTCATTTGATATCTGGACTGCATGAGCTTGGCAAACTTCTTACAGAGTTTATCATTAGTAGACCCAAAGATGATGTCATCAACATAAATTTGAACTAAAAGGAGGTCACTTCCTTGATTGAAATAAAATAGAGTTTTGTCAATTATTCCTCTATTGAATCCACTTTCTAGAAGAAACTGAGCAAGTGTCTCATACCATGCTCTTGGTGCCTGCTTAAGTCCATATAGTGCCTTATCTAGCCTGTAGACATAATCTGGATATTTGGGGTCCACAAATCCTGGTGGTTGTTCAACAAACACTTCTTCTTCAAGCTTTCCATTCAGAAAAGCACTTTTCACATCCATCTGGAACACTTTGAATTTCTTGTGAGAGGCATATGCTAGAAAATTCTAATTGCCTCCAATCTTGCAACTGGAGCAAATGTTTCATCATAGTCTATTCCTTCCTGCTGTGAATAGCCTTTTGCTACCAGTCTAGCCTTGTTCCTTGTGATAACACCTTCACTGTCAATCTTGTTTCTGAAAACCCATTTAGTACCAACAATAGATCTGTTCTTTGGCCTTGGTACAAGAGTCCAAACTTCATTCCTTTCAAATTCATTCAACTCTTCCTGCATTGCTGTTATCCAGTCTGCATCTTGAAGAGCTTCTTCCACTTTCTTTGGTTCATTTTTAGACAAGAATGCATGAAACAGACATTCACTTGCAGTAGCACTTCTTGTCTTTACTTTTGCATCTGGATCACCAATTATCAAATCAGGTGTATGAGATTTAGTCCATTTTCTAGCAGAAGGTAAATGACTTCTATCAGCATGTGATCCTCCCCCTTGCATGCTCTCCTGATTTTGTTGTGATCTATCTTCGTTTTCTGAGACTCCCCCTGAACTTGACTGCCCAGAGTCAGAATTTGAATTTTCAGAGTTTGAAGCATCAGAGTTTGATCCAGATTTTTCAGTTGACTCAGTATCAGTGTTTGAGTCTTCATCTTGATCATGCTCCCCCTCAACTGGTTCTCCCCTTAGTTGTGACTGAGAAGTTTCTCCAGTGTTAACCAGTAGAGGTTCAGAGTTTGTTTCAACAGAGTCTGTCAGAATTGTTTCATCAGAGTTTCCTTCATCAGAGTTTAAATCTTCATTCTCAAAGTTCAGTTGATCATATTCATCTTTGTCTTCAAGTCCAGTTATCTTCTTATCATCAAAAGAAACATGTATAGATTCCATGATCACTTTAGTTCTCAGATTGTAAACTCTGAATGCCTTTGTTGACAGTGGATAACCAACAAAAATTCCTTCATCTGCCTTTAGCTCAAACTTGGTCAACTGTTCTGGATGAGTCTTCAAAACAAAACATTTGCACCCGAAAATATGAAAGTATTTCAGGTTAGGCTTCTTTTTCTTCACCATCTCATATGGTGTCTTTCCATGCTTATTGATCAGTGTTGCATTTTGAGTAAAACAAGCAGTTTGAACAGCTTCTGCCCAGAAATAAGTTGGCAATTTTGCTTCATCAAGCATAGTTCTGGCAGCTTCAATTAAGGTTCTATTTTTCCTTTCAACTACACCATTTTGTTGTGGTGTACCAGGTGCTGAAAATTCTTGTTTCACTCCATTGTCCTTGCAGAATTCTTCCATTGTTGCATTTCTGAACTCTTTTCCATTATCACTTCTGATGATTCTGACTTTGTTGCTTGATCCTTTGTCCAGAAGCTTCACATGCTCCATCAGAGTAAATGCAGTTTCATCCTTCTTTGCTAGAAAATACACCCAAGTGAATCTAGTGTATTCATCAACAATGACTAAAGCATATTTCTTCCTTGCAATAGACATAACATTTACTGGACCAAAGAGATCAACATGCAGAAGATGATAGGGATCAGTGATAGAAAATTCTGTCTTGCTCTTGAAAGATGACTTCCTTTGTTTAGCCTTCTGACATGAGTCACACAGGCCATCAACATTTAACAGAGCCTTTGGGAGTCCTCTTACAAGATTCTTTCTGATCAATTCATTGATGTTGTTCAAGTTCAAATGTGAGAGTTTCTTGTGCCACTTCCAACTCTCTTCACTAGACATTCTTGTAGACAGGCAAACAGCTTTTCCAACAGAGTCTATCAAAAGCTTGATTTCATAAATGTTGTTTTGCCTGTGACCAACTAGAACAACCTTTCCTGTAGATTTGTTGATTACTTCACAATATTCAGGTTGAAAATCTACATGATATCCCTTGTCACAGATTTGACTCACAGATAACAAGTCATGCTTGAGTCCTGGGACATGAGCTACATTATTGATGATGACATTTCCAAGATTAATATTGCCATATCCCAATGTTCTTCCTACATTGCCATCACCATAGGAAACTTTTGGGCCAGCCTTCTCCTCATATTCTGATAGCAGGGCTTTATTTCCAGTCATGTGTCCTGAACATCCACTGTCCACGACTAGGGTTGCCTCCCTGTTGCCCTGCAATTACAAGCAATTACTGAGGATTAGTTTTAAGGATCCAGACTTGCTTGGATCCTTTGGCATTCTTAACTTTGTTAGCTTTTGCAGCGGAATTAACATTATCAGAGTTTGAGCTAACAGTATCAGTGTTTACACTTGCAGTATCAACTTTAACCCATTTCAGATTGGGTTTCAGTTCATAGTAATTATGATAGATAGCATGATATTCTCTGCAAGTATAAATGGAATGCCAAGTGCTTCCACAGTGCGTGCATAAAGTCTGTGGCTTAGTTCTAGCAAAATCCTTCTTTTCCTTAGACTTGGAAGGTAAAGAATTTATATTTTTGTTTTTCTTGCAGAAATTTGCAAGATGCTTAGTACTACCACAGTTATGACATGTCTTTCTTGGAGCATAACTAGCAAGCATTGGTTTATTTCCTGAAGTGATGCCTACTTTTCCATTTCTGTTCTTGTTTGACACTTTCTGTTTCTCAACAGATTTTAATTCCTTCAGTTTATGTTTGAGTTGTTTATCTGTCATTGAACCAATATTAACCTGTTTAACACTTGTTTTTACTGGTTTACTTTTGACAGCTTCCTTTTCATTTTCAGACAAAAATTTACTGGTTCCATGAACAAAATGAGTTCTGACTTTAACTTGATTTTGAAATCTAAGTTCATCTCCCTTATTATAACCTAGACCAACAGTGTCTGTTTGAAAAATCTGTTGAGTGTCCTTTCCAGAATTAGTCCAAGTCCTAATTTTATTATTTGCTTCCTTCAACTCTGACTCTAGTTGTTTATACTTCTGAAGCAAATTCTGTTCTTTACAAACAGCATCATCTCTCTCTTTCTGAACTTGTTGCATGTTTTCAAGTTTTTCTTCAACAAGTTTATTTCTTACCTTAAGTTCAGAATTTTCAGCTTTTATCCTCTCATTTTCTAAAGTCTGATCCCTATAGCTTATGTGCAATGACTTAAGATAAATTCTTAATTGAGCAATGTCATCAATATTATAAGCATAGGTAGTTAGAGGAACCTGATTTTCAGAGGATTCTGATTCAGTAGTAGCCATGAGAGCATAGTTTACTTCTTCATCAGAATCTGAAGTATCTACCCAATCTCTGCCTTTAGTGTAGAGTACCTTTCCAGTTTTACCCTTCTTGCACTCAGGAGCATAGTGACCCATCTCCTTACACTTGTAGCATTGAATTTCAGACTTATCCTTCTTCCCTTTAGAATCTCTCTTATCAGACTTCCTGTAGCTTTTCCTGTCTTCATTTGAATCCCTAGAAAACCTTTTTCCTTTCTTGAAATTCTTGAAGCCCATTTTCTTGAAAGTCTTCACCATCAACACAGCCATTTTCCTCATTTCTTCTTCATCATCCTCAGAGTCAGATGATTCAGAAGAGTTTGAATCATAATCAGAGTTTGGTGATTCACTTTCTGAATGTATGACCAAAGCTTTTCCCTTCATTTTCCTTCTTGTTGCCTCTTTCTTATGAGGCTTCTCTTCAACATTAAGAGCAACAGACTTTCCTTTCCAGCTTGATCTCCTGTTTCTCTGCTCCATTTCCAATTCATGAGTTTTGAGCAGTCCATAGATTTCATCAATCTCTGTTTCAGCAAGATCATAGTTGTCTCTAATAGTGGTTGTTTTCACATCCCACTTTTCAGGTAGAGAAAGAAGAAACTTGAGATTCGAGTCTTCTAGATCATACTCTTTGTTGACCAATGACAGATCATTAATCAGTTTACAGAATCTATCAAATGTTTCTGTCATGGTCTCTTCAGGTTTAGCCTCAAAATGCTCATACTCTTGTGTGAGTATGTTTCTCCTATTCTTCTTAATAGCCGCAGTTCCTTGACACCTGACTTCAAGAGCATCCCATATTTCTTTTGCAGTGGTGCAGTTAATGACTTTGTTAGACATAACATTGTCTAAAGCACTATGCAGTAAATGCCTAACTTTTGCATCCTTAGCAATTGATGATAGATCTTCAGGAATCATGAACTTCTTTTCCTTTGGAACCATTTTTGCTTCTTCACCAGCAACTGCAACAGATAGCTTTGTAGGATTGTGAGGGCCTTCATAAATCCTGTCAAGATATTCTGGATCTGTAGCCTCCAGAAACATAGTCATCTTGACCTTCCACATAGCATACTCTAATGGCCTCAGAATAGGAACCCTGATTGGTTCATAACGACTCACAATAGTAGGAGCCTTTTCAGAAACAGTAGGTGTTGGTGGAGGAATTGCTGCCATGATTATTTTTGTGTTTGGATCTTAACCTGTAATAAAGTAACAGATTGGCTCTGATACCACTTGTTAGGCCGAATACACAATTAATAATCAACTTTGTTTTAGAGTTTAACAAGTAAAAGCGTTTATGCACTTAAAAACTTTTGTATTACGAACCCTCTTCGTGATGTAAAATATTATAAAGAGCTGTTAGGTTACAATAAAGATAATTCGTTGTACGATACCCTTCTAGGGTTAACCTAACTGTATTTATATAACATACAGCTACGATACAATCTCTAATTGATATTCCTAATAATCAGCTATACAATGATATCAATTACAGATTGTCACACGTCTCCTATGTCAACTCGATCTCTTTGATAGCTATCCAATCTTCAAAGATATCGCTTCCATAATAAATCTTCAATCACTGTTGACCAGTAGACGCTTCCTCCAGACAGAGTTTGACAAACTCTGTCGAGCTTCCATCTGTTAGAGTTTACACTAAACTCTGACTGCTTCCAGCTAAACTCTGATAATTCACTGTAACACTTAAACACTGATTAAAACACATCAATTATATTTAACAATTACCAGTGTATAACATACAGGCATGCTGACAGAGTTTAACAGAGTTTGACAGAAAAAGCATGTTAACAGAGTATGCATAACAGTGTTTAATCATCAGAGTTCACTTAGCACTTAACAAATCAAGGAAATATGAGTAATACATTACATAAGTAAAATTTGAATCTAACCAACATTCCTAGTCAGAACCAGAGACCATTCCTAGTTCATTAACCAGTCTTGTAAATGTAGCTTCACTCAATGGTTTAGTGAAGATATCTGCAAGCTGTTGTTCTGTAGACACAAAATGTAGTTCGATATTCCCTTCTTCCACATGTTCTCTGATGAAGTGGTACCTTATACTGATGTGCTTGGTCATTGAATGCTGTACTAGATTACTTGTCATAGCAATAGCACTTTGATTATCACAGTAAATAGGAATTTTACTGTACCTCAATCCATAATCCAGTAATTGATTCTTCATCCACAAGATCTGTGCACAACAACTACCAGCTGCAATATACTCTGCTTCAGCTGTAGATGTGGAAATTGATTTCTGTTTCTTGCTGTACCAAGAGACAAGTCTGTCACCAAGAAATTGACAACTTCCACTAGTGCTCTTTCTGTCTATCTTGCAACCTGCAAAGTCTGCATCAGAATACCCAAGTAGTTTGAAATCTGATTCTCTGGGGAACCACAGACCTAATGATATGGTGCCCTTGAGATACTTGAAGATTCTTTTCACAGCTGTCAGATGTGGCTCTCTAGGATCTGCCTGAAACCTTGCACAAAGACAGGTTGCATACATGATGTCAGGCCTACTAGTTGTCAAGTAAAGAAGAGATCCTATCATGCCCCTGTAGTTTGTCATATCCACTGAAACTCCTGTGTCTTTGTCCAATTTAGTTGCTGTTGCCATGGGAGTTGATGCAGATGAGCAGTCAAGCATACCAAATTTCTTGAGAAGATTTCTGGTATATTTTGCTTGATTAATGAAGATACCATCATCTGTTTGTTTCACCTGTAGGCCTAGAAAATAACTAAGCTCTCCCATCATGCTCATTTGATATCTGGACTGCATGAGCTTGGCAAATTTCTTACAGAGTTTATCATTAGTAGACCCAAAGATAATGTCATCAACATATATCTGAACTAAAAGGAGGTCACTTCCTTGATTGAAATAAAACAGAGTTTTGTCAATTTTTCCTCTGTTGAATCCACTTTCTAGAAGAAATTGAGCAAGTGTCTCATACCATGCTCTTGGTGCCTGCTTAAGTCCATATAGTGCCTTATCTAGCCTGTAGACATAATCTGGATATTTGGGGTCCACAAATCCTGGTGGTTGTTCAACAAACACTTCTTCTTCAAGCTTTCCATTCAGAAAAGCACTTTTCACATCCATCTGGAAGACTTTGAATTTCTTGTGAGAAGCATATGCTAGAAAAATTCTGATTGCCTCCAATCTTGCAACTGGAGCAAATGTTTCATCATAGTCTATTCCTTCCTACTGTGAATAGCCTTTTGCTACCAGTCTAGCCTTGTTCTTTGTTTCTGAAAACCCATTTAGTACCAACAATAGATCTGTTCTTTGGCCTCGGTACAAGGGTCCAAACTTCATTCCTTTCAAATTCATTCAACTCTTCCTGCATTGCTGTTATCCAGTCAGCATCTTGAAGAGCTTCTTCCACTTTCTTTGGTTCATTCTTAGACAAGAATGCATGAAACAGACATTCACTTGCAGTGGCACTTCTTGTTTTTACTTTTGCATCTGGATCACCAATTATCAAATCAGGTGTATGTGATTTAGTCAATTTCTAGCAGAAGGCAAATGACTTCTGTCAGCATGTGATCCTCCCCCTTGATCCATGCTCTCCTAATTTTGTTGTGATCTATCTTCGTTTTCTGAGACTCCCCCTGAACTTGACTGCCCAGAGTCAGAATTTGAATTTTCAGAGTTTGAGTCATCAGAGTTTGATCCAGATTTTTCAGTTGACTCAGTATCAGTGTTTGAGTCTTCATCTTGATCATGCTCCCCCTCAACTGGTTCTTCCCTTCGTTGTGGCTGAGAAGTTTCTCCAATGTTTACCAGTAGAGGTTCAGAATTTGTTTCAACAGAGTCTGTCAGAATTTTTTGATCAGAGTTTACTTCAACAGAGTTTAAATCTTCATTTTCAAAGTTCAGTTGATCATATTCATCTTTGTCTTCAAGTCCAGTTATCTTCTTCTCATCAAACGACACATGTATAGATTCCATGATCACTTTAGTTCTCAGATTGTAAACTCTGAATGCCTTTGTTGATAGTGGATAGCCAACAAAAATTCCTTCATCTGCCTTTAGCTCAAACTTGGTCAACTGTTCTGGATGAGTCTTCAAAACAAAACATTTGAACCCGAAAATATGAAAGTATTTCAGGTTAGGCTTCTTTTTCTTCACCATCTCATATGGTGTTTTTCCATGCTTATTGATCAGTGTAGCATTTTGAGTAAAACAAGCAGTATGAACAGCTTCTGCCCAGAAATAAGTTTGCAATTTTGCTTCATCAAGCATAGTTCTGGCAGCTTCAATCAAGGTTCTATTTTTCCTTTCAACTACACCATTTTGTTGTGGTGTACCAGGTGCTGAAAATTCTTGCTTCACTCCATTTTTCTTGCAGAATTCTTCCATTGTTGCATTTCTGAACTCAGTTCCATTATCACTTCTGATGATCCTGACTTTGTTATTTGATCCTTTGTCCATAAGCTTCACATGCTCCATCAGAGTTAATGTAGTTTCATCCTTCTTTGCTAGAAAATACACCCAAGTGAATCTAGTGTATTCATCAACAATGACTAAAGCATATTTCTTCCTTGCTATAGACATAACATTTACTGGACCAAAGAGATCAACATGCAGAAGATGATAAGGATCAGTGATTGAAAATTTTGTCTTGCTCTTGAAAGATGACTTCCTTTGTTTGGCCTTTTGACATGAATCACATAGACCATCAACATTTAACAGAGCCTTTGGGAGTCCTCTTACAAGATCCTTTCTGATCAATTCATTGATGTTGTTCATGTTCAAATATGAGAGTTTCTTGTGCCACTTCCAACTCTCTTCACTAGACATTCTTGTAGACAGGCAAACAGCATTTCCAACAGAGTCTATCAAAAGCTTGATTTCATAAATGTTGTTTTGCCTGTGACCAACTAGAACAACCTTTCCTGTAGATTTGCTGATAACTTCACAATATTCAGGTTGAAAATCTACATGATATCCCTTGTCACAGATTTGACTCACAGATAACAAGTCATGCTTGAGTCCTGGGACATGAGCTACATTGTTGATGATGACATTTCCAAGATTAATATTGTCATATCCCAATGTTCTTCCTACATTGCCATCACCATAGGAAACTTTTGGGCCAGCCTTCTCCTCATAGTCTGATAGCAGGGCTTTATTTCCAGTCATGTGTCTTGAACATCCACTGTCCACGACTAGGGTTGCCTCCCTGTTGCCCTGCAATCACAAGCAATTACTGAGAATTAGATTTAAGGATCCAGACTTGCTTGGATCCTTTGACATTCTTAACTTTGTTAGCTTTTGCAGCGGAATTAACATTATCAGAGTTTGAGCTAACAGTATCAGTGTTAACACTTGCAGTATCAACTTTAACCCATTTCAGATTGGGTTTCAGTTCATAGTAATTATGATAGATAGCATGATATTCTCTGCAAGTATAAATGGAATGCCAAGTGCTTCCACAGTGCGTGCATAAAGTCTGTGGCTTAGTTCTAGCAAAATCCTTCTTTTCCTTAGACTTGGAAGGTAAAGAATTTATATTTTTGTTTTTCTTGCAGAAATTTGCAAGATGCTTAGTACTACCACAGTTATGACATGTCTTTCTTGGAGCATAACTAGCAAGCATTGGTTTATTTCCTGAAGTGATGCCTACTTTTCCATTTCTGTTCTTATTTGACACTCTCTGTTTCTTAACAGATTTTAACTCCTTCAGTTTATGTTTGAGTTGTTTATCTGTCATTGAACCAATATTAACCTGTTTAACATTAGTTTTTACTGGTTTACTTTTAACAGCTTCTTTTTCATTTTCAGAAAAAAATTTACTGGTTCCATGTACAAAATGAGGTCTGATTTTAACTTGATTTTGAAATCTAAGTTCATCTCCCTCATTATAACCTAGACCAACACTGTCTGTTTGAAAAATCTGTTGAGTGTCCTTTCCAGAATTAGTCCAAGTCCTAATTTTCTTATTTGCTTCCTCCAACTCAGATTCTAGTTGTTTATATTTCTGAAGCAAATCCTGTTCTATAGAAACAGCATCATCTCTCTCTTTCTGAACTTGTTGCATGTTTTCAAGTTTTTATTCAACAAGTTTATTTTGTAACCTTAAGTTCAGAATTTTCAGATTTTATCCTCTCATTCTCTAAAGTCTGATCCCTATAACTTATATGCAATGACTTAAGATAAATTCTTAATTGAGCAATGTCATCAATATTATAAGCATAGATAGTTAGAGGTACCTGATTTTCAGAAGTTTCTGATTCAGTAGTAGCCATGAGAGCATAGTTCACTTCTTCATCAGAATCTGAAGTGTCTGCCCAATCTCTGCCTTTAGTGTAGAGTACCTTTCCAGTTTTACCCTTCTTGCACTCAGGAGCATAGTGACCCATCTCCTTACACTTGTAGCATTGAATTTCAGACTTATCCTTCTTCCCCCTAGAATCTCTCTTATCAAACTTCCTGAAGCTTTTCCTGTCTTCATTTGAATCTCTAGAAAACCTTTTCCCTTTCTTGAAATTCTTGAAGCCCATTTTCTTGAAGGTCTTCACCATCAACACAGCCATTTTCCTCATTTCTTCTTCATCATCCTCAGAGTCAGATGATTCAGAAGAGTTTGAGTCACAATCAGAGTTCGATGATTCACTTTCTGAGTGTATGACCAAAGCTTTTCCCTTCATTTTCCTTCTTGATGCCTCTATCTTCTGAGGCTTCTCTTCAACCTTAAGAGCAACAGACTTTGCCTTCCTGTTTCTCTGCTCCATTTCCAATTCATGAGTTTTGAGCAGCCCGTAGATTTCATCAATCTCTGTTTCAGCAAGATCATAGTTGTCTCTAATAGTGGTTGTTTTCACATCCCACTTTTCAGGTAGAGAAAGAAGAAACTTGAGATTTGAGTCTTCTAGATCATACTCTTTGTTGACCAATGACAGATCATTAATCAATTTACAGAATCTATCAAATTTTTCTGTCATGGTCTCTTCAGGTTTAGCCTCAAAATGCTCATACTCTTGTGTGAGTATGTTTCTCCTATTCTTCTTAATAGCAGCAGTTCCTTGACATCTGACTTCAAGAGCATCCCATATCTCTTTTTCAGTGGTGCAGTTAATGACTTTGTTAGACATAACATTGTCTAAAGCACTATGCAGTAAATGCCTAACCTTTGCATCCTTAGCAATTGATGATAGATCTTCAGGAGTCATGTCCTTCTTTTCCTTTGGAACTATTTTAGCTTCTTCACCAGCAGTTGCAACAGATAGCTTTGTAGGATTGTGAGGGCCTTCATAAATCCTGTCAAGATATTCTGGATCTGTAGCCTCCAGAAACATAGTCATCTTGACCTTCCACCTGGCATACTCTAATGGCCTCAGAATAGGAACCCCGATTGGTTCATAACGACTCATAGTAGTAGGAGCCTTTTCAGAAACAGTAGGTGTTGGTGGAGGAATTGCTGACATGATTATTGTTGTGTTTGGATCTTAACATGTAATAAAGTAACAGATTGGCTCTGATACCACTTGTTAGGCCGAATACACAATTAATAATCAAATTTGTATGAGAGTTTAACAAGTAAGACGTTTATGCACTTAAAAACTTCTGGTATTAAGAACCCTCTTCGTGATGTAAACTATCACAAAGAGCTGCTAGGTTACAATAAAGATAATTCGTTACACGATACCCTTCTAGGGTTAACCTAACTGTATTTATAAAACATACAGCTTCGATACAATCTCTAATTGATATTCCTAATAATCATCTATACAATGATATCAATTACATATTGTCACACATCTCCTAAGTCAACTCGATCTCTTTGATAGCTATCCAATCTTCAAAGATATCGCTTCCATAATAAATCTTCAATCACTGTTGACCAGTAGACGCTGCCTCCAGACAGAGTTTGACAAACTCTGTCGAGCTTCCATCTGTCAGAGTTTACACTAAACTCTGATCGCTTCCAGCTAAACTCTGATAATTCACTGTAACACTAAAACACTGATTAAAACACATCAATTATATTTAACAGTGACCCATTGTAAAGCATAATGTAATGTAATATGTAATAGAGGACATATATAACTCAACTAGGATAAAAGATTAATAATATTAACTCTATACAGGGATCGTGAAATTTGAAGAACAGACATCAACAAGGATCAACTCGCTGAAAGAAGTTCATTAACATGATCAAGCCTCAGTGACAGAATAAGATGTACAGATGATTCAGTTGAAGGGCCAAAAGATTCCATGTATTCAAATTAATTGAAGATACTGCTGCAGGCTAATCAATTGGAATCTAACGAATGTGTGAAGATCAAGATCAGTGCTAGTCACTTGTGAACCAGACCAGTGCATTAAGTGTCAGCACATACGAGAAGGATCAACACATTAATTCACAGAAAGAATTGTCAAAGCCTATTGACGATCAAGGACAGACATAACATCTCAAGGTATTGCAAAAAATTAATTTACTCTGAAAATTAAATAAGTAATAGATTAATTATTTATTTATAACAAAATAATTAAATTATTCTGGTACTTGGATTATTTTCTGAGATGAATTAAAACAGCAGAATAAACAGAAGAGAGAAGCCCAAGAGATATAAAAAATATAGTAATACTATGCAAGATTACTATGCGCGGTTACTATGCATGTACTGTGCAAATAGTGGTACTGTGCAAATAGTGGTACTGTGCAAATAGTGTTACTGTGTAAATAGTGAGTACGGTGCAAATAGTAGTTACTATGCAAATAGTGGTTACTATGCAGGTGGGGCCCACGTAAAGACAAAAAATTCAGCAGACACGGTTTTGGTTGTTGGAATAGTGGTTACTATGCAGATGGGGCCCACTGGAGTTGTTGGAATAGTACATCATAGTGACTTTCTATATCCTATAAATAGGCCTGTTGTATTTCATTTCAAAACACACCTCAACACAACTTTCTCTTCTCTCTCTCTTATATCTTCTCTTTGTAAGCTGCTAGACAGTCCATCTAGTAGGGAAGCCGGCTTAGCCCGCTTTCAGGAAGTGTCGGTTAGAAGGTCCTCGTGCCTAAACTATCCTTAGGAGTGTTCTGGTTTTTGAAGCTAATCCATTGGATTAGAAGTTGTAACATCCCTCGGTTTTTTAATCAATTCAAAGATATTTTCCCGAATTGATTGTGTTATTTCGATTCAGTTGACCTTATTTTTCACATTTCAAAAATCGAAATATTTCAAAATAACGTACTCAACCCCCCTTCTACGTTATTCTGGACCTAACAATTGGTATCAAAGCAAGTTGATCGACATAGAGATCAGATCCGCGTTCGTCATCTAGAATCATGAGTACTCAAAAAGTTAGCAGTATTAAGGTTCCTTCATTTAAGTGTGATAATTACAGCAAGTCGAAAATGAAGATGTTACTGTTCATACAAGCGTTAAATCCTAGATACATGGAGACGTTGACTAAGGGTTGGTCTAAACCAATGAAAGCTGCTCCTGAAATTGCTAAGGATGGAAATGATAAATTATACAGCAATGTCTATCAGAGAGAGTATCCTGTCAAGTCATACATTGCCGAAGGCAAAAGCTGGGATGACACTGAAAGGCATATGACTCAGCCTATTTGTAGTTAGAGGATCCTAATCCAATTAAAGTAGTTTGTAATAAGTAAATAATATCAATTGTCACAGGAATCTCATAAGGTGACAACTGTCAGAAGAAAAATCAACAAGTCAATCTATAGTTTTGATGTTTTACACTGAAGAAGATTCAGTTGCCTGATCAAGCATCAGTGTAGCATTGAAATACATGGATTTATTTCAAGGACAGAGGTTTCTATAAGTGATAAGAAACAATATCAGTTCAGAATGATCGGAGAGAGTGAAGAAAAGAAAAAGACCACAGTTTAATGTCAAGATGAAGAACAGAGATTGGAGTTAGTCGTTCATGAACCAGACAGTACATCGAGCGTCAACAAAAATCCAGTGTATGTTCGTTATTATAATTACGTGGTCCACAGTGAAGTTTTGACTATTAAAAGGAGTTGTATTAATTCTATTTTAATTAATTAAATCAAATAGTTAATTTAATTAAATAAATTAATTCTATCAGAATTAATATATTTGTTAAAGTAATTATTAGATTAATTAAATAAGAATTAATCTGAAAAAGAAATAATTAATTAAGTGATTTATATAAATCATTTAGTTAATTATAATATGAAAATATATAACAATATAACTATCTAAGGATAGTTATACCGATTGTTATATATAGTTCAAAAGGATAGTCATACAAAGGGAATGGTTTGGACAGTCATATTAAGTTCAAATAATAGTCATACCGAAAGTCATATACAAAGGAAATGATTATTGGACAGTCATATTCAGTTCAAAAGGAGATAGTTATACCGAAAGTTATATTCAAGTCAAGTGGCTATTGGACAGTCATATTCAGTTCAGTGGATAGTCATACCGAAAGTTATATTTAATGGGACAGTCATATTTCTTTCAATGGATAGTCATACCGAATGTTATATATGTGTTAATTGATTGTTATATCAATTAAAACAACACAATATGACTATGGACGGAATATAAAGATCAGAAGCAGCAAAGAGGCAGAAGACAATTCACTTACAACTTCTTAAAAATCCCAGCAGCTCATATCTCTCTCTCTCAAGCTCAAGAACACTTACAAACATAATTCTGGAAATTCAAGTTCATCTCTTTTGTAATATTCTATCCGTTGGAACTTGTTTATGTGTGGTTCTTGTAATACTAGCGAATTAAGTTTCCTAGTTCACAACTTGATATCTTGATTTTAATTAACTAAATTAGAAAAGTTCATGTCGAATTTTCTAATTAGTTATTAATTACTTGATAATCATTTGGATTGATTTTGTAACACCCATCAAGTTAATATATTGTTATATTCAACTTGAAATTTGTGTTGTATTATTCCGCTCAAATTTGTTTAAGTTAAATTTTATTTAAAGAACAAATTTCGATAAAATGGTATAGATTGTATTCAACCCCCCCTTCTACAATCGTATCGGACCTAACAATTGGTATCAGAGCTTATTGATTGATATACAAATCAAGATCCTAATTTTACTCCGCCAAAAATCAATCTTGAATTTTTAACTCTCTTAAAAATTCGTCATGTCTTCAAAAAGTATTGTTAAGATTCCTATGTTTAATAAGGACAATTATTCAATGTGGAAAAATAAGATGGAGTTGTTCCTTGATGTCGCAAATTCCAAATATTTGGGTGTTCTACAGAATGGACCCATAATTCCAATTCAACATACAACTGAATCAATAGTTGGAGGAGTTGTTGTAACACCTGCATCAACTAGTCCAAAGCCTGCTTCTTCTTTTACTCCGGATGAAAAGGAGGATGCTGGACTAGATAAGAATTTGAGACTTATTCTGATAGATTCCCTAGATGTTGTTATGTACAGTCATGTCATAAATTGTAAAACTGCAAAGCACATGTGGGAAACCATTGAGACTATTAATGAAGGGACAGATGAGGTTAGGGAGAACAGACTTCAAATTTTGACTTCTGAATATGAACATTTTAGAGCTGGTCCTAATGAGGGCATTCAGGAAGTGTTCGAAAGGTATAACAAAATAATCAACAACTTGCAAGTTCATGGCAAGCAATATACACAGAAGGAGATTAATATGAAGTTTTTGTTGACAATGCCCACTCATCTTGAACACAGGATAACGGCCATCAGAGAATCGAGAGATCTGAATAAGATTTCTCTTGAAAGGTTGTTTGGTGTTCTGAAAACCTATGAACTGGAACAAGTACAGCAGAGGGAGGTCACTGGAAAAGGAAGGGTGCTAAGTTCATCTACAGCTCTTGTAGTTGAAGCATCAAAGGAAGTGGAAGCTAAGGTTGTTCTACCTTACAGCTCAGACAAGGAACAAACTGAAGTTGAACAGGGTCAAACACCACCTATTCAGGATGGTGGAGACTTTTACTCACTTGAAGAGCTAGATCAACTTGAAGATGAATCCATGGCATTAATGGTAAGGCAATTTGGCAATTTTAGATTCAGAAGAAATCCAAAGTACAGGTTCAAGTCAAATAACAGATTCCAGAGAGGAGGCTCTTCTTCATCTAGTAACAGGGGAGGATACAAAACTGGATCTGTTGACAGAAGCAAATTTCGTTGCTTCAACTGTAATGAATTGGGGCATTTTGCCACTGAATGCCAGAAACCCAAGCAAACTCAAAGAAGAGACTTTGCTGCTGAGAAGAAGAAACCTGGGAAAGCTTATGTTGCAGCCGGTAAGAGTTGGGATGACACAGATAGCGAAGATGAAGAATATGGAAATCTTGCGCTAATGGCAATTGGTGAATCATCTGATCAGCAGAACGGACAGGTAACTCTTACTGACACTGAATTAATTCGTAGTCTATATAATTCCTTAGGTAATGCACAAACTGGATATAATAGACTAGATCTACTAAGCACTAAACTTGGAAATGAAGTGTCAGAATTGAAAAAGATTCACATTAATCAAGATCAACAAAGAGATGAAATAACAATGCTTCTCACCAAGGAGAAATCTATTCTAGAAGTTGTTGGCAAACAAATGGCTAGAATTACTGAACTTGAAACGCAGGTCAGGGCTTGTTATAATTCTGTTAAGATTTCCAAGGAGTTCTTTAACAAACAAGCTGTTGAACAAACAGTAGGGATAGGGTATGGCTACAACGAAGCTGTTGGATTGTTGGGCATAAATACCCCTAACCTTGTTAGTGCTGAAGAAAGAGGGATACCGCATGTTCTTAAGAAAGTTAAAGATCCCCTCTTTAAGAAATCTGATGCTGGACCACCAGATATTCTTTCTATGGTCATCCAGGAAGAAATAAGAAATGAGGACAGTGCTAATGGCATTGTTCTTGGAAATGTCAAAACTACTAAGAAACCAGTTAAGCATGTTGAGTTAACTAGTTCGTCTAAAAGTAGTTTAAGTAACGAGCAGTTGAAAAAGAAAAATACCATGTCTGATATGCACACCATGCCTATTAATGATCCATCTCATAAATCATGTGGTATTATTAATTGTATAACTTGTGCTTTTAATAGTATGCGAGCATATTTTAATGGTAGCTATGCATGTGATAAACAGACTGCTCCGCGACAGCATATGAACAGGAACAATAATGTTCGGTCAAAGACTGTTATTCCTTCTCAAGTTAGGAGAGAGACATTTGAACCTAAGAACAAACAAAGGGTTACGAAGAATGTTTACCAGGTCAAGTGTCCAGTCAATGACACAAGTGTCCGTGCTGTTAAAGAAACATGGATACCTAAAATAAAACAAAAGATTTTCAAATCTGTTTATAAGGTTAAATGTTTATTGGTTAAAGATGTTAAAATTAAAAGTGTTGCTTTGCCTGATAAAGGCCAATATTTTAAAACCGCAGGACCCAATCAAATTTGGGTTCCGAAGAAGGTTTAATCCGTTTGTCATTGCAGGGTGTTGAGCAGGTTGAACGTGTAACCTGGATCTTGGATAGTGGATGTTCAAGGCATATGACTGGAGATAGAACCCTGCTAACAAACGTGGTGGAAAAGGCCGGCCCAGTAGTTACCTTTGGAGATAACAGCAAAGGTAGAACTGATGGATATGGCAGACTTGAAGCTGGAAATGTTATCATAGAAGAAGTATCCTTTGTAAAAGGACTTGAGCATAATCTGCTCAGTATCAGTCAATTTTGTGACAAAGGATTTGATGTTCATTTTAATAAAAAGAATTGTCTGATTTCTCACAAAAGAAGTGAACAACCATCGCTGACTGGAGTCAGAAAAGGAAACTTGTATGTAGCTAACTTGAATACGGGAAGCACTGAAGAATTCAATTGCTTCTATTCTAAAGCGTCCACAGATGAAAGTTGGCTATGGCACAAGAAGCTCTCTCACCTGAATTTCAAAACAATGAACTCTCTTGTTAAAAGAGAATTAGTGAGAGGTTTGCCTTCTATGGAATTTACACAAGAAGGACTATGTGACGCATGCCAAAAAGGGAAGATAAAAAGGGCAACTCACAGGAGCACTAATACATCATCAATAACTGAACCATTACAATTACTTCATATGGATTTGTTTGGTCCAGTTAATGTGATGTCAATGTCAAAGAAAAGATATGCTCTAGTGATTGTTGACGATTTCTCTAAATTCACATGGGTTTTGTTCTTACATTCCAAAGATGAAACTCCACAGTTAGTGATTGATCATATCAAGTTGATTGAGCTTGATTCAATGTATCCAGTAAGAGCGATAAGGTCAGATAATGGAACTGAATTCAGGAATGCAGTTCTAAATGAATTCTGTACTGAGAAAGGTATAACAAGACAGTTCTCGGCTCCAAGAACTCCTCAGCAAAATGGGGTAGTTGAAAGAAAGAATAGGACCTTGGTTGAAGCTGCTCATACTATGCTAAGTGAATCAAGGCTTCCATTAAGCTTTTGGGCTGAAGCTGTCAATACTGCATGCTATACCCAGAATCGAACGCTGATCAACAAAGACTTAATGAAGACACCTTATGAAGCGTTAACAGAAAAGAAACCAACACTCAAGTACTTTCATGTATTTGGAACAAAATGCTTTGTGCTAAAAGAAGGAGACGATCAAGGTGGTAAATTTGAAGAAAAAGCACATGAAGCAATTTTTGTGGGTTATACTAGAAGAGCATATAAGGTGTATCTAATTGATCAACAGACAACAATGGAAAGTGTCAATGTTACATTTGATGACACAAAACTTCCTAATATCCAAACTGAAGATTCATCTGAAAAGCTGTCTTTTGAAGATATGACAGATCTAGAATCAGATGATGATAGTCCACCTGAAGTGTTTGCTGATGCTAATGACAACAATGTCAATGATGAGACTACTCAGAATAATGGTGATGAAAATCATGATAATGTTGAAAGTGTCTCTAATGATTCTGAACAATCATCTAATCAGCCTGGCAACAACTCAGGGGGAGTTAATGAAGGATCTACTAGTCATATTCAACATCATAATGAAGATCAAGGCGAATCATCAAGATTAAATCTTCCAAGACAGACTTTCTGGAATAGAGCTCATCCTTTTGAGCTAATCGTTGGTGATCCAGATGTTGGTGTAAAGACTAGAAGAGCTTTTCAAAATCAATGTAATTATTCAGGGTTTCTATCTGAAATGGAACCTAAGAAAACTGAAGAAGCTCTTTCAGATCCTGATTGGGTGATTGCTATGCAAGATGAACTCAATCAATTTAAACAACAAGAAGTGTGGAAGCTGGTGCCCAGACCGACAAATAAAACAGTGGTTGGTACAAGGTGGGTATTCAGAAACAAACTTGATGAAGATGGTACAGTAACAAGAAATAAAGCAAGACTGGTAGCAAAAGGTTACTCACAATCTGAAGGCATTGACTATGATGAAACCTATGCTCCAGTGGCTAGACTTGAGGCCATAAGGATATTCTTGGCATTTGCAGCATTTTCAAACTTTAATGTTTATCAAATGGATGTCAAGAGTGCCTTTCTGAATGGAAAACTGGATGAAGAGGTATATGTAGAACAGCCACCTGGTTTTGAAGATCCAGATTTATTGGGGTATGTTTACTTTCTCTTTAAAGCAATATATGGTCTTAAGCAAGCACCAAGAAAATGGTATGACACACTCTCTGAATTTCTACTTGAAAATGAATTTACAAGAGGTGTCATAGACAAAACTCTCTTCACAAAGAAACATAAAAAGGATACGATATTAGTCCAAATCTATGTGGATGATATAATATTCGGGTCTACTAATGATATTCTTTGCAAGAAATTTGCTAAGTTAATGCAGGGTAAGTTTGAAATGAGCATGATGGGTGAGCTGAAGTTCTTTCTTGGATTGCAAGTAAGTCAAAGGACAGATGGAATATTTATCTGTCAATCCAAGTATGTCAAAGAGCTTCTCAAGAAATATCAAATGGAGGACTCATCTTCAGCAAGAACACCATCATCGACAGCGGTCAAATTTGGAGCATGTGAAAATTCTATCAAGGTAGATATCACAAGCTACAGAGGTATGATAGGCTCATTACTTTACCTTACTGCAAGTAGACCTGATATTATGCATGCTACGTGCTTGTGTGCAAGGTTCCAATCGGATCCTAGAGATGTTCATCTCATTGCTGTTAAACGAATCCTGAGATATCTTAAGGGTACGCCTAATTTAGGCATCTGGTACCCTAAAGATTCTGGTTTTAATCTTGTTGGATATACAGATTCAGATTATGCAGGAAGTGTTGTGGATAGAAAAAGCACCTCTGGGAGTTGTCAATTCCTAGGTGGTAGACTGGTTTCCTGGTACAGCAAGAAACAACAAACAGTTTCCAACTCAACAGCTGAAGCTGAATATATAGCTGCTGGAAGTTGTTGCGCACAGATTTTGTGGATCAGGAATCAGCTGAGAGACTATGGTTTTGTACTAGATAAAATTCCTATTTTATGTGACAATACAAGTGCCATAGCTATCTCTAACAATCCTGTGCAGCACACAAGGACAAAGCATATTGACATCAGGTATCATTTTATTAGAGAGCATGTCATGAATGGTACCGTGGAGTTACTTTTTGTACCTACGGAAGAACAAACAGCAGATATTTTTACTAAGTCTCTTGACGAATCCACATTCACCAGACTTGTTGGTGAATTGGGTATGTTAAATAGTCCTAGTAATTAAACTAGTTAATATCTGAGGTTTGATCTTTAATAATTTTCAAGTGATTATTGTGTACAATATTTGTTATTTGAAATCACTTGTATAATTATTTTATCAACTTATAATGTTGTTTGTTTCTTCTTAAGGTTTTATCACTATCTTCGTTATACATCTCTAAATACTTCTTGTAATTTTAGAGTGATTCATTTTCCTTAAAAATATTTTTCTCGAATTTTACTAGCTGTAGTTTATGAGAAATCTATTTTTCCTGAAAATGTTTTTATTTTAAAATCAGTTTCATTATTTTTTTTTGTGTTTAATAAATTATATTTTTTTCTTGAATAATTTTCTATATGGAATTTATTTTATTAGAAAATTGATATTTATTAATTCACCAGAAATAATTTTGTATATATTCAATATTTTATTTATTTTAATTTGTAATGTTTGTCCTTTTGTTATTAATGTTTGATCTCGTAAAAAGGACTACATATGATCGTTTGTTTAATTTTTATTAGGTTTGCTAATTTTAGTGTAAATTATTTTACTAATTTTTGGCTTGGTTTTTGATAGAAATTAAATTGTTTCATTTTTAGAATTTGCTAGTTCTAAATATCCTGTTAATATTTAAATTTTAGGATAGTTATAATTGTTGTTTTGTTAATATTACTCTCGGTATAACAATTCATCTGATTGTTATATTCGAATTTTGTGATAGTTATATTAGTTTAGTTTAATGTGTTATAACTTTAGATATATATATATATATTAGTAATTAAATAGTTATATTGCTGTATTCTGTAAATATAACTCTAATTAGTGTATAGTTATATTGTTGGTTTTGTACGAAATATGACTGTCAAAATAGTAATGTTACATTGTAATATTCTTTGTTTTTCGATAGTCATATTAGTGTCTTTTAATACCATAAGCTGTTATATGACTAAGTACAGGATAGTCATATTACGTTTATACGTAATATAACTATCGGTATGACTATCAACCGATAGTCATATTAGACTTGTTTTGTATATAAGTCGAGAGTTATATCAGATAGTCATATTTAGATTATTTTTCTCATTGGCGTGTTAAGTCACCCAATATAACAATCGATACTTACACGATACACACAGTTTACAGTCGAATTTCTGGCCAATTTTCTTCACGATTCACGCTGTAATCACCTGTCTAAGAACATTAATCGATTACCCAGTCGATAATCATCAAAACGACGGTTTAAATGTAAGGATTATACGAGTTCTTGAGATTTTGAGTTTGAAAATTTCGAAAATTCGATTTGTAATTCAAGAACAAAGACTGTGATTTTGTAAAAACTAAAAATAGACGTGTGTTTGTGATGTTATGGAGGTCATTGCCTCAAATTTTCAAAATTTTTGGTGAAGAATTCGATTATTCGAATTTTTATTTATTTATTTATTCGAATTTTGTGTATTAATAAGTTTAATTGCTGAATTTTGCAGATTCTCTAAGGTTAAAATTTGATTTGGAATGGCTGACACTTATAATAATTTTGAGATTGTTAATCACAACTTTATTGGATATTTTAATCCCGAGGATTGCTCGGTGGATCGTTTCAAACCGTGGATATCTTTTCTGAACGATCATAATATCTGTAGTCATGCTATAACTGCAAATGTTCCCATGAAATTTGGTCCGCTTAAATTAATGTGTACTACAGCTATGGTGGCCTCAGACAATAGATCATTTTCTTTCAACTTCAGCGATAAGACATATACAGTGGATGAATCTGTCTTCAATGCTGCTCTGAGACTGCCTACTGAACAGTTTAATGAGCCTCCTTCAATTGATGAGTTGACACATTTCTTCACACATCTGAATTATCAAGGTCAATTGGATCTTAAGCGTCCCCTGAAAAGTAACATGGTTCAAGAATGGAACATATTCTTCGAAATCATTGCAAAGGTCTTTGCTAATTCTACCAAGAGTAACAACACTGTTATCACAGGAATGTTGCAGTCTATTGGTTACTCAATTGCTTACAACAGAAGAATCAATTTTGTTAACTTGCTATGGCCTATTTTGATAAATCGTGTGAAGAAAGCTAGGAAGAACTTTGAGAAAGGTAAACTGGTTAAATGTCATTATCCTCGATTTTTGACATTAATTTTTAATCATCTTATGCCTACGGATCAGCCTACTCCTTTTCAAAATGACCGAGTTCAATGGTCTGGTAAACCAAATAAGAAGTTCTACACAAGGTTGGATACTTCTGGTACTCTGGCGCATGTTCCAGTAGTCATAACACCATATATGTCTACATTCATAAATTTGCCAAATGTTGTGGCTCAACCAGTTGCTGAGCTACTTGCAATTGAACAAGCTTCAGAACCTGAAGCAGAACTCACAGCTACTGAACATCAACCAGAACCTGAACCGTTAATTGATCCTGAACCTCACTATCAAGTGGATCAACCCATTCAGACTGAAGATGTTGGAAATGTAAATGATCAGGTATTTGACTCAACTTCTACTCAATCTCAATATCTTTCTGATAGTCAAACAAGTGCGAGAAATGACCAAGGGGCTGTACAACCACAACCTCTAACCCAGGTCAATACACCAAATACTAAATCCAAATTCTCCAAATACTATCAAAGAAAGAAATTGTCAGTCAAACGATACAATCCGAGTAGTGATATTCTGAGTGAAACTACAGTTCTGCATTTTCAAAAGAAAAGTAAAACTACATCTGAGTCAACTGTAAACCCTTTCAGTTCATCAACTACTCCCTTGTTACTTACAATGGGGGAAGACATTTTCTCAAATGAAGCTGAAAACACTCTCATGCAAGTTGATCAAGTTACAGTGCCTGCCATTGTTACGGCAGAAGAACTCTCACAGGTTGATAGGGATTTGCGAACTCCCATTGCACCACCACTGACCTTCCAAGAGAAGGCTAGGGTGATTTCTCCTGCAGGTACAATGGATGCAGCTATGGATTATGAGAGGAGTGATGTGAGAATTACTTCAAATCTGAGTGAAACACTAGCACGTGAGGTGAGTGATACTCAGAGAGCTATTGAAGTGAGAGCACACACTGACACAAACACTCTGTCTCTTATGGAACAACTTGCTCAAATGAAAGAAAATCTTGCTCAAGCTGAAGAGGATAACAAGAACTTAAGATTTGATATGGATAACATGAGAACTATCCTCAACAACAAGATCAGTGCACTCAAGCTAACTCAACAACAAGAAATTGAAGACTCTGGAGATGTCACAGTGGCTCAAGATCTCATTATATCTTCAATGTCAAATCAGATTGAAGATATTCAGAATAACATGAATGAACATCACTTGTCCACTAAACATCGACTTAGTCAGATTGAAAGGCAGAATGCACTTCAAGCAAAAGGGTTGACTCACTTGTATAACATCATTACTAGAACTATCACTCCAACAGAAGAAGAAAGAAAGTTCTTTGAAGGTCAAGATGGAGGAGGTGATGGTGATGAACGTGACCCGAAGCCTGCTGATTTTGTTCCCTCTGTAGAGGATTCATCAACTAAGGGGGAGAAGTCAAGACATGGAGGAAGTTCAAGTAAATCTAAATCTGATCAAGGAGCTGATCAAGGTGATAGGAGAGATAAGGGGAAGAGGAAAGAAATTAGAAGTTCTGACATGCATGAAGAACCTGAAGATATTGAAGGTTACTACTACACAGGTGAACCAGATAGTATTGACATGTTTGCTGATTTAAAGTTCACAGATATGGGAGAAGTATTACCTGAACCAGATCTCAGGGACTGGGAAGATGAAATGCCCATAGACTCAGAAGCTGAAGCTGAACAGATACGTCTAGATTTTGAAGCTGAAGCAGAAATTGACAGACAAGAAGCTCAACTAAAATTGAGAGATGATAGGCTTAAAAAGACATTGGACTTGATTGCTCATAAAGAAAAACTTCAAAAAGAGGAAGCTGCAGCAATGCAACGTCAACATGCACTTAAGGTACAAGCTAGGAGAACATACATCAGATTAAAAAGTGGTGACAAGTGGGAACGAGCTCAAAAAGCTATAGACTCACCACAAATGTCTGAATATGATGATCGTCGGCTAAGTGCTATTCTTGATGAGTTTAAGAATTCAAATCCAATACATGAAGGGTATGTAAAAGCCTTACAAACAGAAGTTGTCAGGATATCTTCTGCTTTTGAACCAAGAACCGATGAGTTAGTAATTTTCGTTGAATGTCATAATGTTGGAACATTCAGAGTGTCCCTTCAATTCTTTTATGACAGATCTTTGACAGAACTCTGGGCTCTTAGACCAAAGGTAAGAACATCCTCTGAGTTGGGAATACTACTTCATGAAAAGTTCAAAGAGTTTGCTGAAAGAGCTGGACCGGAAGTGATAGAAGAGCCTAAGCAAGTGAAGTTTCTTAAGGGTGAAGTGATACATACAGTCAAACTTCAGACGAAAGATTTGTATGAGCACTCTGCTAAACACTTGGTATTTGTGGAGTACATTCTTAGAAATCATGGATTTACTTCTCAACTTAAACGGGAAACTGCAGATCACATCAAATCTTATGCTCAAACCAATGTGAAAGACTATGAAAAATTCAAAGGTGAGTTGAGGAAATCACTTGGAATTCCATTGGTACTTCCTACAAGGCTATCATCAAGGAAAGAAATGTTAGTTGATGTTGAGCTACATAAAAGCCTACCAGTCCTGAATGAAGAAGAAGAAGAAGGAGAGTTCAGACCTGGAGGAAGTGAAAACTGAAGAACCGCTCTACTTGTGATATTTTTAGAGCTTAGATAGAACAAGATAGCATAATTATACTATGTGATCAGTCTAGAGGATCATCTATCTTGTATTTATCTTTTCTGTTTGAATCTGGATAATGTTATATATGAACCAGAACTTTTTCATTATTTACTTAGCATTTAAAGTTTTATTCTTTACTTATTTAATTGGGATTAGTTGAAGAATCCTCTAGGTATTTGCTTGTTACTGTCTAACAAACAAATAGGGGGAGATTGAAAGGCATATGACTCAGCCTATTTGTAGTTAGAGGATCCTAATCCAATTAAAGTAGTTTGTAATAAGTAAATAATATCAACTGTCACAGGAATCTCATAAGGTGACAACTGTCAGAAGAAAAATCAACAAGTCAATCTATAGTTTTGATGTTTTACACTGAAGAAGATTCAGTTGCCTGATCAAGCATCAGTGTAGCATTGAAATACATGGATTTATTTCAAGGACAGAGGTTTCTATAAGTGATAAGAAACAATATCAGTTCAGAATGATCGGAGAGAGTGAAGAAAAGAAAAAGACCACAGTTTAATGTCAAGATGAAGAACAGAGATTGGAGTTAGTCGTTCATGAACCAGACAGTACATCGAGCGTCAACAAAAATCCAGTGTATGTTCGTTATTATAATTACGTGGTCCACAGTGAAGTTTTGACTATTAAAAGGAGTTGTATTAATTCTATTTTAATTAATTAAATCAAATAGTTAATTTAATTAAATAAATTAATTCTATTAGAATTAATATATTTGTTAAAGTAATTATTAGATTAATTAAATAAGAATTAATCTGAAAAAGAAATAATTAATTAAGTGATTTATATAAATCATTTAGTTAATTATAATCTGAAAATATATAACAATATAACTATCTAAGGATAGTTATACCGATTGTTATATATAGTTCAAAAGGATAGTCATACAAAGGGAATGGTTTGGACAGTCATATTAAGTTCAAATAATAGTCATACCGAAAGTCATATACAAAGGAAATGATTATTGGACAGTCATATTCAGTTCAAAAGGAGATAGTTATACCGAAAGTTATATTCAAGTCAAGTGGCTATTGGACAGTCATATTCAGTTCAGTGGATAGTCATACCGAAAGTTATATTTAATGGGACAGTCATATTTCTTTCAATGGATAGTCATACCGAATGTTATATATGTGTTAATTGATTGTTATATCAATTAAAACAACACAATATGACTATGGACGGAATATAAAGATCAGAAGCAGCAAAGAGGCAGAAGACAATTCACTTACAACTTCTTAAAAATCCCAGCAGCTCATATCTCTCTCTCTCAAGCTCAAGAACACTTACAAACATAATTCTGGAAATTCAAGTTCATCTCTTTTGTAATATTCTATCCGTTGGAACTTGTTTATGTGTGGTTCTTGTAATACTAGCGAATTAAGTTTCCTAGTTCACAACTTGATATCTTGATTTTAATTAACTAAATTAGAAAAGTTCATGTCGAATTTTCTAATTAGTTATTAATTACTTGATAATCATTTGGATTGATTTTGTAACACCCATCAAGTTAATATATTGTTATATTCAACTTGAAATTTGTGTTGTATTATTCCGCTCAAATTTGTTTAAGTTAAATTTTATTTAAAGAACAAATTTCGATAAAATGGTATAGATTGTATTCAACCCCCCCTTCTACAATCGTATTGGACCTAACAGACACTGATGATGAAGAGGAGTATGGCAATCTTGCGCTGATGGCAGACTATGATCCTACTTACGGATATAAGGTAAAAAACATGCCTGCTTCCATGGCTGATAAATTTAAATGTCGTAATCGTGATTGTGTCAAGCATGTGATAGACTCTAGCAAATCTATAAGTGATCTTAGATGGGATTTAGAATATGCTTTAAAAGATATAGCAACTGCTAAATCTGAGACTGAAAATGCTAGGGCTGAACTTAGTAAGATACAAGCCAGGAATAAGGAACTAGAACTCACTAATATGCAGATTGAAAATCTAAAAGAAAGAAATGAGTATCTAGTGTTAGGCCGAATACACAATTAATAACCAACTTTGTATGAGAGTTTAACAAGTAATAGCGTTTATGCACTTAAAAACTTCTTGTATTACGAACCCTCTTCGTGATGTAAAATATCACAAAGAGCTGCTAGGTTACAATAAAGATAATTCGTTGTACGATACCCTTCTAGGGTTAACCTAACTGTATTTATATAACATACAGCTACGATACAATCTCTAATTGATATTCCTAATAATCAGCTATACAATGATATCAATTACAGATTGTCACATGTCTCCTATGTCAACTCGATCTCTTTGATAGCTATCCAATCTTCAAAGATATCACTTCCATAATAAATCTTCAATCACTGTTGACCAGTAGACGCTTCCTCCAAACAGAGTTTGACAAACTCTGTCGAGCTTCCATCTGACAGAGTTTACACTAAACTCTGACTGCTTCCAGCTAAACTCTGATAATTCACTGTAACACTTAAACACTGATTAAAACACATCAATTATATTTAACAATCTCCCCCAACTTGTTCATTAGCAAAAATGCACAAGTTAATGACAATAATTGATGATGTCAAAACAAATAAACAAATACAGTGTTTACACAAATTCAGAGTTTAAGCTTCTACTTAATAAAAATCATAGACAATAAGAAAATCCTTACAGACCTTAATCTCTTATCATTTCAAGATCTGGCATGGCTCTGAGATAATCAATCAGCAATCTTCTTTCTGCATTTTCAAGCTCAATCTCCATAGCTTCTTTAATTTCTCTGAGCTGAGGATCACTTTCATCTGTCTAGTAGATAGCAGCCCTAAGATCATAAATCTTTTTCCTTCTCATCTCATTACCCAGTCTGATAAATCTGACTTTTTCTGACTGTGAATTGAAATCAAGTACTGTGATTCCCAAATCAGTCTTTAACTTTGCAGTACCTTTCTTCATTTCAATGAGATTTCCTTTGTAATCCCTGTACTTAGGAACATATCTGCTATTTTATTTTTCTCCTCTGATTGCCAGATTCTGAGTCATTCTCTGTCTGAGCACATTAGCAACTGATTGAGTCCTTCGACTATTAACCATGAGAAGATACAGAACATACTCTAGTTCTTCCCAACATTTCAAGCCAATATCATCCTCTCAAACTTTAAATACTGTCCCATCAGCCATGAAGTACAAAAGAAAATCCTTGTTCAAACTCTTCTGATGAACTAACTGTACTGATTCCAGTCTGTCCAAACTCTCTTGAGGAACACCACGACCTGGAACAGCCAGTGAAGAAGGATCTCTAGGACCAGTATATTGCCTCTTGTCTCTGTGTGAACCTAGTCCACCTTTATTATTACCAACTTTGCCAGATAAAGCTTTTCCATCAGAAACATTCATAGAGACTCCAGATAATACATTTGGATCCTGAATTGTTCCTTTTCCAAAAACCGATTTCAACTGAGAAGAGTGTAAAGGTGTGATCATTGCTTGTGATGCAACAGAAGTTGTAACCTTCTTCTGTGAACTTTCTCCTTCAATGCCTTTTAGCTTGAGTTTAGCCTCTGCTGCAATTGCTTCCTTTGAAAACCGAGAACTTTGACTAACATCAGTCCTTTCTCTGATCACAACACCTTTAACAACAGGTCTAGGAGCTTTTCCTCTTTGTACCTTACCAGACTTTAAAGCTTTAAGATGTTCTTCTTGTAAACTCTTTTCTTCAGCTTCAATGTCCTCAATCGTAACTCCTTCCTCATTCTCTTCAATAAACAGCTTAGCAGCCAATTCTTCATCAGTTTGTGGATTAGAAGGTAACAGCAAACTCTTGGTCTTCGAAGTACCTTGAGTATCAGTATTTCTCCCAACAGACTGTGATTTAGATGACTTGCTAGTTCTCAGAGTTTGAGCCTCTTCAGCCTTGTTCTTTCCTTTACTACTTGCCCCTCCATCTCCAGCACTATCCCTTCTGACAACTCTCTCCCCCTTTTTGACATCATCAGGGATAAGAATAGATGTAATTAACTCCAGGGAAGTAGCAATAGAATCAATTTTAGCAGATAAGTCAGACTGATTCTCTTCAACTTTACTCAGCCTGGCAAAGAGATTGTCTTGAGCTTTAGAGAATTTTGTAGTCACTAGTTTTGACTCTCTTTCCATTTTCATCTCTCTAGCTACAACCTCATTTCGCAAAGCAGTGATTGCCAATGTAGTATCATCAAATCTTCTATCCAGAGTTTTGACTTGAACTACAGTTGCTTTCAAGCAAGAAAGAATCTCTGGATTGGAGATAGTATCCGTATTTTTGTTAACAAAATCAGCTGCTCTTCCTCGTGGAAAAATACAATCTTCTTTGTACCATTCAGCAGCATTCTTTGCAAATTGTGCTCTCTCAACTTCATGAGAAGTACAAGGTTGAGTGAAAGGTGTATGTTTATTGTCTGTTTGTACTGGTGCAGCATCAGAGTATGCACTACTTTCACCTCCAGTTTCAACACTTGTAGCTTTAACAGGTTCATCTTCAGAAATAATTTTAGCAATTTCTTCTATAGGCTTGTCAAGATTTTCTCCATGTTGCTCAGGCTCAGCAACAGGCATAGACTGAGAAGTGACCTTGGTTGCCTGATCAATTTCTTCTCCTCCTTCAACAGTGTGGTGATCATCAGATATTAACTCAGTATGGGATGCCACAGCTTCAAAAAGAACAACCGTAGGTTGATCAGCTACACCAATATCAGAGATAGGATCAGAGAATGGCATAAATGAATCAAGAATATCATTTATTGGAGAAAGGCCATCTCTAGCATCCTCTTCTGCAGGCATTTTGTCCTCTGCATGCATTTTATCCTCTGCAGGTATTTCAGCCTCTGCAGGTATTGCATCTTTCTCAACTTCAACAGGAGGTGTTTGTTGTGAAACGACCTCTGGAGCATTAATATCTTCATCCACAGAATCAGAGAATATCAGTTTTCTTCGTTTTTCTAGAGGTACATTATCTGAATCCTCTTCACTAGATGGTGACTTAGGCATTTTTGCCCGTTGTTTTATTCTTTTCACCCTTCTAGTATAAACAGCTTCAGGAGATTTCCGTTTTGATTTTCTTTGTGTCTCTTTCGCCTGCTTTAGACTTGCATGTCGTTCAGTAATTACCTTCTTAACTCTTTGTGCTTTAGACTGTGATTCTGGTGGAGATTGTGACGATTCAGAGTTTGTGTGTGGAGTGGGTGAAGGTTGTTTTGTGGGTGCTGAGTGAGCAGGTGATGCAGTGTTTGGTTGTTGTTGTGATTGTGGTTGTGGTTGTGGTTGTTGTTGTTGTTGGTCAGGTTTAGGTTGTTGTGGTTCTTGTGGTTGGTTGAGAAAGTTTTGCAGAGCAAGTGGCATGACAAAAGCAGGGAGAATACCACTTGCAAGTGGCTCTGATACCACTTGTTAGGCCGAATACACAATTAATAACCAGAATACGAAGCGTTTAAGAACTTCATTCTTACCCATCTCTATTTAAGGCCTAGAGACTTGCTCAGATTATTTCATTAAATCTTTAACCTTTCAGTCTCCCTTGTAAAATCACAAACCCTTCAAACCAAATACTCTGAAAAACAATGGCCAACCTTACCATCAAAGAGAAGAACCTTCATCTTGTCGAGAATAGGGACATCTTCAGCTATACGCGTGAAGAATTTGAAGCGTTTGATTGGGAAAGGCAGCTTGAAACGCTGTGGCTGCAAATGGATGCCGGTCTGGAAGAGATCGAGAGAGAGAAACCTGCAAGGGTGATCGACATCGATGCTGCCCTCCAAGCAACATTGGCATGGCTCTCCTCGAAGGCATCCTCATCCAACACCACCAACCATTGTTAATGAATATGTCAGCAAAAATAACCTTATCCCTTCAACTTCCACCCAAATAAAGTGGCAAAGATGGGATCTGGGAATTTTTGCTAACAATGGAGTGGTTTGGACTGACCTTTTATTTTCCTGTTGAATAGATTAGCAGATAGAGAGAACAAAAAGATGTAATATTTGCTTGTAATCTCTTTCTTATTATCAATGAAAAATTTTGTTTCTCTAATCATATTCATTGTGTTCTGCAACTGTTATTTATGTTTTATGAACTGTTCTTCAAGAAAATAAATCAAGAAGAGAATATGAAACCTAATTAAAGTAATCATATAAAGAACACATTCATCAACTATCCACTGATTAACAGTTGTCAAAATCCCTATTTACTCCAAGATTTTCAAATTGTCCAAGTGAAAATTTACCTTAGAGTACAAATCACGAATCAACAGCGTTTGTCAATTCTCCAACTTTATCACCGAAACCTTTTCATAAATTGCACAGTTGTGAATATTTGTGTGTGTGAAGCAGAGTTTACTAAGTCAATTTTTAGAGCATCTAATTTTTCATAAAATCCATAAAGTAAATCAATAAACACTGGATGCACAAACTGTCATAGTAAACACTGATTGTATGATGAAAGCTAAACTCTGAAGTAATCAAACTATATACAGTAACTTTTATTTTATACCCCCTTTATATACATTTTTTTTTTCTATTTTCATCATTTTTTTTCATTTTTTTTAATTTTTTTTTATTTTTCATTCCAGTAATCAGAGGTTGGAACCAGTCACCAAAAATTCAAAAATTTTAGCCCTTATCATTTTGATAAGTTCCTGGGTCATCCTAGTATTTAACTAATCACCAAAAATCAGAGAATTTTAGCACATATTATATACCAATAGGTTCCTGGGTCATCCTAGTATCCAACATAATCTCAAAGGAGTATAACAACCTATATACATTTTCTTTGGGGTATTGCAGTGAGAATTTTATTCTATCAGAGTATAACTAACAGAGTTTAGAGTTCATCAACATCAGTAGTTTTTCATGTAAGGTAATGCACACAGTATTTATAGACTCAGAGTTTAGGACAAAATAAACTAAGAGATGCTATAAATATGAGCCAGTATCATGCTGTGTTAACTTTCTGCACAATCTAAGATTAGATCACAATAACTCAGAAAGATTCATGATTAATTGCTGAGAATCATGCTTCATACATATTTCTTCATTGGTGTTTTTACTCAGACAAAAATCAATTCAAAGTTCACAGAGTTTATCAAACTTATTAACAGTGTATGACATACAGACATGCAGACAGAGTTTAGAGACTGTATAATAGAGTTTAATCAACAGAGTTCACTTAGCATTTAACCAATCAGGAAATATGATTAATACATCACATAAGAAAAGTTTGAATCTAACCAACATTCCTAGTCAGAACCAGAGACCATTCCTAGTTCATTGACCAGTCTTGTAAATGTAGCTTCACTCAATGGTTTAGTGAAGATATCTGCAAGCTGTTGTTCTGTAGATACAAAATGTAGTTCAATATTTCATTCTTCCACATGTTCTCTGATGAAGTGGTACCTTATGCTGATGTGCTTGGTCATTGAATGCTGTACTGGATTACCTGTCATAGCAATAGCACTTTGATTATCACAGTAAATAGGGATATTACTGTACCTCAATCCATAATCCAGCAATTGATTCTTCATCCATAAGATCTGTGCACAACAGCTACCAGCTGCAATATACTCTGCTTCTACTGTAGATGTAGAGATTGATTTCTGTTTCTTGCTGTACCAGGAAACAAGTCTGTCACCAAGAAATTGACAACTTCCACTAGTGCTCTTTCTGTCTACCTTGCAGCCTGCAAAGTCTGCATCAGAATACCCAAGTAGCTTGAAATCTGATTCTCTAGGGTACCACAGACCTAATGATATGGTGCCCTTGAGATACTTGAAGATTCTTTTCACAGCTGTTAGATGTGGCTCTCTAGGATCTGCCTGAAACCTTGCACAAAGACAGGTTGCATACATGATGTCAGGCCTACTAGCTGTCAAGTATAGGAGAGATCCTATCATGCCCCTGTAGTTTGTCATATCCACTGAAACTCCTGTGTCTTTGTCCAATTTAGTTGTTGTTGCCATGGGAGTTGATGCAGATGAACAGTCAAGCATACCAAATTTCTTGAGAAGATTTCTGGTATATTTTTCTTGATTAATGAAAATTCCATCATCTGTTTGTTTCACCTGTAGGCCTAGAAAGTAACTAAGCTCTCCCATCATGCTCATTTGATATCTGGACTGCATGAGCTTGGCAAACTTCTTACAGAGTTTATCATTAGTAGACCCAAAAATGATGTCATCAACATAAATTTGAACTAAAAGGAGGTCACTTCCTTGATTGAAATAAAACAGAGTTTTGTCAATTGTTCCTCTGTTGAATCCACTTTCTAGAAGAAACTGAGCAAGTGTCTCATACCATGCTCTTGGTGCCTGCTTAAGTCCATATAGTGCCTTATCTAGCCTGTAGACATAATCTGGATATTTGAGGTCCATAAATCCTGGTGGTTGTTCAACAAACACTTCTTCTTCAAGCTTTCCATTCAGAAAAGCACTTTTCACATCCATCTGGAACACTTTGAATTTCTTGTGAGAGGCAAATGCTAGAAAAATTCTGATTGCCTCCAATCTTGCAACTGGAGCAAATGTTTCATCATAGTCTATTCCTTCCTGCTGTGAATAGCCTTTTGCTACCAGTCTAGCCTTGTTCCTTGTGATAACACCTTCACTGTCAGTCTTGTTTCTGAAAACCCATTTAGTACCAACAATAGATCTGTTATTTGGCCTTGGTACAAGGGTCCAAACTTCATTCCTTTCAAATTCATTCAACTCTTCATGCATTGCTGTTATCCAGTCTGCATCTTGAAGAGCTTCTTCCACTTTCTTTGGTTCATTTTTAGACAAGAATGAATGAAACAGACATTCACTTGTAGTAGCACTTCTTGTCTTTACTTTTGCATCTGGATCACCAATTATCAAATCAGGTGTATGTGATTTAGTCCATTTCCTAGCAGAAGGTAAATGACTTCTATCAGCATGTGATCCTCCCCCTTGATCCATGCTCTCCTGATTTTGTTGTGATCTATCTTCGTTTTCTGAGACTCCCCCTGAACTTGACTGCCCAGAGTCAGAATTTGAAGCATCAGAGTTTGATCCAGATTTTTCAGTTGACTCAGTATCAGTGTTTGAGTCTTCATCTTGATCATGCTCCCCCTCAACTGGTTCTCCCCTTTGTTGTGACTGAGAAGTTTCTCCAGTGTTTACCAGTAGAGGTTCAGAGTTTGTTTCAACAGAGTCTGTCAGAATTGTTTCATCAGAGTTTCCTTCATCAGAGTTTAAATCTTCATTCTCAAAGTTCAGTTGATCATATTCATCTTTGTCTTCAAGTCCAGTTATCTTCTTATCATCAAAAGAAACATGTATAGATTCCATGATCACTTTAGTTCTCAGATTGTAAACTCTGAATGCCTTTGTTGACAGTGGATAACCAACAAAAATTCCTTCATCTGCCTTTAGCTCAAACTTGGTCAACTGTTCTGGATGAGTCTTCAAAACAAAACATTTGCACCCGAAAATATGAAAGTATTTCAGTTTAGGCTTCTTTTTCTTCACCATCTCATATGGTGTCTTTCCATGCTTATTGATCAGTGTTGCATTTTGAGTAAAACAAGCAGTTTGAACAGCTTCTGCCCAGAAATAAGTTGGCAATTTTGCTTCATCAAGCATAGTTCTGGCAGCTTCAATTAAGGTTCTATTTTTCCTTTCAACTACACCATTTTGTTGTGGTGTACCAGGTGCTGAAAAATCTTGTTTCACTCCATTGTCCTTGCAGAATTCTTCCATTGTTGCATTTCTAAACTCTGTTCCATTATCACTTCTGATGATTCTGACTTTGTTGCTTGATCCTTTGTCCAGAAGCTTCACATGCTCCATCAGAGTTAATGCAGTTTCATCCTTCTTTGCTAGAAAATACACCCAAGTGAATCTAGTGTATTCATCAACAATGACTAAAGCATATTTCTTCCTTGCAATAGACATAACATTTACTGGACCAAAGAGATCAACATGCAGAAGATGATAGGGATCAGTGATAGAAAATTCTGTCTTGCTCTTGAAAGATGACTTCCTTTGTTTAGCCTTCTGACATGAGTCACACAGGCCATCAACATTTAACAGAGCCTTTGGGAGTCCTCTTACAAGATTTTTTCTGATCAATTCATTGATGTTGTTCAAGTTCAAATGTGAGAGTTTCTTGTGCCACTTCCAACTCTCTTCACTAGACATTCTTGTAGACAGGCAAACAGCTTTTCCAACAGAGTCTATCAAAAGCTTGATTTCATAAATGTTGTTTTGCCTGTGACCAACTAGAACAACCTTTCCTGTAGATTTGCTGATTACTTCACAATATTCAGGTTGAAAATCTACATGATATCCCTTGTCACAGATTTGACTCACAGATAACAAGTCATGCTTGAGTCCGGGGACATGAGCTACATTGTTGATGATGACATTTCCAAGATTAATATTTCCATATCCCAATGTTTTTCCTACATTGCCATCACCATAGGAAACTTTTGGGCCAGCCTTCTCCTCATATTCTGATAGCAGGGCTTTATTTCCAGTCATGTGTCCTGAACATCCACTGTCCACGACTAGGGTTGCCTCCCTGTTGCCCTGCAATCACAAGCAATTACTGAGGATTAGTTTTAAGGATCCAGACTTGCTTGGATCCTTTGGCATTCTTAACTTTGTTAGCTTTTGCAGCGGAATTAACATTATCAAAGTTTGAGCTAACAGTATCAGTGTTTACACTTGCAGTATCAACTTTAACCCATTTCAGATTGGGTTTCAGTTCATAGTAATTATGACAGATAGCATGATATTTTCTGCAAGTATAAATGGAATGCCAGGTGCTTCCACAGTGTGTGCATAAAGTCTGTGGCTTACTTCTAGCAACATCCTTCTTTACCTCAGACTTTGTAGGTAAAGAATTTATATTTTTATTTTTCTTGCAGAAATTTGCAAGATGCTTAGTACTACCACAGTTATGACATGTCTTTCTTGGAGCATAACTAGCAAGCATTGGTTTATTTCCTGAAGTGATGCCTACTTTTCCATTTCTGTTCTTGTTTGACACTTTCTGTTTCTCAACAGATTTTAACTCCTTCAGTTTATGTTTGAGTTGTTTGTCTGTCATTGAATCAATATTAACCTGTTTAACACTAGTTTTTACTGGTTTACTTTTGACAGCTTCCTTTTCATTTTCAGACAAAAAATTTACTGGTTCCATGAACAAAATGAGTTCTGACTTTAACTTGATTTTAAAATCTAAGTCCATCTCCCTCATTATAACCTAGACCAACAGTATCTGTTTGAAAAATCTGTTGAGTGTCCTTTCCAGAATTAGTCCAAGTCCTAATTTTATTATTTGCTTCCTCCAACTCTGACTCTAGTTGTTTATACTTCTGAAGCAAATTCTGTTCTTTGCAAATAGCATCATCTCTCTCTTTCTGAACTTGTTGCATGTTTTCAAGTTTCTCTTCAACAAGTTTATTTCTTACCTTAAATTCAGAATTTTCAGCTTTTATCCTCTCATTTTCTAAAGTCTGATCCCTATAACTTATATGCAATGACTTAAGATAAATTCTTAATTGAGCAATGTCATCAATATTATAAGCATAGGTGGTTAGAGGTACCTGATTTTCAGATGATTCTGATTCAGTAGTAGCCATGAGAGCATAGTTCACTTCTTCATCAGAATCTGAAGTATCTGCCCAATCTCTGCCTTTAGTGTAGAGTACCTTTCCAGTTTTACCCTTCTTGCACTCAGGAGCATAGTGACCCATCTCCTTACACTTGTAGCATTGAATTTCAGACTTATCCTTCTTCCCTTTAGAATCTCTCTTATCAGACTTCCTGTAGCTTTTCCTGTCTTCATTTGAATCCCTAGAAAACCTTTTTCCTTTCTTGAAATTCTTGAAGCCCATTTTCTTGAAAGTCTTCACCATCAACACAGCCATTTTCCTCATTTCTTCTTCATCATCCTCAGAGTCAGATGATTCAGAAGAGTTTGAATCATAATCAGAGTTTGGTGATTCACTTTCTGAATGTATGACCAAATCTTTTCCCTTCATTTTCCTTCTTGTTGCCTCTTTCTTCTGAGGCTTCTCTTCAACATTAAGAGCAACAGACTTTCCTTTCCTGCTTGATCTCCTGTTTCTCTGCTCCATTTCCAATTCATTAGTTTTGAGCAATCCATAGATTTCATCAATCTCTGTTTCAGCAAGATCATAGTTGTCTCTAATAGTGGTTGTTTTCACATCCCACCTTTCAGGTAGAGAAAGAAGAAACTTGAGATTCGAGTCTTCTAGATCATACTCTTTGTTGACCAATGACAGATCATTAATCAGTTTACAGAATCTATCAAATGTTTCTGTCATGGTCTCTTCAGGTTTAGCCTCAAAATGCTCATACTCTTGTGTGAGTATGTTTCTCCTATTCTTCTTAATAGCCGCAGTTCCTTGACACCTGACTTCAAGAGCATCCCATATTTCTTTTGCAGTGGTGCAGTTAATGACTTTGTTAGACATAACATTGTCTAAAGCACTATGCAGTAAATGCCTAACTTTTGCATCCTTAGCAATTGATGATAGATCTTCAGGAGTCATGTCCTTCTTTTCCTTTGGAACCATTTTTTCTTCTTCACCAGCAACTGCAACAGATAGCTTTGTAGGATTGTGAGGGCCTTCATAAATCCTGTCAAGATATTCTGGATCTGTAGCCTCCAGAAACATAGTCATCTTGACCTTCCACATAGCATACTCTAATGGCCTCAGAATAGGAACCCTGATTGGTTCATAACGACTCACAGTAGTAGGAGCCTTTTTAGAAACAGTAGGTGTTGGTGGAGGAATTGCTACCATGATTATTTTTGTGTTTGGATCATAACCTGTAATAAAGTAACAGATTGGCTCTGATACCACTTGTTAGGCCGAATACACAATTAATAACCAACTTTGTATGAGAGTTTAACAAGTAATAGCGTTTATGCACTTAAAAACTTCTTGTATTACGAACCCTCTTCGTGATGTAAAATATCACAAAGAGCTGCTAGGTTACAATAAATATAATTCGTTGTACGATACCCTTCTAGGGTTAACCTAACTGTATTTATATAACATACAGCTACGATACAATCTCTAATTAATATTCCTAATAATCAGCTATACAATGATATCAATTACAGATTGTCACACGTCTCCTATGTCAACTCGATCTCTTTGATAGCTATCCAATCTTCAAAGATATCACTTCCATAATAAATCTTCAATCACTGTTGACCAGTAGACGCTTCCTCCAGACAGAGTTTGACAAACTCTGTCGAGCTTCCATCTGTCAGAGTTTACACTAAACTCTGACTGCTTCCAGCTAAACTCTGATAATTCACTGTAACACTTAAACACTGATTAAAACACATCAATTATATTTAACATCTAGAAAACAAATTCCAGGTTAGTATCGAGACAGAGACTGAACTTAAAGAGAAAATAGTTGACGTAGATGGTAAGCTATATGCTTTTCAGAATTCAGCTAACCTTGCTAGGGAATTGTTTGATAGTCAAATATCTGGTCCAAGAGTTGCTATTGGATTTGACTATAATGTTAAGAAATGTAAGAAACAAGTGGTGGATCCTGAATCAGCTAAGGCTACATCCAGTGATGCACCACCTGTTCTTAAGAATGCAGATAGTCCCCTATATAAGGAAGTTACATCTAAGCCCTTTGATGCTGATGCTTTGTTAATCAGAAATGAAATACTTGTTGAGGACATTAAAAAGAAAAGAAATGAAGAGGCAATGTCACCTAGTAAGTTTGTCAAATTTTTAAAACCTAAAATTGAACTAGGTGATGAAAATGAGTCTAAGCTAAGAAGAACAGAAATGGAAGGATAGGAAAAAATGGTCCTAGGAAGTTATGTAACAACTGTAACTCTGCTGCTCATCTTACTCATGCATGTAAGAATGTTAAAGTAGAGAATAATCATAATATTAATGCTCATGTTCATAACATGTCTGCCATGCCTGTTCATTCTAAGTGTGCTTCAACTGCTTGCATATCATGCACTGTTAATCTTATGACTGCTTTTCTAAATGTGACACATGCTTCTCCTGCTTTTAATAATTGTTCACATGATGATAAAAGTAAGAAAACAAAACATGATAGAAATAACAGACCTAAGACTGCTAGTCCTCCTAAAGCTAGGAAGGAATATATTGCTTCTAAGCCTAGAAGCAAATCTCCTGAGGCTATTGCTAGGAAAGTAAAGACAGTCACTGAAAATGCAAAGAATGTTAAGCATGCTACTCTTGGTCATAAAAATGCTAAATATGCAAATGTCTCTAAGCCCTCTGGACCCAAACAAGTTTGGGTACCAAAGAAAACTTAATCTCCTTTGAATACCGGGCATGAAGAAAAAGCGAGTCATGTGGATTCTTGACAGTGGATGTTCGAGACATATGACCGGTGATAGAGCCCTGCTATCAAAGGTGGTTGAGAAAGCTGGCCCAGTAGTTACCTTTGGAGATGACAACAAAGGATTTACTACGAGATATGGCAATTTGGAATTTTGGAATGTTGTCGTTGAAGAAGTCTCTCTTGTTGATGGTCTAAAGCATAATATTCTGAGCATAAGTCAATTTTGTGATAAAGGATATGACGTCTTGTTCAAGAAGGAGAAGTGTCTTATCAGTAACAAGAGGGATGAGAAGCTCGCTTTGCAAGGAGTGAGAAAGGGTGATTTGTTCGTAGCTGACTGGAACTCTGGCAATGGTGAAGTCAAGTGCTTCTATGGTAAAGCATCTTCAGAAGACAGTTGGTTATGGCATAAGAAGCTTTCACATCTTAACTTCAAGACTATGAATTCTCTAGTCAAGAGGGAGCTTGTGAGAGGATTACCCGAGATGGAGTTCTATCCATCTGGACTGTGTGAAGCATGTGAGAAAGGAAAGTCAAAGAAGGCATCACACAAAAGGAAGACTATGACTGACATTACTGAGCCATTGCAATTGTTGCATATGGATTTATTTGGTCCAGTCAATGTCCAAGAAGCGATACTGTTTGGTTATTATTGATGACTATTCCAAGTACACATGGGTGTTATTTTTACATTCTAAGGACGAAGCTGATCAGATGGTAATCGATCACATAAAAAAGACTGAGTTAGAAGCTGGAGTGCCCGTGCAGACGATCAGATCAGACAATGGTACTTAATTTAAGAATGCATTACTTAAAATTTTCTGCACTGAAAAGGGTATCTCAAGACATTTCTCAGCACCCAGGACTCCACAACAAAACGGAGTGGTTGAGAGGAAGAATCGGATGCTAATCGAAGCCGCAAGAACTATGTTAAATGAAGCCGGTCTTCCTACTTACTTCTGGGCTGAAGCAGTCAGCACAGCTTGCTACACTCAAAATAGGACCCTGATCAACAGAATGTATAAGAAGACACCATATGAATTGATAGCCAATCATAAACCATCCGTGAAGTACTTTCATGTGTTCAGAGGAAAATGCTATGCTCTTAAAGATGGCTATGAGCATCTTGGTAAGTTTGATGCTAAAGCAGATGAAGGCATTTTCCTAGGGTATTCATTGGAGTCTAAGGCGTACAGGGTGTATGTGATCGATAGTCAGAAGGTTGTGGAAAGCCTTAATGTGATATTTGATGATGCAAGATCTTCTAGTATTCAGAAAGAAGATGATGATGAATCTCTAGCTTTTGATAATCTTTCTCATGATGAGGATGATGAAACCGAACATGAGGTTGCTGTTGATGTTAATAATAATGGTAATGATGATAATGATGATCCAGATTCTGGTAATGGCAGTGGGAACACAGGATCTCAAAGTCAGACTGTTTCTGGTTCTAGTCCTCAAGTTGAAGAATCTACAGATCAGACAAGCAACAACTCAGGGGAAGCTGAAGAAGGATCTACTAGTCAGAATCAACATAATGTTGAACATGCAGAATCATCAAGATCTTATCTGCCAAGTCAAAGGGTATGGAGTAGAGATCATCCCTTTGAACAAATTCTTGGTGATCTAAATGCAAGAGTTCAGACTAGAAAAGCTACTCAAAATGAATGTCTATACTCTGGTTTTCTATCAGAAATCGAACCAAAGAAGGTTGAGGAAGCTATTGAAGATCCAGATTGGGTGATTGCAATGCAAGAGGAACTCAATCAGTTTGAAAGGCAGAAGGTTTGGAAGCTGGTACCCCGTCTAAAGAACAAATCAATCATTGGCACTAAGTTGGTATACAGAAATAAACTTGACGAGAATGGTATAGTGACAAGGAACAAGGCAAGGCTGGTAGCAAAAGGGTATTCTCAGGAAGAAGGGATTGACTATGATGAAACTTTTGCACTAGTAGCTAGACTTGAGGCCATCAGAATGTTCTTGGCATTTGCAGCACACTCCAACTTCAAAGTTTATCAGATGGATGTGAAAAATGCCTTTCTGAACGGTGAGCTAGGAGAAGAAGTTTATGTGGAACAGCCTCCAGGGTTTGTTGATGCAAAATTCGAGGATTTCGTCTATCTCCTATTCAAAGCTCTATATGGTCTTAAGCAAGCCCCTAGAACATGGTATGACACTCTAGCTGATTTTTTAATTGAAAGTGGTTTTAGTAGAGGTGTCATAGATAAGACTCTATTTCATAAAAAACACAAAAATGTTAACATACTTGTGCAAGTTTATGTTGATGACATCATATTTGGCTCTACGAATGATGCACTATGTGCAAGGTTTTCTAAGTTGATGCAGAGTAGGTACGAAATGAGCATGATGGGAGAGATGAACTTCTTTCTTGGTCTACAAGTAAGTCAGAGAAAAGATGGTATCTTTATCTATCAATCCAAGTACATTAAGGATCTTCTGAAGAAGTATCACTTAGAAGGCTCAGCAACTGCTAAGACTCCTATGGCCACTGCCACAAAGCTTGATCAAGATAAGTCTGGACAACAAGTAGACATGACAAGCTATCGAGGCATGATTTGATCACTGCTCTACCTCACTGCAAGTCGGCCAGATATAATGTTTGCAACATGCTTGTGTGCAAGGTTTCAATCAAATCCTAAAGAATCTCATCTGATAGCCGTCAAGCGTATATTCACATATCTCAAGGGTACTCTAAATTTTGGAATTTGGTATCCAAAAGATACAGGTTTTGAACTCATCGGCTATACAGACTCAGATTATGCTGGTTGTAAGATAGATCAAAAGAGTACTTCAGGGAGCTGTTAATTTCTAGGAAGAAGACTAGTTTCCTGGTTCAGCAAAAAGCAGCATTCTGTTTCTACCTCTACAGCTAAAGCAGAATACATTGCCGCTGGAAGCTGTTGCTCAGAGATTTTGTGGATGCGAAATCAACTCATGGACTATGGACTACATTTGACAAACATCCCTATCTTCTGTGATAAAACTAGTGCTAGCGATCTCGAACAATCCAGTACAACATTCGAGGACCAAGCACATCGATATAAGGTATCATTTCTGTAACAGCCCCAGATCTAGGGTCGGGGATCCGGTCGTCACGGTCTCAATTTCTATCCACAACATCAACATAAATTAACTTACAACCTTGTGACCCAAAACAATAACATAAAACATACCCGTTATAGTCCCAGAGATGAAATCAGAGTAACCAACAAATATTATTAATCACAAGTTTTGAGTTTTTTTTACAACCCAGAGGAATTACAATTTAACTGTTACATACTCTTTGCATCCATTTACATAGGTCATACATATAATAAGTCTGACGAATCAAAAGCTGACAGTCTAGCCTACTGGTTGCTCCTACCTCAGCAATGCCGACCATGACATCAGTGGGCAACCCTATGACTGTTGTCCCTGCTTGCACCGAGTGCGACTTGTGCTGGCCATCAGATCTAGCTGTTATTGTGATATAATAAATAAAGCAAGGGTGAGCAATAGCCCACCGAAAATAATATGTAACTGAACAATAATATATAACAGTTCTGAAATATCTTTGAAACCATATGCCATGCATTAACGAACATAGTGCCAGTATAATATAAACGATGAAGTTACAAGGTAAGCAAAAGTACTTTCAGTTTTGAACAATTCTCAACCCTGTCAACAAGAGTGATACTTCATGTTGCAGACAATAAATAAATTTGGATGATGAACTAATGCTGGAGTATTCACCACGCCCGTTGTTCCAATCCTTACGATGATCAATCGCATATTGTACAGCTCAAATTAGTTTTACTACCGGTAGAAGGAAGAACTGACGGATTTACTTGTCTACCGCCCTGTTAGATCTCCCCGGCCAACGGTTGGGCCAATGGGATGGACCGGCGCTACTCGGCCTCTTACACAATTCCTAGTCCGAATAGAATCAATGATTCTGAAACGTAAAGTTCGTTCTCCTTTCCCCAAGTATAATACTTGTTGATAAGACTCCACAAAGTAGTCATATCGAGTTGGAAAGGAAAATTTGCCAGTATTTCCCAAGCTATTGCTTGTTAGTGGATATAAACTTGTTCCATCAATCTTACCCCTCGGGTGTTGAGGAGGTAACCAAAAAGACTCATATCGATGTTTGAAAAGAATCGAGATGTGAGTGAAAAGGGTAGTTTAACAATTATATGACCGGGCAGTCAAAGAAATAACATCTCTCAAGCACGGTTCCCTTATATTTTAGAAGATAGATTCGAATGAAGAATGGAGTTTTGAGAACCTTCCTTGATAAAATAATAATAATACGACTCAGAGATAATTTACATAGTATTTGAATATCAAGGAAATTTTTGAATAAAATATCTCATTTTAGAACTAGTTGAAATAATTAAATAAATATTCAAAGAATATTTAATAAACCAGAAATAGTTAAAGAATATTCTCAATATAAATACTGCTCATGATTAACCCTCGAATAAGTGTATATAAACTATTCATTAAATAAATAATTCCTCGAATAAATATTCGAAATAATATCCAAGAAAATAATTAAAACCTTAAATGAATATCCAATATAATATTCGTTAAGTAAATAAGCTCAAATGAATATTCGAAAATAAACAAATAAACTCAAATGAATATTCAAAATAATATTCATTTAAATAAATAAAGCTCGTATGAATATTAAAAATAATATTCAACTAAATAAATAACTTCGAATGAATATTCCAAAATAATATTCATCTAAATCAACAGCCTCAAATGAATATTCAAAATAATATTCCTCGAATAATTTCCAAGTACTTAATACTTATGGAAATATAAATAATGTTCATAAATAACATCCCTTAAATAATCTGTCACTGGAATCCCTCCGGGTTTCCATGACTATCTCTATATTATAAAGTACAGACTCCCGGTCTTTATTAAAAGAATGAGATCATATGCCCTTCACTAAGGGTCTTAGCAATATCCGACTTATAATTAGTATATCTTGTACCTAACTTATAAGCCAATATCAATTCATGGATCGGTATCACAATATCAATTTTGAAAGTAGGCATGCATGCAATGGCATATGTATAACAACATCAAATCATATATATATTATCACATTAACAACTTCAAATTGATTGAAGACTTGCCTGGTACTCCCGCTATGCTAGTGGTATGACTCGGGATGGTCCGGCAATCTATAAATAACCAAAATTATCCCAAGTTAATCACCTATCACTTTGAAACGCCAAGAAATACTTTATTTTAAGCTAAAGCACGTTTTCAAGTTATCGCTCATTAACACCGTTATGACCCGACACTTTCTTGCTATCAAGGTATGTCATTACACTTACACTTGGTAGGTACTTAAGCCATATAAGTTCTAGGGTCGAAAGATTATACCTCGAGATTTATCGATCGTTATCTAAGTGATTTTCCAAAGTCATAACCATTGGTTCTTTTTAGGGGTTCATTCGTACTTAACCCTGATTCGAATATTTTTATAAAATCGGAAAACGATCTTTTTAACATGAGATCTTCTCTCACACCTTCTTTATGATATCTAATATTTAATTACCAAGATTCGTCACTGAATTACTCGAGTTAAGGGGGTTCAATTTCAATTACGAATTTGCATTTATGATTTCGAACCACTTTTAGTAAATCGGCCATAATTCCTAAACCGTAAGTCCGTTTGCTTCGCTTCTTTTGCCAAAACGATCTATGACTCGAGCACTATTAGGGTTGGTCAACTACTCATCAAGATCAGAAAATTATACCAACTGTTATGAACGAATTTTTAATGGTTAACGAAATTTCGGCATTACGACGGCTATAAATCGAACGTTTCCAAATTTACAATCCTCCCACAAACATGGTTTCCACTCCAAATCACCTATACATGTTATTTAACATTGAAATAAGTCCAAGCACTGCCTTTCCGTTCATCTAAACCATTTTAACATATAACCAAGCCCAATCATAACTATCATGCTTATAACATCACCATAATCACACTAACCTAAAAATCCATCAAGAACATTCATAAACTCAAAGTAAGGGCTAGGGTTTCATGAGTTCCATACCTTCCTTGATGTGTGTTAGACCTTACTAAGTCTTGAATAATCCTTGTACAACCTTAACCAAGCTTAGATCATCCAAGAAATCAAGAAAAACAAAGTTAGTTTCTTGAAAGTTACTATTCACCCTGTACTTTGATGATTTATTTGAAAATGGAAAACATGGATATTGAAGCTAAGATTTCTAGGAGATCACTTTTATGAAATATAGGACTCACCATAAAAATTTGGAGATCAAACAATGGTGGGAGGTTGGATTTTGGTCTTGGAATTAAAGGAATAGCCGAATGGAGCTATTTTAGGAGAGAATGTAGTTTTTTGATCTTTGATTGCTTGGTTCTCTTGCATAATACACCTTGTTGTAATAATATCTAGCCTAAAGCCACTTTATTAAAGTGATTATGTCATGGGTGATGCAATTGCAAGGGACAAGTGTTGCATTCTTATGGTTTTTAAGCTAAGTACTTGGTTTGCTTGCTAATTGTTCTAGTTCCCTCGCACTAGCTTGGTTACTTGATCATATCCACTTGTACATGCATGTAGCTTGGCTCTCTGCTTGTTTCTTTGTCCGGTTATTGCTCAATTCATTGATCGTTCGGAGGAATACCTCGAAGATTTCTAGTTAGGGTTTTACCGGAAACCGTCTTAATATTTATACTATCATTCTCAATTCTCTTTAATAATTCTTGAATCCATATTCCTTAAATCTTTTCAATAATCCCTTAAGTCTTTCGGTGTCTAGGGAAATCTCGGGGAAAATAAAAGTGCTATTTTTCAGAATCCGATAACTTTTACATACACTCTTTTTCCTCTTGGATAATTAATACGAACTCAGAAATCCATTCCGGGTACTTCTATATAGTGTCGTCTAATAATATTCCTATTTCCACCAAAAACACTATTCATCAATTATTCTCTCTTTATTCCTTTTAATTAGAAAAATGTCCTTGCGCTTTCCCGAGGGTTCCTTAACCCTTTTTACGGAACCACTGGACTTATACTAAATATCGATTTGGATGACATGAGAATACTTCCTCTGTTTGTATGCCATATCCTACTCTCTTGACGATAGATTATTCTTACCTAAGTTGTCAACCCATTGCATTCTTCATGATAAATAAATATTGGAATCCATATCCATTCCATAATAAAAGTTTTAATTCCTACCAAAAATCAGGGTTCTTACAGTCTCCCTTCCTCAAAAGGATTCCGTCCCGGAATCAGGTAGGAAGCAAAGAGTCGTTTGTCTGTCGTTTTACTTTTCAGCTTCCCGATCAATTCTTAGTCGTTCTACCCTTTCTCAACACATCTACTAGTGCTACAATACATACTTTATCCTTTTTCCATCAACTTTCCTACTTTTCGTACAACAGACTATCCGGGTTATGCTCTTACTCGGTCTTATCCTTATTGCTCCGTCCATCATTCTATGGACCTATACTCTTGTTCAATCTTAGCAACACTCACTTTTGGAAATCCTTCAACTTCTCAGGTCAAATCTTAGTTTCTCGCTTGACATCGTCGTTACTGATATTCCACGCCACGCTACTAGCTCTTTCATAATTATAATTCTAACATTATCAGGTTGTCATCTCAGGAGTTCGTCAGAGAACGCATTCATCAGTCCATTCGTAGCATTCCTTGCTTCACATTCCCATAATTACTTTCCAATCTTTTCTTTATCAATCACATCCGTCTTATTGTCTGATTCTTATTCACCTCTGTTATTTAACTCCACTGTTATCTCATTATCAAGACGTCCTTTGTTCTTGGCACCTTCTTATTGGTATCCCATCACATTTACTCAATAATCATCACATTCTTGGGGTTAAACTTTCCTCTGTTCAACCATCTAAATTCTCACTTTTTCGATCCACGGGGCTCTTTATTACTCACTCCATCTATTTCCTCGAATCCTCCCAACTTAAAGGGAGTTAATCTGTATATCCCTTATGCATTCAATTTCAACTATAATCTCTTTATGAGCCATCATAGCATTATTATTTATTTCAAACATCACATCATTCCAATTTAAACCCTCCGAAATAAATCTTGCCGATTTCTCTAACTTAGATCCAATATAATCTATTTCTGCCAAACTTGTCTCTCCACATCTCATTAATCCTTCCCACGGGAATACTTTTAGCATCATGAATCTCCAATCTCCCATTCTTCATCTTGTTTTGCGCAGAAATACACCATCATAAACTTGCTTGTCATTCATCAACATGTCACTTAGCTTATCAATAGCAGCACTATCTTTATTTTTGCGTTGTCATCGAATTTCTTAGAAGAATCACCCTCGTTTGCTGTTTACGTAGTGCTTTAATAGCTAACCTTACGGGTTTCATAATTGTCAGATCGAAATCCGCTAGGAGGACAAACTAATCACTATCCCTCATCCACCAGGAATACTTCATGAACTTGATGTAGATATTACACGAAGCAGATAAAATTGCAGAAGAGCTTCAAGCAGCGTAGTTATATCAGGTTGATGAAATTATCAATCATATATTTTCAGTAGAAGACTGGAAGATTAACGGTCTACTTAGTCAATTTCGTACCATGGTCCTGGTTTACCTCAACATAGGACCTCCTAATGTAGGTAATATGCTTAAGACGATATCAGGAATCGAATCTTTACTTGAACTATTCTTATGGTTGATTCTTGCACAATTATTAGAAGGAATGTAAATTCCTCCACTCCGATATGACCTTCAAGGTCCTTCCAAATATCATTCTATTTCTTCGGTATGAGCATTTGTAATTACTCCTCTATACTTAGAGTGTCGGCCACCTCATTGGCCTTTCCTGATAATAATAATTTCTTGTAATCAATGTCTTCTGAATCTATTCCAACTCAAATTTTTCTACCTCATTCCCATTACTGCTGGGTGAAAGCATTCTCCCTTAAACTTTGCTGAAGGAGAAAAGTATCTATCAGTCTCTTTCCATAAGTCATTGCTTCCACCTTTCTGTGTGAACCTTATCACGGTTACTCCTAATTATACCTAGGATATTTCTTCTCTTAGTTCATTCTTGTTTTAGGATAATCTCAACCTTTGTTTGGTTCAATCCCTACTTCCTCATGGTCTCACACATGCCTCGCCTGGCATTATTATTATTGGGTCATACATTCCTTACCAAAATTCCATTTTTTTTTTCTGAAACTTAGGATATTAACTCTCTCTTTGTAAAATCTCTTAGGCCATCTTCATCATGCTTCCTGTATTTTCTAGGTACAGGATATATCAAAATATCGCTAATCAATCCTATAACAATTCTGTCTATGTACTTTCCAAAACTCCTTCCAATGAATCCTTAAAGGTTATTGTTGCCTTAGTCAATCCAACTTAAATCATCTGAATTCACAATGTCTCTATTAGGGTCAATGCCATCCTTTGTGCATCCCCCGGGTTCGTCATATTTTATCGATATTCTATCCACAATTCTATTTTCAAGAAATACTTACATCCTTTAATCAACGATCAGATCACATATCCTTAATAAGGGTCTCTTTTCGATCGTTCTCATCTTGAACAATGTCTCTATTTATACTATCATTCTCAATTCTCTTTAATAATTCTTGAATCCATATTCCTAAAATCTTTTCAATAATCCCTTAAGTCTTTCAGTGTCCAGGGAAATCTTGGGGAAAATAAAAGTGCTATTTTTCAGAATCCGATAACTTTTACATACACTCTTTTTTCCCTTGGATCATTAATACGAACTCAGAAATCCGTTCCGGGTACTTCTATATAGTATCGTCTAATAATATTCCTATTTCCACCAAAAACACTATTCATCACTTATTCTCTTTTTATTCCTTTTAATTAGAAAAATGTCCTTGCGCTTTCCCGAGCATTCTTAACCCTTTTTACAGAACCACTGGACTTATACTAGATATCGATTTGGATGACATGAGAATACTTTCTCTGTCTGTATGCCTGATAAGTGGATTTTATATCCACTTAAAGCGTTCCATATTGGCTTAAATTGATTACTTGGCCTCAAGTATGTGGTGTGTTTAATGTGTTTTCATTGAGTTTTGCAGAACTAAGAGAGTTGGAGGTTAATTTGATTAAAATTCGGATTTTCCGGGTCGGCTGCGCAGTCTACACTGTTTTGGCCATATCTGGAGTTCTACAAGTCCGATTCTGACGATCTTACAGCTCACGCGAAGAGGAGAAGATTTTCTGCAAAATAGAACAGTGACCAGGGTACGCTGCGGCCTGGAGAGTGTGCTGCGGCATGGTGTCTTTGCTGGAAATTCCGCATTTTTATCCTGAAAATTCTGATGCACTGTTTGGGCCATATCTTGAGTTTTATAAGTCCGTTTTGGACGATCTTACAGTCCACGTGAAGATAACGGAATTATCTTTCATTCTAAAGTGGTTCAGATGTCCAAATACAACTGGAACGGCCCAGAAATACTGAAGAAAAGTCAGTTACGAATTTTCCTTCAAAACCGAATCAGTTTAGGAAACGTATTATGTGCCAAACTGTAGAAATTCAATTTTGACAAGGAAATTGATATAATTCCTACTTCTAATAAGTATGGTAATTGCTCTGGACGGCTAGAACATTCCAGAATCAGATCTACACATGGAATTTGCAATTCTATTCTCATTCAAGAACGGAAATTGCCATACTCTTATTCCAACTCTAAAACGGCAATTGCTTGATGGAGAGGCAAATTGGGGCTATAAATACACATCTTGGGGGACAGAAAAAAACACATCATTACATATCAATTACTTAGGTTTGTTTGTATCTTTTCATACTTTGTTTTTATCATGGTTTCATCAGATCCCATGATGACGAGAGGTTCGATTATGAACTAATCGCTGTCATGGGATTCTAACGGATTTATTTATGGAGCTTTAGTATTTTGATGCTTTAAAGATCTGTGTGTGATGTATATTTGATATCCATGTATGGTTATTTTTAATGCTTTTAGATGCGTAGCTAACATCTAAATTGAATTGTTAATCTCTTGCGAAACGAGTGTGGATCTTGAGATTTAGAACTTGCCACGCTAGCATAGGATAGGTTGATGTTTTAACATCATGATTTGTAGCGTAATAGAGATATTATGCTGCCCTATGTGATCAATACGGATAACTTGTGCTTAAACCGTTATGTTTTCAAATCTTATAGAGATATAAGGTCTAAACATAATTGGTGTCTATTCATCTTCTATCTCTTTTGTGGATGTATGAGTAGTTTGGTATTAGTATACCGAGAGGTAGCTTATACTTGTTTCGTGTTGTCTGATCAGATATCATAAACATTGCATATAATGATTAAAGGCGTCAGATTTAAGCAAAGTATTTAATGAAGTTCGCATCCCATTTTTTCTCTTGCATAAGTAATTCGATTCCAATTCTCGTTAGTTAGTTAATTCTTAGTTTTGTTAATTTGTTTCTTAGTTAATTATAATTAATCTAAACCCAATCTTGTTAATTGTCTTAGCAGTGAATAAAAACCATACATTGTTGCATAGGTGCATGCACTGAATTGAAACCCAACCAGATCTCTGTGGGAACGAACTTGACTTATTCATATATTACTTGTGACCACGTACGCTTGCGTGATTTAGTGCAAACAAGTTTTTGGCACCGCTGTCGGGGATCGTCGGTGTTTTATATTTAGTTTATGTGCTTGTCATCAGTGGTCGTTAGAGTTCACTGACTTAGATTGTTTTTCTAACCTATCTTGTGTAGTTCGTTGGTGTTTCAGGTACGTGTCAGCTACAGCTATAGCAGCTCAGTTGAAGGCATTGAATTTGAAGATGGATTTTCTAACTTACTATGGAGTTCAGCAGGTGGCTAGTGTTTGTGAGCTATGTATGGGCACACATGAGACGAATGAGTGTGCCATCTATAGTGCATCAGTGAGCTGGAGCAACAATCAAGGTGGCATGCTGCAACCACAACAGCCTTATCAGCAGTTTCAAGGTCAACAATATGGAGCACAACCTTACAATCACCAGAATTTTCAGCAACAATATGCCTCGTGGCAATTTCAACCTTCGGGTTTTCAGTAACAACAGTCATATGCTGGTTCTGGGCATTCCACTTATGACAAATCTGAATTAGAGGAATTGAGGTTGATGTTTAAAAGCAACGCTGTATCGTTTAAGACCTTGGAAAATTAGATTGGGCAGATTACTAATGCCTTATTGAGTAGGCCACAAGGGACTCTTCCTAGCGACATGGAGGCTAATCCAGGCAAGTGGGAAGTCGAAGAACAGGTGAAAGCAGTTACCTTGAGATCTGGAAAGGCTACAAACGATCAGAAATCAGCAGCTACGGAAAACGAAGAAGTTCGTATTCAGCAGGTTGAGAAATCTACAGGGTCAGAAATTAAGAAATCTGATTTGGTAGTTGAGTAGTTGGACGGTGAAGTGGAAAAAAGTACGAATCCTGTTGAAAAAGTTTCTCTGGAGCATTCTACAAATAGCAATCAGATCTACCCGCCTCCTCCATATCCAAAGAAATTCTTGGAATTTCCAGCAGAGAAGGAAGAGTGTTTTGGCAAGTCAAATCCAGTAGACGTTGCTTTACAAGGAAAGCCCGATACGGAAGATGAGGAACTTGGCGTGGTTGATCTTTGGGATTCTCAGGTGCTGATTGATGAGGGTGTTTCATGGTCAAATCTTGAGGATAGTGCAATTGAATCTTTTCTTGAGAAAGATGTTTTGTATGAGGGCAATAAAGAACTTCATGAGTTGTATAGGAATTTTACTTCTGATGAGATGTTAGATGAATTGAATGCTATTTTTTCTAAGCATGAAATTCAACTTGAGGAGAGTTCTTTTGATCCTAAGTCTGTTGTGAAGACTTCTGTTGGTGAACTACCCACTTTTGTTCCTAATCCGTCTATTTCCACTCTTGCTCAGTCTTTGGTGGTTAATAATGAAAATCATCATGTTGAAGAAACTTCCAGACTCGAGTTTAAACCATCAGATCAGCTAAGGTATGTATATTTGGGTCAATCATCTACTTTGCCTATTATTGTCGCTAACTTGTCAGGTAGCGAAGAGAACAATGTTATTGACACTTTTGAGGAGCAAAGAAGGCTGAAACTTGTCATCAAGGATGTAGCCCCGGAAAAGATAATTAAATGGCCATATAGAGATACGGTGCCGCCCGAGGAGGGTGATCCTGCCGACAGTTAGGTATGTTCTCTACTATCCCTTGTATTACCTTCCATTCAATGGGAACATTGAATATTTTAAGTTTGGGGGTGGTGTGAGGGATAAGTAGTGTATAGTAGTTGTTTGTAGTAGTTAGTGTGTTCATGTAGGGTATCATGTTTGCATTTTAGTTGTAATTCATGCATGTTTGTTCGTGTTATTATCATGTGAGTCCATAGTATTTTGCATTTGCATCCATGCTTGATAGGAATTTTGTGTTGTTGACGCTTTTCATTGAGAAGTGATATGATTTGATCTTGTGCACACACATACACTAGTAAGTTGAAGCTAGTAGACTTATTGAATGTTGTGAGTAATTAGAAGGACATGAATAGGTGCAAGTTGATTTAGTTTGCATGCTTTGAATGCAAGTAGGTGCATTAGAGAGATTTTTGCTTGGGATTGAGTATGTTTTTCCACCAAGTGTGCTTTTGAGCCTTATTGCATATTTGTTGCAATTTTATTCGTTTGCTTGTGTGTCCACGGATTGTTTGCATTGCTAGCAGTTGTTTGAGGTCTTTCTTGAAACGCATGACATTATTTGACGATTAAAATGATAAAGGCATATAGGAAATAACCATGTATATTTTCCCATATTACCACACCATATTTACATGATCAATTAGTTAACCCGTTGAGCTTAATTCTATTTTTTCGGTGACATACCACATTACTTGCATAGACCTTTTTCTTGTATTGGCCTTACATTAATTTGAACCCACATTGTCAAAGGCTAGTAGAGTGCTTAAGGGAGTAATAAGGTGTGCAAGTAGGGGGTTTTTTTGGTCTTAATTTTGGGGGAAATATTGAAAATTGGGTTAGGTTGTTTACTTGATAGTCGGCATGTGTAATAAAATCATGGGATCATTGTTATTGTTCTTGTTATATTTAGCTCTCGAAAAAAAAAAGAAAAAAAAATGAAAAAAAAGAAGAAAAAAGAAAGGGAAAAAAATATTATGAGATCATATTTGTGTTTGTTGTGATCCTACTTTAGTCGATTAGTCGAGCATTTTTTGTTGGAAGAAAAATAGTAAAATTTTGTGTGGGGGGAAATAGGGTGTTGTGTATGATTCATTATAGTTCCTACTAGCTTTTGACACTTCACCTGATTTGGTTTATTTGACATACCTTGTCCCTAGCCCCGTTACAACCCAATTAAAGACCTTTTGATTATCGTCATTGATGTATGTTGTGTTAAGAGTTAGATTGATAGCAAATGTCAAGCATGCTTATGATTTTGTTGGAATTGAGTGATACACTTACCCTTGTTCTTGAGGGAATATTCTTTTGTGAGTGGATTGTGAGTGTTTGCTTGTTTTTGCGTATGAGATCCCGAGTTTTGTCTCAAAGATGATGTACTCTTGTAGGCTTAGCATGGTTACTAACTTATTATTACACTTGACATGGACTTTTGAGAACCCATTCATGTTCATTGAGTAGGATATGTGAATACTTGCACTTTCGACACCAAGACATCGCATTATTACTTTGATTCTTAAGTTGAAATGACATGAGAGGATTTGAAGGTGTGGTAATGTATTAGTAGTAAATCATTTGCATTTTAGTAATAGTTGCATTCATGCATTGCATTGTGTTTGCATTGTTTAGTTAAATGAATTTTGTGGGTACATTCACTATAGGCCCTCACGAGACCTTACTCGTCCACTAGGGCTGCCTAGGGGTTTAAAGGGCTTGTTGCATATGCCAAATGCAACCGTGATCACCTACGGAAGTGGTACTAGTTAGTGTTAGTTGTTTATGCTTGAGGACAAGCATCGGTTTAAGTTTGGGGTGTGATAAGTGGATTTTATATCCACTTAAAGCGTTCCATATTGGCTTAAATTGATTACTTGGCCTCAAGTATGTGGTGTGTTTAATGTGTTTTCATTGAGTTTTGCAGAGCTAAGAGAGTTGGAGGTTAATTTGATTAAAATTCGGATTTTCCGGGTCGGCTGCGCAGTCTACACTGTTTTGGCCATATCTGGAGTTCTACAAGTCCGATTCTGACGATCTTACAGCTCACGCGAAGAGGAGAAGATTTTCTGCAAAATAGAACAGTGACCAGGGTACGCTGTGGCCTGGAGAGCGCGCTGCGGCGCGGTGTCTTTGCTGGAAATTCCGAATTTTTATTCTGAAAATTCTGATTCACTGTTTGGGCCATATCTTGAGTTCTATAAGTCCGTTTTGGACGATCTTACAGTCCACGCGAATATAACGGAATTCTCTTTCATTATAAAGTGGTTCAGATGTCCAAATACAACTGGAATGGCCCAAAAATACTGAGGAAAAGACATTTACGAATTTTCCTTCAAAACCGAATCAGTTTAGGAAACGTATTATGTGCCGAACTTCAGAAATTCAACTTTGACAAGGAAATTGATATAATTCCTACTTCTAATAAGTATGGTAATTGCTTTGGATGGCTAGAACATTCCAGAATCAGATCTACACATGGAATTTGCAATTATATTCTCATTCAAGAACGGAAATTGCCATACTCCTATTCCAACTCTAAAACGGCAATTGCTTGATGGAGAGGCAAATTGGGGCAATAAATACACATCTTGGGGGACAGAAAAAAACACATCATTACATATCAATTACTTACGTTTATTTGTATCTTTTCATACTTTGTTTTTATCATGGTTTCATCAGATCCCATGATGACGAGAGGTTCGATTATGAACTAATCGTTGTCATGGGATTCTAACGGATTTATTTATGGAGCTTTAGTATTTTGATGCTTTAAAGATCTGTGTGTGATGTATATTTGATATCCTTGTATGGTTATTCTTAATGCTTTTAGATGCGTAGCTAACATCTAAATTGAATTTTTAATCTCTTGCAAAACGAGAGTGGATCTTGAGATTTAGAACTTGCCATGCTAACATAGGATAGGTTGATGTTTTAACATCATGATTTGTAGCGTAATAGAGATATTATGCTGCCCTATGTGATCAATATGGATAACTTGTGCTTAAACCGTTATGTTTTCAAATCTTATAGAGATATAGGGTCTAAACATAATTGGTGTCTATACATCTTCTCTCTCTTTTGTGGATGTATGAGTAGTTTGGTGTTAGTATACCGAGAGGTAGCTTATACTTGTTTCGTGTTGTCCGATCAGATATCATAACCATTGCATATAGTGATTAAAGGCGTCAGATCTAAGCAAAGTATTTAATGAAGTTAGGATCCCATGTTTTCTCTTGCATAAGTAATTCGATTCCAATTCTCGTTAGTTAGTTAATTCTTAGTTTTGTTAATTTGTTTCTTAGTTAATTGTAGTTAATCTAAACCCAATCTTGTTAATTGTCTTAGCAGTGAATAAAAACCATACATTGTTGCATAGGTGCATGAACTGAATTGAAACCCAACCAGATCTCTGTGGGAACGAACTTGACTTATTCATATATTACTTGTGACCACGTACGCTTGCGTGATTTAGTGCAAACAATGTCATATCCTACTCTCTTGACGATAGATTATTCTTACCTAATTTGTCAACCCATTGCATTCTTCGTGACATATAAATATTGGAATCCATATCCATTCCATAATAAAAGTTGTAATTACTACCAAAAATCAGGGTTCTTACGATTTCATTCGAGAGCACATCATGAATGGTATTGTGGAACTACACTTCGTTCCCACAGAGCAACAACTTGTAGACATTTTCACGAAACCACTTGATGAATCCATATTCAACAGGTTGGTTAGTGAACTTGGCATGTTGAACTTGTCCAATTAATTGGAAGTCAACAAATGCAAGTTGTTTCTAATAAATTCATTAAGTCTACTAATCTTTATCCTAAGGACTTGTGAGTTTATTTACCATATTTCTATCCTTGTACCATTGTCTCATTACTTACTGATTATTTGCCATATGTTTAAATGTTTACATGTTTATGTGGTAGATAATTAGTTATTGAAGCGATATCTAAGCATCTAGAAATTGTTGTTTATGTTATATGATAGATGTTTAGTTACTCGAGTTCATGAAGCGATACTTGAGTATTAACATGTTTGCATGCTATATCTTTGTTTAATACTCGTGTACTCGATATTTATTTTAATAATTGATATCATGACTGAAGCAATTCAAGATTGGATCTCACCTGTTCTGATACTTGATTATTAAAATAAATTGTAGCATAATTAAATAAATATTTTATTGACATATATCAATTAATGATATTTTGTTAATTTTATGTCTATTTAATTGTGAGTTTATCTGATTATTGTGGATTCATTCTTGATTTACTGCGTGATTTTTTTAAATCCATAATAATTAGAAGTATTAAATATGTGTATATGTGTATAGGCTGATAGGTTTCGGTGATAAGATTTTTCGGCTGATAAGATGTTTTTCGGCTAATTAGGTTGTTAGGTGAGAAATTATTGAGCGGTGTTATTCTTTAAACATAACATGTCACTATCACACCTAACCCACTAATCCTTGAAACCTATAAAATGATGAGTTTTTGTTTATGTTTAACATCATCATTTTCAGATATACATACAGAGCATATACACACAATTGCTAAAAATTTCAAGCTTTGACCGGAAAGATCTCACAATCTAGCTGGTGGTTTTTAGAGCGGATTTCATATTCGTGTTATACGCATCATCCTTTATAAAAACTGACCCTTGTTGTTGAATTTCCTCAAAAGTTTTGAAAATGACATTGCATGGAAGCTTTTTAATTGCTAAAGTTAATCCTATTTCCATTTAGCAAATCGAAACCATTCTGGATGAGCAATTTCGGGCTTGGACACAATTTCTGAATGAACATTCATTAATTCACTATGCTTTAGTTACACAAGTGCAGCTTAACCATGATGCATTGCGTGAACTATATTGCAGTGTGGTTAACACTTCTAGACAGGACGGGTGTGCAATCACATATCGACTGTTTGGTAGGTCAATTAGGGTCACTAAACGAGATGTTAATCGAATTCTTCATTTTCCTATGGAAAATCTCGTTTCTTATCCTACACCTGAACAGATTGAAATGTTCTTTCGTTTTATAAGGTACCAAGATGGCAATTTCAATACTGGTAATCTTTCTAGAACGTTTCTAACCCAGTACTAGAATTTCTTCTTTCACATTCTTAACCATGTTTTTTCCTCAGATAGAACAAATCAAGATCGAATACCTGAATTTATTCAAAAAATAGGGTATGCGGTTGCCAATAATTTGAGGATTAATTTTGGAAAAATAGTACTTGGTCAAATCATTTTAAAGATGAAACACTTGGGAACAAGAGATGTTCGGACTCAAAATATCAAATGTCTATATCCAAGATTTCTACAGCTAATATTAAATGATTTTTTGAATGATGAAGACAGGGTACGCTTGGAAAATGGTTGAAAGGTGGAATGTTCTTACATGAAGACGAATGTAATTAATTACATAAGCAAAAAGAACTATACGAATGTGCCTACAGTCCTAACGGAATATCTAAAGACTGTCCCACTTCCGTTGTTACCAAGACCAGTGAGAGCAGATATACGACAAGGTAATATTTCAATCCCTTCTATTCCAACCTCTGTATTCCCTGTTGTGTCACAGGAAATACGGTTTCTACAGCCCCTAGTGGCCATCTTACCCGACCAAGAGTAGGAAATCCCACCGACTCTAACACAGGTCGAAGATCCCATTCTACAAATGCAAACACAAACACAACAAACTCCTACACCTAAATTGTCACTTAAATGACCAGTCATCCATATTATTGAGGGAGATAATGCCTCAGCACCACCACATAAGGAGTTAGTTACATCAGCCGCTCTACCTCATTCTGACCGGAGTAAACCCAATGAACCTGAGGTAACGGCAACTGTTAGTGAAACAATTCTTTCTTATCCAATGAGTGTAAATGTAAATGAGGTTGAATTGACGGGAGCAACTATCTTGAGTTCCATTTCATGGAACATAAAGAGTGGTTGATGATCTTTCTAAAGATCAAATGACTTCACAGGCATCCGAGGTGGAATTACCTACCTCAATAACTGCTGGCGAATCTTCCATTTTACGAAAAGATCAATCGGTAGGTGGTTCTTTTATGAACCAAGTATCTTCACAGACATGCGACAGAAACTTTGGTTTTGTGTCATTTAATCTATTCAAGTTTAACCTCCCAGAGGGAAAATCTATAGATCTCTTTCGAGATTTACCACTCTTTACCAGTGGTCGGCAACTCGCTTCACGTAAGGACGGAACTCACGAACTTTCATTGCACCATCCGTGACCTCTGAAAAAGGGGATAGGATTATTTCATTTGTAGATACACATATCGGTGGATGCTCTGGAGGAGAGTTGAGGGAAACACGAACAGAACATGTAAGTGTAACCCAAACCACTAAACCGAGTAAATATAGAGTGTTGAGTGAAATACCTACAGAACGTACGAGTGAGCAACCTACTCAACCACATGCACCTGTAACCAGAAAGGAATACAGCAGACTCCTTACACGGGTCCAAACAATGGAGAAAGAGTTGAAAAATATCTGTAAGTCCATTGCAGAAATCAAAAATTTGCAACTTATTCAACATGATGTATTCCAGGTTCAATTGAATACCATGGCAACCCAGTTAAATGATGCAATCAACTCCTTGGTAAAGCCATCTTCGTCTAATTTACCAACTCCACATCCTACTACTCTGGAGGATAACCCAACTGAGGGGGAGAAGGTGGATGACCAAGAAAAATCTACTAGGCGTAAGGGCAAGGAAAAGGTTGTTGACACGGAATTAACTTTATTTCCAGTGCTATGTGGAAAGAAAGCAAAGGCAAACTTGAAGATTTGTTCAGTCTAAAGGAACAATTGTCTTGCACTTGGTTAATTTTAGGAATCTGGAAAATGTATATATATGATCCAGAATGCACTTTAATATTATTTATCTTTGAACTTTATTTTTTTTTTGTATCAGTTGAGTTATCCTCTAGGAATTTGCTTGTCAAACCCTAACAATCAAAAAGGGGGAGATTGTAAAGCATAATGTAATGTAATATGTAATAGAGGACATATATAACTCAACTAGGATAAAAGATAAATAATATTAACTCTATACAGGGATCGTGAAATTTGAAGAACAGGCATCAACAAGGATCAAGTCGCTGAAAGAAGTTCATTAACATGATCAAGCCTCAGTGACAGAATAAGAAGTACAGATGATTTAGTTGAAGGGCCAAAAGATTCCATGTATTCAAATTAATTGAAGATACTGCTGCAGGCTAATAATTTTGGAATGTAACGAAGGTGTGAACATCAAGATCAGTGCTAGTCACTTGTGAACCAGACCAGTGCACTAAGTGTCAGCACATACGAGAAGGATCAACACATTAATTCACAGAAAGAATTGCCAAAGCCTATTGACGATCAAGGACAGACATAATATCTCAAGGTATTGCAAAAAATTAATTTACTCTGAAAATTAAATAAGTAACAGATTAATTAATTATTTAAAACAAAATAATTAAATTAATCTGGTACTTGGATTATTTCTGAGATGAATTAAAACAGTAGAATAAACAGAAGAGAGAAGCCCAAGAGATATAAAAAAGTAGTAATACTATGTGCGGTTACTATGCAATATTACTATGCGTGATTACTATGCAGGTACTGTGCAAATAGTGGTACTGTGCAAATAATAGTACTGTGTAAATAGTGTTACTGTGTAAATAGTGATTACTGTGCAAATAGTAGTTACTATGCAAATAGTGGTTACTATGCAGGTGGGGCCCACGTAAAGAAAATATTCAACAGACACAGTTTTGGTTGTTGGAATAGTGGTTACTATGCAGGTGGGGCCCACTAGAGTTGTTGGAATAGTACAGCATAGTGACTTTCTATAGCCTATAAATAGGCCTGTTGTATTTCATTTCAAAACACACCTCAACACACAACTTTTTCTTCTCTCTCTTATATCTTCTCTTTGTAAGCTGCTAGACAGTCCATTGTGCCTAAACTATCCTTAGGAGTGTTCTGGTTTTTGAAGCTAATCCATTGGATTAGAAGTTGTAACACCCCTCGGTTTTTTAATCAATTCAAAGATATTTTCCCGAATTGATTGTGTTATTTCGATTCAGTTGTTGACCTTATTTTTCACATTTCAAAAATCCAAATATTTCGAAATAACGTATTCAACCCCCCTTCTACGTTATTCTGGACCTAACACCCATACAAATTTTGTGACTGAATTAATATGATAAAAATTCTAGAAAACTAAAGTATTGCACATTTAAATAATACCAAATTTTCAAAACAACAAAACTTAAAATGTAGATAAAAAAACTTATAAATTTGGTAGAAAGATTCTGAAAAATGATAAAAATCAAATGAAAAAACAATAAAAAGGGGCTTAGAACGTTTCAGTGGGGGATGTGAATATTATGATAAGTGTTTTATAATATTAATATTAATGCAATTGGTATATATTGACGAATAAGTAATTTTATACTTAAATTAATTACATTGCAATGAAATTATCTTTTTTCTCTAAATAATAATTAAAATAATTTATTTACATTAATTAATTAATTAATTTTACCGTTCGGTGCGTAACACGAGTAGAACGCTAATTTTAAGTTACACTCAAAGCTAATATAGTAATTTCAAGTTACACTCAGGGCTAATACAGTAATTTCAAGCTACACTCGATAAAAATAAACATACGGTATGTTATGACATGTTTTCACTTCATAATTTTATAATGTTTCTAGTTGAAATTTCAAAAAAAAAAAAGAATTCTTGATTAAAATAATTTTACAGGCATCATTTTTATAATATAAAAAAATATTATAAATAATAAATATAATTCCTCGAATAATTAATTTTATAAGTACCTTAAATTTTTAGTTGTTGTCGGGAGCCATTTTAATAATGCCAAAAAGTTATAAAAAATAAATATAATTTCTCGGGTACTATTTATATATAAACTATTTACTTGACTCACTAAAATTTTTGATTGATTAAAAAAATTATTTAAATCACTATAATTTCTTCATTAACCAAACAAAAACAAATAGTAAAAACGATTAATAAAGTTAAGTCACAAATTACAACCTATAATATATAAAACAAACTAATTAATCAAAGCATACCATAAGATTTACAAGTGAAAAAAATTCTTTTGAAAACATTTAACATTTATTTACAAACCAACAAAAAATATTTAAAAACAATATATGGCAATAAAATATTGAAAAGGAAAATAAACATTTGATGCTTGGAAATGATACCAAGTATCAACAAAATACAATTTACAAAATAAACAATAAAATAGTTTTTTAAAAGTAAAAAACTAAAATTCACAACAAACACTAATATAATCTAGAATAAATAAAAACAAACACAAAAACATATTAAAAAAAGTTCAAACTTTTCTAATATTAAAAATGAAATACAAAACATGTGATGTTTGGAAATAGCACAGAAATCAACAAAATATGATCTACAAAACAATCACTAATTTTAAACGACATGCTAAATTTTAATAACTAAAATGTATAAAAAAACTCTAAAATAGTGTAAATAGAACAAATAAAAACTAACACAAAAACAAAAAAAGTACAAACCTTTAAAAAAAAAAGAGTCGTATAACATATTTTCACATAAATAACCCAAAAATTAAATAAAAACATAACCAAAAATATCAACTATTATATAATAATATTCTAATCCCTCCTGAGAAGCGAGGATATTTTTTGTCATTAACTGATTAAAATTTAAATTATATCCTATTATATAATTATTAACTATTATATAATAAGAATAAAAGCGATAATGTGTGAGTACTATCATAAATTTAGGGATTGAATCTCAACAACTACAAAATATTAAACTAAATTTACAATAGTATTAACCTATATCGAATCCTAATTAACAATTACGTAATATAAAGTAATAAATATATGTAATAATTGAAACCCTATTGGTTTTGATGATGATACAATGCAGCAAGCTGATTGCTTGTTACGAAATATATATTAGCCTTCTATCAAATTTTATTCTGCAGGATGCTTTGATTGAGGGGGAGTTTTTGCTCAATTTCAATTTGATATGTAATCATCAAAAATGGGGAGATTGAAAGCATCATAGTTTTGATGATAACATAGTTAGCAAGCTGGTACGCTTGTAATGATATATTATGGCAAGATTCTTGTGTATGTTTCTAATTCTGATTTGCAGGACATATAAGTTATGCAATTTACAAAGATGTTAGCAAGCTGGATATATGCATTAGACTAACATTGTTTTGCAGGTTTAGTATTTATTTTGTTTCTAAGCGAAATAGGGTATAGCAGCTAGTTGGCAAGAAAGCTTTTATACTACTGCAGCAAGTTGGCAGACTCCGCCAAGAAGCTGTTACAAGTCAAGTGCAAGTCCGAATTTCATGGAGATTATTTAGGACTTGATTTGTAAGGACCCTAATATTTATATAAACGTATAATACAATATTAGAGCTCTAGTTTTATAAAAGACTTGTTCAAAATTGTTTTCCTACTTTTTAGGAGTTGTTTTTCAAACTCTTTCTTTTAACAAACTCCTTTTAAACTTATTTTTGAACTATATACTGAAGGATTTTGTTTTAAACGTTTCTCCTCCAAATCTTCAGTATGTGAACGTTGTGTAAACATTTGACTCTCAAATTATACAACAAACTTGAACGTGAGAATAGGGATTCAAGACCGTTGCAAGTTGTTTTGTAATTTGAACGCTACTTGTTTATCTTTTATATACTTGTATGTGTGTGTATTCTGTGTGGGTTGGACGAATATACACAAAAACACAAGAAAACAACTCAGTGCTTACATTAAAAATCCTTTCTACTTGAGCTCTAGTATATACATACGTTTAAATCTATATTTTGAGTTCATAGTTTGAGTTGTATTGATTTATATTGATTGTATTGCTCATTGTGTATTTGTTGTTGCTGAGTGTAGGCTTGGACACAAGGGTTCAGGGAACTAGAGGCTAGGGAAGTCTGTACTTGGGAAGTATAGGGCTTAGAGGGCATTAAGTTCGAGGAACAGGGGTTGTTAGCAAGCTGCTATCAGTGACAGGGAAAGAAAGGGAGATATATTATTGTATCTTGTAATCGTGGTTTATAGTGATCAATAATATATTTCTTTACCGAGTTGGTAGAGGACCAGGACGTAGACCATTAGGAGATAGGGGTCGAATCTGGCTAAAATAGATGTGTGTTCTTTACTTTCTGCACGTTATTCTTATTGCATTGCATAACCTAGCTAGCTGTTTGTTTGTTAATTTTAGCTGCCAGACAATTTTTCGAGCATATTTTTTAATTGATCATTGTTAGTCATAACACCTATTCACCCCTCCACTCTATGTGTGCATTTTCAATAATAATAAATGTTATATGATTCAAAATCAAATCATGCATTAAATGTAATATTTAATTAAACAAATTTTATTAAAAATAGAAGACTTTGATCCGTGTACCTTAACTCAGCTATATGACATGGTCAATTGGTGGCTATGTACAATGTTTCTATGGGTGATAAACGTAAGTTTGCTTTACTACATGATCCATAGTTACTTCACGTGGAAATTTATTAATTTTTTTATATTTTAATAATTATATATATATATATATATATATATATATATATATATATATATATATATATATATATATATATATATATATAGATATAGGCTCAATTAAAAACTTATTTATTTGAGTAACTAGTAACCCTTTCTTATTGGTTAATTTAAACTATGTTACACGTGATCATCATCCCACGTTTAAACACATCACACACATGTTTAATAACAATTATAATATGATTTAATGTTATGATATCAGTTGGTTAGTGTACTGTCATTGTGTATTTTATACTTTAGTTTTAAACATATGGAATATAAAATAATTTATAAAATAAGAAAGTGATATAATTCCTATATTTTCGTTCTCTATTTGAGTGTGTTCTGTAAATTTATTGTATTCCGTAATTTTTATTTATATTTTGTATGTTTACATTTTTTTTTGTGTTGTTTATTTTTGTTTTAGATATTCATTTTTTTTGTATATTAATTTTGTTTCGATATTTTTTTTGTTCTACATTATAGTTTTTTGTAAATCTTATGTTGTGTAATTTTTACTTGTATATGTTGTTTCCAATTTTTGTTTTTTTAATATTTTTTATATACTAACTTTATGTTTTGTATATTATTATGTTCAGTATTTTAGTGTTTACAAATTTCTTGTGTTCTGTAATTTTAATTTTTTACTTTTTTTATATTTTTATTTTTTTGTGTTTTTTATTTTGTTTTATAAAATAAATTTATGTTTCATATGTCTTTTTTTTGTGTTACATTGTTCTTAATCACTTTATTATATTTTTTTATAAAATTTAATAAATCTTTTAATTTTGTAAATATTAAAATCTTCAATTTGTTTATGTTCTGTATTTTTGTTTATTCTATATATTTCTCCTGTTCTATAATTTTTTATTGTTCTGTAAATTTTTTGTGTTTTGTCATTTTTGATTGTTCTGTAAATTTCTCGTGTTCTGTAATATTTGGTTCATGTTTGTATTCTTTTTTAGTGTTCAGTGATATTTATAAAATGTCTGTTTTGAGATTTTATAACTTTTTTCGTGTTTGTGTTCTAAATTTTTCTATGTATTTTATATTTGATTTATTCTGTATATTTCCTTTTGTTCTTCAAATCTTTTGTGTTCTGTAATTTTTTTTGTATTCAAGAATATTTATAAAAAAAATTGTGTGGGATTTTTATAATTTCTTTTGTTTTGTATTTTTTTGTATTCCATATTTTTTATAAAATTAAATATGTTTAAGATTGATTATTCATGATATTTAATTTATTGTAATTGGTCAAATATTTTTTGTACGTGCAAATTGACTTTTTTTTTACGACTAATTTTGATTTGTTAATTGTGATATATAATATTTGTGTACTTTATCATGTTTTCTGTTACGTGTTGGAATCACGTGTTCTAGGTTATAGTTGTATGTAGCAGTTTCTTTCTTTGTATAATTTAAGGGTTAGGATTAAAAGTTACTCATGTAAGAAGTTACTCAGTGAGATTTACCCATTAACATGTATATGTTGGAGAACAATGAGAACACCAACATTTGTTCTCACTAGTGACCATATATATATATATATATATATATATATATATATATATATGATCCTAACCATTCAAGACTAGTGGATCATTATCATGAACCTCCAATACATACCCACATACCACACCAATGACGGTTACTTTTTTTTGTTTTAATACATTTCTTTTAGTTTTTATTTTAAAAATGCAAAAAATAAAAATATGCTGAATAGGTCTAAACAAATAGCTAGTTTTCTCTCCAGTTTGTGAGAGTTGTGTTTTCTCTTCGACCTATCATTTGGGGTTGTGAGAGTTTGTCTAATGGCGGGGTATAAGAATTTAGATGAACAGATGGCGGATTTAAGCATTGAGGAAGAGGAAAATGGGGAGTTCATGTTTGATGAGGGTGTGGAGGAACAGGTGAACAAGTACGAACTGTGTCTTGTGGGCAGGTTTTTAACGGAAAAGAACATCAATACCAGAGCAATGGTATCGAAAATGGCGGATATATGGAAACCAACGATGGGAGTTAATATCAAAGAGATTGATCCTGGAATTTTCTTGTTTCAGTTTTATCATCGCGAAGATATGTTATGGGTATGCAATGGAGGGCCTTGGTCTTTTGATAATACAATGTTAATTATCAGTCAAATTCCTACTGGTGAAGATCCACTGAAGGTGCCTCTATGGTTCATGGAGATTTGGATTCAAATACATGACCTTCCCACGGGCTTCATGTCGGAAAGTGTGGGGAAGCAACTGGGAGATTTCTTTGGCGAGTTCATTAGTTATGATGCTAAAAACAATTCGAGTATCTGGATGGAGTATATGAGACTACGGATAAAGCTGGACGTGCGTAAGCCTCTTAAAAGAAAGAAGAAAATCAATAGAAGGAATGGCACGGAATTCACAGTGTCATGTAAGTATGAACGTTTAGGAGACTTTTGCTTTGTGTGTGGTCTATTATCGCATACAGAGAGATTTTGCAGGAGAAATTTGGACAAACGAAGTGAAAATACTGTTAAGGAATGGGGGGTATGGCTGAGAGCGCCACCGCGTAGGGCGTTGAACCAAGGTAGAAGCAAGTGGTTGAGAGAGGATCATGACGTTGACTGGGAAGCGAAAATTGGGCGAAACAATAACTGTCCAGTAAATGTGGGAGGAAATTCCGGAGTAATTGATAGGAGTCTGGTGGAAATGCATGATTATAGGAGATTGGATAAAGATAAGGTGTTTGAAGATGGGAATGAGGAAATAACTGGCGGGATATTTTCAAAAAATAAACTTTATATTAAGGGCACAGATTTTGGGCCGGGTGAAGAGGAGGCAACTGGGCTTGAATTGGAAGATAGGAAAAGACGGCGAAGTGGGCCTGAATCAAAAATAGTAATGGACACAGATGAGGTTCTAAATGGAGTTGGGTTGGAAAACAATATTTCTGCAGTACCAGAAGCTGGTCTTTCTGAATCGGATGGTCCAGCATCTAAACAACATGTTTTGGCTACGCTTGCGAGGCAAGCTAGCCAGTCATTATGAAACTCTTAAGCTGGAACTGTCGAGGGTTGGGGAACCTCCGCACAGTTCGTGTTCTGGGGGAGTTGATTAAGTCTCTGTCACCCACTTTTATATTTTTATCTAAAACTAAAGTAAACGGAGATGTAATAGCTGAGTTGAGTGGAAAATTTGGGTTTTCTGAGTACTTTGCGGTAGATAAGGTTGGTCAAGGAGGGGGATTAGCAGTCATGTGGAAGCAAATAATGGGTTGTAAGGTAGTAGATTTCTCTAATAATCATATTGATATGATGTTCTTTGAAAAGAATGATCCAGCTTGGCGATTAACGTGCTTCTATGGATTCCCGGAAAGACAAAGAAGGCAAGACTCATGGGACATGTTACGACAGATAGCAAGTAAAGACTCTATTCCATGGTGTGTTTATGGAGACTTTAACGATATGTTGTATGTGACTGATAAGCAAGGAGAACATCCACATCCTCAATCACTTATGGATGGTTTTCGCTTAACAATAGAGGATTGCAGGTTAGTAGAGATGGATTTATCAGGAGGAAGCTTTACTTGGGAGAAGAGTAAAGGCAAACCTAATTGGGTAAAGGAGAGATTGGACAGAGCTTTTGCTACAGAGGAGTGGTGGAAGAAGTTTCCCCTGTGCACGTTGAAGGTTAGTCATGCCACTTGTTCTGATCATGAGCCGATCCAAATAAGCTTGTATTATACTTCGGTTTCGAGGAAACAATTCAGATTTAGATTTGAAAACTCATGGCTGAAAGAACCATCGTTTAAGGAGGAAACAGTAAGAGCTTGGAAAGAAATGCCAGTGATGAATATCATTCCTAAACTGATTTCATTGTCTAAATTTATGTCGAAGTGGGGCAGGAAGTTTTTTCATAAATTCAGGGATAAAGTAAAACAGCAGAAGGAAGTGCTGGTTACGTTGCTAAATCGTGAAGATGATGAGGGTGTGGCAGCTTATTTTAAGGAGAGGGAGAAATTTAATGAACTTCTGTTGCATGAAGAGGTATATTGGAAACAGCATGCAAAAATTTTTTGGCTTAAAGAGGGAGATACAAACTCGAGGTTCTTTCATACTCAAGCAACGAAAAGGAAAAAAATGAATAACATAGCTTATCTCAAGACAGATACGGGGGAAAAAGTTGATGATTTTGAACAGATGCAAGAATTAACAAAGCAGTACTTTGAAGGTATTTATTCTGCAGAAGGGAGTGTGACGGAAGCAAGTGTGAATGAGGAAGAAAGGGTGATTTCGGAGGAACAAAATCAAATGCTTACTGCAAACATCAATTTTGAGGAGTTCACTGAAGCATTGAAACAAATGCATCTAGAAAAAGCGTCTGGACCGGATGGATATAGCCCTGCGTTCTTTCAACAATTTTGGGATTTGGTTGGTCGAGAAGTCTTTCTAAGCAGTAAGGAATGGTTAGATGAATGTATGTTTCCTGCAGAATTGAATAGCACAAATCTGGTGTTGATTCCGAAGAAAGAAAATGTGGAGATGCTGACAGATGTTAGACCTATTGCACTATGTAACGTAGTGTACAAACTGATTGCAAAAGTATTAGCAAATCGGTTAAAGAAGGTGTTACCTACTGCTATCTCTGAAAATCAGTCCGCGTTTGTTCCCGGAAGAAGTATTACAGACAATGTGTTGATAGCTTTTGAGTCGATTCACTATATGAAAAGGAAGAAAGGAAATCAGGAGGGAGAGGTAGCTTTGAAGCTTGATATAAGTAAAGCGTATGATAGAGTTAATTGGAGGTACTTGTGGTATAGGATGAGAGTAATGGGTTTTAATGATAAATGGGTGTCGTGGATGAAGCTCTGTGTCACAACGGTGAGCTACAGGGTGTGTTTAAATGGGGCGTACGTAGGGCCTATTATCCCAGAACGAGGTTTAAGGCAGGGAGACCCGTTATCTCCTTATCTCTTTATCCTATGTGTGGAAGGTTTATCTCATGCTCTCAATGTAGCAGCTCAGAATGAAAGTGTTACAGGGTGCAGAATTAGCCCGGGAGCCCCGGCTGTTACGCATTTACTTTTTGCCGACGACAGTTTTTTGTTCTTCAAAGCAAATGAAACTGAAGCCCAAAATGTGAAGCAGCTGTTGAATTTGTATGAGCAAGAATCGGGACAAGCGGTAAACTTTCAAAAATTGGGGATCTTTTTTAGCTCCAATGTAAGAAGGGATAAACAAAGTCAGATTGCTAATATTATGGGGGTGCACAATGATTTGAGGGAGGGCAGATACTTAGGACTTCCTTCGTTAATTGGTAGATCACGTAAGAAGGTGTTTAACTTTGTCAAGGAAAGAGTGTGGAAGAGGATACAAGGGTGGAGCAACTGTAAAATATCGAAGGCAGGTAAGTTAGTTTTGCTTAAGAATGTAGCCCAATCGATTCCGTCGCACTGCATGTCTTGTTTTCTAATACCAAAATCTCTCTCGACGGAGATTGAAAGAATGTTCAATGGGTTTTGGTGGAAGTCAGGGAAGGGGGACAGTAAAGGGATGAGGTGGTTATCTTGGGAGAATATGTGTATGGCTAAGGAAAAGGGGGGATTAGGATTTAGGAGTCTGCAGGGTTATAACATGGCACTGATAGGGAAGTTGGTATGGCAATTCATGACTAAACCAGAGTCTCTAGTGGCCAGAATTTTTAAAGCAAGGTACTTCCCTAATAATCATGTATTAGGAGCTCAGAAAGGGAGTGATGCAAGTTTTATTTGGTCTGGGATTTGTGATGCAAAAGAAGAGTTGAGTAAAGGTTTTAAATGGGTATTGGGGGATGGGAAGAGTATCCATATTTTTTCTGATCAATGGTTACGGGGGAAAAACGATTATAGAGTGGAGAATCATCATGTCAATAGCAGCAGGGTTGATAAGGTGGCTGATTATTTCCGTCCAAACATTAAACAATGGGACGTGACTAAAATTCAGAAAACTTTTCATACGGTTGATGTAGAATGTATTCTAAGTACAAGAGTTCCTCAGAACCAAATGCCAGATCGTATAGCGTGGATGCATACTAAGGATGGGAAGTATACAGCGAAGTCAGGGTACCATTTCTGGGCAGACAGGAATATTGGAGAGAGGGGTGTAGTTGCTTCTGCGGGGTGGAGAAGAATTTGGCAGATTGCTGTTCCTCATAAAATGAAAGTATTCATGTGGCGTCTATGCAGGAATAATATACCAGTCCGAAATATGTTAAGAGGAAGAGGAGTTAGTACTCCGATTCTATGTCCGGTGTGTAAGGTTGATGTAGAGCATACTCGACATTTGTTCTTAGAGTGCCCGTATGCCAGGAGTTGTTGGACATATGCAGGAGGAGAGTATGATACTGCTGGGGTGGAGTATTTGTCAGATTGGGCCTTGGAAGTATTGAGCTCTGCTAGTGGAACTAAACTTGTGTTATTGGTTCAAACCTTATGGGGTATTTGGTTTGCAAGAAACAAGTTAGTGTGGGAAGAAAAGCATTTGACACCTCAGATAGCAATGGATCTGAGTGCAAAGATGATTGCAGATTGGCAAAAAGCTCAGCATCAAGGAGACCAGAAGGTTAGTGGACAGGGTACAGAGAGGACTGTAAGAAGTTGGCAAGCTCCAGAAGTTGGTTGGTATAAGGTGAATGTTGATGCATCGATCCATGACGGCGATTCATCGTTCAAAGTGGGTATGGTCATGAGGAATAGTACAGGTGCGTTCATAGCAGGAGGAAATATGTGTATTGAAGGAAAAGTATCGGTACTTGAGGCTGAGGCAACGGGGATATATGAAGCTTTGCAATGGATTGAAGGCATGGAAGTGCAGAATGTGTTGCTGGAAACTGATTCACTCACTGTGGCCAATGCGCTGAGGAAGAACGAAAGGTTTTTTTCGGAAGTTGGTATTATTTTAGATGGATGTCATGAGATATTAAGGAGAAGATTGGATGTGAGAATTCAACATGTCCGAAGACAAGCAAATGGTGTAACTCACAATATAGCTAGGATTTCTTGTTTGATAGGGACTATGAATTCATTTGTGGTGCCTCCTTCCTGTGTGTTGGAGCTTTTGTTGACTGATAGTGTGGTTGCTTAATAAATTTTCATTCTTCAAAAAAAAATACATTTCTTTTAGTATCAATTTGTATTTCATTTTATTACAATTTAACTTATTCTCATACAATTATTGGTTATGTAAAATCTTTTAAATAATTTTTTCTCTTCTAATTTTTACTCACTATTGTTATGTTTATTACATGCTCAAAATTTTTGTTATATTATAAACTTTATTTTAGTATATTTGTATGCGGAATTATATAAATACAAAACACCTAAAAATGTTCTTTTTTTTCTAAATATTACAATAATATTCAATGTGTTATTTAATATTTTTCTGTTTTAAAATATTAAATACAAAACCTATTTTTTTATATTTTATAAATACAATTGTTTTATATACAATAATATTGTACACATACATAATCGACTTTTTATAGATGTAAATCAAATTTTGAATATTGATTTTACTTATAATGATCGTGAATTATTTATTAATAAACCTTTTATTTTAGATACAAGAAAAATAAATGGATATTATGTATTTAAAATTAATTTACACAACAATCCTATATTTAAAATATTAAATAAAATATATAGGATGTGAAATTTTATAAATAACATCAAAACAATGTAAATTTTATTCAATATTAGTTATATTATTAATATTAAATACATAACACATTTTTTGTAAATTTAAAAAAAGATACAAAACATAGATTTTCTGTATAGTTAATAAGAATTACTTATTTGTAAATGTTTCATTTATTTTTTGAAATGACATGGTTATGTACTTTTAAAGGTAGTAAACATGAATTACTAAGAAAAGGCATATATAGTATACTTGTTTTTGAATCTTAAATGCTAAAACTTGTAGACGAAATAGATAGTGTTTTATATTATTTTTCAAAATGGTGCATACAACTTTACAAACAAAAACACACACATATATACAGAATCCTAGGTTAAATAAGTAGTGTTCCGTATTTTTCATAATAATGTATTTTTGTTTTAAATGTATTTGTTTGTGTTCTGTATTTTCTTGCCCTTCATTTTATTCTTCTTGTTTTGTATTTTTTTAATTTAGGATATGTGTTTTAATTTTGTTATATATTTTTTTTAGTTTCATATGCCTCATTTATTTGTTTTGGGAGTGGAGAATAATTTGTATTTTAAATGTATTTGTTTGTGTTCTATACTTATTTGTTTATTTTGGGAGTGGAGAATAATTTGTACTTCAGAAAAAAACAACCCAAAGTTCTCCTCGTACACGCTTATTAAAAAGAAAAAAGAAAATACTACAGTTGCTTCATGGACAAAAGAAAACAAAGAAAGATTATGAGTAGTGCTAGAGCCTAGAGGTACCAAATTGGGTACTAAAATTTGTTATCAAATGATATGATACTAATTACTTAGCATTTTGGGATGTTTTAATTGGATGGTCCTGGCGGGCCCATTATAATTATAACCAATCAAAATAATGCAAAGTCATTTTTGGTACCCAATTTGTTACCTCTAACATTTTTCAAAGATTATACATGCAAACCAAAAGAAACACACGGTAAGTGTGTTGCATATATATAATAAGCGTAAGAGAGATCTTATCCATAATTTTGTTTTGGTCACTTTGGTTTAGTCATTGGGACCGTTTGGCTTACCTTAAAATGAGTAGCTTATGACTTATAAGCATAAGTATCATATAAGTGATAAGTAGATCAGAAATTATAAGTCAGTAGAGTGTTTGGTAAATCAGAACTTATAAATCAGTAGATTGTTTGGTAAATCAGAACTTATTAGTTAACTTTTTTTATTATTTTCAAAATATTTGTTTTTTAATATATATCAATGGATGTCAATGGATGGATATCGATGAGTAGAGAAAATTGATATATGCATATCAATTTTTTAATGGACGAATCAAAAGATATATGATTTTAAAGATTTGAAGGATATTATATATTACGTGTATCGAGAAATAAGAATAAGTTGAAAGTTGAATGTTAGGATTTCGTAACATTCAACTTATCAACATATAAGTTATAAGTTGAGGTAAAACTTAAATAGACAAACATCCCTCATAAGCTCTTATGGGCTTATAAGCCATAAGCCACCAACTTTATGAAAAACCAATCAGGTACATTATACCATCAAAATCATCTCAATCGTCGAATAGAATATTTTTAAAAATAGACGATCAAGATTATATCATATTAAAAAGAAATTATAATTTAAAAAGGATATAATTAAAAAGTTGTATTAGAACTGAATTTTAAAAAGAAGTCATAATCTGAAAAGGATATAAAAGATTGTATTAGATCTTAATTTTATTTATTTATTTATTAATATTAAAAAATGTTCATATTTACTATTTATGCTCTATCTCGAGATATAGAAATCAGATTTGGATGATTTTACAGTCCACGTGAAAATCATAAAATTATCTTTAATTTAGTGATGATTTAGTAATTATTATCCAAATTAAAACACTCAGAATCTCAAGAGAAAATATAATTATGAATTTTTACATTAATCCTATTTAGTGTAGAATACCTACATTAATAATCCTATTCAATATGGAAAACCTAATTATACATGATTTATATCATTGACAAGCACTTTTTCGTATATCAATGTATATACACTTTTTCGTTTACATGTCAAAATATTAAATGTTTTTTATGCTAGATCCAACGTTTTTTATCTATTTATTTTAAGATCTAACAGTTCTTATTTATTTTATCGTACTGAGGACCAGACTACCAACTACCAAAGTTTTGGACAGACTCCCTCCTACACTTATTATTAAAAATATATTTGGTTGTTAGTACAACTATCTTCAAATAATAAGAAGGTTATTTTGATAATCAAAACAAAATATAAGTAGATTTCCTAAATAGAATAGAATTTTCAATATAAAAAATCATCAATTTCATTTCTCTTTTGTTTCTTGGTAGTTTTAATTGGAAAAAATTGTTTAATTATGTTAGTCACAGAGGCATGCCTGTATACATCTAATAACAAGCCTAATTGTTGGTAATGCTTTGCATTACTTACATGACCTCTTAACTGAGGAAACCTCTAGTTGTAGAGTTTCTACTTGTTTTAGTACCTGTAATAGGCATCAAAATTCTATCTGTGTAATCTGTAAATTAAGTCATGAAAATAATGCTTGGAAGAAGATCCAGAGATCATGCCTCAAGCTTGGAAACTAGGCTGCAAAATAAATACAGTTGGATTTTGAAGATTGAAGATTTTCCTAAGTACTAATTCGAGAAGTATTTTGTTATATTCGAGAAGTCTAGCATTCGACAAGTCAGGGATTCAATATTTCAAAAGACACTGTTCGATATCTCTGAAAGTCAATAAGTCAAATCACCATTCGATAACTCAGAGATTCGACATGTCTAATACTCTATTCGAGAACTCAAGAAGTCGACAAGTCAAAACATCATTCGAGTTCTCTAAGAGTCAACAAGTCAAAGCTACATTCGATATCTCAAGGACTCAGAAAGCTGTTCGACATCTCAAGGAGTTCAAAAGTGAAAAGCTCTATTCGACAAGTCAAGAATTCCAGAAGGAAAGACCTATTCGAGAAGTGATTATATATGCCTACTTTGCAGTATTCGAGTATTCAGAGTTATCTATTAAGCCAAATCTAGTTCTCGAATCAATCACTTGGTTACTTCTCGAACTCAGTCTGGGAGACAAAATACTGAAGCTGCACAAGTCAGAAGTCTGCAACAAGCCAAAACACTTTCGGGACCACTGTACTATAAAGTGCTTTTGGAAAGTCTACAAAAGAAGCTTAGAGAATTGTTACAAGAGACAAGTTGCTGAAGAAGTGGATCTGAGCAGGATAAAGAAAGTCAAATTATAAAGTTTCTTGGACGTTACTCAAATTAGGATAGAAGAATTAGAAAGTAATTTTGTCTGTCACGACTTTTGTAGTAAGTAGGTTGTGCACATGTTCTATAAGTGTACAACCTCACTTCTCTAGCAGATATTGAGATTAAAAAAGAAATATCCATTGTAAACTTCTCTCTGAGAAAGAAGCTGAGAATACTAACATTTGTATTCTCAGGTTGTAGCAAAATCTTGATCTAATAAAATATTATATTAAAGTGAATACTGTGTTCTTGTGTTTCTTATTTCCGCATTCATATACTGTTAAACACAGAACACAGACTTTGCTATACAAACATTATTCGACAGATTCAAACAAACAGTCTTTACAATTCATATTCGAAGAAAAGTCTGAGAATACACTCACCCCTCCTCTGTATTCTCTTGTGTGTGTATTCCATACTCAACAAGTGGTATCAAAGCAGGCTGTTAATCAAAATAGAAAATGATCAACATGAGTACACAGAAGACAATAGGAATGGTGAAGGTCCCTAAGTTTGACAAAGAAAATTACAATCTCTAGAAGATCAAGATGATGTTGTTCATTAAAGGTGCTAACCCTCTATACCCTGAGATTCTCAAGAATGGTCCATTTGTGCCACAACAGGAGATCCCTGAGTCTACTATGGGTACCCTGGTCATTCCTAGATCATATGTTGCTAAAGATCCATCCAAATGGACAGATTCAGAGAAGGAGAAGGTTGCCCTAGACATCCATCTCATGTTGTTGATCATAGACTCCATGGAGCTGTCAATGTTTGCCAACATAGCTTCATGCAGAATAGCAAAAGATATGTGGGATCATATTGAGATGTTATGTGAAGGGACAGAGGAAGTTAGAGAAAACAAGAAACAAATACTGGTCACTCAGTATGAAGCTTTTATGGCACAATCCAAAGAAAGCATTACTGAAATGTTTAAGAGATTTCACAAGTTGGTGACTGAGCTACAGATGAATGGTAAGGTTTACAGTACCAAGGAGCTGAATATGAAGTTTCTACTCTCTGCACCAAATCACCTTGAGCAAAGAGTTATCTCTCTAAGAGAAAGAGATATGAACAAAGTGACATATGATGTGCTCTATGGTGTATTGAAGACCATGAGCTTGAGTTGCTTCAGAAGAGGGCTATTCAAGCCATCCAAGGAAGAATGGTAAATACATCATGTGCCTTGATTGTCAACAAATCCATTCAAGACCTTGAAGCATCTACAAGTCAGCATCTACAAATGAGAAACTGTGCGAAAAGTTCTCTAAGCTCATGCAAAGCAGATATGAGATGAGCATGATGGGAGAGTTGACATTCTTTCTTGGATTGCAAGTTAGTCAAAGAAAGGATGGTATCTTTATCAGTCAAACCAAGTATATCAGAGATCTTTTGAAGAAGTTTGACTTGGAAGAAAGCTCACCTGCAAAGACACCCATGGCCACTGCTACTAAGTTAGATGAAGATGCTAAGGGCTAGAAAGTAGATATCTCAGTCTACAGAGGCATGGTTGGTTCTCTACTCTATCTCACTGCAAGTAGGCCAGACATCATGTTTGCTACATGTCTGTGTGCAAGGTTTCAGTCAAATCCAAAAGAATCACATATGATTGCTATCAAAAAGATCTTTAGATATCTGAAAGGCACTCCAAACTTGGGTTTATGGTATCCTAAGGACACAGGGTTCAATCTGGTTGGTTACTCTGATGCTGATTATGCTGGATGCAGAGTGGATAGGAAAAGCACCTCAGGTAGCTACTAGTTTCTTGGACAAAGGTTAGTCTCTTGGTACAGCAAGAAACAACAATCTGTGTCAACTTCTACAGCTGAAGCTGAATACATAGCTGCTGGAAGTTGCTATGCTCAAGTGCTTTGGATCAGAAATCAACTTAGAGATTATGGACTTGTGTTGGAAAGAATTCCTATCATATGTGACAACACAAGTGCAATCTCTATAGTTGCAAATCCTGTCAATCATTCTAGAACAAAGCACATTGACATCAGATATCATTTTATAAGGGAACATGCAACTAATGGAACCATTGAGTTACATTATATTCCCATAGATAAACAATTAGCTGATATATTCACTAAGCCATTGGATGAAGCCACCTTCACAAGGTTGGTTAGTGAGATTGGAATGCTGAATCCTTCTGAATCTGGCTAAGTGAAAATTTCAACTAAATTGTTGCAGCAGTAAACACTTACTTTATCTAAATGCTCAATATTTTTGAAGCAAGTGTTGGCTGAAGTATGATTTATAAATATTTCAAATCTGTTGCACATGTTGAAAAATCATGTTTTTCTAACTCGAAATTTCTATGAGATTTTGAGAAAATCACTATTTAATTTGTTAGAATATTCTTCATTGAATATTTCTGGTAAATTTTTAAAAGATAGTGAAAATTGAACTTTTGAGTGAAAAGTATAGTTCGATAAGTCAGACTTCTCTAATGATTCACTGCTCGACTTCTCTAACAAGTCTCTTTAGAGCACTCTTGAGTTCTCGAATAAGGCCTTTTAGAGATATCGAACAGAGGCATGCTTGACTTCTCGGATACGGTAATTGAGTTCTCTAATGACTAAATTCTCGAATACTGTATTTGAGTTCTCGAATCATTTGAAAAGGCTGAATTCTCGCTGAATTTCAACTATTTTTCGATTTTTATCTAAAATTTTAATTCAATAATAAAAACATATTTTATTTAATTTAGAATTATTTCTAAGTTAGATAAACTACCAACTGTGAGTTACTACCTGCTTGAGTTATCGAATAAGCCTTTCTTGACATATCAAATAGTTGTTTTACACTTCTCGAATGCTTGACTTGTCGATACAAAACATATATCTAATCGACAATTCAAGTGTCTCATACTTATACAATTTCACAACTATTCTATTCATTTCATTCGAATTCTCAAGCATCCAAACACTCTAAACCTCTGAAAACCCTAACTACAAAAGTTAAATTTCTTCTTCAACCTTTAATTTCTCTTCTCTCTTCTATATCAATGGCAATCGTGAAATTCAACACAAACTTCATTGCCCTAACTAGTGATGTCGAGGCACCCAATGCTAATTTCAAATGCTTTATGAAGTGGATGCATGTATGAATCATACATCAAGAACGCTCTGTCAGCCAATCCAACTCGGTATCTGGACATCCTTGAACAGTTTTGGAGCACTGCTACTGTGGAGGTCGTTGCTCTTGAGAATGCTAAAACCTCTTACATAGTCTACTGCAAGATTCAAGACAAAGATGTTACTATCACCACAGAGACCATGAACAAAGCACTGGGCTTACAGCAAGAAGTATATGACCCACTTGCTACAAATACTGAATTGGAGGACTTCTTTGATTTCATCAATTACTCAGATGAAATCAAACTTGGACATCTGAATAGGAAGCACTTGAGGAAGGAATGGAGCTATGTGTTTGCTACTCTTCCTCAAGTATTCACTGCAAGGAAGTCTAGCTTTGACCAAATCAGTGCCCCTGCACAGCAAATTGGCTATGCTTTAGCATATGGGATAAAGATAGATGTTGGACAGCTCATTCTACAAGAGTTGTATGGGAGACTTGGTAAGAACTCAGCCAATAGAGGTACTGAAATTTTCTTCCCTCGCTTTATTCAATCTGTGCTTAATTTTATAGATGATAAACTGATTGAATTAGATGGAATGAATAAAAATAGAATAGGATATCCTAAATCCATGACCAAACTCATTTTTGGTAATTTGGAGACTAGGAATGATGTGGATGTAAGACTTGTAATAACTCCTCATATGCCGAAGTTATTTGAGTCTTACCCCCACAATATGCCAACATTTGAATCAAAATCTCAGTTAGCTGCACCCAAGCAAGTTGCAAAAAATGCTAACCCAGGGCCTGCTAACATACCCCATTAACCAAACACTCAACTAAACACTGAGCCAATTGCATGATCCTTTCAAAAGGGTGATGTTAGTAAAAAGAAGAGAAAGGAGATAGCTTTTGAACCTCTAGAGATGTTAACAGCAACAGCAGCATTAAATGCTGAAATAGGTTTATAAAGTGAGGAACCTGAGTCACCCGTGAAGAGGCCAAAGAAGAATAAGGCAAATAAAACCACCTCTTCAGTCACACAAATGGCTGAAGTTGTAAAATCAGGAGCAAACAGCTCACTAGGTGTGCCTTCTCAACGGGGTGCATCTATAGAATCAAGCATTCTCCCCAATGCACCTTCCTGTATAGAGTCTACACATGGGAGTAAGGCTGGCACAACACTGAGTGGAGAGCACATCACTATTGAAACTCCATCTATTTCTCAGGGGGAGTTGCAAAAATCAATTCTACAAGACACTTCTCATCCAAAATCTAATGTAGAAATTTCTTTGCAGCTTGCAACTCAAGCAATTGAGGAGCAAGGCATTGATCACCAAGAATTTTCTCCTCTTGGTGAGCCAATGGACTCAAGTGACTTAGTGCCTGACACTTTGCTCACCACCCAGGATCCAGATTTAGATGGTAAGGGAATGTATGCTGGGGCATCTATAATAACCCTAACTTTAGCAATGCTACAGTGATCACATGAATAGTAAATTTTGAGGATTTAGGGAAATGGTATGTAAGTACTCTATACTTGAAACAGAAAATGAATAAACAGAAACCATATTAGTGTTGTACTAGGAAAATAAGTGACTCGAAATGACAATAGATTTCAGAAATTCCTGAATATGGATTTTTGAGAATTTTGATTTCGAATATGCTTCTATTGGATATTAAGGAGCATGGAGATATTAAAGGATTTATATCTTGAGGAAATATTTAGGTTAAACCAAGGAGTGATTAAGTTAAGGAATGCTAAAGGAATTTGGATTGTTAAATAATTTCAGAGCCACTTGGAAAATGAGGTATATTCGAAACGAATCGTAATTAGATGAATATGGAGACTAAACAACCAAGGTTGATATAATTACAAGGATATACACTACATTACTAATAACCAAAATCATTAAAACTTTAATTAGAAAATCAAGAAAACAAGCATTCTAGATCATCTACAATTACATCATCCATTACATCATATTCCACTCACTTTTCTTAAGGATTAATTAGTAAAATTACTTGATAATTATCCATATGACGTAGCAAAATATCTACCAAAAGTAGATTATCTAGGATAAGATCAAACCAAACAAAAAAAAATCTCTCCCCTTCCATCATCTTCTTCCATTCGGGTTTTCAAGAAAAAAAAAGAGAAAATAAAAACCAAAACTCAAGCTCTAGTCAACAAGAAATCAAGAGATAATTCATGGAGGATCTTGGAGGATAGATTAAGACATCCACAAAGTTTCATAGCCATCAAGCATCATTTGATAAGGTAATAAAATCATGGAAGTTGATGGTGAATAGTAGTGAATACTAACTTTAAGAAACTAACTTTGTTTTTTATGGTTTCTTTAGTTGATCCAAGCTAGTATAAGGTTGATTAAGCATATCCCAAGGCTCATTAAGTTTTATTGAAGCTTCAAGAAGGTATAAATCTCAAGACCCTTTAGTATTACTTTGAATATATGATGGATTATAGAAAGTTTAGTGATTAAGGTTATGATAAGTGATTATTCATAATGATATATGTGTTTGTAAGTGGTTTAAGTTGAATATGGAAGTGGTTTGTGATTGTAACCATGGTTGGTATGATGACCACATGGTGTAGGGTTGATATATGTGTTTGGTGACGGATTTGGAGGAGTAATATTTTGGAAAGTATGAAAATATAGCCGTTATAATGCCCGATTTTTGTTAAACCAAATAGATGCCCTGTTTTGGACACCAATGCCGTACGGTAGCTCCCTGCCTAGAGTACCAAGTGACCATGAGATGATAGAGCTTAGTTCATAGATCGTTTTGATATAAAGTACGTTAAAATCTGATGAACGGTTTAGGAGAAAAGTCAGTTTTAGTGAGAGACGTTCGAGAACCGAGAAAACGTAATTGCATCAACTTTGAGGCTATAATTACCATACTTAAACATTATTAAAAGTTACGAAATTTTGGGGTATTGTAGTGGGGCGGTCAGGGGACCATTACCAGTTGACCTTGATTTAAAATTTGGAATTTATATTTTCTGAGAATGTTTACAGTCGAGTGTGGTTATTAAGGGAAATGGTGGAAAACACTAAAACTTTGATCGAGTTTAAAAATGGTTAAGTTCATGTAAACTTTTGGTGCATAAAAACTATGTTAAACATATAATATGTGTCAAGGGTGTTATTGTATAGAGATTAGGTGATTAAGTGAGATATATACTAATAGTGATCCTTTCATTTCTATAGAAACGGGAGACGATCTCAGGATCATACATACTCGCTTTAGAGATCCAGGCAAGATTTTTCTATCTCTACTTGGAAAATTATTTACCTTCGAAGAAAATGATTTCATGGAATATATATATGTGATTCTATTGTTGCTATTTTAATAAAGAATTTATTTCCTGATTTTAGGAATTAAAGAAAGATGGATATGGATATATAGAGATGATTATGCATAAAGTGAACATGCTTTATGATTAAGAGTTATATGAAAGAATGGTATCAGTTGTTATCTAGGGTTATATGAAAGAATGGTATCAGTTTTTATCTAGGGTTATATGAAATAATGGTATCAGTTGTTATCTAGGGTTATATGAAAGAATGGTATCAGTTGTTATCTAGGGTTATATGATTTATATTGTCATTCTTTTTAAATATTGTGATTTAATAAATAGTATTTGATTGTTATTATCTACTATTTTTTTTAAAAGTAGATAGAATATTATATATATATATATATATATATAAGAGTACTGGATTTCATTGAATACAGAGAAGATGTCTGAGTCATAATCAGAGTATTATGGCATAAGCTTTAAGGGTGATGACACATGTGAATGTAAATGGAAACGGAAAATGTGGAATGATGTTTTATAAATGGAATAATGGTTTGAAAAAGGGGGATTGCAATAGTATGCGTAAGAGGCTGTGTGGGAGTTGCACAGTCCGGCACCCAATTTTGCATAAGAGGCTGTGTGGGAGTTGCACAGTCCAGCACTCAATTTTTATTACGGCCCAAGAGTTGCCGAAGGAGGATGTAGCAGGTGGCCTTCCTCCAGGGATGATTGTCATTCCTTCTACTAGTAGTAAACAGAGAGCAGATACGGTCAGGCGACTGATCATCGTCCTACGTATCTGGCGCTAGCAGATATCCCCAAAGATTAAAAGAAAGAATTTATAATGGATTCCAAATTTGTATACTGAAAAAGGAAAATAGTATTAAATGACGGACTGTTTTTATAATAAGAAGAGAAACTGATATTATATTATATTAGAAGAGAAACTGATATTATATTACATTAGAAGAGAAGCGGATATTTAAATGCTATATATATATATATATTCCTTTTTGGTACAAAATTATTTGGAAGGAGTATTTATCAAATAAAAATAAAAAATTTTCATAATAATTATGATTTGTCTTCTATTTATTATACAGATATACTAATGTTTTTCCTTTGATGCTAGTTGATAGAATTTATCTTGCTGAGCTATTTTTGCTCACTCTTGCTATTTACTTATACAACAGCTAGGTCGCATGCCGATACTCCGCACTACACCCCGCAAGAGGGTAAGGCAAAGGCGACCTTTTGAAAGAACGTTGGCACCTATCCCGGAGGTAGCGTATAGACAGGCGGGTTCTGGTAGACTTATGTACATTAAGTGTGTAAGCTCATGTAATAAACTTTTGGTTGTTGGAATGCTTCATGTAGATCTATTATTCAACAAGGTACTTAGTAAGATTCTGGGTTTGTAATAACTCCTTAACTCTAAACTTTTAATATTGTGGATGTTGTTCTCTGAGCATATGACTGGTGTGTTAATATTAAAGTGCGGAGTCTATTGTGTGTGTTTTATTATGCATTTATAATCCAGCTGCCAAGAGTAGAATTTTAATGAATGAAAATTGGACCGTGATGACCTGGATCCATGACCCCGGATCTAGCGGCGTCACGGATGGTATCAGAGCTAAGAGTAATAATGCTCAGGAACAAAAGTGATAGTAATAAATGTATCAGTAATAATATAAAATTTTGAACTCCCATCGAGTTCTGGGGTGGTATATCGCATGTAGCATTTATTTTAAGCAGTGATTATAATTTTATAGATTATTACTGATAGAATTTTATGTTTTATTATAGGAAGCGGAGATGGGTGAGCCGAGTCAGGACCCCCAGTGGCTAGGATTATCAGAGCAGGATATTGTAGACTTACAGCTAGCAGGTGTAGAGGTTCCAGAGTATGTTGTCGATGACCTCAGGGAAAGACGTCGTGCGAGTGCCAGAGATAGATATGAGCAGAGCCTGAGAGAGGAGGCAGAGGAGCGCAGACAGAGAGATGCTATGGCTATGGTACCGTACACCAGTAGACCTCCTGTAGGATCTGATGAGGCAGGCCCTTCCCGATTGAGGTCGGAGATTCCAGAGGAGGAGATGCCACTGCGTAAGAGGCCTAGGTTATCGGTTATAGCTGAGGAGCAGACTGAGTGGAGGGACATTCACATGCTTCCTACTCCTGTCCTACCTGTCCCAGTGCCATCACCAGTTCCATCTCCTCTACCGAGCCCTGATTCTTTAGAGGACCCAGCAGAGCAGTTCACTCCACCGGGACACTTTATCTTTGCAGAGGATGAGTTGGAGGAGGACCCATCTGAGGATGCGGAGACAGAGTCCATTCCTCCCTCCTCACCAGCATTTGCACCTCCACCACCTCCACCTGTAGATGCACCTCCCCCAGCTGCTATACCCCCTCAGGCAGGTGATCCACTTCCAGCTATTCTATTGTCAAAGTACTTTGTCTTACAGGGACAGCTAGAGGAGTCCCGTAGGATGATAGATACTCTTTTACAGAGATCGGACAGAGGGAGGGGAGGTACTATTCCCGATGGTTTGTCTTTGGGCTTAGTTAGTATTGAGCTGCGAGCACTCGGCGATATTAGGAGGTTGTTGGCAGATAGAGGGGACCCAGCATGGAGAGTTCAGATAGTAGACACGGTCACCTCTATGGTACTGCAGATCAGGGATGTTGTCAGAGCGGCGTTACCGTGAGTCGGAGTAGTGGTCTTAGTCACTAATCAGACTAGTCATCTCGTTGATGTCATTTTGGGGATTAGTTTAGTTGTTCACTGTCTTAATCCCAGTCTAATTAGAGGACGGCTAGTAGTACTTTTGTTACAGCATATTAGTATGTACGGTTATGTTTTGGGGTTTCGAACCATGTACTCTATGATGTATAATATTAGTAGTAAAAGATGTTATACCCAAGTTGTAAAATATTTATGTAAATTAATGAAGTTTGTGCATCCTGTCTAAATTTTTACTGTATTTTAATATTAGATGTTGAGATTCAAAATTATTGATGTATATAAGGTGATTGACTTAAATGAAAAGGTTATCGTGCTAAAGGCGATACACTTACCTGCTAAAGTTATAATATAACTAGATGCAAACCGCGTGGAGATGAGAATATTGTGATGTATAAATGAGTTACCTAACAATATAATTGTGGATATAGAAATGATGTATATTGTACCCTAAATTTGGGTAATTAATGGAGAATATTGTTATATACAGAATCATGCCGCCTAAGCGTAATAATAGAGCGAATGCAAGGGAAAATGAGAGAGATGAAGGAAGTCAAAATAGGCAGGATGAAAATGCTCATAATGAACGAGATCATGAGGAAGAAGAAGAGGAATCAACTGGCCAACAAGGAAATCCGGGAGGTGATCCCTTTAACCAATTCATGGAACTATTAAGGCAGAATTTAGCTAATCCACCGAATCCCCAACAACCACCTGTTCTCCCCAATCAGGCAGCTAACTCCTTTCGTGCCTTAAAGTCTTTAAATAAACCCTCAGAATTTGAGGGAACTGCTAACCCAGTAGTATCCAGAACCTGGTTAAAAGAGATGGAGAAAGCTTTTGAGATATTGAGGATAGAGGAGGATCAGAAAACAATCTTTGCAGCCTATCTCTTAAAGGGGGAGGCAAATTATTGGTGGGAAGCTAAGAAGAATCTAGAAGGTGCGGGAGTGATAACCTGGGAGCGTTTCACTAGGGTGTTCCTAGACAAATATTCCCCTAGGTACCTGGAAAACCAAATGGAAATAAAATTTTTGGAGTTAAAGCAGGATAACCTAACAGTGGCAGAATATGAAACTAAGTTTACCGAACTATCTAGGTTTGTTCCAGAACTTGTGCGTACTGAAGAACAGCGAGCGAAAAGGTTTCAACAGGCTACGGACGAGAGTGGCACCATTTGAGTTAACTGATTATGCTGCGGTAGTTCAAAAAGCATCTATTATAGAAGCCGAGAGTGAACAAACTCAAATAATTCGAGAGAATAAGAAAAGGAAATTTGAGGGTCAAAAAGTAGGTTCAAGTGAAGGAAGTTACTTTAGCAAGGTCGGTAAAAGACAAAAATCTCAGTTTGTGGGAAGTCAGGGAGTAACAAGGCTGCTAGTGAGACTATGAATCAGGGTGGTCAGGCTTCAGGAACATTTCAGTCTAATCAATCACGACCACCATTACCAGATTGTAACACGTGTGGTAAGAAGCATATGGGAGTATGTAGAGTGTTGGGAGTAACTTGTTATAAGTGTGGACAACAAGGACATTATCTTAACCAGTGCCCATCAACTGATAAGAGTAATGTCAAGTGTTACCAGTGTGGGAAATTAGGCCACATAGCTCGAGATTGTCGTTCTAGTGGGTCATCTGCGACAGGACACAGTATGACTGCTTCAAATAGACCTACTGCCAGGGTGTACAATATGACTTTAGGGGAAGCGTTGAAAAAGCCGGATACAGATGCAGGTAAAATATTTTTCTTTTATTATTTAACCTTGTAAGTGTAAATGTTTGGTTAGGGATCGACTAAGTCAATGAATGGTGTAGGTAGGTTGACAATCTAGATAAGGAAAATCAGTATCTGTTAAGGGTCAGAGAACTCTATAGAAAGGAGATTAAGAGTATGAGAGAAAGTGTGAAAATATATTTTTCAAGGATAAAGGAAAAGTACATTCTTGTTTAGGTACGAACTGGAAATATATATTATAGGTAATATTTTCTTACAAGTGTTTTAAGGGATATTAGTAGAAATTGTTTCTGGAAAATTTTACAGAGATATATATATAAGGATTGGGATATTAATATTTATGTCACGATAGAGATCAAAATATAGCCAAACCATAGTGAGATACACTACCATTCAGAAAAGGCCAATGTGGTGGCGGATACCCTTAGTCGAAAGAGGAAGGAGAGACGAGATAATATGGAATGACTGAAAACATGAGGGAATTTGCAAGAAAAAGATAGTGAAAGTACTACTATTGATAAGCTAAATGGCATGTTGATAAATGACAAGCAAGTTTATATTGGTGTATTTTTGCGCAAACAAGATAGAGATATTATGAAAGGAAAAGGATAGAGGAAGTAGTGTGGAAGTTAGAAGGTGTGAATGAAAAAGGTACCTATGGACATTTCCAATATGATTCCGGGACGGAATCCTTTTAAGGGGGGAAGACTGTAATAACCCTAACTTTAGCAATACTACAGTGATCACATGAATAGTAAATTTTGAGGATTTAGGGAAATGGTATTTAAGTACTCTATACTTGAAACAGAAAATGAGTAAACAGAAACCATATTAGTGTTGTACTAGGAAAATAAGTGACTCGAAATGACGATAGATTTCAGAAATTCCTGAATATGGATTTTTGAGAATTTTGATTTCGAATAAGCTTCTATTGGATATTAAGGAGCATGGAGATATTAAAGGATTTATATCTTGAGGAAATATTTAGGTTAAACCAAGGAGTGATTAAGTTAAGGAATGCTAAGGGAATTTGGATTGTTAAATAATTTCAGAACCACTTGGAAAATGAGGTATATTCGAAATGAATCGTAATTAGATGAATATGGAGACTAAACAACCAAGGTTGATATAATTACAGGATATACACTACATTACTAATAACCAAAATCATTAAAACTTTAATTAGAAAATCAAGAAAACAAGCATTCTAGATCATCTACAATTACATCATCCATTACATCATATTCCACTCACTTTTCTTAAGGATTAATTAGTAAAATTACTTGATAATTATCCATATGACATAGCAAAATATCTACCAAAAGTAGATTAGCTAGGATAAGATCAAACCAAACAAAAAAAAATCTCTCCCCTTCCATCATCTTCTTCCATTCGGGTTTTCAAGAAAAAAAAGAAGAAAATAAAAACCAAAACTCAAGCTCTAGTCAACAAGAAATCAAGAGATAATTCATGGAGGATCTTGGAGGATAGATTAAGACATCCACAAAGTTTCATAGCCATCAAGCATCATTTGATAAGGTAATAAAATCATGGAATTTGATGGTGAATAGTAGTGAATAGTAACTTTAAGAAACTAACTTTGTTTTTTATGGTTTCTTTAGTTGATACAAGCTAGTATAAGGTTGATTAAGCATATCCCAAGGCTCATTAAGTGTTATTGAAGCTTCAAGAAGGTATAAATTTCAAGACCCTTTAGTATTACTTTGAATATATGATGGATTATAGAAAGTTTAGTGATTAAGGTTATGATAAGTGATTATTCATGATGATATATGTGTTTGTAAGTGGTTTAAGTTGAATATGGAAGTGGGTTGTGATTGTAACCATGGTTGGTATGATTACCACATGGTGTAGGGTTGATATATGTGTTTGGTGATGGATTTGGAGGAATAATAATTTGGAAAGTATGAAAATATAGCCGTTATATTGCCCGATTTTTGTTAAACCAAATAGATGCCCTGTTTTGGACACCAATGCCGTACGGTAGCTCCCTGCCTAGAGTACCAAGTGACCACGAGATGATAGAGATTAGTTCATAGATCGTTTTGATATAAAGTACGTTAAAATCTGATGAACGGTTTGGGAGAAAAGTCAGTTTTAGTGAGAGACGTTCGAGAACCGAGAAAACGTAATTGTATCAACTTTGAGGCTATAATTACCATACTTAAACATTTTTAAAAGTTACGAAATTTTGGGATATTGTAGTGGGGTGGTCAGGGGACCATTAACAGTTGACCTTGCCTTAAAATTTGGAATTTATATTTTCTGAGAATTTTTACAGTCGAGTGTGGTTATTAAGGGAAATGGTGGAATACACTAAAACTTTGATCGAGTTTAAAAATGGTTAAGTTCATGTAAACTTTTGGTGCATAAAAACTATGTTAAACATATAATATGTGTCAAGGGTGTTATTGTATAGAGATTAGGTGATTAAGTGGGATATATACTAACAGTGATCCTTTCATTTCTATAGAAATGAGAGACGAACTCAGGATCATACCTACTCGTTTTAGAGATCCAGGCAAGATTTTTCTATCTCTACTTGGAATATTATTTACCTTCGAAGAAAATGATTTCATGGAGTATATATATATATATATATATATATATATATATATGTGTGTGTGTGTGTGTGTGTGTGTGTGTGTGTGTGTGTGTGTGTGTGTGTGTGTGTGTGTGTGTGTGTGATTCTATTTTTGCTATTTTAGTAAAGAATTAATGTCCTGATTTTGGGAATTAAAGAAAGATGGATATGGATATATTGAGATGATTATTCATAAAGTGAACATGCTTTATGATTAAGAGTTATATGAAAAAATGGTATCAGTTGTTATCTAGGGTTATATGAAAGAATGGTATCAGTTGTTATTTAGGGTTATATGAAAGAATGGTATCAGTTGTTATCTAGGGTTATATGATTTATATTGTCATTCTTTTTAAATATTGTGATTTAATAAATAGTATTTGATTGTTATTATCTACTATTTTTTTTAAAAGTAGATGGAATATTTTATATATATATAAGAGTACTGGATTTCATTGAATACAGAAAAGATGTCTTGAGTCATAATTAGAGTATTATGGCATAAGCTTTAAGAGTGATGACACATGTGAATGTAAATGGAAACGGAAAATGGAAAATGTGGAATGATGTTTTATAAATGGAATAATGGTTTGAAAAAGGGGGATTGCAATAGTATGCGTAAGAGGCTGTGTGGGAGTTGCATAGTCCGACACCCAATTTTGCATAATAGGCTGTGTGGGAGTTGCACAGTCCAGCACTCAATTTTTATTACGGCCGAAGAGTTGTCGAAGGAGGATGTAGCAGGTGGCCTTCCTCCAGGGATGATTGTCATTCCTTCTACTAGTAGTAAACAGAGAGCACGTCAGGCGGCTGATCATCGTCCCACGTATCTAGCGCTAGCAGATATCCCCAATGATTAAAAGAAAGAATTGATAATGGATTCCAAATTTGTATACTGAAAAAGGAAAATAGTATGAAATGACGGACTTGTTTTATAATTAGAAGAGAAACTGATATTATATTATATTAGAAGAGAAACTGATATTATATTACATTAGAAGAGAAGCGGATATTTAAATGCTATATATATATATATATATATATATTCCTTTTTGGTACAAAAATATTTGGAAGGAGTATTTATCAAATAAAAATAAAAAAAATTCATAATAATTATTATTTGTCTTCTATTTTTTATATAGATATACTTATATTTTTCCTTTGATGCTAGTTGATAGAATTTATCTTGCTGAGCTATTTTTGCTCACTCTTGCTATTTACTTATACAACAGCTAGGTCGCATGCCGATACTCCGCACTACACCCCGCAAGAGGGTAAGGGAAATGCGACCTTTTGAGAGAACGCTGGCACCTATCCCGGAGGTAGCGTATAGACAAGCGAGTTCTGGTAGACTTATGTACATTAAGTGTGTAAGCTCATGTAATAAACTTTTGGTTGTTGGAATGCTTCATGTAGAAGTATTATTCAACAACGTACTTAGTAAGATTCTGGGTTTGTAATAACTCCTTAACTCTAAACTTTTAATATTGTGGATGTTGTTCTTTGAGCATATTACTGGTGTGTTAATATTAAAGTGTGGAGTCTATTGTGTGAGTTTTATTATGCATTTATAATCCAGCTGCCAAGAGTAGAATTTTAATGAATGAAAATTGGACCGTGATGACCTGGATCCATGACCCCGGATCTAGGGGCGTCACAGCATCTCCTAATGACACCGTCACAAACACAGAGGCTTCACTAGTTTTCACTAGAGACTCTGTGCCTGTGTCAACTACTGTTGTAACTCATCCCACTCCTGTGGAGACAACAGTAGTAGAGTCATTTCATTCGGTTACAGAAGTTGCATATGTAACTGAGGGATCTAGCTTGCCTAGTTCTAGATCTAACTACATGTCAGAATGGCTGAAGCATGTGCAACATGACAGTGCTTCAGGATCTGGGTCTGTTCCACCACAATTGACGGTTGAAGCACTTCAAAGCTTAATTGTGGATCCGATTCCTGAGTTCACTAAGATTGCTCAAAACCTTCTCACAGCAGACATGCCTAATGCTGATTATGAATCCATACTTCTCTGTCACAAGAAAGATGTTGAGCAGCAACAGGAGAAGATTGCAGATGAAGCTAAGAGAGATGGCAATGTTGATGTCTGGTTGCAAGGTTATAGTACTTGCACTCTCAATGATGCTCTTCAGTACATCAGAGAGGAGTATATCACTTCACTAGGGTCCAATGCCAAATCTCTCACCCCTACTGAAGTGTATGAATCCATCAATGAGGCATACAAGGGAAATTTGAAGGCTGCTCACTACCTGGGAAAGGGAATTCAAAATGAAATTGAAAGTGTTTACAAAGAGACAACCAAGGTAGTGAGGGAACTCAAGTCTCAATTCACCAAGGAATTTCCATCACTGGAGACAGTTCTAAGAAATATTAGGGAGTGCAAAGCCACCTGTCTTAAAGTGGATGACAGCCTTCCCTTGTTCAAATCCTCCATCACTAATGTTGTAAATCAAATGGACAGACTCAGAGATCAAACAACTTCTTCCAATGCTGTTATCAACATTCTTTTTGGCAATAGATATGGAGATATAGCAGTTACTGATGTCCCTGTCCATGAGATGTCATAGTATGAGGTAGAAAGACTCAAGAAACAATCCCTATCTGGCTTTAAGGCCACTGAGTTTTTTTCTAAGGTGACTGATTTGGAGAAAGAAGTGAGCTCTCTCAAGAAGTATAATTCTGAGCTACAGAAATATGTCAACCTACTCAATGAGAAGTTGGACACTCAGGCTACCACCACAACTGATGTTCTTCTTAATCAACAACAGATGTTGTCTACAATGATGAAGCATATGGGACTACCTCAGCCTGAAGATTCCATTAAACCTCCAACCTCTTCTTCAAACCCAAGGGCACCATCAAAGACACCTGTGCCTGAGAACAAGCCTAAGGGGAGAAGAAAGTAAACACAAGATCATTTAAATCATCTAGGTTGGTGGAGAAAGGCATTATCATCAATGAAAATTCAAATCCTTCCAATCCTTCAAAATCTACAACTCCTCAAGTCCAAGGCAAAGCTAAAGTCATTGAGGCTTCTAAATCTAAACCAAGCAAGCCTATCACATCTCTACCATCTGTCACTTTACCAGCTATGCACATCACTTTCAGGACCACTGTACTGTAAAGTGCTTTTGGAAAGTCTACAAAAGAAGCTTAGAGAGTTGTTACAAGAGACAAGTTACTAAAGAAGTGGATCTGAGCAGGATAAAGAAAGTCAAATTATAAAGTTGCTTGGACGTTACTCAAATTAGGATCGACAAATTAGAAAGTAATTTTGTCTGTCACGACTTTTGTAGTAAGTAGGTTGTGCGCATGTTCTATAAGTGTACAACCTCACTTCTCTAACAGATATTAAGATTAGAAAAGAAATATCCATTGTAAACTTCTCTCTGAGAAAGAAGCTGAGAATACTAACATTTGTATTCTCAGGTTGTAGCAAAATCTTGATCTAATAAAATATTAGATTAAAGTGAATATTGTGTTCTTGTGTTTCTTTTTTCCGCATTCATATACTGTTAAACACAGAACACACACTTTGCTATACAAACATTATTCAACAGATTCAAACAAACAGTCTTTACCATTCATATTCGAAGAAAAGTCTGAGAATACATTCCACCCCTTCCACCCCCCTCTGTATTCTCTTGTGTGTGTATTTCATACTCAACAAATCATCACTAAATTAAAATTATTTTGTTAATTTCACGTAGGTTATAAATCATAGAAATCAAGTTTTAAGAATTAAAGATAAAACACATAATAAATTGAACGTGTAAAATCTTTTATATATATATATATATATATATATATATATATATATGGGAGAGATCAAAAGAGAACCCCATTTTCAAAGAGAACCGAGAGACCATTCATGGACCATTAATCAAATCATAATCCAACGATCCTTATTATACTTGCATTTACATCAGTTTTGTACTAGAAGGATAGTTGTGTAATTGTAGCACTTCTTGTTTTGGATAAATCAAACAATTATGTTAACTTACCATATTTTTAGCGATCAATTATCATGATCTATCCCAACAAACACTTACCATTTTGGTTTTTAAAACCTACCATATAACCCAAGTAATTTTTAAAGAGAAAAAAGATTATGAGATTAATCTCAGGGAACTTTCCTGAGATTCCCTTTAAAATTTATTTGGCCTGTAGGACTAGTTAATAAAATTTTAAACAAATCTTGAATTTACAAAAATGCCCATTCATATTTATATATATAATTATACTATCTTAGGGACTTACATGAGGTTCCCTGATAAATGGATTTTATATCCATTTGGAGCATTCTAAATCGGCTTAAATTGATTGCTTTGGCCTCAAGTTTGTGGTAGTTTTGATGTGTTTTGCTTAATTGTGCAGGGTTGAAGAAATGTCGATTAAAGGTGTAGTTTCCGTCGTTCTTTGGAGTTGATTTATGATATGGAATGGAGGTTAAGGTCAACTACCAAGAAGTATACAAGTCATTAAGGATGAAAGACGGAAGCTCATGCAAAAGGAACGGAAGAAAAAGCTTAAAATCGAAGAAAATTCAATTTTCGCAGATCGGGACCAAGCCGGGAGCTCTCAGCCGTGTTTATGCAGATTGCACCGGCGCTTCAGGCACCAAACCGGCGCCCCAGGCGCTGCGCGTGCGGGTGAAAAATTAGCCAGAATTTCTGATTTTGTTTTGGCCATATCTTGAGTTCTAGAAGTCCGTTTTGGACGATCTTACAGTCCACGCGAAGCCAACGAGATTCTCTATCATTCTAAAGTGGTCCAGATGTCCACTTACGACTGGAACGGCCCAGAAATATTGAAGAAAAGTCAGCTACGAATTTTCCTTAAAAACAGAATCAGTTTAGGAAACGTATTATGTGCCGAACTGCAGAAATTCAACTTTGACAAGGAAATTGCTATAATTCCTACTTCTAATAAGTATGGTAATTGCTTTGGGCGGCTAGAACATTCCAGAATTAGATCTACACATGGAATTTGTAATTCTATTCTCATTCAAGAACGGAAATTGCCAATCTTCTATTCCAACTCTAAAAAGGCAATTGCTTGGTGGACAAGACTTCTAGAGCCTATATAAACACATCCTACCATTGTAATTTAGGACACACCATTACATATCAATTACTTAGTTTTATTTGTATCTTTTCATACTTTGTTTTTATCATGGTTTCATCAGATCCCATGATGACGAGAGGTTCAATTATGAACTAATCGTTGTCATGGGATTCTAACGGATTTATTTATGGAACTTAGTATCTTGATTGCTTAAAGATCTGTGTGTGATGTATATTTGATATCCTCGTATGGTTATGCTTAATTGATAGATGCGTCGCGAACATCTAATTTGTTAATCTCTTGTGAAGTGAAAGTGGATCTTGAGATTTAGAACTTGCCATGCTAGCATAGGTTCATGATTGTTTATCAACATGATTCGTAGTATGAGATGAAAATACTTATATTTCCCTGTGTGATCTTTATGGATAACTTGTTCTTCAACCGTTATGTTTTCAAATTCTATAGACATATAGGATCTAAGCATAATTGGTGTATATTCATCTTCTATCTCTTTTGTGGATGTATGTTTAGTTTGGTATACGTATGCTGACATGTAGCGTGTACTTGTTTCGTGTTATCCGATCAGATATCATAACCATTGCATATAGTGATTAAAGGCGTCAGATCTAAGCGAAGTATTTAATGAAGTTAGGATTCCATGGTTCATATTGCGAAAGTAATTTGATTTTAATTATCATTAGTTAGTTAATTCTTAGTTGATAATTTGCATCTTAGTTAGTTTAGTTAATTAAAACTCAAATTTGTTATTTGTCTTAGCAGTGAGTAATAACCATACATTGTTGCATAGGTACAATAACTGAATTAAAACCATAACCAGATCCCTGTGGGAACGAACTCGACTTATTCATATATTACTTATGACCACGTACGCTTGCGTGATTTAGTGTAAGCAAGTTTTTGGCGCCGTTGCCGGGGATCATCGGTGTTTTGTTTTTGGTTTATGTGCTTGTCAATAGTGGTCGTTAGAGTTCACTGACTCGGATTTTTTTTCTTAACTATTTTATTTAGTTTGGTGTGTTTCAGGTACTTGAGTGTTTGAAGATGGCATGCGAGGAGTTGCCATGGTGGGCATATTCGAGGACATCCATGCCTTATCAATGTGAGCGGTGTTTTGGCGTTCATGATCCCTCACAATATTGTTACTACGAAGAAGTTGATCCATATGTCACTTATGAGGAACAACCATATTTTCAATACCATCCTCAACAGTACCAGCAAGATGTTCCAGATATGTCATATTTCTTTGGAAGTGAAGAGTTTCAACATCAGCAATCTACTCCTAATTTTCAGTCAGATGAGGTTGTTACTATGGAGGATCTTATGATGCTTGTAAAGAGTAACGAGGAGTCTATCAATTCTTTGGAGACACTAGTTGCTCAAGCTGTGAGATCATTGGAACAAGAGACTCTGGAAGAACTCGACTTATTCATATATTACTTGTGACCACGTACGCTTGCGTGATTTAGTGTAAACATTCCCTACTCTCATTTTTAAATGTATACTCGTACTTTCGTTACTCGTACTTTATAAAAATCATGTAAACAAAAATCTTAGTTATGCATAACATTATTTAAGATTTGATCAATCATAACCCAAAAATATTTTGTGTAACTAGAACATATTAAAGAATCTTTTATTAGGTGTTCACTGAACATAAAAGAATTCAAATGACTTTTTCAAAATAAAATAATGCATTTTTAATTAGACAATTAAGAGAATATCGTTTAGTTGTAAAAATTATTTAAATCATACAAGTAAGTCATTTTTAATTATTTTTTCAACAAAATTTATTTTAAATAAATAAAAAATGCATAAGTGTTCAACAAAAATACTTAAAAATGAATAAAGGAACGTGTTTTTTTAAGTATTCTCATAAGTGTTCCATTGAACAAAGGAACGTATTTTATGATGATTTTGAATTTCTATAAAAAAATTAATTAAAATACTAATAAAATGTTCCTTTAAATGTTCTATGAAAAATTAAAAAACACTTCAAATTTAATTAAAATATTAGTAAGTGTTCTTTCAAATATTTCAATAAAATAAATACATAAAAAAACATAATAAATGAAAATAAGACTATCTTCCAATATGTCTCCTAAAAAAGGTAATAAACTAATAATACAATTAAAGGGTTTCCGAAATATATTAAATTCTTTTTTTCTATAATTTTGAATTATAATAAATAAATAATAATTTATTATTTAATTTAAAAAGTTATAATGTTCTTTTAAGTGTTCTTTCTGAAAAAAAATTATTTTAAATATTCTTATTAAGTATTTTCTTAAGTGTTCTTTTATGTGTTCCATTGAATAAAGAAACGTATTTTTGGTGATTTTAAATTTTATAAAAAAATTAATAAAAAATACTAGTAATGTGTTTTTTTAATTATTCTATGATAAACAAAAAATGCTTTAAATTGAATTAAAATATTGATAAGTTCTTTTAAATATCCTAGTAATAATACAAAAAACATAATAAATGAAATTAACATAATTTTTCAATAACTGTTCTTTAAAAAGGTAATTAACTTAAAAGATAATTAAAGTGTTTTTGAAATAAAATAATTTTTTTTCTATAATTTTGAATTCTATTAAAAAAACTAATATGTGTTCTTTAATTTCTAAATTATATTGTTTTTTTAAGTGTTCTTTCTAAAAAAATTTAATTTTAAATATTTTATTAAATGTTCTTTTAAGTGTTCTCTTAACCCTTCTTTTAAGTGTTCCATATGATTTATTTTTTTTTAAAAAAATTAATTAAAATACTAAAAAGTGTTTCCAAAATATATTAATATGTTTTTTTCTATAATTTTGAATTCTAATAAAAAATTAAAAATTTATTCTTTAATTAAAAAAATGATAATGTTCTTTTAAGTGTTCTTTCTAAAAAAATTAATTTTAAATATTCTTTTAAATGCTCTTTTAAGTATTTTTTAAGTGTTCTCGTAAGTGTTCCATATGATTTTAATGATTTTGATTTTTTTATAAAAAAATTACTTGAAGTACTAATAACGTTTTCTTTTAAATGTTTCATAAAAACTAAATGCACTTCAAATTTAATTAAGCTATTAATAAGGTTCTCTTAAGTGTTTTTTTAAGTGTTCCTTTAAATAAAGGAACATATTTTTTGAAGATTTTGAACTTTTATAAAGAAATTTAATTGAAATACTAATAACGTGTTCTTTTAAGTGTTCCATGATAAATTAAAAAATACTTTAATTTTTTTAAAATATTAATAAAAGTTCTTTTAAATATTCCAATAAAATAAATACAAAAAATATAATAAATTAAAATAACATTGTTTTTCAATAAGTGTTCATAAAAAGGTAATATATGCTATTTATATTATATTATAATAACGAAAGGGTATAATTTGTAGTTTGGTTAACCTTTTTTTGGTTATTCCTCATTCACAACAAACAATTAGATCATCAACTCAAATATAGTATGACCGTTAGATATAACAATATTAAAAGTTGTTATATAGAGAGGTCCAAGGTTCGATTCCCGCCAACAACATATTAATTCATATTTAATACTAAAAATTATTATATACAAAGATGTAAGGTTCGAATTCTTCCAATAACATATTAAAAGTAATAATTATAATATTATAGTACACTATAAAAACATTACAAGAAATTAAAAGTGACGTGTGCTTTGCACGGGTTATAAGCTAATAAATAATAATACAATTAACGTGTTTCCGAAATGTCCCTTTAAAAAAAAGTGTTTCTAAAGTATATTAAATTGTTTTTTTTATAATTTTGAACTCTAATAAAAAAATTAATAACGTTTTCTTTATTTCAAAAAATTGTAAGGTTCTTTTAAGTGTTCATTCTAAAAAAAAATAATTTTAAATTTTCTTTTAAATGTTCTTTTCAGTGTTCTTTTAAGTATTCTTTAAGTGTTCTTTTGTTCTATTAATTGTTCCTATGATTTTGAAGATTTTTATTTTTTATAAAAATTTTAATAGAAATACTAATAACGTCTTCTTTTTAATATTCTATGAAAAATTAAAAGCATTTCAAATTTTATTAAAATATTAATAAGGTTCTATTAAGTGTTTTTTTAAGTGTTCCATAAAACAAAGGAACGTGCCAACAACATGTTGGTGCAGTGGTTGAGCCACTGGCCTCCTTTGAAGGAGGTCAGGGGTTCGACTCCTGCGTGTGCGTGAGTTTCTTAGTTTGTATTAGGTTTCCTTTCTGTATTTGTATTTCTGTATTTGTAATGGCCGGGGGTCCTTCGGAAACAGCCTCCCTATTGTATAGGGGCATGGTCTGCGTACAGCTACCCTCCTCAGACACCACTTTGAGTGGTATTATAACTGAGTAAGCTAAGTTTTTTATAAAACAAAGGAACGTGTTTTTTGATGATTGTGAACTTTTCTGAAAAACTTTAATTGAAATACTAATAACGTGTTGTTTGAAGTGTTCTATGAAAAACTTAAAAACACTTCGAATTTAGTTAAAATACAATAAACATTCTTTTAAATATTCTAATAAATTAAATACAAAAAACATAATAAATGAAAATAACATAGTTTGCAATAAGTGTTCTTTAAAAAAATAATAAATTAATAAGACAATTTAAAGAATTATAAAGTTCTTTTAAGTCTTCCTTCTAACAAAAGTTAATTTTAAATATTTCTTTAAGTGTTCTATTACATTCTTGCTTCTAGTAATTGTTTTAGGGTATATATCACTAACGGGTTAGTTTACTTTCTTGAAATAAAAGTATTTTGATTAATATTAAAATAATCTTGTGAATATGATATGCATCTACGTTGATTTACTTCCTTAAAATAAAAAGATTCATTAATATTTTATTCTTGAAATATATATGATATAAATGAGATATTACATATGCACTTAAACTTTAAAGTAAACACAGATTTGCCATTTATATTTATTTATTCCATTATATATGATATAAATGAGATATTACATATGCACTTAAACTTTAAAGTAAACACAGATTTACCATTTATATTTATTTATTCCATTATATTATAATCAATGGTTAAGATGGTGGTCCTTTAAGTATTCTATCTAAGAGAGTTTTCTCTAGATCACTACTATATATATATATATATATGGATGGGTCACCAGCCACAGTTGGATATTTTGTAATATCCAACCAACCCATCTTATACCATTAAAACATCCAATCAACGGTCAGGATGAGGGGACTTACGCTCTATTATATACTAGCTTATAACCCGTGCGAAGCACGGGTTTCTTTTGATAGGTTATAAAATTTATTTAACATTATAATTATTTTTTTATATAATCCTTATTTTCAATAATTTTTTAATTTTAATTTAATATAAATTTATATAATGATATGCATGTTTAAACTTTATTTTGTAATATTCTAAATTAAAAATGTCATTGACGGGTTCGAACTTTGAATTTTTAGTAAATTAATTTAATCATATAATATATCTTATTATTAGATCTAACGATTCTTATTTATTACTAAAAATAATGATTCGAATATATGGTGAGATATTTTTGGGTGTATATTAGTGATCGCAAGATTAATTTTAAATTAAAAAGTAACGTGTTTTAATTACAAAAATTACTACTAAAAATAATTACGGAAAGATATGGTGTGATATTTTGGATATATATTAATTATTGTAATATTAGTTTTAAATTAAATGGTAAAGTGTTTTAATTAGAAGTAAAATCTTTAGAAAAAATGGGTAATTGAGTTGTTGGAGTAGAAAAAAGAGTCCAAGTAGAAGTGGATGAAGGAATTTTAATCAGAATATAATTACGTTAACATTAGTAATTAGCTTTTTGAGTTGTTTTTGTAATTTAATTATTTATTTTAATAATTAGAATAACCAAACCGAATTTAATTAGAAGTAAAATCTTTAGAAAAAATGAATAATTGAGTTGTTGGAGCAGAAAAAAGAGTCCAAGTAGAAGTGGATGAAGGAATTTTAATCAGAATACAACTACGTTAACATTAGTAATTAGCTTTTTGAGTTGTTTTTATAATTTAATTATTTATTTTAATAATTAGGATAACCAAACCGAAAACCAAAAACTTAGGATAACCAAACCGAAAACCAAAACTTTCAATGTTTCGGCTTTAATATAATAGTATAGATAGCGTATACGCTATATAATAGAGCGTAAGTTAAAGTTTTCAAAACCCCCATTTAAATTATGTCGAAATATATCAAATATGGTATGCAAAATGATCGTTGTGAGATGTAGAAAAATACAGTGAAGTCGGATTTCAAAAATATCTCACCAATTGACGGAAAAAATCAAATTAGAAACGGATGGATTTTGGTATAAACTTACGCTATATTATATAGCGTAATACGCTATATAATGTAGCGTAAGCTTTTCAAATACTAGCCGTGCATTAGCTTACTGGATGGTCACAGATGGGTTGGTTGGATATTAGATTATATCCAACTGTGGCTGTAGAAGGCGTCCCATATATATATATATAGGCAAATGCTCAAATGAGACCCACAATCTCATCTTTTCATTTTATATTAATTGTTTTAATCTATCCTTCCCTGCAACTTCTTCTCACCAAATCTCTCATTACACCTCACTGACATTCTTTTCCGATCTTAATTCCGATCATGATTTTAATCGCAACTCCTCATATACCTATACATACACGTATACATACATCAATTCTCTCTCTCTCTCTCTCCCTCTCCCTATCTTTTTTGTGAAATTTATTGGTCGATGTTGTGCAAAGATGTTGCCGACGTTGTTAACTTTTTCTTTACTCCAGATATGAAATGGTGGAAGTGATGGATTTATCGAAATACTCATGTCTTGAATTCGATCTCGTCACAAGAGAATGAATATAAGAATTTCGAGGGACACATGAAGGAGGAAGAGATGGAAAAATGGAGGAAGCACGACCTACGAATGAGAGAAGAGAAAAGTGTTTTGCCCAGATCTGTTATTTTTTTGTTGATTTGCATTCAATTTTTTGGTGACTTGCATTAGAATTTTGGTGATTTGCGTAGAATTTTTGTGATTAATGTTCAGTTTTTGGTGATTGGTGTATAATTTTGGTGATTTGTCTCTCAATTCGTTCATATGATGGTGATACTATGACGTGGTAGTGATTTGTATTTTGCTGATTTTAGTTTGAATTAGTGATTTTAATTTAAGTTGGGTGAATTTGGTACTGGTGGAGATAACGACATGGTGGTGGCAGTGTTGTTGGGATGAAGTGCAGTACGGTGAATGGTGAGGATGGTGCAGTGGTGGTAGCAGATGACGGTGATGATGGTAATGGCAATTATGGTGACAATGACAGTGTTGCCCGATACTATCGGAGATGACACGTGTATGTAATTGAAATTTTATAATAAAATTAATTAAAAATAATAATAGGGTCTTAGTTCTCATTTAAGCAGGGTCTCATTGGAGTAATTCCCTATATATATAGGCAAGTGCTCAAATAAAAACCACTTTTAAAATACAAACCTTGAAAGGCAGAGTGTGTAAACTTGTAACACTATAACTAATGTAACTCAAACTAAAGGAAAAGATACTTAACCAGAAGACAATCAAGAACAAGAAGTCACAAGAAATCAACACTAAATGAAGACAAGGTAATTGATACAATTCAACATGTTAACTATGATCAATCCAAGAAGAAATCATTGAGAGAAGTTCAAGTCAAAGTTGTTCATGCCTCAGTGATTTGGAAAGCCAAGAATCAAGATCATAACTATCAGTATCAATAAGACCAATTGATTTCAAGTGAACAAGAAGGAAAGCAAATATTGGAAAGCCACATTTCTAATTGGATATGGTAATTTATTCAAGAAGCAAAAAACCCTATCAAGACTAGTCACTTATGAACCAGACCGTTGCATCAAGTGTCAGGACATTGATAGCAAGTTTATGTCAGTAATAAAGATCCATATTCAAGAGCTTGGTGAAGAATAAAGAAGACATGAAGATATCACAAGTTCAAGATGTGCATTGAAGTTTCAAGTTGAAGACCAGAATATTTTCTAAGTACTAAATATTCTAGATAGCCAAGTAGAAGTTCTACTTAGAACTTCGAGATGGCTAAGTAGAAATTCTCAAGTAGAAGATCTACTTAGAGTGCAGCTTCAACATGACACATGGCATCTTCTGATTGGCAGATTTCCAAGCTTTCAAGATAAGGCAAGAATTATGTGGACATCATTGGGCCACGTACATCTTAGTCTTTGAAGACTACAGGACATAGATTACATGTAGTATAAATAGAAGTACTTGTGTAATGTTTTAGTTAGTGAGCAATTCTAGAGAAAAACACAAGAGAAAAAGAGAGAGTGCATTCACAGAGCTTAGTATCATTCACTTCTCTCTCAACTTCTGTTATACTTTGTAATGAATGTTGTAGCAACCCTTTCAAGTTATATATAAGACATATATTCCTTGAATCTGTGTGTTCATTTATTGCATCGTATTTATTGCTTCTCATATTCGAAAAGTTGTATTCACCCCCCCCTCTACAACACATTTGGACCTAACAATTGGTATCAAAGCTATATGTTTAACATACAAAACATAGATCCTTGTGTTGAGTAGAAGAATCGTGAGTTTTCATTTTTCAGATCTACTTTTCATTTTCTCGAAAAGTGTGTTTTAATTCGTTGGTAGTGAAAACTCATCTGAAAAATTATTTAAATACTCCAGGTGTGATTATTTAGCTTGGATGTATTTTAATTAATTTTTGTGAATTAATCTGGGTTCATTCATATTTGGTGTTCTTGAGTGTTCATCATCTGTTCTTATCAAAGAAGACAACCCAACAACTTTTTGATCTCCTTTTCAAACAGAAAAATAGTAAAAGAATAAAAAGGTGTTTTTGGACTTTGTAATTTGCATTATTCACGGCCAAAAGTGAACAAGACATATTCATTGCCTAGCACGTGGGTTAGGTGGGTTAGGTGAGTAAAGCATTCAAAGTCAAAAGGTGTTAAAGAGATAATATTGTTTATTCAATATTAAAGTAATCTGCAGAAAAATTATTCTAAGGCAAAATTTCTACATAGAATTTCTACTTGAGAATTTCTACATAGAATTTCGACTTGGACAATTTCTACTTGGTGATTTCGACTTGAGCAAAATTTCTACTTAGAGAAATTTCGACTTAGGCAAAAGTTCTACATAAATATTCTACATAGCCTAGTCTTGGGTACTTAAAAACTTTTAGTGACCAGAATTGAGATGGCTCCTAAAAATGCATTCAAGATCCCAATGTTCAACAAAGATCACTATGAAGAATGGGTTTTCAGAATGAGACTATATCTAGAGACTGTTAACCCTGAATATCTGGAAGTCCTTGACAAGGGTAAATTTGTCCCAATGGTAGTTATTCCTTCACATACGGAAGGAGGAGTGGTGATACCACCTCGGTCTGAGCCTAAAAAGGTCTCGGAGTTTTCGGATGCTGACAAGGAACAAATAGCTTGTGATACTGCCGTTCGACAAACCTTGATGGAATCTCTTGATCATGAAATGTTCAACATAGTCAAAGGTCTGACTACAGCGAAGAAGATTTGGGACAAGATAGAAGTTGTCATGGAAGGATCTGCAGAGGTCAGAAGCAACAAAACACTCATACTCAAGATGGAGTATGACACCTTTAGAATAAGGAAAGGAGAAGGCATAACAGATGTCTACCTACGATTCAGTCAGTTGGTATTGGATTTGAATCTGAGAGGTGTAACTCTCCCCATGGTTGAGACTAATACGAGATATCTGAGGAACCAGCCAAAAAGCATTGAACATAGGGTCTACGCAATAAGAGAAACCAGAGATTTGCATACAACTTCTCTGGAAGAATATTATGGAATATTAAAGACCTATGAGCTGGAAACTCTTCAAGATCAAGCATGGGACAATGATTCAAAGGGAAAAGAAAGTGCATCAGGATTAGTTGCTGATGAGGAAGAGTCTAAGAAGGCAATGGTTGCAGCAAAGCCTAAATCATCACTTGCACCACATCAAGTTGATAATGATGACGAGGGCGCATCTGACAGTGATGATGACTACTACACCCAAGAAGAGCTGGACAACATGGACGATAGTGTCGTGGCATACATGGCAAGGAAGTTCAGCAACATGAGATTTAGAAAGAGCAACCGACCACAGAGAAAATCTTCATCTTATTATCGGGCTGCTAAGGGTGGTGGTAGTTCGTCAGGCTACAAAGGAAAAGGCAAGAATACCAGCTACAAATCTCCTTTGGATTTCAAAATGAAGTTCAAATGCTATAATTGTGGTGAAGCTGGACACTTTGCCTCGGACTGCAAAAAGCCTAAACAGACTTATCCAAAAGAAACATTTGAAGCTCTCAAAAGCAACTATGAAGCACTGTTGAAGGAAAGACATGGAAAACGAGCTTTATTGGTGACAGAAGGAAGAGCTTGGGATGATTCAGATGAAGAAGATGTTACTCATGTAGCAAACTTTGCCCTCATGGCTGAGACATCAGAGGAACCAGAGGTACCAGTTCTGACTCTTAAAGTAGAAATGTCTATTGATGATTATAAAGAACAGAACGGGGCTCTTAGTGAAGAAATCTATATGTTGTGCAAAAGCCTAGACTCTTCTCAAAAGGAACAGAAAACACTTGTTGCCAAATGTAGAATGCTTGAGGCAAAAGTGGAAGAGTTAGAGGCTGCTTGCACTGTAGATACTTCTCTAAGAGACTTTATTAAATCTCTGGAACACAAGCTCGTCCTTAAGGAAGAAGTAGAAGCATGTCTTAGGAACAATCTAGCTGAGTTCGAAACTAAATGCGAAGCATACAAACTAGCTGCTAGTAAAGTGTATGTAGATAATGACACATTTAAGAAAATAACTGGAGTAGGTATAGGACTTGATTATTCTGACCTTCCTAAGAAAGAAGGAAAGAGACCTATTGACCCTAGTTCCAGTGACCTTAAACAGGAAACACCTAGAATTCTTAAATCGGCTGTCAAACCTATCTACAAACATCTTGTTCCTAGAATAGAAGAAGAAGAGACTGAATTGATAGCTAGATATGAGATTGAGATGGAAGATCGCCAGAAAGAACAACCTGTAACTCCTATCAAACAAGTTAAAATCAATTTCCCTAGAGATGAATCTAGACTAGGATTAGGAGCTAAGGCTGTTAAACAACAAGGAAAGAGAGAGAAAGGCATAAAAGAGGTTAAGGCTGAACGAATAAAGAAAGCATGTTATCATTGTAAATCTACTGAACATCTTTCTTATGCATGCAAAGCTAACATGAATGTTCCTGCTGCACATGCCATGCCTACCACACATACAATGAATAATCTGCATCAGAATCATGCACAGTGTGGTCAACCTAACTGTATGTCATGCACTTTTAATATCATGCAAACTTTTGTGCATTTAATGAATGCATCTAGCCGGTCATGCTCAAATACTGTTGCTAGTTCAAATATCAAGAAAAAGTATGGTAGAGCCAAGACTGTCAGTCCTCCTAAAGTTAGGAGTGACAAACCTTCTCCTGTCAAGTCTGAGAAAGGAAAGGAGATAGTCGAAAGCTCTAGTAATGTGAAGAAAAGTGCATCTCCTGTTGTTAAATCTGTTGATTCTCGATCTTATCGAAAAGCCGGGCCCAATCAAAGTTGGGTTCCGAAGAATGTCTAACCAATCGGTCATTGCAGGGCATTAAGCAGAATAGAAATAAAGTTATATGGGTGCTAGACAGTGGAGCATCGAGGCATATGACTGGAAACAAGTCCCTGCTTACAGAGTTGGTTATGAAGGCTGGCCCTTATGTTACCTTTGGAGATGACAGCATAGGTGTGACTAAGGGATATGGCAAACTGAAAACTGGCAATGTCATTATTGAAGATATTTCCTATGTTGAGGGACTAAAGCACAATCTGTTGAGTATAAGTCAATTCTGTGACAAAGGTTACGAAATTGTCTTCAACAAGAAAGGTGTCTCAATCACTCACATCAAGGAAGGCTCACTAGCTTTGAGAGGAGTTCAAAAGGCAGATCTTTTTGTTGCAGATATGGATTCAGCAAATCAGGATGAGGTCACCTGTTTCTACAGCAAAGCCTCGGATGATGAAAGCTGGTTATGGCACAAAAAGCTATCTCACTTAAACTTCAAAACGATGAATGCTCTCGCGAGGCGAGAATTGGTGAGAGATCTACCTCAAATGGAGTTCGCTCCGAAAGGACTCTGTGAAGCTTGTGAAATGGGAAAGTCGAAGCGAGCATCGCATAAAAGCAAAGAAATTTCTAGTATTACTGAGCCTCTACAACTTCTTCATATGGATTTGTTTGGCCCAGTGAATGTCCTATCTTTGTCTAGGAAAAGATATGCTTTGGTAATCGTGGATGACTTCTCCAAGTATACATGGGTATTGTTCGCAATGACGAAAGACGAAGTACCTTTCTTAATCATTGATCACATCACTCAAATTGAGAATGTTTCAACACTTACTGTGAAGACGATTAGATCAGACAATGGCACTGAATTCAAAAACGCAGTGCTAAATGACTTCTGTGTATCTAAAGGAATACGTCGTCAGTATTCAGCCCCGAGAACTCCACAGCAAAATGGAGTAGTTGAAAGGAAGAATAGAACTTTGGTTGAAGCAGCAAGAACTTTGTTGTATGATTCAAAACTTCCTTTGTATTTCTGGGCCGAAGCAGTGAGTACCGCTTGTTACACTCAAAATAGAACCTTGATCATAAAAGATAAAGAAAAGACACCATGTGAGTTAATGAACAACAGAAGACCAACAATCAAATACTTTCATGTCTTCGGAGCAAAATGCTATGTGCTTATAGATGATGAAAATCTAGGCAAGTTTGCAGCAAAAGCTCATGAAGGAATCTTTGTTGGTTACTCTACAGATGTGGTGGCAGCTTATAGAGTGTTCTTAGTGAATGATCGAAAAGTGACTGAAAGCTACAACGTCAGATTCGACGATACCAAACTCTCATCAATTTCAAGAGATTCTAGTGAACCTGAGTCCCTAAAATTTCAGAATCTGGACTTAGAAGATCTTGAAGATGAACCAGAGTTGGTTGTTCCATTAAATGTTCCAAGCGTACATGAAGAACCTGAGTCTAGTGAACAAGCTAATTCTACAAGATCAGGAGAGACTTCTTCAGTACCAACCGGCAACAACTCAGGGGGAGTAAATAGCAGCTCAAGGACTTCTGTTCAAGGCTCGAGTCGAGTTGACTCTAGTTCTGTAGGAGCTGGCACTAACTCAGGGGGAGTTAGTGAAAATAATCAAAGTAGTCAGCACCCCAACTCAGAAAGTCAAGCTGAATCATCAAGACAATTTCCAGGTGAACGGGTATGGAATAGAGACCATCCGTTTGAGTTAATTATTGGTGATCCAGATGCTGGTGTGACTACTAGAAGAACTGCAAGAGCTGACATGGCTAATATCTCCTTATATTCTGGGTTCTTATCCAAGCTTGAACCTAAAGAAATAGAAGAAGCTCTTGGCGATGCTGATTGGGTGATTGCAATGCAAGAGGAACTCAATCAGTTTGAAAGGCAGAAAGTTTGGAAACTGGTACCCCGACCAAAGAACAAATCCGTAATTGGAGCTAGGTGGGTATTCAGAAATAAACTGGATGAAAACGGACTTGTAACACGAAACAAGGCTCGTTTGGTTGCAAAAGGTTATTCTCAGCGAGAAGGAATTGATTATGATGAAACCTATGCACCAGTTGCAAGACTTGAGGCAGTCAGGATGTTCTTGGCATTTGCAGCACATAAGAACTTCAAAGTTTTCCAGATGGACGTGAAAAGTGCCTTCCTGAACGGAGAGTTAGAAGAAGAAGTGTATCTGGAACAGCCGCCTGGCTTCGTTGATCCAGAACATGCAGATTTTGTGTATCTACTCTTCAAATCTGTCTATGGCCTCAGGCAATCCCCAAGGCGATGGTATGAAACCCTATCTCTATTCTTAATTGAAAATGGTTTTGTTAGGGGAGTAATTGATAAAAACATTGTTCTGTAAAGTTGTGAGAAATGACTTAATACTTGTTCAAGTATATGTGGACGATATTATTTTTGGGTCATCAAATGAGCGCTTGTGCGAGAAATTTGCCAAGCTAATGCAGGAAAAATATGAGATGAGCATGATGGGAGAGCTGTCCTTCTTCCTTGGATTACAGATCAGTCAGAGAAAAGATGGTATCTTTATCTGTCAATCCAAGTACGTCAGAGATTTACTCAAGAAGTATAATCTAGAAGATGCATCAGCAGCTAAGACTCCCATGGCAACAGCCACGAAGCTTGATGAAGACAAATCAGGTAAATCAGTTGACATCACAAGCTATCGAGGTATGATTGGCTCACTCCTCTATTTAACTGCAAGTAGACCAGATATAATGTTCGCAACTTGTTTATGTGCAAGGTTCCAAGCGGATCCTAGAGAATCACATCTCGTAGCCGTCAAAAGAATTTTTAGGTATCTCAAGGGCACACCAAATCTAGGGATTTGGTACCCAAGAGATACAGGTTTTAATCTTATTGGCTATTCGGATTCAGACTATGCAGGTTGCAGGATTGATAGGAAAAGCACATCTGGTGCTTGCCAATTTCTTGGCAGAAGATTGGTGTCCTGGCAAAGTAAAAAGCAACATACAGTATCTACTTCTACTGCTGAAGCTGAGTACATTGCTGCTGGAAGCTGTGTAGCTCAAATACTGTGGATGAGGAACCAATTGAAGGATTATGGCATGGAGCACAAGAAAATTCCAATCATGTGTGACAACACAAGTGCCATTGCCATAACCAACAATCCTGTAGATCACTCAAGAACCAAGCATATTGACATCAGGTATCATTTCATAAGAGAACATGTCGAGGAGGGGATTGTGGAGCTACATTTTGTGCCCACAATGCAACAAATTGCAGATATATTCACCAAACCTCTTGATGAAGTAACATTCAATAGGTTGGTTGGTGAATTGGGAATGCTTAACACAAGTTAGTAAAGCCTTCTATCTGTAAAATCCATGTTTATGTTTGTATGTGCAAGCTAATCAATCATTATGTGCTTAGACTTTAATATGCCTAATTAATGATTGTTATAGGTTGCATATAGTGTGATTTTGCATGAATTCATTGTGTTTTAAGTGTCTTTTATATCACAAATCTGTGAATTTATGCTTGTTAGATTGCATGATCATAGGGGGAGTTAAATTCATAATATTCTAAATATTGCATGATTTTTAGATGAATTTACCTTTGATTTTCATGTAATTAGAGGCCTTAGAATTGAAAAACTTCAAAATTTCGAGTTAGGTTCTATCTCGAAACTCATCTAGAAATTCGACTTGAATTTCGACTTAAGCTGTCAGAGTGAAGTTTTTGAAAAATTCTAAGTCTGGGAAGAATTTCGAGTTGGCTATCTCGAAATTCATCTCGAAATTCGACTTAGAGTTCGAATTCGAGTTACCAGTGTGCCTAGTTCTATCTTCAAAATATTCGAGATAAATTCTATCTCGAATCTTATCTCAAAGGTTGAGATGAGGTTTCCATTAAGGGAATATTTTGAAAAGAACTGAGAATTAACTTCGAGTTAGTCTATCTCGAACTTTATCTCGAAGTTCGACTTGATGTTCGAGATAGAGTTCTTAGTCTATCTCGAAACTCAACTCGAATTTTGACTTGGTGTTCGAGATAGAGTTCTCAGTTAAGCTTAAGGGAATTTTTTGAGTTACACTCCTAACTCGAAACATATCTTGAATTACCCTGTTCTTTTTGCTTCAAGGGGGTATTTTGGAAAGAATTTGAGATTAACTTCGAGTTAGTCTATCTCGAAACTTAACTCGAATTTCGACTTGATGTTCGAGATAGAGTTCTTAGTCTATCTCGAAACTTATCTCGAATTTCGACTTGATGTTCGAGATAGACTCTAACTCGGAAAATATCTTGAATTTCCTTGTCTTTCTTAGAAGGGAATTTTTCCAAGTTTACTACAATTCAATAATGTTCAAGATAGGATTTCCCTATAGTTTTTGCTGTAATATTGGTTAAAGTGCTTATTTGTGCATAATTGTTCGAGTTAACCTCTATCTCGAACTTTATCTCGAAGTTCGACTTGATGTTCGAGATAGAGATGTTCGAGATAGAAATGTTCGAGATAGAGTTCGACTTAGATGTCCCCTGTATGGACTTAGTACTTTTCACATTTTTTAACAGGGACATTTTTGTCATTTCACATTCATCTATATATACATCTCTAACTCGATGCCTAATTCACTTTACCTAATTCTAATTTTCACAGCAGCCTCTTCACAAAACAAGGCGATTTCATAACTTCATACTGTTAACCCGTGTTTTTGTGATTAAACTCGTACTAATCACGAATTACTGCCAATTTTTTGGACTAATCTTGACTGTGTTATCCTAAATCTTTGTGTTGGTGTGTTTTGTGTTCATCCATATACACGCACATATACATACACACGAACATATAACTGTTTGTGTACTGTTCATAAAACGCAATTCCATATTCACCATTCATAAACACACACGATTTCACTGGTACACACGAATATTCATCTTCTTTGAATATTCAGATTTGGTCATTGGTTTTTGATTGTTAATCCCGTAGTTTAATTTTCTCTAAGGGACTTTTGTTCTTTTTGATAAATTAAAAGGGATACATCATTTAATTCGTAAATTATTTGTTTTTCAAAATTAAACAAAAATCACATCTTTTTAAAAGAAAAACATTTAATTAAAATGGCTCACCAATTTTCCCTTGCTAAAAACAATTTTTATAATATTTCTACGGAAATTGGTGATCAACTCCCGCGGTTTAAGTTTTGGATACGATTTCTCAATTTGTATTCCAAAGCTATCCATGCTTTTACTGCTAAACCTACACTAGTACATGATGCTTTACAGCAATTATGGACTAGTGCGGTTACTTTTGGGAGTAAATCAACCCCCTACGGTTTCAGGTTTACCTTAGCGGGTCAGGAATATGAGGTGACCGAACAAATTGTCAACAGAGTTCTGGGATTCCCAATTAAAGATGCCTATGATCCAGAACCTACTGCTGCAGAACGCCTCAGATTCTTTGAAGAAATTGGATGTTATCCTCCAAAAGGCCCAATCACGGGAAATATCCAAAAGCAATTCTTCCATGCGGAATGGAATTACTTTTTCGAGGCCATCACAAGATGTTTTCGGGCACGCGAAAAAGACTTTCATCAAATTCCAATTCCAATGCAAACCTTTGCAGTTGCCCTAGCAAGAGAACTGGATATAAACTATGGACGCATAGTTCTCTCTGAGATAGTGGCCTCAATGGGATCCCTTGCAAGCAGAGACCTCTCTTCCACTGATGTCGTCTGCTGGTTTCCTCGGTTTCTTCAAATGCTAATCAATGACTTAATACCGAAGGATGCTCTTGCTATTAGACAGGGATTTTCCAGAAGCCCCACATCTGAATCGCTAGGGATGGGCACTAAGTCACTTGCAACCATTGCTAATCAGGATAAACATCAAGGTAAACCAATGTCTACTCCTGAAAATATTCAAATGTGGCTTAGATATGATGCAGGAGTTACCAATTTGGAGGCATCATCACAAGTCTCATCACATGCTCAAAATCCATCTGTTCATGCTGAGGCATTTGATGAGATTCCTGATGAGGAAAGCGATGATGCACAAGGTAATCAATCAGGTAATCTCTCCCTGCATACTATTCATTCCTCCTCCTATGTTTCTGATTCCGCGACCCAAGAGACTGCTAACCCGCAGGATCTATCCCAGGGTAAGAGCCATATTTCTGACTCTGAGTCTGATACACATTCCTATTCTCTATCACCCCTGTTAACGGAAGTCAGAAAACCAGCACGTATATATATAGAAGATGATGAGGAAAATGAACCCGAAGAGCAGCAACTTTTTCGAAAGAAAGCCAAACTTTTCCACGCTGCTACTTCACAACCACAGTCAAACCCTAGCGTGTCACACGCAACCACTCCACCTCACGCGAGTGGTTCACCCCTTGAACATTCTGCACATAGGGATTTTGATTTTGGTGAGGGTGATGTGCCTCTTGAAGACACTGTTGCTTCAAGAGGACATGAAGTCTTAAGAACTTCAGCCGTACCTTCACCGGTACGTACTGATGCTGCAAAGAGGATCGGTTCTGATGTCGTACAAGGACACTTTGCAGCCTCTCAGCCTGAGATTCCAACTCAGGAACAAACAGAATTTGATCCCATAACTGTCAACAACATTTCTTATCAATTTTCTGCAGGTACTGCTTCACTATTTGGATCAATCATTGAAGACATACACGAGCGTGAGACAGGGAGTGTGTGTGAGAGGTTAGGGAGAGAGGGACCTTCATTTTCAAGGCCCGAAACCGAGCGTCAAATACCAACAGAACGAGTATTAGAGCGAGGTCACCTAAACCAAACACCGTCCCTTAATATTGAAAATTTTGATACTCGTATGACTTCAATGGAAAATCAGATGAGGTAGTTCGGGCAGATAATGGGGCAGTTCGGGATCAATATTGGAAACAACCAAAGGGCTCTAGACGACTACGCAGCAAGAATGGCAAGTCAAGCTACAGCTTTTGATGATTTGACAAATAAGGTCAATGACTTGGGCCATGCTGGTGGTGTCTTGGGAAGCACTCTCAATGAGAGGATGGGGGCATTGGAGTCTACAATGCATTCAATGGCTGTGGAAATCAGTAGATTGATGTTCGCAGTCAGGAGTTTTGTGCCCCCGGAGTGCTTCGAGTCGCAACAACCTCCCCCCGATGCTGGTGCAGGTGGTGCAGGTGGTGCTAGTGGAGCGGGAGCCTCTGGTTCTGGTTTTGGAGGTTCCTATGCAGCTAGTGGATCTGAAGACCATGGTGGAGCTCAGGATAACTCACCTAAGGGGGAGAGTGGAAAGGAGACGAGACAGCAGGCAGTTCACATCGAAGAAATTGAAGAACCCGCTGATCTTGTCAAGGAACCAGAAGTTGAGCCGTCTGTTGATGAAGAGGCTCTGAGGATGAGGAAAGGTAAGGCAGTAATGGTTGATGAACCATTTGTTGATCTGAGTCATCAGGAAACAGTACAGGAGGTACTTGACTCAGATTCTGACATGGAAGACGTACCGTTGGCACACGCTATAAAAAGATCTTTGAAGGAACAAGGTGGAGGTGCTGGGATGTCTTCCGGACTGCCTGAAGAATTTCCTGTTGATGAGGAAACCCTTAAAGCTCAACAGTTAGCCTTGGAACAAGCTCAGTTCCATAAAATGAAGATGATGCAAGAACATGCTGCGTTCCTAGAACAGAAGGTGGAGCTACAAGGGAAGCAGTATGAGTATGAGCTTGCAAGGCTAGCCAATCCTCAAGTTGATCTGGACAAACGAAGGATATGGCAGAAATGGGATGAAGCAAGGAAGATAATGATGGGACCATGTGCAAAAGGAGTTCATAACAAGGATGCAGATGATCTGTTCTACAACTTGAATTTGCAGAATCCAATGACTGGGGACTATATAAATGCTTTGAAGAGATTAATTTCTAAAGTCAGGGTTGGATACAATGCAAATCTTAAGGAGTGGCAGGTTATCTTGTCTTTGGTAGAAGGAGTCCCAACATCTTTCTTATATGTGGATGACCAATTTATAATGAGAAGATCTGCGTCAGAGTTGTTCTTGCTAGCGACTAAAATTCAGTACTCTCAATCTGATGAGCTAAGCATTCTGTACAGGGATCAGTTAATGCAGCTAGCAGAGGACAAGGGTCCAGAATTCTCAGCTTATCAAAATTTTGTCCGGATGGTAGTTGATGGAAAGATGAAGAGGGTTAGCATGGAGGAAAATGATCTGATGGAGCTTTCAGTAGAATCTCTCAAAGCTGTCTGTAGACAAATGATGAGTAAGGGATTCGCTTCTGAGCTTAAAGATAAATCCGTGAAGATCATTGAAAGAGCTATATTCAAGAAGAGCAATGAGGTGTGGAAGTGTGATGTCATTGCTCCAAACCCTCTTGATGACGTGAAGATTGAGCCGGAGCTGATAGAAAAGAAATGGAATATTCTTCAAGCCATGAAGAATGTAGATGAAGCTCTGACTCTTCCTTCTGGAGCACTAGAACAAGGAGAAATAAGGGAGGCTATTGGTGTTCCAGGAAGTGAAAGTGTATACTGGATACATGCTTATGTTGAAGATACAGCTGATGCCTTAGTATTCATAGATGCAGACCAAAATCAAACAATCTTGCATATGAGTAGACAATGGCTGCTACGGACTCAAGATGCTGCATTTCTGGAGAGAGTATTATATGTATTCAAATGGGGCGAAGTGGAAGATAAGTTTGTTGAAGAAAAGCAGAGACTCATGAGTTACCTGTCTGAAGTAGTGGTGGAAAAGAAGAGAATGGAGCAAGATGCGGCCAGTGTCCACAATACTGACCGTGTCAAGGGCTACCCCAAGATGATCTATTGTCAGTTCAAATCTGATAAATCTCACTGGAAACCTCAGCTTATCATGAAGAACTTCGAGGATATTCCAAATATCATAACTACTCAGGAGGTGGACAAACTCAGAAGGCTTTTCAAACATCCTTATCCAGAGCCCAAGAACCCTCTAGAAATGGAAGCTGTGAGTCTGTTGAATGCTAGGTGGAAGCAGCTTAAAGATCCAGTATACAAGAAAGAAAAGCAGCAGAAGGAGAAGAGCAAAAGGCAGAAAGAAGAGAGAGACCAAGCTGCTGAAGCTAGAAAGAGGAAACGGAATTAGGGTTAAAGGTCAGAGTGGTGTGAACTTGAAGTTGGAAAAACTTCATGTCTTTTGGTTGCTTTAACTCACTTGAGGAAAATTCACCTTAGAGTGAATCCAATAAGGTGATACAAGTTTGACTAAAAGGTATGAAGTAATCCAGGTGATAGGAATCACTCAAATGATCTTTAATTCGAAGTTCGAATTCTGTTTCTAGTTTAAGTTCTTTGTATTGTTTTCATGTAAATTTCAATTGTAAATTATTCAAGACTGTAATGTTAATTATCTTTTCTCGTCTCATTGTTTAGTTGAGTTATCCTTCATTAATTTGAATGTCATTGTTAGACAATCAAATTGGGGGAGATTGAAAGGCAGAGTGTGTAAACTTGTAACACTATAACTAATGTAACTCAAACTAAAGGAAAAGATACTTAACCAGAAGACAATCAAGAACAAGAAGTCACAAGAAATCAACACTAAATGAAGACAAGGTAATTGATACAATTCAACATGTTAACTATGATCAATCCAAGAAGAAATCATTGAGAGAAGTTCAAGTCAAAGTTGTTCATGCCTCAGTGATTTGGAAAGCCAAGAATCAAGATCATAACTATCAGTATCAATAAGACCAATTGATTTCAAGTGAACAAGAAGGAAAGCAAATATTGGAAAGCCACATTTCTAATTGGATATGGTAATTTATTCAAGAAGCAAAAAACCCTATCAAGACTAGTCACTTATGAACCAGACCGTTGCATCAAGTGTCAGGACATTGATAGCAAGTTTATGTCAGTAATAAAGATCCATATTCAAGAGCTTGGTGAAGAATAAAGAAGACATGAAGATATCACAAGTTCAAGATGTGCATTGAAGTTTCAAGTTGAAGACCAGAATATTTTCTAAGTACTAAATATTCTAGATAGCCAAGTAGAAGTTTCTAAGTAGAAGTTCTACTTAGAACTTCGAGATGGCTAAGTAGAAATTCTCAAGTAGAAGTTCTACTTAGAGTGCAGCTTCAACATGACACATGGCATCTTCTGATTGGCAGATTTCCAAGCTTTCAAGATAAGGCAAGAATTATGTGGACATCATTGGGCCACGTACATCTTAGTCTTTGAAGACTACAGGACATAGATTACATGTAGTATAAATAGAAGTACTTGTGTAATGTTTTAGTTAGTGAGCAATTCTAGAGAAAAACACAAGAGAAAAAGAGAGAGTGCATTCACAGAGCTTAGTATCATTCACTTCTCTCTCAACTTCTGTTATACTTTGTAATGAATGTTGTAGCAACCCTTTCAAGTTATATATAAGACATATATTCCTTGAATCTGTGTGTTCATTTATTGCATCGTATTTATTGCTTCTCATATTCGAAAAGTTGTATTCACCCCCCCTCTACAACACATTTGGACCTAACAAACCTACAAACCAACACTAAATTAATTATATTTCATATATTCTAAGGTTCTCGCCAAGGATACCTTCACAAAAAATGCTTAAAATAATTGGCTCTATCCAAAAAAAAAAAAAAATCTTGTCGTGGAAATGCGAAGCATTTAAGACAGTAAACGGATGAGTTAGGTAGTCATGAGGGTCGAAGGCTCTCGACACACCCGTCAATCGTCTATTGCCTTTACCATTGATTGCCATTCCTTACAACTTTAGAATGATAAAGGCGCGAAGCGCCGTACAAGAAGGTGCGAAGCACCGTTAACCCGTGAAATCCACTGCCACGTCATCACGTGAACAGTGATTTTTTTTGTTGGATAGAGCCAAGTATTTTAAACGTTTTTTGTATTGGGATACCCCTAGTTTGGTCATTAGATTAGCTTGAAATATTAGATTATGCTTGGTTTGTAGGTTTGTATTTTAAGGAGGTTTGTATTGGAGTAGCCCCTATATATATATATATATATATATATATATATATAGTTGGGTTCAGTGGAGACCATGTTTTTTGTGAAGTCTTGAAGTCCACCTTTGTTCTGCATACATTCATCATCATTTTACATTGCATTTAACAATTTTCTACAGTCATCACCAATATTAGTTAGGGTTTTTTCAACAATATTGTCAAAATCCATCACAAATATACATTATATTGCCCGCAACGACAAAATATTGAATTTATAGAACAAATTTTATATTGCAGAACTAAGTGTTCAGGAACAATATTTAGAAAATTAATTCAAGAGATGTTTAGGCGTGTTATAAGCTAGTAATATTAGAAATAGAGTCGTGCTTTGCACGGATTATAAGCTAGTAATTATAAAACGAATATGGAATCTGAGACTAATATTATATTTTTGTATATCATATTTTATAAAACGAATCTCAGATGTATATTATATTTTCGAGTCCCATATAAATCGAAATACCGGATAGTCCGGATCAATTTATTACCCAATTTATAAGGAAGCCGGAGAAGAAGGGGGTTGCAGAGAGTTATGATGGAGGGTAATGTAGGTGAATGAGTCCAGGATCTGTCTATAAAGCATAATTATTGAAGAATCGAAAGAGTTTGACAGTACGAGGTCAGTAAATTACAGTGAAAGTTATCATGCTATTGGAAGCTCAGATATTAGTTAGTCACCTAGTCCACGTCAATACTATCGTACTTCATTTTTTACTATGTCAAAACTTCTTTGAACAGTTGCATAGATCAGTATTTTTACATATAGCATTGTGTACCGAAAGAATGAGAAATTTCATTGAATTACTATACTGCAATGAATAAAGTGCACCTAATAAACACAAGACCAATATAGTTTGAGAAAAAAAAAATAATCACTGCTCTATGCTAACTACATTGCAGATAACGTCTTCACATTCACAAGTGACATCACTTTTGACGACAAATTTACAACATACAAGCACATTTCAAACCCGTAGTATAAATGGGTCTTCACTTCAGGGACAGAAAGTTCAAAGATTGACTACAAGCTTGTCACCAGATGAACAAACGTTGCTGTGATTATACCCAGCACACCACCAGCAATAACCTGTAGAAAAGTTAAATTTCAGCAAAAACAAACATTACTATCATGTGCATAAGGAACTTGAAGAATTAAAGTTATATAGTACCTGTTGTGCAGTAATTTTCTTAACATACATACAAATGTCATAAAGACAACATCTTACAAAACTTTTGAATGACAAAACAAAATGTCATCCGCAAGAATTATGATTTTAAAATATATGTTATCACTTGGCCACGTCAGAAAATTAGCACCACAGTTCTCTTGCCATGGTAGACAGCGAGTGATGTAATCGCTTTCTGTACAAAACGCTTTTCATTTTATTTTCGGCTTTTTACAAGGTCTCTAGTTGTGAAACTTTAGATTTCTTAGTTCGAGGAATTCCACAATTCTCTCACAGACAGTTCTAGTGTAGCAGTATCGATACGTGTACAAAACAAGTAAATAATTACATTTACTGCTTTACTGCAAAACTTACCGGATGTAGTTCATAGACCATTCCTCTTGGAAAAAACACATAAATCTAATATGGTAAAAACTTTAGAGAAATTCTTTACAATGAGAGAGCATTGTTATCAGTGGTTACATCAAAAAGAGAAGAGATTTTTTTGGGGGTGGGGGAGAGAAGTTGGGTGAGGCAGTGATATGGCACAATGACCTGCACAAGACTGCCTACCAAGGAATCAAGAGTTGTAAAGGGGTTATCTAACCTATTATAAGCAACTAATGTTAAAGCGTACATGCAGAGTAATTATAATCAAATATGCAGTGAAATTACTCATTAATTCGCAACTATTCATAATCACATTCAATAATTAAAATTACAGTAATAAACTTTATTACTGCAAGACAACCTGAGGTGGGGTGTGGCCTAGAAGCTCACGCAGAGGTCTGCTCTCAGCCAAAGGATGCTCCGCCGGAAGTTCATATACAATCTGATTAAGCACCTGAACAAGAAATTGGAATATCTATGAAATTGATGCATAAAATTTACAAGAGATGCTTAATTTATCATCAATTAGTAAAAAATATTGACTCCAACATTACATTAGCTATATAAAAGTTCTAAGATAAGGTTTTAAGTGCTTGTTAAATTCCAGTCCCCTTAAAATGCGTGGGCATCTAAATGTAATTGTATGCATGCACATAGACGCATGTGAATGAAATCAGAACAGAAGTCTCCAAAAATTACTGAACATCCAGTCAATATGAGTTGCTTCGGCTCTAAATGCTACCTACTACACAAACATACAGGGGTGGACATGTTACAGGTATTAGAGCCTCGGGAGGCACTGTACCCCATGCGAATTTTCTATGTTTTGTACTCCGTAGATGCACTAGGAAATTTAATAAGTGGGACCAACTGATTTGATAAGGGGCCAGTAAGACTCGCTAGCTGGGGGTAACAGCCACTCATTCATCAAAAAAGTAACTTCAACCAAGGCACTGAAGGTCCAAACTCTAATCGAAATATATTACCAAGGCAGTTTCTCTTTTTTTTTTTTTTGTATTATTACTGTGCAGAAGATAACATTAAAAAAACAAAGCTTGACAAAAGAAAGCAAAAAATAATCAAGTAGAAGTGTAGAACAAATCGTAAAGTGAAATATTAATTGCACTACATTTTTGTTTACTTATACACTTTAATTATATATCATTTTTTTAATGTAAAGGTGATGACTGGTCCCCACGAGATTGAATATAGACAAATAGAGAAGCTGGAATATATAAACCTCAGCTTGGCGTCCTGCTTGTAATCTGATACCAGTTGCATCATACATCACCTGCCACAAAATTTTCCACATTAGAAATCTCAAGTGTATCACAAGTTAGCCATTATAATGAATGAAAAAAAAATATCCAGTTCAAGTAAGAACATGAGAAAGCTTCTTCTCAAATCAAAAGCATGTAGCAATTTTTATTCATGATTTGAAGTGATTTCGCATTTGCTATAACCAATTAATTGGCCAAACCACAGACTATGTATAAGGAGACGAGCAGTTACGAAAAAACAGATAAAGATCTAGGAAGAAGTTGAATAAAAAAAATTAATTACTAAAAGAAATTATATAATGAAATCTCAATCATCTTAATTCCTCAAGTAAAATTATTTACAACTAGACACACATAAATCAGGGAAAAAAACACAGGATCTAGGTCAATTTCTATTCCAAGCAGTGACAGATCCATCATTTTGGTTCAGGGTACGCCAAAATCCATGGTCCATGATTTTTTAGAGTTTCCCATAACATATTGTAATTTGATTATCCACCTTGGAATTGAAAAGTAAAAATTAATTAGAGACTCAATAATTCTAGGAATCTAGGATCACAAAACTAAAAACAAAGCAGAGCACAGAAGCAACAAAAAAAAATATGCAAAGGTACGCCAGTACGCACAAGAAATAAACTAATAACAATAATAGTTTATAATTAATTCAATTAAACTAAAAGAAGTTTTAAAATTTCAGGTTACGCTACAGGACCTCTTGGTCCTTAGTCCCTCCACCAATGATTTTAAGTACGGAGAAACAATCAAATATGTACAATCATATGTTGAACTAAAAGAGACAAACTAGATAACTTCTAGAATCTAATCAAGATAAAGGACATACGACACATGCTAGAACCAAAGCAACAGCAAATAAAGATCCCCCGGCACCATCATGATATCCTACAGCAGCAGCAAGAGCAGCTACAGTTGCTGAATGAGATGATGGCATCCCACCAGATCCAACAAGTTGCTTCAGATCCCATCGTTTTTCTTTGTACCTGTACATCTAAGAACGTTTAAGACTTACGATGACATAATACAAAAAAAAATAATCACAGACTCTCAATCAAAGTATCTAGCTAAAGCACACCCCTAAACTGATCGCCAGAAGTGAGAATATAGCATAACTAAGTAATGTGTACGCTAGTAAATCCATGACAGGTAATTTATAAATACATTCGGAATTATTTGTTATCTGAGAGCAGCGTAATTTGACATTTGCAGGCTAATTCCTAGCGCAATAAACACCTAAAGTTAGAACACAAGTATTTCTGAAGAATAAACAAATGAGCTTTGACAAAAAACGAGCAACCAAATGTTTCAATCAATTATTCATCCACGGATATTACTGTACTTGTATATTTATCAAATTAAAATGTATGATCAGATAAACAGAGGAATGTCAGTTGCAACAATTAGTGCATATTTAGCCAGGTATACATATACGCACTTAGCAAAAAAATAAAAATGGTATACAAATACGCAATAGACATAAACAGAGAGAGAGAGAGAGAGAGAGAGAGAGAGAGAGAGAGAGAGAGAGAGAGACGGGAGAGGGAGAGGGAGAGGGAGAGAGAGAGAGAGAGAGAGAGAGAGAGAGAGAGAGAGACGGGAGAGGGAGAGGGAGAGGGAGAGGGAGAGGGAGAGAGAGAGAGAGAGAGAGAGAGAGAGAGAGAGAGAGAGAGAGAGAGAGAGAGAGAGAGAGAGAGAGAGGAGATTACCAAGAGGTGAATAGCTTGAAGAATTGAGCGAGGCAAAAAGCGAGGAGAGCGGAGATTAAAGCATAATTTTCAAAAACACCGGCGGAAGAGGACGACGGTGATTGAGGCGGCGGAGGCGGCGTTGAAATCGAAACCGTCGTCAAGTCACCAAACATCACCCTCATCTTCACCTTCTTTCGTATTCAATATACACAATTGTTGTGTATCTATATGATTATGTCCACGCGCAGGTTCGAATTGAATTGGATATAAACGATCACAGAATGAATGTTAATTGTCTACGTTACAAAAGTACGTTGAATTAGGAGAGAGATATGAGAGAGATTAGAGCGAGAGAGCGAGAGAGAGATTTGATCTATTGAACAAGCTTGATGTATCTAACGGTGTTTGTAAAGATCAACTTGATGCATAAGTTAGTGTAACATTCATAAACTTCTTTAGTTCTTTTCGTCTTCAATTTCATTTCCAATACGATTAGCAAAATACTAATGCTACTTATCCGAAAATATTTTTAAATTAAGCTTTTGAATGATATGGTATAGTTGATGTGATATTTTAAAAAATTTTAATTGGTAAAATTTATATAAATTCATCATTATTATTTGAAGAGTAAAAGGGAGCCTAAAGTTATCTTTACATAATTTTATAAAATTAACGATTATAGTGAAGACACGTAAACATAATCATTGATGCTCATGCGGGATCTATTTAAATAAAAGATAAAAATGAATCAAAACTACGTAGTTTTGATGGTTAATTTTAGGAAATTCTCTTAAAATTAACTGTAGGATCCTTTTTTTATTTGAATTAATATCAATAATATTTTAACACGTGATATTTTGGAATAAATTCGGGAACGAATTTGGAGACTCTAACATTTTCCTTAGCAAAATTAACAAATTCTCTTTCAAAAATAAAATTGACCGGATGATAGTATTTAATTTTCCTATTTTGTAGGTGATATGTTAATTTACAATTTTTTAAATAGTAATATTTTTATTAATCTTAAGAGACAAGTGATTTGTTTTGTTTATTTTTTTTAAATATAAAACATGATAAAATAATATATTATTTGTTCCTATTTTCTAATATTTATGAAGAAAATCGTCTAAGAATGCAAGTGCATTATTATTCATCTGACAAAGAAAGTGGAATATGCCAAATCTCGGGTCAATTACATTTTAGAATATTCTAAACCTTTCACTTACTGCTTGTAATCTTGTACATTGCTTTAACTTCTTAAATACAACACTTAAACACTAGTTTAGAAAAATATCTTACTCAAAAAAAAGGAAGAAAATTTTATTGCGTTAATAATTTCAACTTGGCATTATTTTAATCTAAACAAATTCAAGTTTATGCTTCGAATCAAAAAAGATACTCCACTTCACCCCTAATATTTCTCAGACAAAATGGTAACAAAATAAAAATACATTTTTTATTGTTTTTTTAATTTATACTAGATTAGTTTTTGAGCGGATGTCTAGTTATCGATTAATTATTTTAATAAAATTTTATTTTGATATAATTAATTCTTAATACTTTTACGATGACATGTATATTATAAATAATTGGGGTTAATTATCAAATGTATCACTTATTCCATTCCAATATTTAAAGCGGGTCACCGTAAACTTTTTGGTCTCAATTCAATCACTCAATGAACGATATGTAACACTCCATTAAATATTTTAACAACGATAGATAGAAAAAATTGATGATAGTTTTGCAATGTTGGCATTTGATGTGCTAAAAATATGACAATTAAAATCGCAAACGCACGATCATCGTTTTAATATTTAAAATATCGATCCACAGAGACTAACATTTTCGCAAACTTAATTTTCAATTTAATCGAATTGGGACAAGTGGTTTTTTGAGAATTGATTGGGTTTTGTACTAATTAACTCCGAAAAGGAAATTTAATCTAATTTTAAAAGAAAACTAAATTTTATTCTAATTCTAAACTAATTATTTTAAAAGTAAAATGAGCAAAAAATTATTCTAACAATTATTAGAAGTATAAATTTTATATTTAACTAATTTTTTTTACAAAAAATTCTAACAAAATTTCGACATGACTTATTCGAAAATTTAACGACCCACAAAATGAGAAAACGAAACCAATCATAAGAATTTAAACTTCAGCAAAAGTTCGCATGCATTGACCAGATTCAATAGAAAAAAAAACAACAAAAAGAAAATAAAACAATACTGTAGCAAAATTCAACAAACAGCAACTTAGCAATCATCAAAAACTCGAATACAAAAACTACAGTATAAACTAGATTAAAACTAAAGCCCAACAATCACCAAAACTCAACAATGACTCGTGCAAAGAAATGATTACAAGTGGTGTACTAATTAAACAAAAAAAAATTAAAAAGTTAGTACCAGATGATTGATTGGAAAAGGTTAAAAAAAGTTTGTCTAAATGATACTATTACAAAACTAAAAGTTACGGGCGATTAAGAGCAAGTGCAATGGGAGCCCAACTGGATGATGTGGACGAGAGAGAAGGAGACTTGGGTTTTTGATCAGTTGGAGAGAAACAAAATAGTTGACCAGGCCCGGGAATTTGGGCTGGCCAAGTCTGTGTGCGTGGGTGGCTTTTATTTTTTTATTTGTATTTTATCTCTCCTACTAAACTCAATTCATGTCTTGATTATATAAAACAGATTAAATAACAATTAAGTAGGACATACTAAAAGTTGGACTTGGGCTTTGCATTGGAGCTAGTTGACCACTTAATTTATCAAGTCCGGTTTTTGCTGAGTTGGCTTCAAAAAGAAAAAAATGTCAGTGGACTTGGGCTCGTCCACTGCACTTGCTCTAAGGAATTGGTGTGTAAAAAGGCATGGTGCACGCACGCAATGAACAAGATAATGGAAAAGAGAGTAGAAAACTTAACTTCTAAAATTCATAATTAATTAAAATATTATCAGAAAAATAAAATAAAAATATCACTATGAAGCTCTAAATTATTATGAATTTAATAAAATATTTCCAAGTAAGATCCAACAAAAATTATTTAATGTTGTAGCTCACCGGAATCTATAGAGTTGGCCGGAAAATTACCAAGCTTCACCGGAAAATTATTTTTAACTGAAAAATTTAGGTTTTCCAACAAACTCAAACCAAGAAGAAGAATCCCAAGAAAATAAAAAGGGAATGAAAATTTGAATTGATAAAATGAAAATGTTTACAAATTGAAAGCTACTAATACAAGAACAAAGCTTAGCATAATTTATAAATGAAAGAAGATTTTTTTGAAAGCTGAAAGAAGACTTTAAAAAGAGAAAGGAAATGATCACATATATTTTTGATCATCCAGCCATCTTTGTAAATGATGAAGTATGTGCCATTTATAGGCCAGCCACAGCTCCCTTTGTAAACATTGGCTGCTTGATGCTTTGACAATTTATCAAAAGCTGCAGTTTTTTCCACCATCACTTTATGACTCCGTGCTTGAAACCTTTGACAATTTCAGATCACACTTATTACAACACTCCCCCTTGATTGTCAAATGCGAGTTATTTCAAAGATTGATTGTCTCGTTAAAACCTTGTAAGGAAAAACCTAGTGGGATAAAAAACTTCCTTTGTTCATTTTAGTCATTTTTCTTCCTCTTTTGTCCTTTTTTGCACTTTATTTCTTTATTTTGTCAATTCTTTATTTTTCATGAATTTCCTGAAATGCAACAAAATAATTTATTAAAATACGAGTTCAAGCAATAAATAGTTAATAAAAATATGCACTTATCAAATGGCCCCATACCTATCTTTTGCTCGTCCTCGAGTAAAACAAAAAGAAAAATGCAGAATGAAAAGCCTATACTCATTGTCGTAGGAATCACGGGTAATTTTAGGTTTACCAACCCGTTAAACTCGTAGACTATCTCTACAAGAGGAGTGTTGTCTCCTAAGGGTTTATAGAAGATATACCCATAAAATCCTTGAGATAAATCAGCAAGTATCCAACTTTCCTCTTTCAATCTAGCTTTCATTGGTGTGAACAAAACAATTTTGTAGGAAAATATATGCCTTAAAGATTATTCTAATAATAGCCAAGTTATAGGTTCCCACAATCCATTTCTATCGACTCTAAACGTTTACAAAAAATCCCAAGGTGTGTAGTGAATTTAAGGCCTTTGATGGATAAGTGCATACGAATATTTTCTCTTTTTCAACCAATATTGAACTGACCCAATCTCTATCAAAACAAGTATCTAGCCAAATTTCACGTTCTTAGTAGTTAGACCGACTGTGCAATGGTTGAGGTCCAAAAAGACTTTTGTATCGATACCCATTTAGCGAGTTTTAGGTCAACAATCCAAGATCACAAAGGACCTTAGGTTGCTAGGCACAAAGTCCCCTCAGACTTACTTACTCGGGTTATCAATGAGCCCAACCTAGCCAATTTCCCTACTAAGAATTTATTATTACAAAATTACACTAGCATTCTACAATTACAAACCTTTATTGACTTTTTTTTCTTTTTTTTTTCCTTTTTTCCTTATTTTTTTCTTTGAAAGAAACTATAGGAGCAAAAAAATCGCAAAGGTTTGATTCGACAATTTTTTAACATGTGGGTTCTCTTTCAGGTATCGAATAACATCCCTATACATTCTTTCCATCAAAGGTCTTGTGCAAATGTGTCGTCTTGGACTTTTAAGCAAAAATTTGTTCGACACAAGTTTCATGAGGAAAACCTTACTTGACTACGTTCAAATCATCTAATATAATTTTTGAAAAATTGTTAACACCAGCTAGTTCTAAAATTTAAAGAGTGGGAAGGACAATTAAGCTAAATACCTCTATTTTTGGAATTTCCAAATTTTTTAATTTTTTTAGATTTTTCAATTTTATGTATTTACACTAAAACCCTCCCCCATACCTAAATCATGCATTGTACTCAATGTATGCAAATGCAAGAGAAATGAGAAAGAAGAATGAGGAGATAATACCTGACAAGGATGACGGAGACGAAAAACTTCTAAAAATTATGAAAGAAAACAACTCACACGCACTTGTACTCCCCCATACCTATCTTTCACGAGGGGGGCAAAGGAATAAAACCGAATCAGCCGATGCCGGTGGGAAAATTGGGATGCAGTTTTGAGAAAGAATCAAGACATTTTTGAAAATTTTGATCAGAAAAGACTTTCTCAAGCAACATGGAATCATTCAACCTTATAGAACAAGTGTCACTAATGATCTCCCTAAACCAACTTAAGGCTTCTTCATTTCGTTTAAGCAAATTAGAGACAATGAAAGTTTGGTCATGGGTTGAGTCATTAGGAATGACAAAAGATAAGGGTTCGTCTTCTCCTAAGGGCTGTTGATCAAACTTGGGATGATACAAAGTTGAGTCAAATGTAGGAGGTGTTCCCACGAGACTCTTAACAACGGGCTCAACACTAACAACCTCGGGTGGGGTCTCCCAATTAGAACAACTGTCATCTAACTCTCTCAACAACTCTTCCGAGGTCATATCCCTTAACGACTCATTATACGCTTGATTCGACGCATAGTTGACTTTAAAATCCTCATTGAGAAGAGACTCAATCTCACTATCCTCAAAGCTAGACCATGCGACAAACTTGTTGACAACATTAACCCCTTTTGATTGTTCATAAAGCTCATTGGGTTCTTTTCCTACATTGTAAATTTTAAGGTCAATGGTCATGTTACCAAAGGTGAGTTTCATCGAACCATTTATACAATTGATCAAGGCATTGGATGTGGCAAGAAAAGGTCTTCCTAGAATGATAGGGATTTAGTTCTTAGGATTCGTGACGGTTTGTGTCTCGAGAATGACAAAGTCAACCGGGAAGATAAAATCACCAATCTTAATCAAGACATCTTCTACGATTCCCTTAGGCATTTTGACAGAACGATCAGCTAGTTGAAGTGTCATGTTCGTCTTCTTAAGTTCACCTAACCCTAGGGCTTGATAGATAGAAAATGGAAGAAGATTCACACTCGCTCCTAAGTCAAGTAACGCTTTATCCACAAAAGTATTGCCTATGACACATGAAATTGTAGGACACCCGGGGTCCTTATATTTCACAGGAATTTGATTTGAAAGAATTGAACTAACTTGACAGGTCAAAAAGGCTTTCTTAGGGACGTAGTTGGAGCGCTTATGAGTACACAAATCTTTTAGACATTTAGCATAAGAAGAAATTTGTTGAATGGTATCTAAAAGAGGAATGTTTATCTCGACATGCTTAAATACTTCCAAAATCTTATCTATTTGAGCAGATTGTTTGTTTGAAAGGAGTCTTTAGGGATAAGGAGCTTTAGGCTTAAAGACACGTTCACTAGGTTCTTCGAGAATGGATTTTGAAGATGAAGGTTCAAGAGGTGAAGGTGGTGTACTAGATGACTTGAGAGGCTCGGGATTTGGGAGTTGTGCTGAGTGATCAAGGCTAGGGTTCGGTTCAACATCGGACTCTTCTTCTTTGTGAGACTCGACACCTACTTGATTATCAACTTGATTTCCTGTCCTTAAAGAAATGATAGCGTTAACATTTTCATGAGGTCTTTGATTGAGAGGAAATTTAGGGTTGACTTCGGGTTGATTCGGGAACTTGTTCTTCTCTCGCTCACACATGGCATTGGCTAATTGACCCAATTGAACCTCTAACTTAGATATGGCTTGAGCATTAGAATTTAACAATTGCCTATCTTGAGTTATGGTTTGCATGAAATTAGTTTGAGATTTCAATAAAGCTTCGATGCTCTTTTCTAAAGAATTAATTCGCTTATCTGAATCGTTAAACCCGGGAGGGTTCAAGGGCGCTTGAGTTGGATAAGGACCTTGATTTTGAGTCGGGTAAGAGTTCGGCTTTTGAAAAGAAGGTTCCGGAGATTGGTAATTTTGACCTTGACTTCATGAAAAATTCGGGTGGTTCTTCCACCCGGGATTGTAAGTAAGAGCAAAAGGATCATTCCTTTGGTTTAGATGAAACATGGCATTGACTTGCTCACACTCGGGAAAGTTCGAAAAACCTTGATTATAATTCGAGCACATAGACACTTGTGAGGGGGCCTTACTAGTTTCTAGGGCTTCGAGTCTTCTAGTTAGAGTAGCTAATTTGGCATTGTTTGCAATCGAATTTCCAATCGAATGCAAACCCCTAAATGATGAACCAGATGATTCGTTTGACTTATTCGGTTCCCTAGTAAACTCCCACAACATCGTCTTTTCCGCTAATTCCTCGAAAAAGGCCCATCCTTCGTCCTCATCTTTCTCCATGAATTTTCCTTGGCACATAGACTCTAATAAGGCGGTTGTTTGACTATCTAAGGCTTCGTAAACAATTTTGCAAAGTCTCCATTTTTCTATTCCATGGTGGGGGCATTGTGATAAAAGGCCTTTAAAACGATCAAAATATTTCCAAAAAGACTCATTTTCCTTTTGATGAAATTGATTTATTTCGTTTGTAATCCTAGTAGTCTTATGGTTTGGAAAATATTTTTTTAGAAACATTACCACAAATCCCTCCCACGTGGAAATAGAATTAACAGGAAGACTATACAACCATTTCTTAGCATTTTCTTTCAAAGCAAAGTTGACAAGTCTAAGCCTAATGGAGTCTTCGGTCAATTGTTGGAGTTTTTGTAGGGCACAAACCTCCTCGAATTCATGAAGGAAAAGATACGAATCCTCACCCTCACTCCGGTTAAACTTAGGTAACATGCTAATGTGATGACCTTTAATCTCAAAGTTATTACCATTAACCGGTGGAAGAGTGATACAAGAAGGTTGGGTCGATCGGGCGGGATAACAACGATCCTTAAGAGATACTGCCATGGTAACTACGGGGTCAAGTATTTCTACGGGTTTGGATTCCGAAGAGGATGAACACTCAATTGGTCTCACTAACCTGGAAGAATTATCTCTAATCCAAGTGGTGCGCATAAACAGATTGTAAGCAAGTAGCAAATAAGTGCAAAAAAATTAACGCACAAAAGAAAAAGAAAAAAAAATCAAAAGAAAGATTCTAGACCTAGGGTTCCTTAACAAAATAAACTAGACCTTGCTCCTAACTTTAAGGACCACCAAAAATTCGGTAAATCAAAAATTATTCGAACCGATTTGGCCAGGTAGGTGCAAGCATTGCCAAGAGGCTAAACACCGGCCTAGACACCAAATCCTAATTGGCCAGGTAAGTTTTCGCTTGCCTAGACACCAAAAAATTGGATTAATTAATGATCATGTTGTTTCGTAGGTACCTTCCTAATTGAGCGCGAAAATCATATGGGCCATGTCAAATTTAATTTTATTAAGGCTAAGGGCATGCAAAAGAATGGATTAAGTGTTGTGGGCCAAGGAAAAAGTGATGAAAACTCTCCCCTTATCTTATGAGTGGTTTTGCCCTTAAGATTTATTAAAAATGATGCAACAAACATCGATATTTAAAACTATAAACAATTATAGATGCTTTAAACTACGTGTCCTAAATTCTAGAGAAAAGAAAAATTTAACGTACATTTGGGTCCTCCAGCGATCACCACAATTTATAAGGTACGAAAAATTAAAAACAAGAAAATAAAAATCTAGATGATGTGCCCTAAGTGATTAAATGCATGATGCAACAATTATGTAATTTCTAACTAATTTTTTTTTATTTTTTTAATTTTAATTTTTTTTTGTGATTTTCTAAAAAAAATAAAAAGAGAGAAATACGGGTTACCGAAGCACGCTTCCAAAAATTTCAATTTATTCCAAGATCCGTGAGAAGATCCCCGTAATTTCCAACTTTCTAAAAAAAAGAGATAAAAATGAGACAAGTAAAACTAATCCGAAAAATTAAAAATTAAGTAGCGAAAAATTATAGTCCCCGGCAGCGGCGCCAAAAACTTGATGTGCTAAAAATATGACAATTAAAATTGCAAGCGCACGATCATCGTTTTAATATTTAAGATATCGATCCACAGAGACTAACATTTTCGCAAACTTAATTTTCAATTTAATCGAATTGGGACAAGTGGCTTTTTGAGAATTGATTGGGTTTTGTACTAATTAATTATGAAAAGGAAATTTAATCTAATTTTAAAATAAAACTAAATTTTATTCTAATCCTAAACTAATTATTTTAAAAGTAAAATGAGCAAAAATTATTCTAACAATTATTAGAAGTATAAATTTTAAATTTAACTAATTTTTTTACACAAAATTCTAACAAAATTTCGACATGACTTATTCGAAAATTTACCGACCCACAAAATGAGAAAACGAAACCAATCACAAGAATTTAAACTTCAGCAAAAGTTCACATGCATTGACCATATTTCATAGAAAAACAAAAAAACAACAAAAAGAAAATAAAACAATACTGCAGCAAAATTCAACAAACAGCAACTTAGCAATGATCAAAAACTCGACTACAAAAACTACAGTATAAACTAGATTAAAACTAAAGCCCAACAATGACTCGTGCAAAGAAATGATTACAAGTGGTGTACTAATTAAACAAAAAAAATTAAAAAGTTAGTACCAGATGATTGATTGGAAAAGGTTAAAAAGGTTTGTCTAAATGATACTATTATAAAAGTAAAAGCTACGGGTGATTAAGCAATTGGTGTGTAAAAAGGCATGGTGCAGGCATGCAGTGAATAAGATAATGGAAAAGAGAGTAGAAAACTTAACTTCTAAAATTCATAATTAATTAAAATATTATCAGAAAAATAAAATAAAAATATCACTATAAAGCTCTAAATTATTCTGAATTTAATAAAATATTTCCGAGTAAGATCCAACAAAAATTATTTAATTTTGTAGCTCACCGGAATCTATAGAGTTGGTCGGAAAATTACCAAGTTTCATCGGAAAATTATTTTTAACCGAAAATTTTGGGTTTTCCAACAAACTTAAACCAAGAAGAATAATCCCAAGAAAATAAAAAGGGAATGAAAATTTGCATTAATGAAATGAAAATGTTTACAAATTGAAAGCTACTAATACAAGAACAAAGCTTAGCATAATCTATAAATGAAAGAAGATTTTTTGAAAGCTGAAAGAAGACTTTAAAAAGAGAAAGGAAATGATCACATATATTTTTGATCATCCAGCCATCTTTGTAAATGATGAAGTATGTGCCATTTATAGGCCAGCCACAGCTCCCTTTGTAAACATTGGCTGCTTGATGCTTTGACAATTTATCAAAAGCTACAGTTTTTTCCACCATCACTTTATGACTCCGTGCTTGAAACCTTTGACAATTTCACGTGGGCTACGAGTTGGCAGTTTGAATGTAGGTACCTTAACGAGTAAGTTTCTGGAGCTAGTGGATGTGCTTCGTAAGAGATCGGTGGATGTGTTGTGTATTCAGGAGACTAGGTGGAAGGGGGCTCAGTCCAGAGAAGCGAACGGGTATAAATTGTGGTATTCAGGTCTTGCGAACTTGAGAAATGGGGTGGGTATTCTGCTATCGAAAGAGCTCAAGGATAACGTCGTGGAAGTAAAGAGGTGTAACGACAGGATTATGTCTGTTTGAGTGGTAGTTGGGGAGAAGGTGGTTAACGTGGTTTGCACGTATGCTCCACAGGTCGGTTTGAGCGAGCCTGAGAAAACAGCTTTCTGGGTTTGTTTAGATGAGCTGGTCGAAAGTATTCCTGTCGACCAATTTGTAGTGATGGGTGGAGATTTCAATGGTCACATTGGTGTCCAGGTGGATGGTTACCATCGCGCTCATGGGGGTTTCGGCTTCGGGGTTAGGAATGACGGAGGTTCCGCATTGTTGGAGTTTGCTACTGCACATGAGTTGGTAATCGTTAACTCTGTTTTTCAGAAGAGGGCTGAACACCTCATCACTTTCAGTAGTGGGGGCACAACACCCAAATCGACTACTTACTTATGCGTAGTCGTGATGTAAGGTCGTGCGTTAATTGCAAGGTGTTCCCGAGCGAGGCTTGTGCGTCACAACACCGTCTGCTAGCCATGGATCTTACCGTGGGTGGTCGGGTTGTGAACAGGGCAAAGGGACCTAGACCTAGGATCCTTTGGAAGGAACTGAAGGGTGAGAAGGCGACTGAATTCAAGGAGGCTCTGCTCTGCGAAGGTGGCTTTATTCGGGGGGGATGATGCAAACCAGATGTGGATCAGCATGGCCAATGCTATTAGGAATGTGGTCGTGAAGGTGGTGGGGGTTTCTTCGGGAAGGTTCAGTGGTCTTAAGGAGGCGTAGTGGTGGAACGAGGAGGTTCAAAGGAAAGTTAAGGCTAAACAATTGCTCTTTAAAGAACTTTTGTCGGCTAGCGCTGGTGAGGAGAGGATCTTCAAGACTGCAGCTTACAAGGTGGCGAGAAGAGAGGCAAAGAAGGCAGTGGCTAAGGCTAAAAGTGAGGCGTACGAGGAGATGTACAAGAGCTTAGACACCAAGGAAAGAGCTAATGCTTTCTTTAAACTGGCAAAAGCTAGGGAGAGAGGGCGGCGCGATCTAGGTCACGTTCGGTTTGTTAAGGATGATTTGGGCCGTGTTTTGGTGAACGTCGAGGCTATTAAGGAGAGGTGGAATGGGTATTTTTCTGAGCTTTTCAATGGTTCAAGGGGGAGCGTCTCAGAAGGGGTACAAGGTGTTAGTTAATCTTCTACTCAAACTCTAGGGGATGGTGAGCTTATCAGCATAGAAGAAGTCAAAGTCGCCCTTCAAAGGATGGGTAGAGCTAAGGCGGTTGGCCCGGACCAAATACCTATTGAGGTGTGGATTTGTCTGGGGGAGGTAGGTGTTCAATGGCTAGCTGATTTGTTCAACATTCTCCAGAGATGCTAAGATGCCGGCAGAGTGGAGGCGCAGTATTGTGGTGCCTTTTTTAAAGAACAAAGGCGATGCTCAGAGTTGTAGTAACTATCGGGGTATTAAACTACTCAGTCATACTATGAAACTTTGGGAGAGAGTAGTTGAAGGCAGGGTGAGAAGAATGGTAGAGATCTCAGAGAACCAATTTGGTTTCATGCCTGGGAGATCGACGATTGAGGCCATTCATCTCGTCCGTCGCCTTATGGAGAAGTTTAAAGAAAGATGTAAGGACCTGCATATGGTGTTCATTGACCTGGAGAAAGCGTATGATAGCATCCCTCATGATGTTATTTGGAGGAGCCTAGAAGAGAGGAGGGTGGCACCATTGTACGTTAGGGCGATCCAAGACATGTACTCTCAAGCTACGACTTGCGTTAGGACACCAGTGGGTGATACCCAATATTTCCCAGTTGGGATAGGGTTACACCAGGGGTCGGCCCTTAGCCCTCTCATTTTCGCCCTAATACTAGATGTCATTTCCCGGGGGATCCAAGATGACGTCCCGTGGTGCATGCTTTTTGCTGATGACATTGTGTTAGTGGCGGAGTCGAGGGGGGAGGTGAATGCAAAGTTGGAATTATGGAGATCTAATTTGGAATCCCAGGGCTTGCGTGTGAGCCGGTCTAAGACCGAGTATCTCTGGTGTAACTTCAGTGGTGAGTCCATCGAGGAAGGGGTTGAGGTGAGGATTGGAGATCAGATTGTTCCTCGCACGGACAAGTTCAAGTATTTGGGTTCTATCATTCAGAAGGAAGGAGAGGTGGAGGGTGACGTAACCCATCGTATCAAGGCTGGGTGGCTAAGATGGAGAGCAGCGTCAGGAGTGCTGTGCGACAGGAAAGTCCCTTTAAAATTGAAGGGTAAATTCTATAGAGCAGCAATCAGACTTGCGATGTTGTATGGTTCGGAATGTTGGGTGGGGAAGAAGTCGCTGGAGAGGAAGTTGCAAGCGGCTGAAATGAGGATGTTGCGTTGGTCGTGTGGGCGCTCTATGCTGGATAGAATACCGAATGTTGTTTTCCGGAATGAGTTAGAAGTTGCGCCTATTTCTGAGAAACTTCGGGAAGGGAGATTGAGATGGTTTGGTCACGTCCGCAGGAGGCAGGCTTCGGCTCCAGTGAGAAGGGTAGAAGGTATTTCGGTCGTAGGGGTGAGAAGGAGAGGTAGACCCAGGAGAACTTGGGAGGAGCAACTAAGGTTAGATTTGAAGGACTTAAACCTAAACGAGACCATGACAGCTGACAGGTCCACTTGGAGGCGGCGTATCAGAGTTGTGGATTCTCTCTTAGGGAGTGGTTCTGTTGTTGAGAGTCTGAGAGTTGGGTTGTCCCGTTTAGCTTTGTCATAGAGTTAGGTTGTCCCGTTTAGATTTCAATATGTATCTGTTTGTTGCTTGTGGTTTAGTTTTTTGGCAGGAAGTGTTGCTCGGAACCGACCTATATCAGGAGAGGAGTTTCCAATGCCCGTTTAGGTAAGTCCCATGAGGTCCAAGCCATGGGCCCAGGTTCGGCTGTGTACTTTCACATTAGTAATCATCTTTGTATAGAACACACACTTTTTTGCTTCGCACTAAACCGGGGATCTCCACGGAAACAGCCTCTCTATCGTAAAAAGTAGAGGTATGGTCTGTGTACATTTCACCCTCCCCAGACCCTGCTCCGAGCGGGATACACTGGGTATGTTTGGTTTGGTTTGGTTTACTTATTACAACACTCCCCCTTAATTGTTAAATGCGAGTTATTTCAAAGATTGATTGTCTCGTTAAAACCTTGCAAGGAAAAACCTAGTGGGATAAAAAATTTCTTTTGTTCATTTTAGTCCTTTTTATTTCTCTTTTGTCCTTCTTTGCACTTTATTTCTTTATTTTTCACGAATTTCCTGAAATGCAACAAAATAATTTATTAAAATACGAGTTCAAGCAATAAATAGTTAATAAAAATATGTAAAAATATGCACTTATCAGCATTCCATGAAAAACTAAATACATACACTTATATACATGGGTATAAATCGGATTTCTAAACCCTCTTTCAATTGTAATTGATTTAAACCCTAATTTATTTTCTTTCTATTGCTGTGTGAACAATTCACATCAAATGGCACTTCCTTCCAAGTTAAGGTCCATTTTAAGCTTACATATATAGACTAATTTAACGGAATTCGTTTATTTTCATGGCAATCCAATATAACTTAAATCAGTGCAATTATTTACTTGTTGAGTGATTCAATTGAGATCAAAAATTTCTCGGTAATGAAATAAATGAATCATTTGATAATTAACACTAAATAAATTTATGAATATAATGTATTAAGTAATACATAAATCAACAATTATTTTGTAAGAAATTCCTTTTAAATATGAAAGTGCATGATAAATTGATGAATATTTATTTATGGAAATAAAGTGAAAAATAATATTGAAAAAATAAATGAGAATGAGTGAATAAGAAATGAGTAGGAATAGAAAATTAATGTAGCTTATTTATAATTTAAATGGGAGAAATATAGAATGTGTGTAAAATAAATTAATCGGGAGATTAGTGGAAAGTGACATCAACAAATTAATTAGAAGTTAGTGTAAAATTAATAAGCCCTTATGTTATAGTAAGAAAATGTGAATCAAAGTATTAAGTATTTCATTTTAAAAAATTTTAGGGAATCAAACAAATGTTCTAAAAAAATTCCTAAATAACACATGTGTTGTGGAATAAAAACTAGGTTACTAGTATTGCGGCTAGGGTTGATGTATTTAATGCAAAGGTGTGTGAGCTTCGTGCTTTGATGGCTGCTCTTGTGTTCGTGGCTGACTCTGCCTTCACAAGATGCCTACGTACTCTGATGGGTATCAAAGATCAAGCCAAAAAACGTAGTTCTGAGAATGAGGGGTCAGGCCCTTTATATAGGCTGAGAAGCCTTATAATTATGGTAGGATTCAGAGACTTGGTGGACCAGTCTTTGAGGAAGGTTCTAGATCTATTCCTTATAGGAATCAGTTTCCATATTGAATTGGATTCCTTGTTGGATAAGTCTGAAGGGGATATTATCCTTATCGAACTCTTATTTGTGGAGCTATTTATTACCCTTAATATTAATTACGAAATTAATATTATAAATAGGGTTTGGGCCCATCTGGTGGGCCCCACGTTTGGACCATTCCGGGTATAATTAATACCACATTAAAGGTGTCTTTAAGGCTTTTTTTTAGCCCATATCATTTGCCCCCCAACTTCTAGGAAAACTGATCAGGTTTTCCTTGAAGTTTTAACTGCCTTTCTTGAGACTTGGGTCAGGGCTTTGTACACTAGTGTTTCACAAATGTCGTCTTGATGCAAAGTGTGGAGCGACCGACACGTTTACGACGATATGCCTTATTCGAGGCTAAGCAATTTCCATAACTTCAGTTACAGAATATTTTTCTTCAAGGAATTATCTATGAAATTCCTTGTATTTCCATATTTATCCTATTATGGTACCCACAGGTATCAAAATTCCATGTCCGTGAAGATTTGCTGTCAAAGAATCAATTTTTATAGCAAATTTCGACCAGGATTGAGTATTTTCGACCAGGAATTCGGCCAGGAATTCGACCAGAATTCTGGTCGAAATAAGGCCTTCTTTAATTTCCTGATTGATGAGATTTTCGACCAGGATTCTTGGTCGCTTCGACCAAAATCTTGGTCGAAATAAGGGTCCAATTTTGTTTTGGTCGAAGGGATTTTCGACCAGGATTCCTGGTCGTTTCGACCAGGATCTTGGTCGAAATAAGGGTCTCAGAATGGTTTTGGTCGAAGGGTTTTCGACCAGGATTCGTGGTCGTTTCGACCAGGATTCTGGTCGAAATAAGGGCGTTTCCAACGCTTTGGTCGAAGGGTTTTTCGACCAGGATTCTGGTCGAAATAAGGGCGTTTCCAACGCTTTGGTCGAAGGGTTTTTCGACCAGGATTCTTGGTCGTTTCGACCAGGATTCTGGTCGAAATAAGGACGTTTCCAACGCTTTGGTCGAAGGGTTTTTCGACCAGGATTCTTGGTCGTTTCGACCAGGATTCTGGTCGAAATAAGGGCGTTTCCAACGCTTTGGTCGAATGGTTTTTCGACCAGGATTCGTGGTCGTTTCGACCAGGATTCTTGTCGAAATAAGGGCCACTTTGGCTTTGGGCCTATTCTTATTGGGCCTCATAGGTTTCTTTTCAGAATGGGCTTGACCTCATGGCTGTTATTGGGCCTGTCGGGGCTATTCAAATCCAAATTTAGGATCTTTTGTCTATGATATTTTTCAAAAATATCTATAATTTTTTTCAAAATATCTATTATATTTTTCCAAGATATTTTTCTAAGAATGTCCTTGAATTGGGCCTTAATTTGGGCCGGTTTCATGGGCTTTTTTGACCTGTCACTGTAGGTTTTCTGACCGTTTGGAGGAATTTTAACCGGCTGAAAAGTTGTATATAAGAGTGAGAGTGGAGAGTTCACTTTCTCATTCTCACTTCTACTCAAACACTTCACTAGAAATTCTCTCTATAGTTCTCTTTTTCTCAAGGCGATTTCCGGCGAGAGTTTTTATCGAAGCTCCTCCCCCTCACGGTGGTTTCTGGGTTTTTCCTTGAAGATTTCTTCATATCTTCATAGTTTCTGGGTTTTCTTTGAAGATTTCTTCAAATCTTCATATTTTCTGGGTTTTAGCGGAGCTTCAAACCTTTTTCCAGGAGCATCAATGGAGGACAAAGCTAAGTCCCGTCTTGCAAAAATGAATTCTGCCTCCTCCAAAGGTACGATCACCATTCGCTCTTATTACACATCTCTAGTAGATATGTTAAATCAACGTGGAGATGATTACCCTTCTTTGTCAGAATTAGATGCGTATGACTGCTGTAGCTCGTATCATGATGTTGATGAAATCACTAGATATAACAAACTTTTTAAAATCAAGTCACCTTATAAACTTGTCCCAGCTGAGCCAGGTGACAGACCTTGTCACTGGAAACCCAATTCTTTGTGTGTTTATAGGGAGAGTTTAGTAGCTGGTCTTCATTTTCCGTTTCATGAATTCATTCCTAGACTTTTAGCTGATGTTCAAATTAGTCCATGTCAACTCCCGCCAAATGCGTGGAGAATCATATTATGTTTCATGGTTTTGTGTCTCACACAACAACTCCCTTTATCTGTTGCGCTTTTACGCAAAATTTTTCAATTTTACAATAGTCCTGCCACGAACCCTGGCTGGGTATATGTTAAGCTCCGCCCTAGAGTTCCCCCACTTTTTAACGGCAAGTCAATCCCTGATAATAATACGGGCTGGAAAAATGAGTTTGCATACTTAGAGTGGGATGGAGGTGATTGGGGCACTCTCTTTAGGCAGACATTTTCGAGAGTTTCAGACGGAAGCGCTAAGGGAATCGTCCTTAGTACCGAGGAACAGGCCGCTTATAATACTCTGACCCAGGCAGATGGTAGTTCTATTACGTGCCTAAGCCTTTTAAATGAGGAATCTCTAAGGGGAGTAGGCCTTTCCAGAGTTTCTGAACGGGGTAATTTTCTTACTAATCTTTGCCATTTACTTTTTTACTGAATTTATTCCAACTCTATTTTTGGTTATTCTTGCAGTTGCGAAGTTGATTGTGGAGGCTGCGCCCTCTCCTGATGAAGAGACTTCCAGGATGGCTCGAGCTAAGAGGGTTGCTGACCCTCGAGGGAAAAACACAGAGCCTTCTTTTCTACGCCCTTACAAGGTCCAGAAAGGAGACTTGAGGTATGGTGACATAGCTGGATTGGAGGGGAGGGGAGCTCCCAGGTTAACGTCCAGTCGACAGTTTTTAGGCCTCCCTGGGGCTTCAGAAAGCAGGATTCTGTGGTGGGCTCTACCAAGCACTCCATGGATTGGTCTTTGAACTCAATAACCACTCCTGACTATAAGGACATGGTCCTTAATGGAGGTATTGGTGAGTCAGAGGCACTTGGTGCCCAGGCTATCGTTGTGGTGAGTCTTGAACTTTGTCTTTCAATACCTTAACGGCTTAGATTCATTATTTGATTTTAATGCTAACCTTTCATGCAGGCTAACGTCCATTTCCAAAGCTTGGTTCATAAAGCCAAATCTTGGAAGGAGAAGTCCAAAGGTTTTGAGTCTGAGTCTCAGAAGAAGACTCTCCACATTAACCGACTGGAAGAGCAGCTAAAGAAGAAAGATGAAGAGATGGTTGGGATGCATGCAGAGCTGGTTGCCCTGAAGGATGACAAGGAGAAGCATATTGATGATTATCTGGACTCGGATGAGTACAAGACTCTCATGGATCAGCATGATGAGATGCTCTTTCCTAGCCAGTTTACTGATGGGTGGACCAAAGCCCTTGAAGCAGTTCTGAGGCAGCATCCAGGGTTATTCTTGCCTTCTGCTTTTCCTAGACCTCACCTTCCCAGTGCCTTGACACATGAGCCTGGTTCCAGTGAAGAGCTATTCGGGGAGGATGATGCTTTGGTCAAGGAGCATGCTACCGCCACCACTTCAGCTTTGGATCCCGAGCCTCCTCTAGCTCAGCCTGGTACTGCTAACTCTGCCGATGATGGGTCTACTACTGAGACTAGCTCTGAGGATGCTTCTCCTGCTAAGGAGGCCCCTAAGGCCCCTTAAGCTTTATTTATTTATCTTTTGCTTTTCTGAACTCTAGGTTTCCACCATTTGACTTGATAGCCTTCGGGCCTTTGTAACTTTTAACTTAACTATTTATGCAGTTAGTTTCTGTTCATTTTTCTTGTTTTTGCTCATAGTTTGTTAAACTTTAGAATTTTCGAGTACTTGGCCTCCTGGCTGGTACTAAACTCACAAGTTGGTTCAACATTCGTCTTTCGTTTGTTTTAACAAGGAAGAATAACTAATAGAGAAAACAGAATAAATTCCATTATGCTGTCAAAGGACATCAATAAAATGGGTTCAACCCTTACATAGATACTCTATCAACTACTGGGAGCAACATGCTCTATAATGGTTTCATTCGAACCTTATTTCTAATAAATAGATAAAAGTCCAAGCCTTTGTGAAAAGAACTTAAACATAATAAACTTTGAGGTTCACAGCATGCCAAGTTCGGGGCACCTCAACCCCATCCAAGGTTTCTAACTTGTAGGATCCTCGTCCTAACACCTTTCTGACTAGATACGGTCCTTCCCAGTTTGGTGCTAACTTTCCTTTTTGGCCAACTCCTCAGGCTTCAATCTTCCTCAGAACCATGTCGCCTTGTCGAAAAAATCTTTCCTTAACTCTCTGGTTGTAATGAAAAGAGGCTCTCTTCTGATACTCAGCATTCCTAGCATTAGCTTCATCTCTAACCTCGTCAATTAAATCAAGGGCAAATCTCATCCCTTCTTCATTAGTTTCTGGCTCATATGCCTCGACTCGAGGTGATGCTTGCATGATCTCCAAAGGCACAACTGCCTCGGCTCCATAAGCCAGCAAAAATGGGGTTGCTCCAGTTGTTACCTTACAAGTGGTACGATATTCCCAAAGTATGGGCAGCAATTCATCTACCCAAGTGTTCCTAGAGCGTTCGACCCTCTTCTTCAGTCCATCAAGGATAATTCGATTAGCTACCTCAGCTTGCCCATTGGCTTGTGGATGTGCCACTGAGGTAAAACGGAGCTCAATCGCATTCTCTTCACAATACTTCTTAAACTCTTCATTATTGAACTGTGTTCCATTGTCTGTCACAAGGATTCGTGGGATTCCGTATCTGCAAATGATGTTCTCCCAAAAGAACTGGGAAACTTGCTTGGTGGTTATCCTGGCCAGGGGTTTAGCCTCAATCCACTTAGTGAAGTAATCAATGGCCACTATCAGGAATTTCCTTTGTGCTGAAGCCATGGGAAAGGGTCCAAGTATATCCATCCCCCACATCGCAAATGGAATGGGAGAGTTAATCGAGGTCAACATCTCAGGCGGTTGCCTCACAATCGGGGCATGCTTCTGGCATCTCTCACATCTCTTGACATAGTTTTGTGCATCAGCCAACATCTCCAGTCAATAGAACCCTAAACGAATTATCTTGTGAGCTAAGGCTCTGCCCCCCAAGTGTTGCCCACAGATTCCTTCATGAACTTCCTCCAATGCTTCCCTTGCCTCTTGAGGCCTTAGACACTTCAAGTACGGGATGACAAACGACCTTTTGTACAGAATACCCTCAATCAAAGTATATCTCAACGCTCTTACTGAAAGTTTTCGTGCCTCCATGGCATTGTCTGGGAGCCACCCGGTCTCAAGGTGTGCCTTGATAGGATCTATCCAAGAGCCTCCTATATCAATTGGTGCCACTAGCTTTGCGTTAACGGTCGGGGCCTTCAAGACCTGAAAGTAGACACTCCCAGCATAATTTTCTATCTCAGAAGAAGCAAACTTAGACAGGGCATCGGCCTTAATGTTTTCCTCTCTCGGGATGTGTTCAACATAACACTCCTCAAACTGAGACATAACAGCCTTTACCACTCTTAAGTATTTCGCCATAGTCTCATCCTTGGCCTCGAATTCACCATTTACTTGGGATACCACAAGCCGTGAATCTCCACAAACTTTGAGATTTTTGACCCTCATGATTCTAGCTAAACCCAAACCAGCTATTAATGCCTCATACTCCGCCTCATTGTTGGTAGTAGGAAAATCCAATTTTAAAGCGTACTCAACTGTGAACCCGTCGGGGCTTTGCAAAACCAAACCTGCACCACTAGATTTTGTTTTTGATGCCCCATCAAAATAGAGCACCCAATATTCCTTCAGATCAGGTGTAAGTTCCTCTTCTTTTTTCTCTTGCCCAGGGGTAGTCATTATCTCTTGCCCCCCGACTTCTTGGTTGTTAATAGTGCATTCAACCACGAAGTCAGCCAATGCCTGAGCCTTGATGGCTGTCCGAGGCTTGTATGTGATATCGAATTCTCCTAACTCTATCACCCATTTAATTAGCCTTCCACTGGCCTTAGGGCTATGCAATATGTTCCTCAACTGCTGGTTCGTCAGAACTTGAATCTTATGTGCCTGGAAGTAAGGTCGCAATTTCCTTGAGGCAGTTACTAATGCCAAAGCAAACTTTTCTATGGGTGAGTAATTCAACTCAGCCCCATGCAACACTTTGCTCACATAGTAGATAGGTTTCTGGACTTTCTCCTCTTCCCGAATAAGGACAGCACTCAGGGCTTGTTCAGATACCGCCAGGTATAGACAAAGAGTCTCTCCAGGACTTGGTTTGGTCAACAACGGGGCTTCAACCATGTACTTCTTCAGTTGCTCAAAGGCCTCTTGGCTTTCAGGAGTCCACTCAAAATTTTTCACCTTCTTCAATGCTTGAAAGAAAGGCAAGCATTTGTCACCAGACTTGGAGATGAATCTTCCTAAAGTCGCTACCCGCCTGTCAACTTCTGCACATCTCTTATAGAGCGCGGGGGTTCCATGTCTAAGATCACCTTGATCTTGTCGGGGTTGGCCTCTATGCCTCTTTTAGAAACCATCAGACCCAAAAATTTGCCTGATCCAACGCCAAAGGCACACTTGGCTGGATTCAACATCATTTTGTGGTGCCTCAGCACTTCAAATGCCTCTCTGAGGTGTTTAATATGGTCCGCTTTGACCAAGCTTTTAACCAGCATATCATCGACATAGACCTCCATGGTTTTTCCAATTAGATGGGCGAATATCTTATTCACCAATCGTTGGTAAGTAGCTCCCGCATTCTTTAGACCAAACGCCATAACAAGATAGCAGAAAAACACCAAAGTCAGTTATGAAAGATACCTTTGGGATGTCATCCTTGTGCATCTTAATCTGATTATAGCCGCTGAATCCATCCATGAAGCTCAACATCTCATGTCTAGCTGTGGCATCTATCAACATATCTATTCTTGGCAGGGGGAAGCAATCCTTTGGGCATGCATCATTCAGGTCAGTGAAGTCTATACACATCCTCCACTTCCCATTCGCTTTCTTGACCATCACATTCGCTTTCTTGACCATCACAGGGTTTGCTAACCATTCGGGAAACTGAATTTCTTCAATAAAACCAGCCTCCAAGAGCTTATCCACTTCTTGCTTAATGGCCTCTTGTCTTTCCGGAGCAAAATTTCTCTTCTTCTGCTGTATTATCTTCCGATTAGGGTCGACATTCAATCTATGAGTTATAAGTTGGGGATCGATCCCTGGCATATCAGCTGCTGTCCAAGCGAAAACGTCGCTATTCTTTTGTAAGAACTCTATCAACTTGCCCTTCAGGGGTTCTTTCAAAGAGGCTCCAATATAAGTCACCTTCTCAGGGTCGCCTAGCTCCAGAGGGATAGGTATTAAGTCCTCTGCTGGCTTTCCTCGGTGTTCATCATCACCACGGACATCCATGTCTTCAATCGGGAGTACCTGCCCCCCGGTTCCATCAGCTCTCAAAGCAGCCACATAGCAACTCCTGGCACTTTTCTGATTTCCTTTCTGTTCCCCAACACCATTCCTGGTTGGAAATTTGACCTTCATGTGATAAGTAGAGGCAACAGCCTTGAATGCATGAAGTCCGGTCCTCCCTAAGATTGCATTGTACGTTGAGGCAGCCTTAATTACTAGAAAGTTCAGCATCTGGGTGGCTTCCTTAGGTTCTTGCCCTATTGTCATGGGCAGCTGAATGGTCCCTTCAACCTTGGACTCAACTCCATTAAATCCGTAGATCGGCATGTTAGTCGGGGTTAGTTGAGAGTCAGTATACCCCATCTTCACAAAAGCGTCATGAAACAAGATATCGACAGAAGCTCCATTGTCTATCAGGACCCGCTTCACTTCCGAGTTTCCAATTACAGGAGTTATGACCAACGGGTCGTCATGGGGGAATTTCACCCCTTCAAGGTCTGAATCATCAAAACCAATCACTGTCTCAGTCTTAGCACGCTTCGGGGCTTCTCCTGTGATGTGCATCACTTCTCTGGCATAAGCCTTTCGAGAGTTTCGGGTAGTGCCGGCCGCTGTTGGTCCTCCCCAAATCATATTGATTACTGGCCCTCGAGGCTGTGGGTTACGATCGCGATCGTTATCCCTCCTATCATTGTCTCTTCTATCATAATCCCTTTTCTGGGTTCCACGGTCTTCACCCTTGGTGAACTTGTTTAACTTTCCCTTCCGGATTAAAAATTCAATTTCATCCTTTAACTGTCTGCAATCATCTGTGTCATGCCCCACATCCTTATGGAATCTACAATACAGATCTTTGTTTCTCTTTTCGGGGTCACCCCTGAGTGGTTTAGGCCAGCGAAAGTCCTTATCCTTCTCAATGTCCAACAATATTTGGCTCCTAGGAGCGTTCAACCTTGCATAATCAGAAAACCTTGGCCCAAAACCCTTCTTGGGTGATGACTCGGAGTCCTTGCCAGCCCGGGGATACTTGTCCCTAGCGTCGTACTCTTGCTCTGACTTTCTTTTCTTTGAATCATTAGAGCCCTTGCCATTACCTCCTGTGGTTTCCTTCTTAATGCTGTCCTCCGCCTTGATATATTTATCGGCACTTCTCTGGAGCTCGGCCATGTTCTCAGGAGGGTGTTTTGCCAAAGACCTTTTGAAGAAGAGGTCAGTGGTTCCGTGTTCCAGGGCTACCATGGCCACCTTATTTTCCAGATCGGTGATATTCAACGTCTCTTTGGTGAATCGCTTGAGATAATCCCTTAAGTTCTCATTCTTTCCCTGCACCACATACATAAGGGATGCAGAACTTTTCTCATGAATTCTCCCACTGATGAATTGGCTGATAAAGGCAGCGCTCAACTCCTTAAAAGAGCCAATCGAGTTTGCAGGTAGACGGCTATACCATCTTTGAGCCATGCCTGACAGAGTTTGAGGGAACGCCCTACACTTTAAGGCATCACTAGCAGGCTGCAGCAGCAGTGCGTTTGAGAATGTTCTGACATGATTTGCGGGATCGCCCGTTCCATCATAGGCCTTAATAGTTGGCATCTTAAATTTCCTTGAGATGTGGGCATTCATCACCTCCTCAGTAAACGGAGGTGTGGGATCGTCAGGGTCCCCAAGTGGCATCAGATCTTTGGGGTTGCTTCTGGGGGTCTCCACCCTTGTGGATTTTTCGGTTCGGGTATCAGCCCTCCTTTGCCTTCTTGAAGGCCTTTCCAAATTTATAACGGGGATCCTCTCTGCAGTTGGAGGAGGCTGAGTTTGATTCAACCTATCTTGTTCTCTTGCAATATCGTCCTTCAATTTTAAGATTTCTGCCTCATAAGCCTTGATTTTCTCAGCAGTTGTCAAGGGGAGTCCATCATGGATTCTTCGTGTTCTTCTTAGAGGTTCCTTGCTAGCACGTCGCCTCCTCGGTGCTTCATCTCGATCATCATCCTCAGATGACGATGAATCATCAGTATAGGGACCAGAGTAATCATCATATTCTCGATCCTGGATCTGTAAGGCGTGTTTAAAGGGAGATCCGTAGTATGAATCTGTACCCCCGTGCGATCAACGTTACCAAGAGGAGAAACCACCATCTGGAGAGGGTTAGTTTCTTGGCTTTGATGGACAATCACTGAGTGGGTCCCCTCTACATGGGGAGTCGTCCCTGGGGGCTGAATGGGCAGAGGTTGAATGACCGTCCCTGTTGATGGGAGTATTTGTCCTTCCTCAGTGACAATGAGTGGATCAGAAGTGGCTGGTGAAGCAGAGTTAAGGGGCACGGCCTCGGTTGATGTTGTTCTTCGTGTTTGAACCATGGTTGATGTTGTCTTCCCACAGACGGCGCCAAATGTTGTGGAATAAAAACTAGGTTACTAGTATTGCGGCTAGGGTTGATGTATTTAATGCAAAGGTGTGTGAGCTTCGTGCTTTGATGGCTGCTCTTGTGTTCGTGGCTGACTCTGCCTTCACAAGATGCCTACATACTCTGATGGGTATCAAAGATCAAGCCAAAAAACGTAGTTCTGAGAATGAGGGGTCAGGCCCTTTATATAGGCTGAGAAGCCTTATAATTATGGTAGGATTCAGAGACTTGGTGGACCAGTCTTTGAGGAAGGTTCTGGATCTATTTCTTATAGGAATCAGTTTCCATATTGAATTGGATGCCTTGTTGGATAAGTCTGAAGGGGATATTATCCTTATCCAACTCTTATTTGCTGAGCTGTTTATTACCCTTAATATTAATTACGAAATTAATATTATAAATAGGGTTTGGGCCCATCTGGTGGGCCCCACGTTTGGACCATTCCGGGTATAATTAATACCACATTAAATGTGTCTTTAAGACTTACTTTTAGCCCATATCAACATGTCTTCCTACAATTGTTTGATTAAATAATTAATAAGATGGACCCTCCGTGCATTCATATGAACCCACCAATTAAAACTTCCCATTTTGTCAATTCAAGACCATCACATCATTTTGGAGATTTTTTGAACATTTTTTTGTTACCTAGCATTACTCCTCCATTTCATAGTTCTAATGCTATGTTACTTCGCAATGATCAAAATGCATTGGCATACGCTTAGTTCTCTAACACTCAGTGAGAAGTCCATCCGTTAGCTCACAATCAAGAACATATATTGGATGAGAAACGATCAAATTTTTTGGAAGTAAATCAAATCCCATTATTCTTTATGAACAAAATTTGAAATATTATATTTCAGCTCAGCGGGAGGCTGAGCAGTAAACAACAAAATCCTCAATTCCGGAATAAATGTTTCATCATTGCAAGAGATTGCAAGAGATAGAAGACCCAATAACACCATCTGGATAGACCGAATTGTGAAAACTTATATGCAACTTATAGTGCTTCAAACAGTTGCACTTAAGTTTTGTATCACCGTTAAAATAATTAATAGCAACCCAACTTTCCCGACAACGAAACCACTCCACTAAACTTTTAGTTCTCCAAGATTATTAAGCTAGCCTACTTTTCTGGTGGAACTCAACAAATTAGATAAAATTTCGGGATCGATCTTCCTATCATTAACAACAACAAAGAAAACAAAACAGACATTGTTGAATAGATTTCGAATTAAACAAATCCTTATAATAATAATAATAATAATAATAATAATAATAATAATAACAATAATAATAATAATAATAATAATAATAATAATAATAATAATAATAATAATAATAATAATAATAATAATAATAATAGAATGTAACAAAAGAAAAAAAATAGAAATCAATAAATATATGTATATTGGAGATGGAGGTAGATTGCTTGCTCTTTCTGCTACGGGTGAGCATAAAAATCCGAAAACCGAATTATCTAATTAGTACCTTGGAGATGGAGGTAAAGTGAGTAACTCTTATAAAAAAAATAACATCATTCACAAAATTAACTTTTCTCAGTTTAATAATTTAAATTGTCAAATACAAACACTTCATATACACAACTATGGTAGTCATACTTAGTTTGAGGAAGAAATAAGGATGCTCACCGGGGTGTGGTATAATCTCAAAAAAGTGGATAAACTAACTTTTTGTTGTAGATTTATCAATTAGTCTCACAACATACCATAAACAAAATTTACAATGATATAGTTTCAACTTATTTTAATTTGTCAAGTTTACGCATATATTTCATATACATCAATTTGATTATCTTGTAAAAGATGGAGGTGGAAAGGTAAGAAGCGGAGAAAAATATAAGACATAAAAAAATATAAAATTTATAAATTTTGAAATAATAAAATAATTAAATATATCTTTGAAATCAAGATTTTTTTACACATGCATCACATCAAATATATATATATATATATATATATATATATATATATATATATATAAAATTAATTGTACATCTAATTTAATATTATATCTATTGCGAACTTACTAAGTAATTGTCTTTACATTCCTGAATTTCATTTAATTAATAGCAAACCACAAACTAAATTTAAACACAGATATTTAAAATGCTAATAATGAAATAGATGCTTCTGATTTTGAAAGATAATTATAAAGTGTTTATTTAACTATTAGTACATCTAAAATAATATTAATTTTAATGTGGACTTACTAATTAATTGACTTTACATTTTGAATTTTTTAATTAATTAGAAACCCAAAAACAAATTTAAGGACAAATAATCAAAATGATAATTATAGAAAAATGAATGGTATTTTTATTTTATGTAAATTTATTATTAGTCTATTGTTAAAATAAAAATTAATAGTTATTATGTTTAGTTATTTGATATAAAAAATTAAAAATAAATTGTTACTGAGTTTAACTTGAGTTGAGTTTAATCTTTGTTGAAATATAGGATCTAGATACAATAGAGAAACATGTTACATTAAGTTTAATTGGTCTTAATTGGTCTAAATTTTAGTATACTGTGATTGATGCTAAAATAATTCACAATCTTCTGATTGGCTAGTTAACACGTTATAGACTCGGGTATTATGATAAAGGGTGTTAAAAAACAATCTATAACTAAAATATATATTAAAATATGTAATTTATTTTTATGTGAATTTATAGAAAATATTATTTACGGTTAGTAGGGACTTTTTAAAATTAAAAACCATGCAAATTTATTAAATCAAGATATTACTATATTTAAATTTAATAAAAGTTTTGTAAATGATTGATTGATTAGAAGTGAATTATGATTGTCTCTAAAATAATTTTTTTTTTGATTGATAATTTCTTCACCAACCAATAATAATACTTTTCTAGCGTATATTTAATAATTTAAATAATTAAAATATATGTAGTGTTGGCTTGTATGCATTTATTAATTAATTTTTTTAACAATTATGAATAAATATATTTTTGAGGTTTTAAAAAAATCGAGTATTTGAAGGTATGGATTTTATCCAAGTTATTTAAAATCTGATTTCAAATCCTATTTTTCAGATTTCTAGTTGAGTTAGATTAAAATTGTTTAAAATCGGTTATAATTGTATAATATATATTATAGAAATCAATTTGTAATGTATGATAATATGATTGTGATTGACTTCATATTAAAAGAGTGGTTGATTAATGAATGGGTAGTTATAAAATTTAATTTAAAATATATAATAATATATGTCGTGATTGATTTCAAATTAAAATAGTGATTTTTAGTAATTTTTTGATTTAAATTATATGTATTTATAGATATGTTAAATAAAATCATTATTGTATTTATATTAGAAGTGTTAACTAACCATGATTAATGAGGTATGGTGAGATTGTAAATAAGGAAAACTCTTATATTCTGATTCGTTCTAAAATAATTCATAGCTTTGGGCTTTAAATTTAAGTCCAGGTATTATAAAACTCGGTGCTTCTAATCCAAAACCAGGCCGTGGGCTCAGTTTAATTAACCAAACTGTGGCTACAAGTAACTAGTAAGGGGTGTACATGGGTCGGTCAAATCGACCAACCCGACCCAACCCAACTCTGTTTTTGGCTAACCCAACCCGTATAATTATAAACTGAAACATGTTTGGGTTAAAAATATGTTCAATCCGATTTTATTGGGTTGGGTATGAGTTTATATTTTTTTAACCCAACCCAACCCGGTTAAAAATAAATAAATTAAAGAGACAAATTACACTATTGGCCTATTGTTATGCCTCGTCCTGGAGCATATTTGAAGAAGCATTACATTCATGTTTGTATACTGTTATTAGTTTACAATAAAAAAAAGAGGAAAAGAATGGTAGTGGTTTACCTAGGCAAGCATAATCAGAGCCACAACGTATGTATTTCTTTTCGTGTTTCCTATTTAGACTACAAGTATGATGAAATTTACAAGTAATTTAGTAACATTAATTAGCAGTGTATGCAAATTTTATTATGTGACATATATCAACATTAATTAGCAGTGTATGCAAATTTTATTATGTGACATATATCATTTGCAAGTCAAGTCTGGTAGTAAATTTAACCTATGACAATTGTAGCTAGTTAAAGACTGTGAAATTGTGAAGTAAGGAAGGACATACATTTAAGCAACCAATCCAAACCGACCCGAACCAACCCGAACCGACCTTTAAGAAATAGGGTTGGGTTATTAATTTAATTTTTATAGATTGGGTTAAAAATTTTCAAACAATTTTAAAAAAAGTTGGATCATTTTATTACTTCAACCCGACCGACCCGACCATATACACCCGTAATAACTGACTATAGTTTGTTACATTGTTCGTATCGCCCTCGTTCATATTTTCCTAACCCAAACTATACACACACTAAACGTACAACAAATCCAACACACACATATCTGTGGCGACGTTTACAATTTCTCGTATTTCTCTCCCGTTCAATTCGATTCTCGCCGGCCGGAAAATCCAAATGGCGGCGTCAATTGCCGGATCGGCCGTCGCCGCCTTCAAATCCGCCGGAATTGCTTCTCGTGTTCCCGGCGAATCAAAACTGTATAGTTTTCGAAAAGTTATTCAGTTTCAGAAGCAGCAAAGCTTTAGTTTGCAATGTAGATTTAATCGCTCTTTTGCTTCGACAGGTAAAATTTTATTCACCTGGTTTATTTATTTTTACTGCTTGTAGGTTTTAAATGTGTTTTCATTTTTTTGTTTTGCTGTTTACTTGTTTGTGTTTTGTGCTGAGATAATTACCGGAGTGAGTTTACTTGTTTTACGGCTTAGAGTTATTGTTCGTAAATCGTAATGTTAATGATAGGAACAAGTAGGAGTGTGATAGGAAGTAGGAGTGTTGATGCTATATGTAATTAAAGATAATCAAATGAGCTTGATCAAATGCTATAGCGTAATGTTAAAGATCGCTCGTGATTGGCTTTGGAGAATAAATGAGCTAGATCGAAGATTGTTTAGAAGCTCGATAATCAAACAACCGGAGTTTGAGCAATGTAATGGCCGACGTGAATGGCTCCGCTATTAGCTTGAGAGTAAGCTTGACAACAGGCTCTCTGATAGGCCTTGAGAAACTAATTACGAATGATGTGTAAGATATACAGTACATAATTGTTATAAATATATAATTGAATGACTAAATATATAGAATCTATTTATTAAAATATTGTAATAAATATAATTATAGAAGAAGTGTTATACTGAAAGCTTTGATGCTATTCCCTAATTTCATTGTATATGCGGTGTAAAATGTGGTTATGTTTTAGAGTCATGGACCAACTAGGGCCAAAAATGAGACTGAGCTGTTGTTAATGTTGGATTCGTTAAAATCTTGTTTGTAGAAATAAGTCACCTCGAAGCTCGTTTAGAAGATGAAGACTTTAAACGAGCAGAGCTTGAACAGCGAAAATCTGGTCATGAATTGTTTGACGACAAACTCCATAATAGGCTTTTGAGTAACTTTTGTTTTATTAAATCTGTATACAACTTTGCTAGTTAACTAATACATAAATCTATGAGGAAAAATTTACAAGATGCATATTAGATGACTATTATAAGATATGGACTAAAAAAAATTATTTAGTTTATGAGATCAAATGTAAATTAGTGTCAGGCTCAAAGTTTAGTTTGTGTTTCATGAATCTTTAACGAGCCCAGCTTTGCCATGACCTTTGGCTCGACTGGCTGCTTGAGCTCAAGCTCAGAAAATCTTAATGAGAGCAGGCAAAGCTTCGTTATGCTTGACTTGGTTTGTTTACAACCCTAAGGGCTAAGGCCAACCTTATAATACCTTTAGATTTCTGAATTTTATGACTGCAATGCATAGGTGCAAGGGCCCAGTTTTTTTGGTACCTTGCTGCAAGTAACTACTAGATGCTATGTTGTGTTAGGTGAAGTTAGATCTTAACAGTGTTTAGGTTAGCTCAATTTTCAGGAACACAACTTGAGTCTACAAGTTTTACAAAATTAGGTAATATAAAAAGTAGTACGCTAGTAAAAGCTTATGTTATGATTCTAAATAACGGAAAATGCTTTGAATTGTCATAATCTGATAGGATAAGAAACTGTTCCAATAATTTGTTTTTTAACATAATTTGTTAGTCCTTCCTGTTCATTTACTTGCCCAGTACCAAACTTATAACACCTTTAGGATGCTGAGTTATGTCAAATTCAACTCATGTAGGTGTAAGATCCCAGGTTGCAACAATTGAGCAAGCAAGTGTTGAAGGTACCAAAACCGTGGAAGCTCCTGTTGTTATCGTGACAGGAGCATCTAGAGGTATTGGCAAGGCAATAGCTTTGGCTTTGGGAAAAGCTGGTTGCAAGGTCAGAATTCTAGCCGATATTGTCTGAAATGTTTACAGTGATATGAATATTCCTTTCTTATTCTTTGCTATCGAGTTGATCATAGTAACCACTGTCAAACTTTTATTGTTATGGTTACATAGTTATCAAATAGTACTGTTGGCTATGTGGTGGTACGTGTCTTCTATAATTTATCATAATTTTTTATGGAAAACTACCTGATTTCATTTTTAAAGGCCATTGTAATTATCTTTCATGGAAAACTACGTGATGTAATATTTAAAAGATACTGAGGTCTGTTTGAACAATTGGTTCTTCGCATACTGTGAAATCAGTTATTGATGTTTTGTGCAGGTTCTGGTTAATTACGCTAGGTCATCAAAGGAGGCAGAAGAAGTTTGTAAAGAGGTGACTACATTAATCAAGCATTTCTTTCAGATATCTTCACTACTTAAAAGCACAAAAACTTAAAAGAATTTACGTTTTCGACTGAAAAATGCTATATCTATGTTTAAACAGTCTCGAGACCCTTAAGTTTAGAATAGTGTCAGAGTTGGTTTACTCCTGTTTAGTGGTAAAATATTGTAGTGCTATCCACATTGCTTCTAGGTAGAACTAGTATCATTTCTTTTGACTCTTTTTCCTAAGTGTATGTTACTAATTAGAATTTGTCTAGCGCTGAAGACGTCATCAGTACAACTAGTTAAATATGATGACCCGTCTAATCAGAAATAAGTTATATCCAAATTTTTTATACCATAGATGGCACATAGTGATTTCTAGTGCTGATAAATCAATTCATGTCAATATTGCTATCATATTGATCTGCAGTATTTGACGATGCTGTTAAATTGCAGATTGAAGCTTCTGGTGGCCAAGCTCTTACTTTCGGGGGAGATGTCTCAAAAGAAGCAGATGTTGAGTCAATGATAAAAACTGTGAGGACATTTCCCTCTCTTTCTCTCTCTGGATTGTTTAGTTCGAATAATGATCTGTTATTGTTTTAATGTTGTATCTGCAGGCAGTTGATGCATGGGGTACTGTTGATGTGCTGATAAACAATGCAGGTTAGCTATTGTTGGCTCCTTTCCCATGATATGTTTGCCTGTTATCTTAATGTTGGTTAATGTTTAGTAACATATGTCAGGTATTACCAGGGATGGATTGTTGATGAGAATGAAGACAGCTCAGTGGCAGGAGGTGATTGATTTGAATCTGACGGGTGTGTTCATCTGCACACAGGTTGGTTGATAAATGTTTCAAATTTTATCAGCAATTGATGCTTTTCCTGTGTATCTGAGAAAATTTGTTTTTTGCAGGCCGCAGCTAAAATTATGATGAAGAAAAAGAAGGTATACACTTTTAATCTCTGACAGTGTTTAAGGTTTCTCCTTTATTGCTGCACCTGTGGTTTAAACAAGGCTGGCGTAGTTTTTTTGGAGTGGTGAACAATAAAAACTGTTGGTACTTCCATAATGTAGCCTCTAACATTTGAGCATGATCTTCCTAGGATGGATCCTGCCTTGCATATTTAAAACAAGGATCAAGCTGAAATTGAATTTTATATCAACTGTTATCTTCCAGGGAAGGATAATAAATATTGCATCCGTTGTTGGTCTTGTTGGCAATGCTGGGCAAGCAAATTACAGTGCTGCAAAAGCAGGGGTAATTGGTTTCACAAAGGCTGTGGCAAAAGAATATTCAAGCAGGAACATTAATGTGAGTCGTTCACAAGTATTACTTTATAAGGAAGAAACAGATGCAATTGTTGATTGATGCTAGTCAGTGAGATTAAAATCTAATATGGCTTTTTTATACTCAGGTCAATGCAGTGGCTCCGGGATTCATTGCATCTGATATGACTGCTAAGCTTGGGGAAGACATTGAGAAAAAGATATTGGGAACCATCCCTTTGGGTAAGATATAAATGAATACAGTTCTTTCCATGAGCATGGCTTTTGTTTGTCGGGTTTAACGCACGGTTGATTTTTTGGCTCTTCCAGTGCACATCATTGCACTTATATTTAAGTTATGGTAGAGCTTAATGGACAATACACCATTAATATTCTCCTAAAATGATGAAATGTGAACCTTTGTAAGACTACTTCCCCTTGCAATCAGTTTACGCTGCTAATTCACCTGCACTTGCAGGGACCAATGTCCTTTTCCCAGCCATCCTGTTTCTCCCTTCAAATCTCTAACATCGGTTTAGATACTTTGCTCTGTTATTTTGCTAGATGCTGCATGTTTACCTATTCATAACAATATACATGTTAAATATGCCTGGTCTATGTTGACAAAGTTTACCGTGGTGTACTAATATATCGAAGAATGAGAATGTTATAATTCATTATATAGGTCAGATGTGTGTAGTAGGTGTAGGCATATCATTTGGGTATTGAATTGCTTACTGATTGTTTCCAACCTCATATCTTAAACTAATGATAGCATCATGAAGAACATAAGAGTCATTGCTAAACACTTTTTTGTATTATGGAATTCAGGAAGGTATGGACAACCAGAAGAAGTGGCCGGGTTGGTTGAATTCCTAGCTCTTAATCCTGCCGCTGCTTACATTACTGGACAGGTATGTAAAGCCTCTGTATTGTATGTAGTTCAGCATTCTTCCGTTAAATTAGTTCTGCAATCAGCAAATGGAAGCTTCATCTTTGTTAACATGTTTAAAGCTTCCCACCTCTTTTGTGTCGCTACAAAATTCATATACTGCTTCTATATCTACATTCTTTATGTATACATATGTTATAGTCTGTGCGAGCATTTTGATCATTGTGTTGCCTCAGGTTCTTACAATCGACGGAGGAATGGTGATGTAAGATCCCTGCCCTGCCGAGGTCTGCCTACTTAAATGCCAAACTATACCGGTACAAGTCATATAGCTGCTTGTTGTCTCAGCTGGCAGATATGATTAAATTATTAGGTGGAAGCTAATGTGGCATATTTGGCTTCATACAGCTTTTAATTTTTGGAAGAAAAAGGTCGGGAAAAAAAGAGAGCAAATTTTGTTTGATTTTTTCTTGAGCTTTTAACATGTAATTGAGTTCCAAACAAGGGTTGTAAAAGTCTACATCGGGCATATACTACTTGCACATGCACATCATTAGAGAGACTGTATTTTACTCACGTTCCTTCAATTTTTCACTTGTTATCGTTATCTTAATAATTTTATAAGTAGAACACATGCATGCATCTTCTAATTATTTCAGGATGCGAATATCCACGCATAGTACACGCATCTTTAAGGTTGCGGTACGGATAAGAATATCCTGCAAGCATATCTCGAGACTGGAATCAAAACGTGCACGCCTCAGATTAACCAATTTCATGTTAAATTAAACTTTTCAAGGTGTAGGAAAAATGTATTGTAATAAATATTACCTTTTTTTTTTTTACTAATATAATAATTTTTTTCTTAAATAACTTAGCTCCCTAATATTTTCACCTCCTAATATCCAACTAGGATATTCGTAGTAATTAAGATTCCAATCCTGACTTTTTTAAAAAAAAGAATATAAGTGGAAAATAAAGGTGTCATACTATAAATTATAACATAGCCTCTGGACTCTGGAGTCCATAGCAATTTCAGTACCATCTCTTTACACAGATGGAGAAAATTTTTAATGCCTTGATTAGCACTTGTATGGGAGCAGATACGTTGACCCTCTATAGCTCACCTCTTGCTACGTTTATTTTCATGTTCCTCATCATCTATCTCTTCAGTTACTTCAAACTATTCAGTACATGGGACTCCAAGCACAGAGCTGATGCATCAAGTGCTTTCACATCTCTAGCTCACGGAACTCCAGCTGTTATTTTAGCGATTTTCGCGATATTACAGGACTCCCAGTCCCAGTCCCAACTCTCTGCTTTCACTTCTCCGAATACCATGTTCCAAAACATGGTACTCGACTTCAGCATTGCATACTTTGTCATAGATCTTTTACACTACATGGTCTTCTTACCAACTGATATTCTCTTCATTGCTCATCACTTAGCCACTCTCTACGTTTTCGCGACATGTAGGTTCGTAGTTTGTCATGGTTCAGTTCCGCTTCTCGTTCTCCTCATTCTTGCTGAGATCACTAGTGCTTGTCAGAACACATGGAGCCTTGCTGGATACCGAAAATCTGACGTTCCTGCTGCTAGAAGGTTGCATGAATTCTTGTCTCCTCTGTTTTACGGATTTTATACAATTGTTCGAGGGATTCTTGGATCACTGTTTGTGATCAGAATGGGTGTTTTTTACACAAGCGGTGCTGCTGATGGTATAATTCCTAGGTGGGCTTGGATTTCTTGGATGTGTGTGATTGTTTGTGCAGTCTTGGTTAGTATACTATGGATTACAGACAAATGGATAGCGTTTTATAAAGACAATCACAAAATGAAAGATGTGATGCAGAAATGAAGGAAGTGAAGTAGGATCAAGCATTGTTGATTAATTAATTAATTAATCAACAATTAATCATTGTTGTTTATTTGGTTGATTTATTCTTTAGTTCACGTAATCTCTGAACACTTGTATAAATGGGAAAGGTGTTCACTTATTGTGTACTTATCCTTTTCTCTATTGCAAGTTTGTGATTGGTTGCTTTGTAAATAATTGCTACTTGCTTTAATTATTGATCTATTGGCTGCTAAACAGTTCCAAAGTTTCCATCTATGTGGGGCACAACATGTAAACAACAAGAGACTTGGAATCTACCATTGTTCCAAACTTGTAGTACATGAATAATCTCCGGTTTGTGGGAGCGTGGATTTGAATTTAATGATTCGAGCTGTTTTGGTTCTGCATTCAAGGTCGATAAGCTCAGATGGGTGTTGGGATACAATTGTATATATCTCCGTCAAAATTCGCTTTTGGTCTCCTTTGGATGTCCGGCGATTCAATTATGTTTGTTCTACTCGATATGAATTGTAGATGCCGTATGGCTTTGATTTATTGATTCAATACACTTGTTATTCAAAAAAAAAAAAAAATATTGCATTTGGACGATATGTTAGTGATATGGGTGAAAAGTAACCCTTAAAGACACAATTAATGTGACATTTATTGGCCCGTAAATATGGCCCGAAACCCTAGTTGGGCACTAAATTCGTAATTAATGGTCAGGCCCAAAAGAACGGCCCAAACTGGGGACGTCCGGTAAAAGCCTATCTCTAACATGGGTCTGATCCACAAACCAGGAACGTTCTAGAAACTAAGAACGTCCTAGAATATTCCTAGGATATTGTGTAGCCTCCAAGGCACCAAATTCGACATGGAAACTAATTCCTAAAAGGAAGGAGTCAGAACCTTCCTCAATTACGGTGACTTATCCATCAAGTCTCCAAAACCTACTATAATTCTAAGGCTTCCACAGCCTATATAAAGGGCCTGACCCCTCATTTCAGAACTACGTTGGCTTGATTCTCAACTCTGAGATACGTAGGCATCTTGTGAGGACCCGAATTAGGTCACGATAACACAAGCGCAGCCATTAAAGCACGAAGCTCACGAACCCCAGCCGCAATTCGATAACCCTACTTTTTATTCCACAACATTTGGCGCCGTCTGTGGGACAGGATATCAACCATGGTTAACACACGAAGAACGTCAACCGAGAACGTTCCTGTTACATCTGACCCACCAATCGTCTCCTCTACACTACCCGTTGTTACGGAGCAGGGGCTTGTGCCCCCATCGACTGAGACTATTACACAACCTCAAGTTTCTCAGACTACAGGGACGAATCCCCATGCTGAGAGAACCTTACCGGTGATTGATCACCCGGGACAAGAGACTAACCAACTTCAGATGGTGGTTGCTCCATTGACTAGCCGTCCACCGCCCTCAGGAGTTCAGATCTCCACCACTACACTCCCCGTGAATACCGATCCGTTATACGGGTTGCCAAACTATCCCCCAAATTGAAGGGATCCTGGACCAAGTGGACACGCTCTACGGATACCCGAGTCGTATCAGCCACCTTATATTAGGGGTCTAGCCCCCCCTGAGCAAGGATATTACGATTATTCTGGACCTTACTCCGATGATTCATCATCCGAGGATGATGAACGTGATATAGCCCCGAGGAGGCGACGTACAAGCAAAGAACCCATGAGGAGGACTCAAAGGATCAATGATAGACCCGTTCAAACAGCTGCTGAGAGAATCAAGGCTTTTGAAGCCGAGATCCAAAAGCTGAAGGATAATATAACCAGAGAACAAGCAAGGCAAAATCTGAATAGGCCTCCTCCAATCTCAAGGGAGATTCCCTTCATTGATTTGGAAGGGTCCTTAAGAAGACCGAGAAGGGCTGATGCCCCACCTGGAGGAATTACGAGGGTAGAAACCCCTAGGAGTGATCCCAAAGACCTGATGCCACTTGGGGACCCTGACGACCCCACACCTCCATTCACGGACGAAGTGATGAACGCTCATGTTTCCCGAAAATTCAAGATGCCCACGATAAAAGCATATGATGGGACGGGTGATCCTTCGAATCACGTTAGGACATTCTCGAACGCTCTACTGTTACAACCCGCTAGTGACGCTCTTAAGTGTAGGGCGTTTCCTCAAACCTTGGCAGGCATGGCTCAAAGATGGTACAGCCGATTGCCCGCAAACTCGATTGGTTCTTTTAAGGAGTTGAGTACTGCCTTTATCAATCAATTTGTTAGTGGAAAGGTCCACGAAAAAAGCTCTGCTTCTCTCATGCAAGTAAAACAAGGAAAGAACGAGAACCTGAGGGATTACCTCAAGCGTTTCACTAAGGAGACGTTGAATGTCCCGGATCTGGAGAACAAAGTAGCTATGATAGCCTTGGAGAATGGAACGACGAACCCCTACTTTCAGATGTCGTTGGCAAAACATCCCCCTGAGAGCATGACTGAGCTCCAAAGGAGGGCAAGTAAATACATAAAAGCAGAAGAAAGCATGAAGAAGACGGAAGCTCCCACCACTAATGGAGGAAACGGAAACTCCCGGAAACGAAGGCAAGAACAGGAGTATGACACAAGGGACAAATACCCCCGAACAAGCAAGGACTCCGATTCTGCTTCCAAGAAGAATTTGGGGCCAAGGTTCTCTGAATATGCAAGGTTGAATGCTCCTCGAAGTCAAATCCTTATGGATATTGAAAAAGATGCGGATTTCCGATGGCCGAAGCCACTTAGGGGTGATCCCGCAAGGAGAAACAAAGATCAATACTGCAGGTTCCATAAGGACGTTGGACATGACACTGATGACTGTAGACAGCTCAAGGACGAGATTGAATTCTTGATCCGCAAGGGAAAGCTGAGCAAATTCACAAAGGGTGAAGGTCGTGGGAACCAAAAAAGAGATTATGATAGAAGAGATTATAATGATAGAAAGGATAACGATCGTGATCGCAACCCCCAGCCACGAGGGCCTGTCATCAACATGATTTTGGGAGGTCCTACTGCGGCCGGAACAACAAGGAACTCTCGAAAGGCATATGCCAGGGAGGTGATGCATATCGTGGGAGAAGCCCCGAAAAGGGCAAAGACTGAAGTAGTGATCGAATTTGATGACTCGGACTTAGAAGGGGTAAAGTTCCCCCATGACGACCCGTTGGTCATAACTCCTGTAATTGGAAATTCGGAGGTGAAGCGAGTCTTGATAGACAATGGTGCTTCTGTTGACATCCTGTTTCATGATGCGTTTGTGAAGATGGGATACAATGATTCCCAGCTGACCCCAAATAACATGCCCATATATGGGTTCAATGGAGTCGAATCTAGCGTTGAAGGAACTATCCAACTCCCGGTTACTATTGGAAAGGAGCCTAAGGAGGCCACACAGATGTTGAACTTCTTGGTAATTAAGGCCGCCTCCACATATAACGCGATCCTCGGAAGGACCGGACTCCACGCGTTCAAGGCTGTTGCCTCTAGTTATCACATGAAAGTCAAGTTTCCAACCAGGAATGGTGTTGGAGAACAGAAGGGTGATCAAAGGATGGCCCGAAGTTGTTATGTGGCCGCGTTAAGAGCTGATGGAGTCGGGGGGCAGGTCCTCCCGATTGAGGACATGGATATTCGGGATGACGAACACCGGGGGAAACCAGCAGAGGATTTGGTTCCTGTACCCCTGGACAGTAAGGACCCTGAAAAGGTCACGTACATAGGAGCGTCGCTGAAAGAACCCATGAAGGGCAGGTTAATTGAATTCCTACAAGAAAATAAGGATGTGTTCGCTTGGACAGCAGCTGATATGCCAGGGATTGATCCCCAACTCATAACTCACAGGTTGAATGTCGACCCTAAGCGGAAGACCGTTAAGCAGAAAAAGAGGAACTTTGCTCCAGAAAGGCAAGAGGCCATTAAACAAGAGGTGGACAAACTCTTGGAGGCTGGTTTTGTTGAGGAGATTCAGTTTCCTGAATGGTTGGCTAACCCTGTGATGGTCAAGAAAGCTAACGGTAAGTGGAGGATGTGCATAGACTTCACTGATTTAAATGATGCGTGCCCTAAGGACTGCTTCCCTCTACCAAGGATCGACACGCTAATAGACGCTACGGCAGGACATGAGATGCTAAGCTTCATGGATGGTTTCAGTGGTTACAACCAGATTAAGATGCACAAGGATGACATCCCAAAGGTATCTTTCATAACTGACTTTGGTGTTTTTTGTTACCTTGTCATGGCTTTTGGACTAAAGAATGCAGGAGCTACTTATCAACGACTGGTAAATAAGATATTTGCCCACCTGATTGGGAAAACCATGGAGGTATATGTTGATGATATGTTGGTCAAAAGCTTGCTTACAGCTGACCATATTGAACACCTAAGGGAGGCGTTTGAAGTGCTGAGGCACCATAAGATGATGCTGAACCCAGCCAAATGTGCTTTTGGCGTTGGGTCAGGGAAGTTCTTGGGCCTGATGGTCTCAAAAAGAGGCATTGAAGCCAACCCAGATAAAATCAAAGCAATTCTCGACATGGAGCCACCACGTTCCGTGAAAGACGTGCAGAAATTAACTGGTAGAATAGCTGCCTTGGGAAGGTTCATCTCAAAGTCTGGCGATAAATGTTTACCTTTCTTTCAGGCCTTGAAGAAAGTAAAAAATTTTGAGTGGACATCAGAAAGCCAAGAGGCCTTTGAACAATTGAAGGAATACATGACCAAGGCCCCGTTGTTGGCCAAACCTAGTTCTGGAGAGACCCTATACCTGTATCTGGCGGTATCTGAACAAGCACTGAGTGCCGTCCTCATTCGAGAGGAGAACAAGGTTCAGAAACCCATCTACTACGTGAGCAAGGTGCTGCATGGAGCTGAATTGAATTACTCGACCATTGAAAAATTTGCTCTTGCACTAGTGACAGCCTCAAGGAAACTACGACCTTATTTCCAGGCACACAAGATTGAAGTCCTGACGGACCAACAGTTACGAAGTATATTGCATAGCCCGAAGGCCAGTGGAAGGCTAATCAAGTGGGCAATCGAACTCGGGGAGTTTGATATCACGTATAAGCCTAGGACAGCCATTAAGGCTCAGGTTTTAGCTGACTTCGTGGTTGAATGTACCATCAACCAAGAAGTCAGGGGGCAAGAGGTAGTATTAAACAAGGAAGATGAAGATAAAGCTAAGGAGCTTGAACCTGATCAGAAGGAGTATTGGGTGCTCTATTTTGATGGAGCATCAAAAACAAAGTCTAGTGGTGCAGGCTTAGTCTTGCAAAGCCCTGATGGGTTCTTAGTAGAATATGCTCTGAAGTTGGACTTTCCAACGACCAACAATGAAGCTGAATATGAAGCCTTGATAGCCGGATTAGGCTTGGCCAGAATACTGAGAGTCAAGAACCTTAAAGTCTGCGGGGACTCGAGGCTCGTAGTATCACAAGTGAATGGTGAATTTGAAGCCAAGGATGAAACTATGGCAAAATACCTAAGGGTTGTGAAAGCTGTTATGACTCAGTTTGATGAATGCTGTATAGAGCATATCCCAAGGGAGGAGAATGTCAAGGCCGATGCCTTATCAAAGTTCGCCTCTTCTGAAATAGAGAATTATGCAGGGAACGTCTATTATCAGGTCCTGAAGGCCCCTACCATCAACTCAAAATTGGTGGCACCTATTGAAGTAGGAAGCTGTTGGATTGATCCTATCAAGGCTCATCTGGAAACTGGTTGGCTCCCCGAAGATGCCTCGGAGGCACGAAAACTATCGGTGAGGGCATTGAGATATGCTTTGATTGAAGGCATCCTTTATAAGAGGTCTTTTGTTATCCCATACCTGAAATGCTTGAGGCCTCAAGAGGCGGAAGAGGCATTAAGGGAATTTCATGAAGGGATCTGTGGGCAGCACCTGGGGGGCAGGGCCCTAGCTCATAAGATCACCCGCCTGGGATTTTATTGGCCAGGAATGTTGGCTGACGCCAAAAGCTATGTTAAAAAGTGTGACAGATGCCAGAAACACGCTCCAATTGTTAGGCAGCCACCAGAGATGCTAACGTCAATTAACTCTCCCATTCCGTTTGCCATGTGGGGGATGGACATACTTGGTCCTTTTCCCGTGGCCTCAGCGCAAAGGAAGTTCCTAATAGTGGCTATCGATTATTTTACCAAGTGGATTAAAGCCAAGCCGCTAGCAAAAATAACCACCCAACAAGTTGCCCAGTTCTTCTGGGAGAACATAATTTGTAGATATGGGATCCCACGAATCCTAGTGACGGACAACGGACGCCAATTCAACAATGAGGAATTTAAGAAATACTGTGAGGAGAACGCCATTGAACTTCGTTTTACTTCAGTAGCTCACCCCCAGGCTAATGGCCAAGCTGAGGTAGCAAATCGAATTATCCTTGATGGACTTAAGAAAAGGGTCGAACGATCTCGAAACACGTGGGTTGATGAATTACTGCCTATACTGTGGGCGTATCGTACTACCTGCAAGGTAACAACAGAAGCTACTCCATTTTTGCTAGCCTACGGGGCAGAAGCAGTTGTCCCTTTGGAAATTTCGCACGTATCTCCAAGGGTGGAAGCATATGAGCAAGAAACCAATGAGGAAGGCATGAGACTTGCTCTTGATTTAATCGATGAGGTCAGAGATGAAGCAAATGCCCGTAATGTTGAGCACCAAAAAAGAGCAGCCTTTCACTACAACCATAGGGTTAAAGGAAGGTTCTTCAAACAAGGCGACTTGGTTTTGAGAAAAATTGAAGCCTCTGGAGTTGGACAGACAGGAAAGTTGGCCCCTAATTGGGAAGGACCATATAGAGTGAGAAAGACGTTGGGAAGAGGCTCTTATAAGCTGGAAACCGTGGATGGAAACGAGGTACCCCGCTCCTGGCACGCCTCGAATCTCAAGGTTTACTATGTTTAAAGCTCTCCTATTAAGGACTTAGCTTTTAGCCTATCTAATAGAAGTAGAAATAAGGTTCATATGAAACCATTGCAGAGCATGTTGCTCCTAGTAGGACATAATATTCTATGTAAGGGCTGAGCCCATTTTGCGTTATCAATACAAGCTTGTTTTCTGATTCTGTAAATCCTTGTGATGTATCAAGCACCAGATGTGTGTAAGTCTAAGATGACCAAGTACCGAAAATAAAAGAACATATGGAACATAGAAAACAAGCACGTAGATAAAATACCCAGGAGGGCATAATCAAAGTTTAAGTTACACACATACGAATAAAAGTACAAGTTCATGAAAGACCATAATCGAAGACGGGATATTAAAAGAACTAAAGCCACACGAGGCTAACACAGGCCATGCAAGGCTCAATCACTTCTTGATAGAAGCAGTCTTCACCAACCGCTTCTTGGTTTTTGGAGGAGCAGTCTGAGCAGGGACTTCTTCTTCACCCTCTTCTTCGCTCCGGGAAGTTGAGGTTGAGGAGCTACTGATACTAACCGACTTGGGTTCACGGATTCGTCCCGCTAAGGGGCATTCTGAACTCCCGCTCTGATGGGATCTTGAGGGACGTCTCCCAGAACTAGACCCTGCTTGTTGAGGAATGCCTTTTGTCCCAGAACCAGAAGCACGTTTGCTCACAGGGGAGGTCCCAACACCTTCAACAAGGTCATCGTCTTCTGTCACCTTCCATGGACTCGGATAAAAGGAAGTAAAGACAACTCCCTTATGATCTTGGCTAATCCTGTTCACAGCCTTCTCCCAACCTATGGTCATGCTGTCCGGCTGGACCTCCCTGTCATGCTCATCAATGAAGGCAAGAAAAGTGTCTGAACCTAAGTAGTTCTGAATGATGGAGTTCTCATTATTCTGGGTCCTGTTTTCCAAAGCCGCATACTTTCCCCTAAGGGATGAGAGTTGGTCCTCCGAGGTGAAATACTTAGCCTCCCACTCTTCAGACTCCTTCTGAAGCTTCTCTACAGCCTTAAGGGCAGTTCTCTCCTTGTCCTTGTAAGATCTCCCGAGTTGGATAGCATTCTGGAAGTGAGCATTTAGCTACCAAAACAAAAACGCCATAAGAAAATGTGTTAAGCCACGACGGCCAATATACAACCATAACAATGAAAAGGAAGAGGAGATCGACTTACGTTATAGGCATGATATGCCCCCATGCTTTCATTTTCCTCTAAATCTGTTGCTGTTGCAAAATGGACCTTGTCGGCCGGGGCTATGGCGTTCCGAGACCACTCTCGAGCAAGGAGATGGCTGTCCCTCATAGCATCCTGCTCACATATCCCCCAATCAGGCATGAATGCTGTCTTCATGCTCCCATCTGAACTCCTAATTCTCTTCCCCGCCTTCGAACAATGCTGAAGGAACTCAGGGGCCGGTACGTCTTCAGGATTAGCTTCTTTCTCAGCTTTCTTAATCATCCTTTTGGTGATATGGGGAAGTCGGCTCGGATGGTTGTCAATCTCCTCAGCAACTGCAAACAAAGCAAAGGAAACGATGTTGGAATAAGAACAAGTACGACGAAAGAAAAGAAGTTAAAGTAAGAATTACCCTCGAGAGGGATATAACTAAGCCCGGCCTCCAACAAGGCACGTTCAGTCACAACTTCACGATAGTGGGTTTTCTGAAAGACTGAAATAAGCCAATCCCGTTGGGATATTTCTTCAGTTGTGAGTTGAAGCTCACTAACACCATCATCAGTCACGTGATTGAATTTAGACCTGAAAAAGTTACCCCAATCACCTCCTTTCCATCTAAGGATGAAAAATTCGTGCCTCCAGTTATGACAAGAATCAGGCACAGAAGAAGCGTCAATAATCATCCTAGATTTTATGCGGTGTTGGATGCTCACCCATCCTTTCCTAGTGATAGGGCTATTCTTAAAAGCAAATAGATGCCTAAACAACGGGATGCTAAGGCGGATGCCTCCTCTGATGCATTCAACCATGAAAATGAAGATGAATTTCCAGGAGTTGGGGTATAGTTGACAGGGGTTGATTTTAACCTCAGCTAATAACCTAACAAGCCAAGGGTGAATTGGAAACCTAAGGCCAGCATCAATGGCACCTTTGTACACAAACAAGTTCTCAGGATGCCAGTTACAAGTTCTGTCCCCTGGTGTGGGAATTCTAAGCTTCATCTCAGCAGGGAATTCATATTTGAGTAAGTTCCTGATATCTCCCGCATCCAAAGTACTAGGGAACATAAAAGAGTCGAATTCCGCGTTGTTCGGAAACACATCCCCGGGCTCATCTAAGAGCTCAGATAAGATAATTGATAACGAGGAGGAGAGACCTTACCTTTTCTGTTCTTGTCTTTGGTTCTCCTGTTAATCGCCTGAAGAAGGCCCTTGGAAGGAACTAAGGCGTTCTGACCACCCTCACTTGCCATTACAGCCTTGTCTGAAACTGAAAGAAGTGCTTGAAACTTGAGAGCTCACAGAAAGAAATTTTCTTTGAAAGAAGAAGGAAGTGTGAAGAATGACTTCAATTCACACTCTTTTATAAGGAAAATGATGACCCTCAATAGCAGGTCGTCTTTCCAACGACCCGCGTTTACAGGTTAAATAGCCGAAAATAGCAGGAAAAGGGCTCTGTGAACCCGGAATTGGGTCAAATAAATGATCTAATTCGTAAAATATGTGAAAGAAACGAATGGAAATACAGGCAGGAGCAACAATATAGTTAACAACCTCCCAGGTTGATTAATATATGCTTATCAAGCCTAAACAGGGGATTAAGCTAAAAACCATGATTAGAGCCACTAAGCAGGATGATTAGCTAAAAGGATAACATCTTTAAGGATATGAGAAGACCTACTCTGGAGTATGTAATGTGGGTTTTGGATCCCAGCACAAAATATAAGCCTAGATGGCCAACGAGGTTGATTGTCCTGAATCAAGCTGATTGCTTAAGCCTAAGGCCTGAGGCTAGCCTAAGGATGATGAGCTTAAGATAGGACAAGATCCTACAAACAAGGAAGGAGATGTGAAGACCTTAAGTTTAAAACCTAGGATGAGAAACTAACTACGATATCCTAGACTCGAAGTCAGGTGTTGAAAACAAGGGAAGTCCCCACATCTTCAAATAAAGAAGTAAAGACCCTCAACACAAGGGGGGCAAGGCTAAGGTTGTTTAAAACACTCTATCATAGGTACATGAGAATGCCTGGAAGCTAAGGGATATAGTTTAACCAAAGGTTATTTGATATCAAGAGTTCAAGAAAGGTTTAGACCCGGAAGGTCCTGAAAACCAAGAAGTACGTTGTTTGAGGCCAAGGGTCATCAAACCAACCAAGGTATCACCAAATCCTTTCTAGGAACAAGGAAGGGAGTTTAAGACAAGTTTTGATTTTGGTCAAAGTCAAAGTCAAAAGTCAAAGTCAAAAGTCAAAGTCAACTAGCCAAAAAATGGCCAAAATTCAAAAAAAAAAAAAAAAAAAAAAAATTTTGAGGGGGGCCCAGCCGACCAGCCCTAGCCGACCAGGCTCCATGGGCCGAATGGCCGACCAGGGTGAGCCGACCAGGCCACCTTGGTAGGGTGTTCGGAAAGCTTTCGGGGGACCTGTTTTTTAGGGTGTTTTCATGACCCTCCAGAACGCTCAAAAACGCTCCGTTTGAGCTCAAATTTGAGATTCAAGAACCTTGTGAGGCCCTCTACAAGCCTATGCAGGTGGCCAAGTGTTTCCATGAAATTTGGAAGGTGTTATGATCACGTGCGAGACCAGGTCTGAAAATCAGCTAAAAATGGGGTATTTCGCCTCCAGAACGTTCAAAAATGCATGTTTTCATGTGATTCTTCTTTATACCAGGAGATTATAAGAATCCCCATCATATAAGCTCAACTTCAAAGTTTGGGTTTGGTGATGCCAGGGGTGTTTAGAAAACCAGGGATATTGAAAGACCCTGAAACACCTTCTAGGGGATAGTATTTCTTCCTTAGACAACTCAAAAATGAGAATTTTCACGCGATTCTTTTTGCAACCAGGAGGTTATAAGAAGCTCTACTTAACTAACTTGACTCCAAAATTTGGGGTTAGGACTTCGCTAATCGCAATTAGGGGGTGATTAGCCTCAATTATCAACGTTTAAGGACTTCCACTCAAGAATTAACCTATCCAAAGGTTAAAAGTGGATATCCTAATAGTAATTACATCAAGTATGAACTTGTTGGCCTAAATCAAGACCTTTATAACCCCGTTTAGGGTTGTTTAGCCCCGATTAGGGCCAAAATAGCGTCTTCTGCTTAAAAATTAGCCCTGATCAAAGCTTATGAGCAATGACTGCCTGATATTGACCCTAACTTAGATAAGTTGAGGGAAATAAAGCACTAATGAATTTATGATAAAGGATCCTATGCACGACTTGCACTTGGATTAGTGTCTACGAGCTCAAAACGGCACTAATCCTATTCCCGAAAGGCCCAGAAACCTTAAGAAAAAAGGTTCGAGAGGCCATGGAACGTTTAACTTTCTTAAGTATTAACTTGGGAGAGAATTTTAGTCATTGTGAATGTGTAGGTCGCTCCACACTTCACTGTAAGACGATACCCTGGTAGGGCCGGTATGACCTTAAACTTCTACGAAATCAAGTTTTCCTAGAAGTTGGGGGGCAAATGATATGGGTGAAAAGTAACCCTTAAAGACACAATTAATGTGACATTTATTGGCCCGTAAATATGGCCCGAAACCCTAGTTGGGCACTAAATTCGTAATTAATGGTCAGGCCCAAAAGAACGGCCCAAACTGGGGACGCCCGGTAAAAGCCTATCTCTAACATGGGTCTGATCCACAAACCAGGAACGTTCTAGAAACTAAGAACGTCCTAGAATATCCCCAGGATATTGTGTAGCCTCCAAGGCACCAAATTCGACATGGAAACTAATTCCTAAAAGGAAGGAGTCAGAACCTTCCTCAATTACGGTGACTTATCCATCAAGTCTCCAAAACCTACTATAATTCTAAGGCTTCCACAGCCTATATAAAGGGCCTGACCCCTCATTTCAGAACTACGTTGGCTTGATTCTCAACTCTGAGATACGTAGGCATCTTGTGAGGACCCGAATTAGGTCACGATAACACAAGCGCAGCCATTAAAGCACGAAGCTCACGAACCCCAGTCGCAATTCGATAACCCTACTTTTTATTCCACAACAGTTAGGTATAAAATTTTCTTCTATAGTGTCCCCATACATTAGATTTTTTTGACTCCGCCACTAATCATATGGTTTTTGTTTATATTAATTAATAAGAACTACATATTATTCCTTCCGTCCCATTTTTTTTGACACTCTTTTTTTTCCACACATTTTAATGTGTGGGATGGGATATTTATAAATATTTTTTTAAAATTTTTTGTTTTGTTTTTATAGATTCTATATTTTTATACAAATCGAAAAAAATTTAAAAGCAAGCATCCGATCCGAGCACATTGAAATACGTGAAAAAATTAGATGATCTTACTTTGTGGGAAGGAGGTAGTACATTTTAACTAGTTTCTTAGTTTCAATATTAGTATAGGTGCTGACAGACATAGAGAAGTACACTTCTGTGGCGAATCTATTTATCAATGTATCAGATTGTTATTTCTGTTCTTTTCTATATTCAAGTACACTTGTTTTCTTTTCTTGTGTTATCAATGTACAAGTAAAGTTCTATAAACATGTTTAGGCAGTTCTCTTTGATCATATAAATACAATTGCGATTGTTGACAGCATAGGTTTTTGCAGTTAGTACAATAACCTGGCTTCAATTTACAAGGCAGTGGTATCTAGGCCTCACAGTCCACAGATGTTACACATCATATAAACACAACATTACTGGTCTGAAACAACAGAAATTAAAGCGTTCTTAATTCCATTACAGGGCTTAAGCAGTCAATAAATACCAATACTCTTCTGCCTCTTAATTAACTCACAAGACTACAAGAGCGTAAACTTTATTATAACATACATTGGTTATACATTCCTATTACATGTCCAATGTGTCAAAGAGATGTGGAGCATCTGTTACATTTCTTCTTTGATTGTATTTTTGCTTCTCAGTGTTGGCAGCATCTTGGTGTCGTCTCTATGACGTGGGAAGTTGAATCTACACCAGTGTGGCTTCTGGACAAACTCAGCAATGACTCTGCGGAGAATATTGTTAAAATTGCTACTGTTCTATGGGGAGTGTGGTTTTCCCCGGCTATAGCAATGGACTGGAGCGCTAAAGTCATATCTGAATGGAGGACAGCGAGAACCAAGCACCTGAGGAAACATTACAGGTAGATCTATTCCGAAGTGGTCAGCACCTGAGGAAGGAGAGCTTAAACTTAATGTGGATGCTTCTGTTTTTGCTGGTGCGTCGTCTTTCTCTGTTGGAATGATCCTCAGAGATCATGCAGGTAACTTTCTTGGAAGAAAAAGCATGAGATTCCAGGGCACAGTCTCTGTGTTTGAGGCGAAGGCTGTAGGTGTTCGTGAAGCCCTCTCGTGGACTGTGTTTGAAGCGGAGGCTGTAGGTGTTCGTGAAGCCCTCTCATGGAATTCCTTGTGCGCTAAATAGCCACAATGATTTTACGTCTCCTCCCCATTCTTTGTTGGAGACTCTTATGTCTCAAGCTTCTTCTAATTAATGAAATAAATCTCTTTCAAAAAAAAAAATCACACTTTCGTTGAACTTTACAATAAATAAACTTATTACAACAATGATATATATATATATAGGGTCCTACTCTACTACAAACTAAAATTAATTACAAACTACAAACTAAACACTAATTCAATATTTCATGCTAATCTAATGATCAAACTAGGGGTACCCCAATACAAAAAGTGTTTAAAATAATTGGCTCCATTCAGCAAAAAAAAAAATCATTGTTCACGTGATGACGTGGCAGTGGATTTCACTGGTTAACGGTGCTTCGCACCTTCTTGTACGGCGCTTCACGCCTTTATCATTCTAAAGTTGTAAGGAATGGCAATCAATGGTAAAGGCAATAGACGATTGACGGGTGTGTCGAGGGCCTGCGACCCTCATGACTACCTAACTCATCCGTTTACTGTCTTAAATGCTTCGCATTTCCACGGCAAGTATTTTTTTTTTTTGGTGGATAGAGCCAATTATTTTAAGCATTTTTTGTGAAGGTACCCTTGGCGGGAACCTTAGAATAAATGAAATATAATTAATCTAGTGTTAGTTTGTAGTTTGTATTTAAGGATTGGTTTGTATTTGAGCAAAAACCTTTATATATATATATATATATATATATATATATATGGAACTTCTGAGAGCATTCAAGGATTGTAAGACCGCACAAATTCTTATCGGTTTAACAAAAAGACGTAAATTAGAACGTAACCAAGTTCATTCTAAATTTCAAGTAGTGCTATTTAACTTACTTAACAGCAGAGCTCAGGGCATTCTTGAGTCTCGTGATAAGTGCCCTTCCTCTTTACATATGTATTTGCTATTTTCAACACTATGACCTCACCTAGCTTCAGATTTACTGAGTAACATGTATTAGATCCATGAGAAGAAAACGATCCTGTTGACAATCCTGACAAATTTACTTGGAACGGAGCCGTTAATCCAAGTGTTTTTTTTTGCTGATTCAATCCAAGCTTTACTGACAGCAAAGATTACTACGAATAAGTTCTACCAGATAAAATATTACAAAGGCTAAGAACTTGATTTTCTACAAATTAAAATAACTCCTGTGTTCTTGATGGTTTTTGAGAGAGAAAGCTTCTGGGTGTTTTTTATGTTTGATGAAATGTTGAAGTGATAATGAAGTCTAGCCGCCTTGGTTGATATTTATCAAATAATACTTGAAAAGCTACTGACCATTTTTGATTAATTAACTCATCAATAGGTATTGAGAATTTCGGTAAGGCTATCAAGATTGCAAGGGTATTGATCTGAACTGATGAGGGCATTTCTTCCCTAAATTCGGTGATGGTACGTATCTGTTGACAGAGGAATTTGGGAACAACAAATTTCGGGGTATGTCGCCAGAAACAAGATCTAAGATGGTGGTTCTTTACCGGAAAAAGTGGTGGTGTGCGGTGGTTTGTGGTTGTTGATTGTAATTGGTGGCTGAGATTGATAGGGTTAGTGGTGGCTGCTTCAGAGCTCTCAACTTCCAACCTCCCAATCGGTCTACGTACCACTGTATTTATAGACATCAGGAATGTTCTACTATGAGGCCTAACCACAAAGTCCCAAGGCTCACCCAAGATCTTAAGACTTCACGGATAAGGAAACTTCCCCCGTCGAGGACTAGTCCTATCCGCAACCAGTTATTTCTTGATTTCAAGGATGCAGGTATAGTCATGGTTTATCCCAAGTGCAGAACGCATCCTTGTCCCCCGAATGAGAAGCACCCACCAGATAGCAGGACAAGTGATCCAGAGCTTTTGGGTGCAAAGTGCAGGATTATTCCGGAGTTCCCCAATGAGAGCGCGCCCATTAAATACAGGAGCAGAGCTCCCAAAGCACACACCAGAAAGTCCCCATCTTTCCACTTTAGGGCTCGCCCTTAGTGTTTAAGAAGGGTTCTTATGTCCAGGCATACCCCTGGAGGCCTTCTGCGACGGACATCCCTCTCCTGAGATACGACAGGAGGGTTCTGCAACAAATCGTGGAAAACTAGCTTGAGTAGAATCCTATATCACAATTTCAATATTTAGGGCGCACCCTACCTGTAAGGAAGATGAGGGCCCTGATTTCTTGCCATCTTGCCAAAACCCTAATTTAACCTAGAATTCCCCAAATTGAACCCGTTGTTGACCCGAATCCATCTTGAAAATACCCGAACCGAATTTTGGCTATAACAACTATTCCAAATTCCATACGAAATCAAAGATAAGATATGGAATTTTCCTAAAAAAACCCAAAATTTCTCACAAACTTTTCCTCAGGGCGCGCCTTAATTGAGGGCGCGTCCTCAGAATACTAAGTGTTTTAACTGCTCTCCAGCTGTTATCCACTATCCTTTTTACCCTCTATAAATACTCCAATCATTTTCATTTTCCCCTTTTTTACTTTACTCTTCTCTTAGAAAACGAAACCCTTGCTGTACTTCATCTTTCCGAGCAAGAATCCGGACAATATCGACGGTTTTATTCAATCTTCTTCCGCAAATCTCATCCTAGAACTCAAAAGGTACATTTCTATGTCTTTATTTTATGTTTTCACCGTGCATGCTTGATTTAACGATTTGACTGTTGGTTGCCTTCGTGTTCTTCACCTAGCTGTGTATGTATAGGTGTATATATATATATTCTTTGATCTTGTTTTGTTGTTGAAAACTTTGTTAGTAACGTTCTTAGGACCCTGCTATTAATTACTCCGTATAATTCTTGGGCGCGTCCTATACCCAGGACGCGCTCTAGAGTTTCCAATTGCATAGCCGCTTAATCATACATAACGTTTATTAATTCCCAGGGCATGCTTTCCCCACAAGGCGCGCCTTGATATCATGTTCAACCCATAATTATAATCCGTTAGGATGCGCCTTAGACTTCAAAAAACAATTCCTTAGATGTCCTTTAGCCATGTCTTGAAGAGGAAATTCTTTTTAAATTTATTCCTTTCTTGGGCGCGCCCTGAGTGCTTTTATTTTCATTTTGCAACTGGATAGACAGGGCGCGTCTTCTTCTTTTCACCCTTTCAAAGAATTCAATAGACGCCTTGGGATTCATTCCCCTCTTCCAGCACCTCTTCCTCCTATTGAGTATAGACCACTGTTCTCATTTATAACCTCTGAAGATAGGGCACACCTTATACAAGAATTCAAAGACGATACTATGAGTTTCTCGAGTGAAGATTAATTAGACAACGTTCCCCTTAGCGTTTGTTTAGAGAATAAAGCAAAAACCTCATCCCCAAAGAAACCCCAAACACCCAAAAAAGCTCTAAACTCACCACATTCAGATCCGTCTGACAACGATTATATTGCAAACTCCAACACTTCCAATGACACACACTCATCAGATACTTACTCCACAGAGGGCGCGCCCTTTGCTTCTTCAATTTCTCCCATAATCAACCTTGAACCAACATCTCCACCACCTTCACCTATCCCCTTTGAACGCTGGGAGGTCTTGGATGAAGACATTGACATTGACTGGGGTAGATATGAAGACAAGTCTGAAAAGGAGAAAAATAATCTCAGAAAAAAGCATGGCAAGTTAGCTTGCGTAGGCATTTCCTCCGCTGCTACAAATGATGAAGTAGAGTGGGCTATGAGATACTATTGTCACCAAGGACTTTGGGCCATCCCTCACTCTCATCATCGTCCTCATATTTTTAACTATGGTGGAGATTTCAGAATCCCAATAATGGTTCTAAGCCCATGGCTTGTAGCCCTTGGTGTGGGAGCGCCCTTGCACCCATATTTGAGAGAAGTCCTTGAATGGTTTGACCTCGCTCCAATCCAGCTCTCTCCTAACAGCTACATGTTCATTCTAGCTCTATTCATTCTCTACCACGATCTTGGATTTGAAGCCCCTTCAATGCCTGAAGTCAATTATTTTTTCAGAATCTGCCAGTCTAACCTAGGCTATTATTACTTAGTAATAAACAAGCCCCGCAACAATAAAGGCTTTTCCGAAGGGAGAATCACCCATATTAAATGATGGAAGGAACCCTACTTCTTCGTTTGGGATGTTCCTCGAGTTCGCTTACAATTCAATACAAATCCTAGTAAGTGAGGGTGCGCCCATATTTTTACTCTTTCTTTTTCCAATTCTTTATTCCTATTTTTGACTAACCATAGGCTAAAACAGATAGACGAATTCAAAAGACCCTCCAGGGCGCGGCTTTATCTAGGGCAAGAGCCGTCCTTAAGGTTGCAGCAGAAAGATTCAATCTTCAAACTCTTATCACATAGAAAACCTCAAAAGGGTTGGAATTTTGTTTGAAAGAGTTGGGTCGATTTGTAAATTTAAGAAATTTAAGAATGGTGTTTCCGTTCCCATGTCCTCTTCTAGTGGTAGTGATAATGAAAATTCTGACTCCGAACAAGATGAAGGTATGAAATTGTAAATTAGGGTGCGTCGTAACTTTTAGCTTTGCATTTGTTATCTTTATCTTTTACTTTACACATTGCATCTCACGTATCTCTCTGTAAATTTCTTATATGAGGGCGCAACCTAATATTTTATTTGACTTGTTCAGATATGGCTCCTAGAATTCCACGTGGCTTTGGAGCCGCAAAAAAGAAAGATGACAAAGCCGGTACTTCTGAGGACAGGGCGCGCCCTGTACAGTCAAAGGATGACAACAAGAGAGACACAACTCCTTCTACGGAAACTCTGAAGAGAAATGCTGAGGTTCTAAAAGAACCTGTTGTTGAAAAAGGTAAGAAACAGGAAAGCCCTCGTATGTAGAAACGCTCATAGGCCGGCAGCCGCCCCCTTTGTCAGAATATGATATTAATATGTGGCAGAACATGAATGTTGAAGACAAAGTTCAATCAATGATTCAAGCTTCTGCCCAGCTACTGGTCCAATCTCTAGGGCGCGCCCAAAGATTACATGAGGAAAAGCTGTAGGTGACTAAACTCAAAGCTGATGCCAAGAGACTTGCAGAGATGGTCGTAGAAAATGATAACAAATTGAAAAAATATTTGGATGCCAAAGAAGCCAACATGCCTGCCCTTTTATTTGAGTTGAAAGAGGCTTTGGAACATTGCCAAATCTTGTGTGAGGAGAATGACAAACTGAAGAAAGAAATGGAAGATTTGAAAGTGAAGATGGATGGCTTAGAAATTGAAAAGGCTGACTGTTGGAAGGACGAGAAGCAAGCCATGGAGGATCGCAACTTCTAAGCTGGGTTTGATTTTTTTTTGCTGGGTTTCTTAACTTATGATCCCGATTATGATTGGTCACGGTCATGTTTTGGCCCTGGTTGCGTAGAAGATAACACCGCCTTCAAGGTCAAGAATGTTGAGGCACTCCAGGCAAAAAGGATCGAGCTTGGATTGGAGAAGGATTCTGTGGGCGCACCCTCAACTGAAGACATCCCTGTGGCTTAAAACCAAGATATTCGAACATCTTCTCAAAAACAAGACTCCATTCCAGAAGATGTATCTTCTCTTACAATTATTCATCCTTCAGATAACCAAGGCGCGTCACCTCCCAAGGACGCACCGTAAAACTTTTACTGCCTTGACTTTTGCTTGAATTTAAGATTTGAGGTGCAGGTCCTCTGTAAAACCTTGCGAATTAATTCGCTCCTTAATTCGTAATTTATGAATATTTAAAATGCTTTTAACATGGTACCTGGAATTTTATTTCTTCAAGTTTTTTATTTGATTATACTTCGTGATTGTCCTTTAAATATAGGGTGCGCCCCAATGTTAGGGCGCGGCCTCAAAACTTTAATTCCCTTAATTACTGAAATTTCTTCTTACTGGTAGTCTGTAATAAAAATACATCTTCAAAAACCTTCAATTATTTCTTCAATGTATGTTAAAGGCGCGTTGTGTTATATTAGGGCGCGACCTTTAGAGATCTTCAAACTTTAAAGAATCCAATAATGAGCAAAATTTGTAAAAAACTTCAAATTTTCATTAACTTGAGTCTCGACAAAACAAGGGAAGGTGTACATATACTACCCCCCTGGCTAAGGAGAATAATTATTGTAAAGTGTGAAAAACAAGCAAGTCTCAAATAGAACTAAGGAAGGCGTACATGCACTACCCCCCTAGACTAGGAGAACAATTATTGATACTAGTCTATAACTTAAATATAAGCCTTCAAAAAATAGGGGGCCAAGGCGCACCCTACTGATAATACTTCCTCATATGCTCCGCATTCCATACCCTTGGGATTGTGTTGCCATCCAAGTCTTCTAGATGATATGTGCCTTCCCAAATAATGGACTTGATCTTGTAAGGCCCTTCCCAGTTTGGACCGAAAACACCATGAGCAGCAACTCTTGTATTTGGCATGACCTTTCGAAGAACCAAATCACCTACCTTAAAATGCTGAATGTTCACCTTCTTGTTGTAGTATCTTGCAACACTTTGCTGATAAGTTTCTAGACGTAGTTGCGAATTAACCCATGCTTCCTCCAACAAATCAAGATTCAATCTTTGATTCACCACGTTAGCTTCTTCATCATAAAAATCTCTTCGAAACGAACCTGCTCCAATCTCTACTGGAACCATTCCTTCACACCCATAAGATAACATAAAGGGAGATTAACCAGTTGTGGACCTTGGAGTTGTGTTATATGACCATAGGACCATGGGAAGCTCTTCGGGCCAATTCCCCTTGCTTTCCTCTAACTTCGTCTTCAAGGTATGCTTGATGATTTTGTTAATAGCCTCCGTCTGTCCATTGCTTTGGGGATGATACACAACTGCAAATTCCTTCTTTATACCCAAATCATCACACAATTTTCACAATTCCTTGCTATCGAACTGCTTTCCATTATTTGACACAAGCTTGTACGGAATTCCAAATCTGCACACAATGGAGTTAAACACAAAATCTCTGATTTTCTTTGCTGTGATGGTGGCCAAAGGCATGGACTCCGCCCATTTGGTGAAATAATCGACAACAACCACAGCATACTTAACACCTCCCTTAGCTTTAGGGAGCTCTCCAATAAGATTTATCCCCCACATGGAATATGGCCATGGTCTCATCGTAGGAGTCAGAGTGGTAACATGAATAGTAGAGTAGTTGGCAAATCGTTGACACTTATCTCAAGCTTTTGCAAACTCATAAGCATCCTTCTTCATAGTAGGCCAGTAATAACCTTGTCTCAACACTTTCATTGCCAATGAACCACCCCCGAGTGATTTCCACAAATCCCTTCGTGAACTTCTCTAAGGATGTAGTTACATTCATCTCCATTATGCACTTCAGAAGTGGTTGATTGAAACCTCTCTTGTAAAGAATTCCATCATACTCCATAAATCTGGCTGCTTGATACTGGAATCGCCTTGCTTCAACTATATCTTTCGGTAGAATTCCTCTACGAATATACTCCTGAATTGGAGTCATCCCAGTGACTTGTGGAGTGATTTCCACTTCCATGACTTCTACCTCTAGAACACTTGGCACTTCTTGAATTTGAAGAGGGACGGTTCCCAACAGCATGGCATCCTTTTGAGATCCCAACTTGGCTAAAACATCCACATTACAATTCTCATCCCGAGGGATACAATCCAATCTCACTTCACGAAACTTTTGAATCAACCGCTGAGCATACTTCATGTAAAGTTCCGTTCTTGGACCTCTGCACTGAAATCCACCCTTAACCTGCCCAACCACTAACTCGGAATCACTTAACACGATCTGATTCACCACTTTCATCTCAAAATCCATCTTCAACCCATTAATTAAGGCTTCGTACTCCGTATCATTGTTAGTTGCCTTAAACTTGAAGTGGATAGCACCCATGAGTTGATTTCCTCCTAAAGTAACCAGAACTATGCCAGCACCAGCTAAGCTCCTTCATTATTCACAGCTCCATCGACATGCAACTTCCACCAAGGCTGGGGAACTTCTTCAAGAGGGGGCACCCTCATTGTAGAGATATCAGGTTCTACCATCACAAGTGACTTTTCACAAGTTTCCGAATCAAATTCCAAGATAAAATCAGCTAAAGCTTGACCCTTGATGGCTGTCCTAGGTGCATACTCCAAATCAAACTGACCGAGTTCAATCGCCCACTTCAACATCCTTCCGGAGGCTTCAGGCTTTTGGAGAATTACCTTCAATGGATAAGCTGTACGAACTTCAACCTTATGAGCTTGAAAATAAGGGCGTAACTTCCTAGCTGCCAAGACAAGTGCATAGACAATTTTCTCCATGCTAGTATAGTGAGTTTCTACGTCCAGCAAGCGCTTGATAACATAATAGATGGGAGATTGATGATCCACTTCTTCTTTTACCAGCACTGCACTTACAGAGTACTCTGACACAGCTAAGTACAAAATCAAAGTTTCTCCTTCAACAGGTTTCGCTAAAAGTGGTGGATTCCCCAAATGTTCTTTGATTTTCTGAAAGGCTTCTTCGCACTCATGAGTCCACACAAAGTCTGAGGAGGCGCCCTAGATGGCCTTGAAGAATTCCTTGCACTTATCTGAAGACTTCGACACAAAACGATTAAGAGCAGTTATCCTCCCTGTTAAGCTCTGGACTTGCTTCACACTAGTAGGTGACTTCATGTCAAGAAATGCCTTGATCTTTGTTGGATTTGCCTCGATTCCACGATGATTGACTATTCCTCGATCCCAAGAACTTTCCAGATTCCACGCCAAAAACACATTTTTGTGGATCCAACTTCATCCTGAACTTCCTTAATATCTCAAACATTCGCTCCAGGTGCTTCACATGATCTTCCACATATACTTCCATGGTTTTCCCGATCAGGTCTTTGAACATCATGTTCACCAACCTCTGATAAGTTGCCGCAGTGTTGATCAAGCTAAATGGCATTCCAATGTAGCAATACAACCCTCTATCCGTAATGAAAGAGGTATGCTCTTGATCAGGTTCATACATGGGAATCTGGTTGTAGCCCGAGTAAGCATCCATGAAACTCAACAAAGCGTGGTCGGTCGTAGCATCCACCAACTGATCAATCCAAGGAAGAGGAAAACTGTCTTTAGGGCAAGCCTTGTTTAAATCTGTGAAATCCACACAAGTCATCCATTTACAGTTAAGCTTTTTAACAAGAACAGGTTTAGCCAACCAATCCGGATAGTAAGATTCCTTGATCAACCCAACATCCAGAAGTCTACCAACTTCTTCTTTCAAGGCTACAGCTCTCTCCCCACTTAATGGCCTACGCTTTTACCGTATTCCCTTCTCCGCGGGATCTATGTTCAAGCGATGGTACATTACCTTCGGATCAATTCCTGTCACACCCTAACCTGTACAATACTAAAAATATACTTTTAAAAAGAATATACATTAATCTTCTAGAATACTTTTGCAATAGGGAAGCTGAAAACTTTAGAAAATGTGACTCATTATACACATAACACTTAGCAGTAAAAGCATGCTCTCAACTATTGGAATTAATTAAATTAAATAGACTTTGATACAGGGGAATTTTTAGAAAATTTCGGCTTGAAGTATTCGTAAATCAGGCTATCCACCTGTAATTCAAACCAAACCAAATTCCAATTAACCACCAAACAACAATTCCAACTTTTAAGAAAAATAACCACAAGTTCAACCTGTCCTAACCGATCAGGTGAACAACTACGGCAAATACAACTAAGTTCAACCTGTCATAACTGATCAAGTGAACAATAATACAATACAACATAACACGCTAACTCAACATTTAATCTTAATGGCGGAAATAAAAACTTAATATATTTATATAAGCAGATGCTAAAGAGGAGGGACTCTGGAGATCCAGCTGGCCGACAATGCAACTTAACCTGAAAACATGAGCGGTTTTAATGAGTCACAACTCAGTGAACATATATCATTATAGATATCTGTATTTCGCGTTTTATAAAGATATCTGTATATACCTGTTAACTCGTCAAACTCGTAGTGCCAAATACACGTACCTGTGATTCATTCTCTCTTTATTTACCCAACTCTCCTTGTATCTTTCCGTAGTCTTATCCCTGTTATCAGTTCAACGACTCTAATCTACATATTTATTATTACAAATAATTATATATATAAGATCTATCTATTTTTCGTATATAACCCGGAAGTCATCAATGGACTTGATGGTCATCAGTATATTTGTGATAATTAGTTAAGTCATTCACATTGAACCCTATAGGCTAATCATATATATATATATATATATATATATATATATATATATATATATATAACGAGTACATATCATCCAATCATATCCTTGAACACCTTGTCAACTTATCCTCACATAAATTAATTTCAGATAACCATTTCACTATTATTCAAGAAATCATATACAACCAGCACGTATAGGAGAAATTCATAATATCACCATATATTTTCCAGGAACATATTTGAACATCGTTTTAATACGTACTCACATAATTCATCCCAGATAATTATCGAATGATGCTAAGTAATCATTTACTATAAATGTATGCAACATACGCATGTGACTCCATTTTCTTTATTTTGTTGTGACTTGTCAACTTAACTTTAGAATTTCCCGGGACCATGTCCCATGTTTATAGTCTCAAGGACTTTCATATTTTCCCGGAATATCTAATGTTTATAGTAGGGGTGTTCGCGGTGCGGGCGGTGCGGTTTTTTCCTCAAACCGCAACCAAACCGCGCATGCGGTTTGAACAAATTTCCAAACCTTGACCGCACCACGTAAAATTAAAACCACATAAACCACACCGCGAAAAATGCGGGCGGTGCGGTGCGGTGTGGGCGGTTTACCTATTTCAAATTTTAATAATATAGTATCTTAAAAATAAACAAATTAATAATAATAAAGTTCTAAACCAAAATGAAATATAAGTTACACATAAGTAATAAATGGACCAGGACAAAGAGGAAGGAAGATGTGAGTGGGTTGACCCAAAAATTACACATAAGTAATAAAGGGACCATGGCAAAAAAAATCATATATATGTATATATTTATATTATATAATATGCAGTGCGGTGCCGTTTGAACCACGAGATTAAATCCCAAACCACAAACCGCACCGCACCGCGCGGTTTGGCTAAAATGCAAACCACGACCGCACCACAAAAAATTTATACCACGTGGACCGGTGCGGTGTGGTGCGGAGCGGGCGGTTTGTGCGGTTTATGCGGTTTGATGAACACCCCTAGTTTATAGTCTCAAGGACTTTCATATAATCCCGGTCTCTTAGGGCTCATGATGTTTATAGTCGACTTTATTCCCGGGATATTCCATGTTTGCTAGGCCATTTATTCCCTAAAGTACTATTGATAGTCACAACGCTTTTATTTAGTTGAATGCACATGAATGCAATGAATGACATGCATACAACATGTACTTTGTATCACTATATCAAACATTTATGTATATATTCATCCATGTACATATGACCTTTATCTTGTATTCATATTTTTCCTTTCTGTATATACGACCCTTTTTCGGGTTCCTGACAATCCTTTCTGTATCTCCCTTTTTTTTACTTTACAGTATCTGCATTGTATGCATATAACCTGTTTCTGTATCCACATATTGTTTTATGATCACTATTTGCCCATGCACTTATTCAAAAGCTTATAACTTTCATATAACAATCATTTATAGCCCCGTGATACTTCATTTCACTATAATATGGTCATCGTATATCTACTTTCATCACGTAATCATATAACCACGTAGCATATAATCCCAGATAATCAACTTAATCCATTTTAGTAATATATAAATTCAAGTAACCGTATAATTTCCAAATAACATTCTCATGAAATCATTTAAATTCCACGTAACGACTATGTCTATCTTACGACTCATGTTACTCTTTGCATTATGTATTAATGATTAATATATCTTACTGCAGTTGTGTATACTAATGATTTTCAGAAGCGTGGCTTGCCACATGGTCACATCTTACTCTTTATGCACCCAGAAGATAAGTTCCCAACAGCAGAACACATAGACAAAATCATTTCAGTCTAAATTCCTGACAAAACTAAATATCCAAAAACTATATGAAGTTGTTGCTGATTGTATGATTCACGGACCATGTGGTTCATCCCACAAACAATCACCGTGTATGGTGGATGGAAAGTGTACAAGGCATTTTCCTAAAAGGTTTGTCGAAAGAACAACTATTGATGGAGAAGGATATCCTCTTTATAGAAGACGTGAAGATGGCCAGACAATTTTCAAAGGTGGAGTTCATTCAGATAATAGATATGTGGTTCCGTACAATGCCCAGTTGCTTCTGAAGTATCAAGCCCATATCAGTGTTGAGTGGTGTAATCAACAAAGATCCATCAAGTATTTGTTTAAGTACATAAATAAGGGCCATGATAGGGTGACAACAACTATATCTCAAAGCAGCAAAGATGATATTGATAGTAATGATGGAGAGGAAAACATTGATGAAATAAAGATGTTTTATGATTGCAGATACATCTCACCCTTGCGAAGCAGTATTGAGAATATTTGGATTTGATATACACTATCATAGTCCACCTGTTGAAAGACTGAGTTTCCATCTTCCTGGTGAGCAAAATGTTATTTTTGATGAAAATGATTCAGTTGAAAATGTCATTAATAGGCCTGGCATCCAATATTCAATGTTTACATCTTGGATGGAGTGTAATAAAATTTATGAAGAAGCAAGAGACCTAAGCTATGTTGAGTTCCCCACAAAGTTTGTATGGCAGCAAAAACTGAAAAATGGACACCTCGAAAGAAAGGTTTCAGCATAGGTAGGATTCATCATATGCCTCCTACATGTGGTGAAGCCTATTACTTGAAAATACTACTGAACAAAGCGAAAGGTGCAACCTGTTTCGAGGATATCGTACAGTAAATGGAGTTGTATATCCAACATACAAGGATGCGTGTTATGCACTTGGATTGCTGGATGATGATAAAGAATACATTGAAGGAATACTCGAGGCAAGCTTTTGGGGTACGACAAGTTATGTACGTGCACTTTTTGCTATGCTTTTGATATCTGAAAGCTTATCGAGACCCGAGTTCATGTGGGAGCAAACATGGCATATCCTATCTGATGATATAACTCATCGGCAGAGAAGTATCCTACAAATTGATGGTAATAAAATATGTTTATAGTTTCCATCTTTATGAAAAAGCTTTTCATATAGCAGTTTAATTAAAACATGCATCCTATCGTTTATAATGATTATATTGTCAAACATGGACTAAATTTTTTATTCTTACATAATGCATGTGCTATTTGTTTATTGATATTATTTAGTAATATTAATATATATATATATATATATATATATATATATATATATATATATATATATATATATATATATATATATATGTCTGCTTCTCAGATTTGCAGCTATCAGATGATCAGCTAAAGAACTATGCATTGGCCGAAATTGAAAAAATATTGCGAAGTAACGGATGTACCCATGAAAGGTATGCTGACATGCCTTTTCCAGACTATGGAGTTATGTGTGATGTCTATAATAGGCTCTTGCATGAAGAGCTTAATTATGACAGGGCTTCTTTATTTGTGGAACACAAACAACTCCTTTCATGTTTAACCGATGAGCAAAAGGTCGTGTATCAAAAAATCATGGAGGCTGTGTCAAAAGGTGAAGGTGGCATTTTTTCCTTTATGGGTATGGAGGCACAGGAAAAACATTTATCTGGAGAACATTGACGGCGGCTCTTCGCTCACAAGGTGAAATAGTCCTCAATGTTGCCTCAAGTGGCATTTCTTCACTACTTCTTAGTTGTAACACCCCCAGATCCGGGATCCGGGATCCGGTGGTTACGGTTTCCAATTCTGTCCACAACAATTGAACTTTCCTTAACATAAAATAAATTACGTCTCTATAACCCACACAACAATATAAAACACACCCGTTATAGTCCCAGAGATGAAATCAGAGTAACAATCAAATTTTTATTAATCACATTATGAGTTCTTACAATCCAAAAGAATTTCAATATAATACATACTCTTTGCCATCCATTTACATAAGTCATACTAGACCATATTCTTGGTACTGAAAGAATAAATATACCCTACCAATAGCTTCTTCTTCAGCTCTGGTAGTCTCATCGTCCTCGCCCGCGTCGAGTGCGCCTTGTGCGAGTCATCTGGTCTAGCTGTTGTTGTGATATAATAATAAAGCAAGGGTGAGCAATAGCCCACCAACAATAATATATAACTGAACGATAATGTATAACAGTTCAAAAGTATCTTTCAAAGCATATGCCATGCATTTACGGAAATGATGCCAGTATAATATGAACGATGAAGTTACAAGGTAACTTAAAGTATTTGTTTGTAGAAATATCTGCTACATCAAAGTAAGCGAGATATTCTTATTGTTATTAAGAAGAGGAACTTGTAAGAAAAGGTTGCAATTCCAGTTATGACCCTTTTCCAACTCTGCCAACAGTAATCATGTTGCAGGAAATAAATAAATTTGGATGATGAACCAATGATGGAGTATTCACCGCGCCCGCTGTTCCAATCTTGATGATCAGTCGAGATCGTACAGCTCAATTTAGATTTACTACCGGTAGAAGGAAGAACTGACGGCTTTACTTGTATACCGCCTTACTAGCTCTCCCCGGCCAACGGTTGGGCCAAAGGGGATGGACCGGCGCTACTCGGCCTCTTACACGACTCCTAGTTCAAATAGAATTCATGATTCTGAATGTAACGTTCGTCCCCCTTTCCCCAAGTATAATACTTGTTGATAAGACTCCACAAAGTAGTTGTATCTAGTTGGAAAGGAAAATTTACCAATAACTCCCAAGCTATTAGTTGGTAACGGATATCAACTTGTTCCAGTGATCTTACCCCTCGAAAGATGAGAAGGTAAGCAACGACTTAATAAGTCAACAGCACCCGAGTTGCGAGTGAAGGGAATACTTTATGACCGGGAAGTCGACAAGATAAATAACATTTTTCCAAGTAAGGTTCCCTTATTATTAAGGAGATAGACTCAAAGAAGAATGATGTCTGAGAACCTTTCTTGATATAAGATTAATAAAAATATGACTCCGAAATATTTTCTGTAATAATCGAAGAAGATAAACCTTATCGAGGTTATTCTAAGTATGGAATAAATATTCAGAGAATATTTATTGAATTAAAATATTTTACAGATCATTTAGGAATAAGAGAGAATATCTTATATCAGAGTATTTCTCAAAATAATCCCTGAAGAAATATCAGGAGAATATTTATTGAATAAATAAATATTTAAATGAATATTCAAAACAATATTCATTAATTAATAAGACCTGAAAAGAATATTTAAGGTAATATTCATAATTAATTAGGAATTTAAATGAATATTCAAAAGTAATATTCATTTAATGAATAATATCCTAAATGAATATCAAGTAATATTCATTTAGTAATCCAAGCCTTAAGGAATATTCGAGATAATATTCGATAATTAAATCAAGCTTCAGATGAATATTAAAATAATATTCATCAAGTATTTAATATCTTAAATGAATATTCAAAAGTAATATTTATTTAATATAATAATATTCTAAAAGAATATCCAAATAATATTCATTTAGTAGTCTCATCTTTAGAAGAATATTCGAAATAATAATCGATAATCAATTCGACTCTGAATGAATATTGACAAATATTATTCGTCGAATGATTACGTTCAAATAATTATTTGAAGTAAGGATCATTAAATAAATAAGCTCGAACGAATATTCAAATAATATTCGTCGCCCAAATAATAGAAAATATTTACTTAAATATTTTCCTCCGAGGTAATCTCGATATATCAAGGAATATTGACTCCCGGTCTATATTTGATTAATAAGATGTATACGCCCTTCTATGAGGGTCTTACAATAACCGGCTTATAACTGATATATAACTATCTAGCTTATAAGCCAACAATAACATTCAGGGAACAAGTATATCAATTCAACTTGAAAGTAGGCATGCATGCAATGGCATATGTATATCAGAAATCATATATATATATTTATTCAATCACAACAACAGCCGAAAAGAAGGGAATTGAAACTTGCCTGGTAGTCGAGTACGGTAAGGGGTAGTGGTAGCGGGTCCCGGTTCAGCTTGGTGATCTATAAATAGCCAAGGCATTCGGGATTAATCACTTAACATATTAAAAGTTAAGTTATTCTTAAATCGAAACACGTTCTCAAGTTATCTCGTTATACCCCTTTTAGTGGATTACTTATTCTCACTGATCCGACCCGACATTCGTTCGTTAATACGACATGTCACTGCACTTATACTTGGGACATACTTAAGTCATATGAGTTCTAAGGTTGATCGTTACGAACCAATATTATACTCCGAGTTTTATCGCCCGTTTTCTAAGTGTTTTATCGAAGTTATAAAAGAGTCGTCTTTTAGGGGTTCGTTCGCGTTTAACCTCGACTCGAACATTTTTAATAAATCGAAAAATGATCCTTTTGACATACGGTTTTCTTTCACGCCTTCCTTTTTACCTCTAGTATTTATTTACCAAGATTCGCCATGACGTTACATTGTTTACGAGGGTTCAATTACAGTTACGAACTTTCGTTTACGGATTCGAACTACTTTTAGTAATTTGGTCATAAATCCTAAACCGTAAGTCCGTTTCACGTGATCTTTATATCAAAACGAAGCTTAGAACATTACCTATCCTATCATGGCAGATAAAGTCTCTGGACAGTAGGGGTTCGACATGGAAAATGGCATACAAAACATGGTATTGCAAAATCGGGCATTATAACGGCTGTAAATCGAATATCTACTAATTTCGAATCTTCCCATAAACATAGTATCCAACCCAAACAACATATACATGACTTATATACATGAACTGAGGCCAAGCAATGCCTTTCCGTTTATCTAGCTATTTACATCATTAATCCAAAATCCATACATAATCATGCTTATAATCTTAACATAACCATAACTAAGTTATAACTAGCATAAACATGCTTAAATCTCAAACAAGGGTTAGGGTTTCAAGAGCTTTATACCTTCCTTGGAGTGTGTAAAGACCTTGCTAAGCTTTTCATAGTCCTTGTATACCCATAACCAAGCTTAGATCATCCTAGAAATCAAGAAAATCAAGAGTTGTTCTTGAAAATCACTATTCACCCTAGTCTTTGGTGATTTCTTTGAAAATGGAAACAAGAGAGTTTGGCTTTGAAATTTTTAGGGGATCACTTTTAGGAAATGTAAGACTCACCATAATTTTTACAAGATCAAGAGATGGTGGGAAGAGGGGTTTTGATTTTGGAATTTAGGAGGGAGGCCGAATGGAATTTTCAAGGGGGGGGGGAGTTGCTTGGTTTGTTTTGTTTTACTCTCATCCATTCTCATCTATTATCAAAATAATATCTTGTATAAATTAACTTTATTAAAGTGATGAGGTGTTGGATGAGGAATTACCATGACAAGTGTTGAAAATGTGGTGGTTTTAGCCTAACTACATGGTTGCCTTGCTAAGTACTTAGTTGCATTCTCTAGGGTGCTAGTTCCTTGATTCTAGTTTGGTTACTAGATATTTTATACTAGTAGCTTGCACAAGACTCTTGCTTCCTCTGTTTGTTTCTGTGTCCGATTATTGCCCGTTTCGATTGATCGTTCGTAGGAATATTTCACGGATTTCTAATTAGGGTTTACCGGGAATCCTTTTTAATATTAATACTTTCATTCTCCATCTTTCATTCTAACTTTCCAATTTATATTCCTTAAATCCATTCGTTAAATACTTAAGGCTATCAGTGTCCAGGGAACTCTCGGAGAAAATAAAAGTGCGGTTTTTCAGAATCCGACAGCTTTTACATACACTTATTTTCCCCCTGGATCACTAATACGAACTCGGAAATCCGTTCCGAATACTTCTATATAGTGTCGTCTCATATTATTATATACTCCCACCACAACACTATTCATTCTGTATTCTTTACTTGTTCTCTTAGGGTTGTATAATTGTCCGTATTCTCTTTCGATCGTTCCTTAACCTTTTTACGGAACTACTGGATTAATCGTTACCGATCTGGATGACATGAGAATATTCTCCTGCTTGAAATTGCCATATCTTATTCCCTTAGAAGATAGATTATTCTTACCTATGTTGTTACCCTTTAGCATTCTTCAAGACATAGAAATAATAAAGTCGAATTCCATTCATTCTTTCCAAATATCAATTATTACATTGTAGCCATAACCACTCCTTAGTGGTTTCCTACCTTCATTCTTAAATCAAATATAATAACATCCCAAAATATCAAATCCTCAAAGTTAATATCTCAATTCTTGGATTATAATAATATTTAATCCACTGTCCGGTCAAATATTATACCGAAAAGAATTTGGAATTTCTGAATTCCGATCGTCTCTGCATTCACTTATTTCCTCCGCGTATTACTAATATGACTTCGAAACATCCATATCACGTCCCGTACATAGGGTGGAGTGAAAAGTTTTCCAACTTACAAAATCACTATTCATCCACCAAATTACTATGCACGTACAGGAAACACTATGCACGTACGGGAAATACTATGCACGTACGGGAAATACTATGCACGTATGGGAAACACTATGCACGTACTCATTTCCCTACAAGGATCCATTAGCTCCTTCCTGGATGGTAGATTATTCTTATCTAGGTCCTCAACCATCGAATTACTCTATTCTGACAATATACCAATGCATCAGGGTCATTGTCCAAAGCAATATCCATTCATTACAATCATTGTTCTTTGAAACCACCACTCATTAGAGCTGGTGACCTTGTTGTCGGAATCATTGTTCCTCATTTTATCATTACTTAATAAAAAGTTTTAATTACATCCAAAATTTGGGGTTCTTACAGTCTCCCCTCCTTAAAAGGATTCCGTCCCGGAATCAGGTAGGAAGCAAAGAGTCGTTTGCCTGTCGTTCACTCTTTAGCTTCCCGGTCAATTCTTAGTCGTTCTACCCTTCCTCAGCACATCTTCTAGTGCTACAATTCATACTTTATCCTTTTTCCATCAACGTTGCTACTTTTCGTACAACTCACTATCCGGGTTATACTCTTACTCAGTCTTATCCTTATTGATACCTGCAGTAACATTGGTATCACTATCACCCTACGATTTGGAGGTAACCTCGCTCGTACTGTGCACTTCCTGATCGCTTTAATCTTCGCAATCTCGATCAATATAGAGAAGTGGAAAGATTTATTGTGAGATCACTATGATCAATTGAACATTTGTTATATTGCATAGTTAGTACAGAAGGGGGCCAGCCTTTAGTACTTGACAAGCAATTAAACAAGTCATGGCATTCCACTTAGACTTCTATCACATAGACAGATAGTCACGTAGCAGTACCTCCCCTCCTAAAAGGGTTGTTCTTCTCAATTCATAAAGAAGATGAATAAGAGAGAGGAAGAGAAAAGAGTTCTAAAGGATTATAGAAAGCTTTCATGATTGTAGAATATCATACTCAGAATTTTACCTCTGAACTATAGAGGTTCATCAAAGAAGAAATTAATCATAATTATATCCAGTACTATTTGATCGCAATCTCACGTGTCAACATATCTTGCTGCTTTGTCCATTATTCTATGGACAAATACTCTTGTTCAATCTTAGCGATACTCACATTCGGGAAGTCCTTCAACCTTCCAGGTTAAATCTTAGATTTCTCACTTGACATCATTATTACTGACATCCCATATCATGTTACTAGCTTTTCATAACTATAATATTGACACTATCAGGTTGTCATCCTGAGAATTCATTAGAAAACCCATTCATAACATTCCTTGCTTCTCATTCCGTAGTTGCTTCCCCAGCCTTTTCTTTATCAATCACATCCTTCTTATTAGCTGATTCTTACTCATTTCTATTATTTACTTTCACCTTCACCTCTTTATTGAGACACCTTTTTGCACTTGGTACCTCCTTATCAGTATTCCGTCTCATTTATTCTATAATCATCACGTTATTTCCAATTTAAACTTTCCGAAATGAATCTGGCCCGATTCCTTTAACTTAGATTCATATAATCTACTTCTGCCAACCTTGTTTCTCATTACTTGTTCTTTTCTATCCGTGGTTTTCCACAGGTTGTCTTTCGTAAGTCAGACCAGGTCGTATATCTACATGCACGTACTCCTATCATCTGTTGAACATCTGCATTTTACTGGCGTAGCCTGGCCACATGAAAACCCGTTATGACCGTGCTATAATTTTGGGGGTAAGGCTGGCTCGAATACCACCGTCCGAACACTTTAAACTCTCAAGTGGCCCAATAAGTCTTGGGCTCAACCGCCCTTCCCTCCAAGTCTCATTAATTCTTTCTACGGGAATACGTTTAGCATCACGAATTATCAACCTCATATTCTCTATCTTGTTTGTGCAGAAGTACACTAACACAAACTTGCTTGTCATTCATCAACATGCCATTTAGCTTATCAATAGCAGCACTTTCTTTATCTTTACGTTGTCATCTCCTTTCTTAGAAGAATCACCATCGCTTGTTGTTTACGTAGTGCGTTAATAGCTAACCCTACGGGTTTCAAATCCCTTAGGGAGGCAAAGTAATCATTATTCCTTATCCATAAGGAACACTTCCTGAACTTGATGTAGATATAACGTGAAGCAGATAGAATTGCAGAAGAGTTCAAGCATCGCAACTAGGTCCGGTTGATGAAACTATCACTTATGCATCTTCCATAAAAGACTGGAAACTTAACGGTTTACTTCATCAATTTTGTACCATGGTCCTGGTTTGCCTCAAAACGGGACCTTCTAAGGTACGTAACATGCTTAAGACTCCATCAGGAATCGAATCTTTACTTAAACTATTATTACTGTTAATTCTTGCACAGTCATCAGAAGGAATGTAAATTCCTCCATTCCGATATGACCTTCATGGTCCTTCCAAATATCATCCTGTTTCTTCGGTATGAACATTTGTAATTATTTCTTTATACTTAGATTGTCGGCCACCTCATTGGCCTTTCTTGATGATAATGATTTCTTGTAACCCATGTTTTCTGGGTACATTCCAGCTCAAGTTTTTCTACCTCATTCCCATCACTGTTGGGTTAAAGCATTCTCCCTTAAGCTCTGCTGAAGGAGAAAATATAACTATCAGTCATTTCCATAAGTCATTGCTTCCACCTACCCGTGGGAACTTTATCACGTTTATTCTCAATCCTACTTAGGATACTTCTTTTCTTAGTTCTTTCTTTATCTTAGGATAATCTCAATCTTTATAGGTTCAACCCATACTTCCTCAGGGTTTCATACATGCCTCATCTGGCATAATTGTTACGATGTCATACATTCCTTACCAAACTTCCATATTTGAAGTTCGGAATATTACCTCTTTTTTTTTTCCTTGTAAGGTTTCGTAGGCCATCCTTATCATTCCTCCGGTATTTTCTAGGTACCGGGTATATCAAAATGTCATTGATCAATACTCTAATAATTCTATCCATGTTCTTTCCAGAACCCTTTTTAATAATCCTTACCGGTCATTGTTGCCTTAGCAAGTCCAGCTCATATCATCTGAAGTCATAATGTCGTTATTAGGGTTAATGCCATCCCTTGTGCATTCCCTAGGGTTTGTCTTAATTTATGGATATCCTATCCTTAATTCAACTGCCAAGGAATTCTTGTATCTTATAATTGGCAATCAGATCATGTATCCTTAATAAAGGTCTCTTTTCAATCATTCTCATTTGATAATCGATCGGTGGTTTAATGCCACCCTCTTCTTTCAGATAGTTGTCAGCCTATTTGGCCTCAGACAAAATTCCTACAGCATACTGTTCAATTTCTGACCTTTTCTATACCCTCTTCATATACCTTCATTGTTTACTTTCCTCCGTCATAATATATTCATGGTATTCATGATACCCTAACATCATACATCTCAAGTCACTATACTTCCATTTTACTCGAAATCTTGGACAACCATATACACATGAGTCACTTTAGTACGGGTGACCCCATCCCAAAAAGGTCTAGTGAATTCCCAATCAAAACATGGGTTGTTCGGCAGAAGATTCAAACGATCTCATTAATGTTTCCTTTATATCAGAAGCCCTTGCAGTCGGTGCTTTCTTAGAAGCAACCCTGCTTTGTCTTTTCATTGCTGGTCTAGTCACTTTATAATCCGTTGTGACTTGGCCTCAACTGGCCACACATAAAAATATATGATTTTAGGGGTTGGCTAATAGCATTACTTTTCTAGCAATTGCCGGCATAGTGCCTTCTTCTTTGATACCTTTCTACCTTTCCAAAACTTTACTCCATATAAGTCTTAATCGGCTACTCGGCACCGTCTCCGGTCACCTTTCCTCCACTTTTATCTTTTCAACTATTCTTATCAATCCTGCGTGCCACACAAGCTTACCATTCCTGGCATAACAGCCTTTTCATTTAAGTCAATCCTGGAATTTCTCAGTCCGGCTGGTTTCTTACTTACATTTCCTATTTTCGTCCAATCTCACTTCATCATTTTATCACTACCGTCGATTGTAATGCTCAGGGTCCGTTTACTAACCCATTTTACAGCATCCTTACCCAAATCACAGGGTTTGCTCCAATTTTTACTCTCTTCCATGACATTCTCTGATAATCAGAAAGACAAGGTTTGCCAAAATTCACCGAATTCCTTTCCAGACTCAGGGAAATTTTGATCAATCTACCCACCTACTGGCAACATTAAGGAGACCAGTTTCGAAACCTGAAGAATAGTTCTATGAACCTCCAAGCAGGTGGGATCATAAGCAGTCATAGCTAACGAAATAATCATCATCGGATTGGAAGTTTACCCACTGGAGAGGAATCAATTATATCCATCCCTTAGAAGGGAATCAATAGTTTCAAACTGAAACCTGTCACAACGTCCTGATATTCAATACTACCGAATGTCGGCCTACCTAACCCTTTATGCGAAGCGTCATTGGAAGCACAAAGTCTCCTTTTTCCATTAAGCAATGCCAGCTCTTGGTCATTACCAATTTCACCTTTTAGCTCCAGGAAGATTTTCTCACATTTTTCTCTTTAACTGCTGATCGTATTACTCGATCTATTATAATTCCGTGTCGGAGTAAACTTAAGGTAGCTACTATAATCCATTCAAAGAGAAGAAGGAATTTAATATTCCTCTGAATCACATGCATCTAACGTTTCTGGTTCATCATTTAACTGAGTTGAATTAACTCTATACTCAGTCTCTGGCAGTAGTCTCATTACGAGTTCATCTTGACTCACTAGTCTTATCTTCCGGTAGGTTCTGAGATCATTGTCTTGCTTACTATTTCCTTATATAACTTTACCCAATCATGCTATCACTTCCCAATGTCTTTACTTTCTAAATGATTCATTCATAAAATGAACATTTTCCTTAATAAAACCACCTTATCAACCTCAATTTGGTTCCATAATTTACAACCTACGACACCTGCCTTCTCATGGCGAATTATTACTGACCATATTCATACTAATTCATTTATCAAATGATATGGCACTTACTGCCTCCTTCTCAACTATTCCTGGGGACTCTGCTCCTCGCCCTAAATCGATGTCTTTGATAATCATACATCCCTCTAGCTCTTTCTTTGTTAAGATGAAAATCTCTAAGGATTCTCATCTATTTCCGTATAAGATCTCAAGTAATTCTTCCAATCCTTCTTTCTTGCTGGTACTACATCTGGTAGTCCGGCTATGAATTCAACATGCATCTTCAGATCTCTTAATAATATCTCGGTTCTTTATACTCACTTTTCTGAGCACCATTTCTTAATCATCACAGTCATTTTGGCTGCGACCCTCATTACCCATGGGTAAGCTCCTTATCCTAACAGGATTTTCTTTATCTGCCGGAACCTCTTCCGGGTCTCCAGTAGGGTACTCCATCGAATTACCCGCTGATCTTCAGCATATAAAGCATCATCGCGCTGTTGCTCGTATGCCTCAAGGTCAGTCGCCTTACTCGTCGATACGATATCGAGCTAAGTTACTATCATTATACTTACGAGTTCCCATAAGGGTTTTATATGTCATCACTACATTAAGTAGTCTGACTATGAACTTGGCAAGAGTTCTTATTATCTTATTGAATTTATTGTTTTAACGTCACCTCATCTCTGGGGTTTATAACGTACGCTCTGATACCACTTCTGTAACACCCCCAGATCCGGGGTCCGGGATCCGGTGGTTACGGTTTCCAATTCTGTCCACAACAATTGAACTTTCCTTAACATAAAATAAATTACGTCTCTATAACCCACACAACAATATAAAACACACCCGTTATAGTCCCAGAGATGAAATCAGAGTAACAATCAAATTTTTATTAATCACATTATGAGTTCTTACAATCCAAAAGAATTTCAATATAATACATACTCTTTGCCATCCATTTACATAAGTCATACTAGACCATATTCTTGGTACTGAAAGAATAAATATACCCTACCAATAGCTTCTTCTTCAGCTCTGGTAGTCTCATCGTCCTCGCCCGCGTCGAGTGCGCCTTGTGCGAGTCATCTGGTCTAGCTGTTGTTGTGATATAATAATAAAGCAAGGGTGAGCAATAGCCCACCAACAATAATATATAACTGAACGATAATGTATAACAGTTCAAAAGTATCTTTCAAACCATATGCCATGCATTTACGGAAATGATGCCAGTATAATATGAACGATGAAGTTACAAGGTAACTTAAAGTATTTGTTTGTAGAAATATCTGCTACATCAAAGTAAGCGAGATATTCTTATTGTTATTAAGAAGAGGAACTTGCAAGAAAAGGTTGCAATTCCAGTTATGACCCTTTTCCAACTCTGCCAACAGTAATCATGTTGCAGGAAATAAATAAATTTGGATGATGAACCAATGATGGAGTATTCACCGCGCCCGCTGTTCCAATCTTGATGATCAGTCGAGATCGTACAGCTCAATTTAGATTTACTACCGGTAGAAGGAAGAACTGACGGCTTTACTTGTATACCGCCTTACTAGCTCTCCCCGGCCAACGGTTGGGCCAAAGGGGATGGACCGGCGCTACTCGGCCTCTTACACGACTCCTAGTTCAAATAGAATTCATGATTCAGAATGTAACGTTCGTCCCCCTTTCCCCAAGTATAATACTTGTTGATAAGACTCCACAAAGTAGTCGTATCTAGTTGGAAAGGAAAATTTACCAATAACTCCCAAGCTATTACTTGGTAACGGATATCAACTTGTTCCAGTGATCTTACCCCTCGAAAGATGAGAAGGTAAGCAACGACTTAATAAGTCAACAGCACCCGAGTTGCGAGTGAAGGGAATACTTTATGACCGGGAAGTCGACAAGATAAATAACATTTTTCCAAGTAAGGTTCCCTTATTATTAAGGAGATAGACTCAAAGAAGAATGATGTCTGAGAACCTTTCTTGATATAAGATTAATAAAAATATGACTCCGAAATATTTTCTGTAATAATCGAAGAAGATAAACCTTATCGAGGTTATTCTAAGTATGGAATAAATATTCAGAGAATATTTATTGAATTAAAATATTTTACAGATCATTTAGGAATAAGAGAGAATATCTTATATCAGAGTATTTCTCAAAATAATCCCTGAAGAAATATCAGGAGAATATTTATTGAATAAATAAATATTTAAATGAATATTCAAAACAATATTCATTAATTAATAAGACCTGAAAAGAATATTTAAGGTAATATTCATAATTAATTAGGAATTTAAATGAATATTCAAAAGTAATATTCATTTAATGAATAATATCCTAAATGAATATCAAGTAATATTCATTTAGTAATCCAAGCCTTAAGGAATATTCGAGATAATATTCGATAATTAAATCAAGCTTCAGATGAATATTAAAATAATATTCATCAAGTATTTAATATCTTAAATGAATATTCAAAAGTAATATTTATTTAATATAATAATATTCTAAAAGAATATCCAAATAATATTCATTTAGTAGTCTCATCTTTAGAAGAATATTCGAAATAATAATCGATAATCAATTCGACTCTGAATGAATATTGACAAATATTATTCGTCGAATGATTACGTTCAAATAATTATTTGAAGTAAGGATCATTAAATAAATAAGCTCGAACGAATATTCAAATAATATTCGTCGCCCAAATAATAGAAAATATTTACTTAAATATTTTCCTCCGAGGTAATCTCGATATATCAAGGAATATTGACTCCCGGTCTATATTTGATTAATAAGATGTATACGCCCTTCTATGAGGGTCTTACAATAACCGGCTTATAACTGATATATAACTATCTAGCTTATAAGCCAACAATAACATTCAGGGAACAAGTATATCAATTCAACTTGAAAGTAGGCATGCATGCAATGGCATATGTATATCAGAAATCATATATATATATTTATTCAATCACAACAACAGCCGAAAAGAAGGGAATTGAAACTTGCCTGGTAGTCGAGTACGGTAAGGGGTAGTGGTAGCGGGTCCCGGTTCAGCTTGGTGATCTATAAATAGCCAAGGCATTCGGGATTAATCACTTAACATATTAAAAGTTAAGTTATTCTTAAATCGAAACACGTTCTCAAGTTATCTCGTTATACCCCTTTTAGTGGATTACTTATTCTCACTGATCCGACCCGACATTCGTTCGTTAATACGACATGTCACTGCACTTATACTTGGGACATACTTAAGTCATATGAGTTCTAAGGTTGATCGTTACGAACCAATATTATACTCCGAGTTTTATCGCCCGTTTTCTAAGTGTTTTATCGAAGTTATAAAAGAGTCGTCTTTTAGGGGTTCGTTCGCGTTTAACCTCGACTCGAACATTTTTAATAAATCGAAAAATGATCCTTTTGACATACGGTTTTCTTTCACGCCTTCCTTTTTACCTCTAGTATTTATTTACCAAGATTCGCCATGACGTTACATTGTTTACGAGGGTTCAATTACAGTTACGAACTTTCGTTTACGGATTCGAACTACTTTTAGTAATTTGGTCATAAATCCTAAACCGTAAGTCCGTTTCACGTGATCTTTATATCAAAACGAAGCTTAGAACATTACCTATCCTATCATGGCAGATAAGGTCTCTGGACAGTAGGGGTTCGACATGGAAAATGGCATACAAAATATGGTATTGCAAAATCGGGCATTATAACGGCTGTAAATCGAATATCTACTAATTTCGAATCTTCCCATAAACATAGTATCCAACCCAAACAACATATACATGACTTATATACATGAACTGAGGCCAAGCAATGCCTTTCCGTTCATCTAGCTATTTACATCATTAATCCAAAATCCATACATAATCATGCTTATAATCTTAACATAACCATAACTAAGTTATAACTAGCATAAACATGCTTAAATCTCAAACAAGGGTTAGGGTTTCAAGAGCTTTATACCTTCCTTGGAGTGTGTAAAGACCTTGCTAAGCTTTTCATAGTCCTTGTATGCCCATAACCAAGCTTAGATCATCCTAGAAATCAAGAAAATCAAGAGTTGTTCTTGAAAATCACTATTCACCCTAGTCTTTGGTGATTTCTTTGAAAATGGAAACAAGAGAGTTTGGCTTTGAAATTTTTAGGGGATCACTTTTAGGAAATGTAAGACTCACCATAATTTTTACAAGATCAAGAGATGGTGGGAAGAGGGGTTTTGATTTTGGAATTTAGGAGGGAGGCCGAATGGAATTTTCAAGGGGGGGGGAGTTGCTTGGTTTGTTTTGTTTTACTCTCATCCATTCTCATCTATTATCAAAATAATATCTTGTATAAATTCACTTTATTAAAGTGATGAGGTGTTGGATGAGGAATTACCATGACAAGTGTTGAAAATGTGGTGGTTTTAGCCTAACTACATGGTTGCCTTGCTAAGTACTTAGTTGCATTCTCTAGGGTGCTAGTTCCTTGATTCTAGTTTGGTTACTAGATATTTTATACTAGTAGCTTGCACAAGACTCTTGCTTCCTCTGTTTGTTTCTGTGTCCGGTTATTGCCCGTTTCGATTGATCGTTCGTAGGAATATTTCACGGATTTCTAATTAGGGTTTACCGGGAATCCTTTTTAATATTAATACTTTCATTCTCCATCTTTCATTCTAACTTTCCAATTTATATTCCTTAAATCCATTCGTTAAATACTTAAGGCTATCAGTGTCCAGGGAACTCTCGGAGAAAATAAAAGTGCGGTTTTTCAGAATCCGACAGCTTTTACATACACTTATTTTCCCCCTGGATCACTAATACGAACTCGGAAATCCGTTCCGAATACTTCTATATAGTGTCGTCTCATATTATTATATACTCCCACCACAACACTATTCATTCTGTATTCTTTACTTGTTCTCTTAGGGTTGTATAATTGTCCGTATTCTCTTTCGATCGTTCCTTAACCTTTTTACGGAACTACTGGATTAATCGTTACCGATCTGGATGACATGAGAATATTCTCCTGCTTGAAATTGCCATATCTTATTCCCTTAGAAGATAGATTATTCTTACCTATGTTGTTACCCTTTAGCATTCTTCAAGACATAGAAATAATAAAGTCGAATTCCATTCATTCTTTCCAAATATCAATTATTACATTGTAGCCATAACCACTCCTCAGTGGTTTCCTACCTTCATTCTTAAATCAAATATAATAACATCCCAAAATATCAAATCCTCAAAGTTAATATCTCAATTCTTGGATTATAATAATATTTAATCCACTGTCCGGTCAAATATTATACCGAAAAGAATTTGGAATTTCTGAATTCCGATCGTCTCTGCATTCACTTATTTCCTCCGCGTATTACTAATATGACTTCGAAACATCCATATCACGTCCCGTACATAGGGTGGAGTGAAAAGTTTTCCAACTTACAAAATCACTATTCATCCACCAAATTACTATGCACGTACAGGAAACACTATGCACGTACGGGAAATACTATGCACGTACGGGAAATACTATGCACGTATGGGAAACACTATGCACGTACTCATTTCCCTACAAGGATCCATTAGCTCCTTCCTGGATGGTAGATTATTCTTATCTAGGTCCTCAACCATCGAATTACTCTATTCTGACAATATACCAATGCATCAGGGTCATTGTCCAAAGCAATATCCATTCATTACAATCATTGTTCTTTGAAACCACCACTCATTAGAGCTGGTGACCTTGTTGTCGGAATCATTGTTCCTCATTTTATCATTACTTAATAAAAAGTTTTAATTACATCCAAAATTTGGGGTTCTTACATTAGTGGAGGAAGAACTGCTCATGCAAGATTTGCAATACATATTAATATCAGTATTAATATCAGTGAGGACTCCATCAGTGGAATAAGACAAGATTCAGATTTAGCATTTCTGTTAGAGAGAACAAAATTAATTATTTGGGACGAAGCTCTCATGGCTCACAAGCATTGTTTTGAAGCTATGGATAGGACATGCAGGGATGTTCTTCGGTCTTCTAATCCGAGAAGCTTAGAACAACAATTTGGTGGGAAGGTTATTGTGTTTGGAGGTGATTTTTGACAAATTCTCCCCGTGGTTCCGAAGGGTAGTAGGCAAGATATCATTTCATCTACAATTAACTCTTCTTATGTATGGAATTATTGTGAAGTACTAAAGTTGACAAAAAACTTGCGACTACAAACTGGTGGCTCAAGCTCAGACATGCAAGAGACAAAATCTTTTTCTGATTGGATATTGAAAGTTGGTGATGGAAAGTTAGGAGAGTCAAATGATGGAGAAACACTTATTAATATTCCAGATGATCTTTTAATCAAAGATGTGAGTGATCCGCTTGATTCCATAATAGGCTATATGTATCCTTCTTTAACAGAAAACTTATGGAATCCTAAGTACTTACAAGATAGAAGTATTCTTGCCCCTACTCATGAGGATGTGGACATTGTCAACGAGCACCTATTATCAATAATTCCAGGAGAAGAAAAAGTCTACTTAAGTTCTGATAGTATATGCAAATCCATGATTGCTGACACTCAAGACGATATTTATCCTCCGGAGTACCTTAATAGTGTGCGAATATCTGGACTGCATAAACATAAGTTGAAGCTGAAGGTTGGAGTTCCAGTGATGCTACTTAGAAATATCGATCAACGATCTGGATTATGCAATGGTACAAGGTTGCAGGTTTGTCAACTGGGTAACCATGTTATTGAGGCCAATATACTATCTGGAAATAATATAGGGCAAAATGTTTTTATCCCTGGAATCTTAATGTGTCCATCTGATGTTAGGTTACCTTTCAAGATGCAGAGGAGGCAATTTCCTATAGATGTTTGTTTTGTTATGACCATGAATAAGAGTCAAGGACAATCACTTTTACATGTTGGATTATATTTACCCAGATTAGTTTTCAGCCACGGACAACTCTATGTTGCCATCTCTAGAGTCACACAGAAAGCAGAGCTCAAAATTTTGATATGTCATCATGAAGGTCATACCAGCAACACAACAACAAATGTTGTCTATAAAGAAGTATTTAGAAATATATGATGATGAAGCTGTCAGATAATTTACTATTGACTGGACTGTTTATATGTCTGTTTATATGTATGGTATTGTAAAACTGTAAGGTGCTGCAAAACAATTTATTATTAAATATCTTTTGGTTACTATTAATTATTTTTATGAAGTTCCTTTTCATTTTCTTTTTCTAGAGGGGACAAAATTCTTTTCCATAAATTCAATTATATATAAAAATTATAAATATAGATTTACTAAAATGTCTATATCTTATAACCCAGCATTTTTCAAATTCTAAGTTATATATGTTTTTCTCAGACAAGATAAATGATTTTTTTTAATTATATGCATGGGTAATTAACTTTACAACCTTCTGTCATTAATACAAAGTGTGAAGTCAACTTTTTTTTTTTATTAGCTACATTTATAATCTTTTAATTACATATCTAAGAAAGTTTTTCATGCTATTTTTTTTAAAGAAAAAATTATTTTTTCTTTGAAAGAAAAAAACTTAGGTAATTTCAACGAAGAAAATGAAAGTAGTTACAATCAAATATAGAAATTATATAAAATGAAAATAAATTGTCTAACCAACATATAATATCAACACCTATTTAAATAAATCACATTTCATTAATAAGTCCCAAAACAATTAATTATTATAATTAAGATCATTTAATTATTGTTTTACAAGGTTAATTTAAAATTTGTAAAATACACAAAAATTAATTTATTGTCATCAAATAAAGATATTTGAAATGATATTTGACGATATATCATAATAAATGGATATTAAAAGATAATAATATTTTAATAATATAATTTAGAAAAACCGTGCATATGCACGGGTATTATCTAGTAGAGTATACATATATGAAGCAAAGCTTCGAAAAACGCTCACCTTGGCCTCTGCAATCTAATTAAGATGGCTACTCTTTTTCCCAAATCGTGAAAATTGTTTTCAGACCTATGTTATCATACACAATATATTAACAAGTGAAATATAAAGAAGTTTGTACTTATATGTATTTTCCCAATATACTATCAACTTATGCTAGCCTAAGATTATTTATGAGATGTTTCACTTCTCTAGTTTGGCATCTCCATTTTTGCTATAACTCTTTGATTCTATATTCAAACTAATAAATCCTTTTCTTCTAAGTAAAGTAGATTCTAAAGGTTACAACATATCAGAAATTCATAGCAAAACCAGACCTACAAAATCTACAACATTTATTTAAAGACAGCCATGCAGCTTGACCACAACTGCTTGAGCTAACCACATTCGATTAGCTCTAACTCAAACCTCCCAACTCTAATGCATACCATATTTGGCATGAACATAAACAAGACAAAAACAAACAACTTTTATCCTTTGGCCATCACAGAATAAGGCCGCCATCACAGAATAAGGCCATTAAACTCTTTAAAATAACTCCCCAAAACAGGGCAGTCAACCTGGAAACCGAAACGCTACTGCGCAAGCTATACTTGAACTTTTTTTAATGAATTGAAAAATGATCTTTTTAAAACGAAATTTTCATTAGTCCTTCCTGGACATCATATCAATATACCAAAAAATATTCAAATCAAAACCGTTTCTTTAACATGAAAAATGAACTGAAACAATCTTGCACCAGAGCACATAAAATTCTGCGTTGCGCAATATTTACTAAAACCTTCATAACTTTTAACTCGTTTACACTTTTGACGAAAGGTTTGCACGTACACAAACTAGAAACCAAATAGAATCATTTCATTCATTCACCACTAAAGTAATCAGTAGCCAGACCTGCCAAACCGAGTAGTTTTGCAATAACGAATCTTTCATGCCTTCAACAACTATATCATCTCCTTAACCATCTTATTTGCAACAAACCACCACCATTAATAATCATCAATCAAGAAAACATTACAATACATAAACCCTAAAAATTCGGTCCAAATAAATACACATGCTTATGGACCAAAAATCATGAAGTTGAAACTTGTAAAACAAAGATTGCATACCTTAAAAGCAAGAATAAGCTTAATCAAGCAAACCCATCTAAGAACAACCATACTTTCCATTCATCTTCTTCATTTCTTTAATCTCTCTCTCTCTCTCGTGGCTGCAAAAACCCCGCTGCCACCACCATCGCGCGACACCAACATCCACACACATGCGCGATTATATATACACACACCTACACACATGATCCGCATACACACCCACACACTCCTCTTCAATTCCTCCTTTCTCTTCTCTTCAATTAAAATCTCCAATTTCAATTTCAATCCATAATCCCTCTTTTCTTTACCCGCTATTTCTCTCTCCCGACTTGTGTTTTCGCGTGTGTGTATATTAAGTAAATGGGCTTTGGATCATATCCTTATAATAAGCTAATTAGTTCTAGCCCCGTCTTAATTTAACTCGTAATAATATCGGTTCGATTATAATAAAGTTTTGGGTCATAAATAAAATTATTCTAGCCCGATCATTATTTCTAAAATATTTATTATTCCAAACTATAAAAATAATAAACGAAATACTTAAATCACCAATTGGAGGGTCTCACTAAAATACTTTTAATATTTACCATCCCAATAAAAATCGACATCTCGATCTCTATAAATTTAATCTATAATTATCCTCCAAATAAGATCATTTTGATACATAATGATCAATTATTATGCACATGTATTCTAAATCAAGCACTTATAAATATTTAAAGAATAATCCTTTTAACAATTAAATATATAAAATTCACGAATGACATATTAAAAATATTTAATGATCATAATTGATTCTATTTATTAGAATAAAAATGCGTGTGGGTGTTTTGGGACAGGGATGTTACAACTCTCCCCTAGTAATAAAAATTCCGTCCTCGAAATTTCCTATATGTGTTGTTGACCAAGAGTACAAGTTTACCTATCAGTTTCTCTTATGCATTCCTAATATTATTCTCTTTAATAAGCTTGCCTCTAACACTTTAGTCGACTGTACCTCCTCTTTTTATAACTATTTTAATCTATAACCCCTATTTCTACTATTCCACAGTATGACTTACACTATCAGAAATCTGTCAGATGATACTTCAATATCCATATGGCAAAGGATTACCTTTCAACCAATCGACTTATAAGGAATACTATTTTCACCATGCCAAAACATCATAATCTGAAAAGTTACTAGCGACAAAACCAATCTATATAATCTCATCAATCCCTTCACATTAGGTTCAATACATCAAAGTGGTTCAAAAAATTATCACAACTGTTGTAATAGCTCATTCCATATCATCCGTTCTTATACCTCTGGATAGAAACTCAAACGATCCCGATATTTCATTCCTATCTCTACAAATACCCATACAATGAATGCAATCATTTATCTCCTGCTATCGTCAGAGTGTAAGGTCTATATAATCTCATCAATCCCTTCATATTAGGATCAATATATCAAAGTGGTTCACATCACAACTGTTGTAATAGCTCATTCCATATCATCCGTTCTTATACCTCTGGATAAAAACTCAAACGATCCCGATATTTCATACCTATCTCTACAAATACCCATACAATGAAAGCAATCATTTATCTCCTGCTATCGTGAGAGTGTAAGGTTCAAGTCATTCTTTCAAAGACTATTCAACCATATTTATGTCGTTTTAAAATCGACCCCCCATCATGGTAGTTCTCAATTCAGCATAAAATATTTTCCTTCTGTTTACTCGGTACCGACACAATATCAGTAATTCAACTGTTCAATTCTCTGAGTATCACCTAACTAGTCTGTTCATTTAACAATAGTTCATATAACATCAATACCCAGATCAATCAATAGAGAATCTATTCAATCTCATATAACAATACCCATTACAATTCGTATCTGTATGACAGTTCCATCTTGAGGTCAATTTATATCAATATAATATCAGTCCATGTCAGGTCATATCAATATAATAACTCAACCATCATGAAATCAGGTAGAATATCACTATTGCAATTCTATTTCAGAAGATTACTGCATCAATGTTCAACCATTATCAAACAAAAATTCCAAACTGAGTTCTAAGTTTTCCGTTTGAAATTTTATAACTATAGCAACAATCACAACAACCCCTTTTTATTTAGTATTCTCGGATTCCTGTCCTGGTCATGATACCTTTTTAAATATAATATCTTCGGAAGCAAAGGTTCTAAAGTCCACATGATAGATCATGATTTCAGGAATATCAAACAATAGTTCTCGATTTGTAAGAATCATAGTACATACCATTTTCGGAATGTTAAGAATGATCACAGAGACATTATTTCCAGAACTTATTCAATTGTATCTCCCAGCTTTGGTAAACTACATTTGTTATAAAATTAACACATGCCAACTTATTATAAGAACCCGTCCTTTCCTCATTTTTGGATTATCCTAACCAACCGATTCAATATCAAGCAAATTACCCTTTGATAAAGCAAAATTCAAGACATTTGTACCGCTATCAGGTTTAATTTCAGTAGAAGACACTTTACAGAATAATCACAACTTCTGTCAATTTCACAGACTACCCATACAATCTGATCAATTTGGCGTAATTCAATAATCATAACCTGCTACCATTCCACGTTCAAACCATTCATGAAAACAACCACTTCAAAATACTTGTAGTTCTTTCGAATTCTCTAATACTGACTATCTCTATTTTCCAGTTTACCGATATAGGTAAACTTCATCACATTACTAACTATCTATTTCCTCTATTAAAATTTCCCAATGGTGTTCCCGATATCAATTCAATCAATATACAGATTCTGTACCCGTATTCAAATATTGTTTCTAGCAAGTCCAAACACTTGTTAAATACTTTAAGTTTATAACATTACCACTATCGTTCAGAGACAAACTCATCTCTCGATGTTACTGTTTACATACCTAAAATGTATCAAATTTTCAAGACCTTGAAGCAACTGTATATAACTTTGTTGTGCCCAGATAATGAATTAATTGTATTTCAAACCTCTTACCGAAAATTTCAGTAGTTACAAGAATATATTCCAATAAACCAAAACTCTATCAGAATTCATTTGCACCACTTCCATAATTACTTAATTACCCTTGCTATAATTGGGCAAATTATTAGACAACCCCCCTCATATAGAAATCAACATTTAATACCTTATTCCAATCATAACTTAGATGTTATTGTCAATGTTAACCTATTATCATACTAGTCCCCACATGAGTACATTCGAGAACCAAAACTAACTTTGCTATTCTTCTCATTTAACTAATTCACCAATCTATATAACTTTTTTTTTAAATAAAGAAACTAAACTATATTAGGAATGAATTACCTCGACTAATTTCAATTCCATATGCCTCTATGACTTTCATCTTCAGTTCCTTATGCCTTCATCCCATTTAACCACGGTAGAGTTCTGAACTCTTTATGTTGTATCCGTGTATGTCATGTATGCAAATCTATGCTAAAACATGTGATGCACTATAGACTCGACTTTGGCCAGCTCCCCTCGCTCCTTTATGCAATATGCTCATGCTTATGCATATTTATACGTTCATATTCTCATACATTCACATGTATAATGAACACCATTTAACTGTATGTATTACATGTACATGTATGCAAATGTGCCCTATGAAAACATAACAAACTAACCATACCCGGGCAGTGCTAGTGCACTTTCGACCGGGTGTTAGCTCTGATACCAAGTTGTCACACCCTAACCTGTACAATACTGAAAATATACTTTTAAAAAGAATATACATTAATCTTCTAAAATACTTTTGCAATACGGAAGCTGAAAACTTTAGAAAATGTGACCCATTATACACATAACACTTAGCAATTAAAGCATGCTCTCAACTATTGGAATTAATTAGATTAAATAAACTTTGATATAGGGGAATTTTTAGAAAATTTCGGCATGAAGTATTCGAAAATCAGACTATCCACCTATAATTCAAACCAAACCAAATTCCAATTAACCACAAACAACAATTCCAACTTTTGATAAAATCAACCACAAGTTCAACCTGTCCTAACCGATCAGGTGAACAACTACGGCAAATACAACTAAGTTCAACCTGTCCTAACCGATCAGGTAAACAATAATACAATACAACACAACACGATAACTCAACATTTAATCTTAATGGCGGAAATAAAAACTTAATATATTTATATATGCAGATGCTAAGGAAGAGGGACTCTGGAGATCCAGCTGGCCGACCATGCAACTTAACCTGAAAACATGAGTGATTTTACTGAGTCACAACTCAGTGAACATATATCATCATATAATATACTTTGGTAAAATTTACATATTTCTAAACCGACAATCCAGTATTTCACGTTTTATAAAGATATCTATATATACCTGTTAACTCGTCAAACTTGTAGTGTCATATACACGTACTTGTGGTTCATTATCTCTTTATTTACCCAACTCTCCTTTTATCTTTCCGTAGTCTTATCCCTGTTATCAGTTCAACGACTCTAATCTACATATTTATTATTACAAACAATTATATATATAAGATCTGTCTATTTTCCGTATATAAACCGGAAGTCATCTATAGGCTCGATGGTCATCAGTATATTTGTGATAATTAGTTAAGCCATTCACATTGAACCCTGTAGGCTAATCATATATATATAACGAGTACATATCATCCAATCATATCCTTGAACACCTAGTTAACTTATCCTCACATAAATTAATTTCAGATAACCATTTCACTATTATTCAAGAAATCATATACAACCAGCACGTATAGGAGAAATTCATAATATCACCATATATTTTCCAAGAACATATTTGAACATCATTTCAATACGTACTCACATAATTCATCCCAGATAATCATCCAATAATGCTAAGTAATCATTTACTATGAATGTATGCAACATACGCATGTGACTCCATTTTCTTTATTTTGTTGTGACTTGTCAACTTAACTTTAGAATTTCCCGGGACCATGTCCCATGTTTATAGTCTCAAGGACTTTCATATTTTCCCGGAATATCTAATGTTTATAGTCTCAAGGACTTTCATATAATCCGGGCCTCTTAGGGCTCATGATGTTTATAGTCGACTTTATTCCCGGGATATTCCATGTTTGCTAGGCCATTTATTCCCTAAAGTACAATTGACAGTCACAAGGACTTTCATATAATCTTGGCCTCTTAGGGCCCTTGATGTTTATAGTCGACTTTATTCTCGGGATATTCCATGTTAGCTAGGCCATTTATTCCCTAAAGTACCATTGACAGTCACAACGCCTTTATTTAGTCGAATGCACATGAATGCAATGAAGGACATGCATACAACATGTACTTTGTATCACTATATCAAACATTTATCTATATATTCATCCATGTACATATGACCTTTATCATGTATTCATATTTTTCCTTTTGGTATATACAGCCCTTTTTCGGGTTCCCGACAATCCTTTCTGTATCTCCATTTTTCTTTACTTTACAGTATCTGCACTGTATGCATATAACCTATTTCTGCATCCACATATTATTTTATGACCACTATTTGCCCACGCATTTATTCAAAAGCATATAACTTTCATATAACAATCATTTATTGCCCCGCGATACTTCATTTCACTATAATATGGTCATCGTATATGTACTTTCATCACGTAATCATATAACCATGTAGCATATAATCCCAGATAATCAACTTAATCCATTTTAGTAATATATGGATTCAAGTAACCGTATAATTTCCAAATAACATTCTCATGAAATCATTTAAAGTCCACGTAACGACTGCGTCTATCAAGACACATCACAATCATCACGTATCATATAAACCCACATTCGGATAAATCATGTAATTCTTTCTTGTAATATATATATATATATATATATATATATATATATATATGTGTGTGTGTGTGTGTGTGTGTGTCTATATATATATATATATATATATATATATATATATATATATATATATATATATATATATATATATATATATATAGAGAGAGAGAGAGAGTTAAGTTCTTTGGAGACCAATATTTTTAGTGGAGACCGGAGACCAATATCAATCAAAACATTATAAAAACTTATTCATTGAAAATCATGTTCTATGAAAATCATTATATCATTTATTTTATTGATAATCTTGAAAATTATATATGTTTTACATGCAAATTTCATTCAAAATCTTGAAAATCATGTATGTTCTGCAAACAAAATATTGCGGAATGTATTGTTCTCTAAAACATGTTCTGCTTGCAAATCATATATGATTTTTAAGACTTTGAATGAAATAATAATATTCATTGAACATTCTTTGCAAATATATATGTTTTGCAATGTTTGGAGTGTATAATGTAAATTGTCTCCACGGTCTCCACTCAAATGTTGGTCTCCGTAGAACTTAACTATATATATATATATATCTGTGTGTGTGTGTGTTCAAGTCTTGAGCATTTCTTAGTTATATCTTTTAATCCCATAAATATCACAAGTTATTATAGAGTATACATATATGAAGCAAAGCTTTGATAAACGCTCACCTTGGCCTCTGCAATCTAATTAAGATGGCTTACTCCTTTTCCCAAATCGTGAAAATTCTTTTCACACCTATGTTATCATACACAATATATTAACAAGTGAAATATAAAGAAGTATTTGCTTATATGTATTTTCCCAATATACTATCAACTTATCAACTTATGCTAGCCTAAGATTATTTATGAGATGTTTCACTTCTCTAGTTTGGCATCACCATTTTTGCTATAACACTTTGATTCTATATTCAAACTAATCAATTCTTTTTTTCTAAGTAAACTAGATTCTGAAGGTTACAACATATCAAATATTCATAGCAAAACCAGACCTACACAATCTGCAACATTTATTTAAAGACAGCCCTGCAGCTTGACCACAACTGCTTGAGCTAACCACATTCAATTAGCTCTAACTCAAACCTCCCAACTCTAATGCATACCATATGGCATGAACATAAACAAGACAAAAACAAACAACTTTTATCCTTTGGACATCACAGAATAAGGCCATTAAACTCTTCAAAATAACTCCCCAAAATAGAGCAGTCAACCAGGAAACCGAAACGCTACTGCGCAAGCTATACTTAAACTTTTTTTTAATGAATTGAAAAATGATCTTTTTAAAACAAAATTTTCATGAGTCCTTCCTGGACATTATATCAATATACCAGAAAACATTCAAATCAAAACCGTTTCTTTAACATGAAAAAGGAACTGCAACAATCTTGCACCAGAGCACATAAAATTCTGCGTTGCGCAATATTTACTAAAACCTTCATAACTTTTAACTCGTTTACTCTTTTGACGCAAGGTTTGCACCTACACAAACTAGAAACCAAATAGAATCATTTCATTCATTCACCACTAAAGTAATCAGTAGCCAGACCTGCCAAACCGAGTAGTTTTGCAATAACGAATCTTTCATGCCTTCAACAACTATATCACCTCCTTAACCATCTTATTTGCAACAAACCACCACCATTAATAATCATCAATCAAGAAAACATTACAATACATAAACCCTAAAAATTCAGTCCAAATAAATACACATGCTTATGGACCAAAAATCATGAAGTTGAAACTTGTAAAACAAAGATTGCATACCTTAAAAGCAAGAATAAGCTTAATCAAGCAAACCCATCTAAGAACAACCATACTTTCCCTTCATCTTCTTCATTTCTTTAATCTCTCTCTCTCTCTCCCGCGGCTGCAAAAACCCCGCTGCCACCACCACCGCGCGACACCAACATCCATACACATGCGCGATTATATATACACACACCTACACACATGATCCGCACACACACCCACACACTCCTCTTCAATTCCTCCTTTCTCTTCTCTTCAATTAAAATCTCCAATTTCAATTTCAATCCATAATCCCTATTTTCTTTACCCGCTATTTCTCTCTCCCGACTTGTGTTTTCGCGTGTGTGTATATTAAGTAAATGGGCTTTGGACCATATCCTTATAATAAGCTAATTGGTTCTAGCCCCATCTTAATTTAACTCGTAATAATATTAGTTCGATTCTAATAAAGTTTTAGGCTTATAAATAAAATTATTCTAGCCCGATCATTATTTTTAAAATATTTATTATTCCAAACTATAAAAATAATAAACGAAATACTTAAATCACCAATTGGCGGGTCTCACTAAAATACTTTTAATATTTACCATCCCAATAAAAATCGACATCTCGATCTCTATAAATTTAATCTATAATTATTCTCCAAATAAGATCATTTTGATACATAATGATCAATTATTATTAGGCACATGTATTCTAAATCAAGCACTTATAAATATTTAAAGAATAATCCTTTTAACAATTAAATATATAAGATTCACGAATGACACATTAAAAATATTTAATGATCATAGTTGATTCTATTTATTAGAATAAAAATGCATGTGGGTGTTTTGGGACAGGGATGTTACAATTTCCACCATATCTGCATAACTCCAAGCAATGACATCTAAATTGTTTAAGAGAAAACTGGTGAGCATGCCCTTCAAGTTGGAATTCAACTGAGATCCGATTTTCAAAACTTTGCTTGGATCTCTCTCATCTACCATGATGGATACTGTATCTTCTGTAAAACCAGTTTTTTCAACCGGTTGGGGAGTTCTCGGATCAAGATCAAAGTCGAAGTTTCGAGGATCTTCAATTGGGATTTCATCCTTAGAGGGCGCGTCCTCCTTAAGAGGGAAGTCTTCCTCAACAAGAGTATTTGTTAAACATTTAAGCACTACCCGTCTGCCTTCAATCCGTTCACCTACAAGGTTAATTTATATTATATCATCAGAATCATTTTCAACCACTTCCAGAATTCCTTCAAGAAGATCACTAAATGCTGAGATACCATCCTCATACAAACCCCAAGGGCATGCCCTAGGCAAAGGTGCTTCATCTTCTGGCTCGTGGACAAGGTAATGAACTTTAACTTCTCCCGGGACAATACTCATGACTCCTTCAGGACTACACCCTCCGAGGGTACGTCCTCCATCGTTTTGTCTTCGAAAACCTTTGATTGCCTTATTGTAACAATCTCTCAATTCATGCTGGCATCCTCGAACGGTTCCCACACCATTTGGAGTAGGAAATTTCATTGCAAGATGATAGATAGAAGTCACAACCTTCATTTCTTTCAATAGAGGGCGCCCTACCAAAGCATTGTGAGCTGATTCCTGGTCTAAAATCATAAAATCCATCATCTGAGTAACAGGAAGAGTTCCCTCACCAAGAGTTACCAGCAACCTAATATCTCCCATCACTTTCACAGATTCCCTGAAAAACCATAAATCCATCCATCATCCGGTACCATATCCTTATCCAAGAGTCCCAACTTCTTGTCAGTGCTGTAGTAGAGGATGTTCACAGAGCTTCCATTATTAACAAAAACTCGATGTACGTTCTTGGAACCAATCAGGAGGGCTACCACAAAAGCATCATTGTGAGGGTGGTGCACCCACGTGGCTACTTTTTCAGTAAAAATAATATCTACACACTCTCCTTTGAACAATTTGGAAGGCCCCAACTCCAAGTTATTCACATTAGTAAGGGGTCTGTATCTTACCTCCCTTGCATATCTTTCCAGAGCATGATTGCTATCACCTCCCAGATGATGCCCTCCAAAGATAGTGTGAATGCTACCTTCCTTAAAAAAAATTTCTCTTCAGGCTTATCCTCACTACGGAGGGTGCGCCCTCCATCTCTTCTATCAGGATTTTCCTTGTGCTTCTTCACCTCCCTGACAATCCACTCTGTCAAATATCCTTCATTGATCAAATCCTCAATCTCTTCCCTGAGCTGACGACACTCATGAGTGTTGTGTCCTGAGGACTCATGAAATTCACAGTACTTCTTTTATCTTTGCTCTGCCAAAAATTTAGAGGCTCTGGCCTCCTAAAGAACCCATTGTTTTTATTCATTTCGAAGATGTGTTCGATGGAGGCTGCCAAAGGAGTATAGTTACCCGGCCTTTGATCGTAAGTGTAAGTATCTAGAGGACCCTAATTTCTTCCAACTTCAGTTGAATTTACTTTATTGGCTCCAGTTCCAGTTCGATGAGTAGGACTTGCAGACCTATCCTTCCTCTTATTAACTCTCCCCTTGGAAGTTTCTTTCGTATCTGTCTTTCGATTATCTGCCAGGGATTGCTCTACTATCTTGAAGGACTCAGCCTGTGCAAACACATCAGCCAAGGTAGGTGGATCTCGTCCTTGAAGATGTTTCTAGAAATCAATTCCTACCGACAATCCGGCTATTAAGAAACTCTTAAGCGTTTCATCAGTTGCTCCTCTCAATAAAGTAGACTCTGAGTTGAATCTCTTGAAATAAGATTGCAGACTTTCTCCTTCCCTTTGCTTGATATTGGCTAAGGTGGTGACCGAATGAGCATATTTCACTGTTGCCTAGAACTTAGTTAGGAATAAAGTTCTCATCACTTCCCAAGAGGTTATTACTCCTGGCCCAAGCTTTTGAAACTATTGCTGAGCGCTCTCTCTGAAAGTGGCCGCCAATAACAGGCATCTTGCCAGATTGGTCACCAGATATACATCCATCTCAATATTAAACTGTCCCAGGAATTCCACAGGGTCTGCATTTCCGTGGAAGCGTAGATCATTGGTCATAGACCTGTATCCAGCAGGCAGTTGTGCTTCTCTGACTTCTGTTGAGAACGGAGAAGAAGTTTTGGCCGTAACAGATATCCTTCCTCCATCCAAGTGAACAAGCAATCTCCTTAGGTCATCCACATTAAAAGTTCCAACTCCCGGAATATTTTGAACAATTGGTGGAGGCGGAGGTGGAACGGTTGTCTGACCAGCTCCTGGATTCTCAACACGAGTTTGTGTCGCTACTTCTCCCTGAGCCTGAGTCTGAGTTTGCTGGCCCTGAGGGTTCCCTTGAGGTTGTGGATTCCCTTGAGAACCCCCTTGATGCTGCCTTTCTGAGTGAGGGCACGTCCTTGACCTGGACTCGCTAGAGACGCTTGAGTGAACTTGATAAATTAGAGGGGATCTTCTTCCTGAAGGCACGCCCTCTGTGTTACGAGGCTGCTTGTCCCCTCTATATACCTCCATTCTTCTATCACCGTTATCACGGCTATTCCTTCTTCCTGTATTACCTTTAGGAGGAGGTTGCTTATGTCCAAGGGGCCTCGACCTGTGATCAGGGGGCACGCACTGTGAACCATTACCTCGTGGAAGGGCTCGCTCATGTCCAATGGGCATCGACTTGTAATCAGGGGGCGCGTGATGTGGATCACGGGGCCTCGATTCCAAATACTTCTCCTTTTCTTGATTTTTCTTCTGTTGCTCAAAGATTACCATTCTTACGTCATCATCATCAAGCCTTATTCCAAGGCGTTCCTTCAGAGTTGCAAGGTCTTTCTTTTCCCTAGCGATCTATTCTTCATCCCGTCAAATCTCACTAGGGGTGCGCCCAGAGCGGTGTGGGTGAGGGCGTGCCCTAGCTTCAGGATTCAACAACCTGCGATCACAGTTATTTTCACTAGGATGTTCAACAATAGGATCAGAATATTCTAACCCTCTTGGAGTAATCAGCTGAAATCTCGTCTCCTGCCCTTCCACGCCTCTTCGAGGGCTTTCCTCGACATGGAGGGCTTTCCCTGTTTGGCGATGATTTTATAGGATACTCCGATATTTTCTCCTACTTTTTTGCTCCTCCTCCATAGAACCTAATCTCGCCCCGAAACTATTAATGGCATCTTGCATAACATACAGCTGCTCCATTAATGCCGAATTACTGATAAGAATGGGCGGTTGTCCGCCGACGGCGGCTGGAGTTCCATGGTGGCGTGGAGGAACAGAGATCTCCTCCGAAACATAAGCTTCATGACGAGTTTGGTTACCCCCAAGCTATTTTCAGAATCGTAACCATCTCCTTCGCGAGAACCTCTGCCTCGATTGTGAGGCATCTTTTCCTCCTAAGATGAAGATCTTGATTGGCCCCTCCTTCTAGCGCCAATTTGTTGAAGGAGGAATTTGGGAACAACAAATTTTGGGGTATGTCGCCGGAAACAAGATCTGAGATGGTGGTTCTTTACCGGAAAAAGCGGTGGTGTGCGGTGGTTTGTGGTTGTTGATTGTAATTGGTGGCTGAGATTTATAGGGTTAGTGGTGGCTGCTTTAGAGCTACTATAAGGACTAACCACAAAGGCCCAAGGCTCACCCAAGATCTCAAGACTTCACGGATAAGGAAACTTCCCCCGTCGAGGACTAGTCCTATCCGCCACCAGCTATTTCTTGATTTCAAGGATGCAGGTATAGCCATGGTTTACCCCAAGTGCAGAACGCATCCTTGTCCCCCGAATAAGAAGCACCCGCCAGATAGCAGGACAAGTGATCCGGAGCTTTTGGGTGCAAAGTGCGGGATTACTCCGGAGTTCCCCAATGAGAGCGCACCCATTGAATACAGGAACAGAGCTCTCAAAGCACACACTAGAAAGTCCCCATCTTTCCACCTTAGGGCGCACCCTTAGTATTTAAGAAGGGTCCTTATGTCCAGGCATACCCCTGGAGGCCTTCTGCGATGGACATCCCCCTCCTGAGATACGACATGAGGGAATTCTTCAACAAATCATGGAAAACCAGCTTGAGTAGAATCCTTTATCACAATTTCATTATTTAGGGCGTGCCCTACCTGTAAGGAAGATGAGGATGCAGCCTGATTTCTTGCCATCTTGCCAACACCCTAATTTAATCTAGAATTCCCCAAACTGAACCCGTTGTTGACCCGAATCCATCTTGAAAATACTCGAACCAAAGTTTGGTTATAACAATATCCACTTTGCAAGGGTATCAAATTAATACTCATAAAGATATTAATTTGATTTGGAAAGGGTATGAGAAATGCAAGGATATCAAGACTGGTAAGGGTATTGAGCTTTTTCACTTAGCAAGGGTATTGATCAAAAAGGTTAGCAAGGGTATCAAATTAATTCGAATATTATTTGCTGAACAAATGCTGAGATAGCCAACTGATGAAGGCCATCGCAGGGCAGGGAGGTGCAACACACGCGGGGCTTGGTTTGCTGCTTTTGCCTGGCGCGTGTCTCTCACGCGCGGGCGGGTGCGCGAGACTTCCAGCCGACAGCTCCACGTGCATGACAGTCTGACCAGAATACTGCCTAACCTGTGGTTTGTTTATTTTGCAAATTAGTTTACTCGTTTTTTTTCTTTTCATTTGCAATCAACTAAACCATTTTGCAATTCAATAAGTAATTCGACGGGCCTCCTATTTTTTTCATTCTTTTGTTTATACACAAACAATTCGGCCCACTAAACTCTTAGCCCACCAAATAGACAGCCCAGTTCTTTTTGTGTTTGAATAATTGTTTTTAAGTCATTGTAATTAATTTAATTACTTAATGAATAAACCACTAATTAATTAAATTAATTAAGATTAAAACATTAATTTAAATTTAATTAACGTGATAATTATTTTATAAATAAATTAATTTAGAATGAATTAATTTATTAATTAAATCAATTATATAATTATATTAATTAAATGAGAATTAATATAAATCATTTGACAACCCAATCTTTTTCTCGAACCACTGATAGTAATAAAGAAATACCACTGGATTTGTTGTTGACGTTCGATGCACGGAATGGTTCATGAACGACTAACTCAGCGGTTGTTCTTTATTTTTGACTATGATGTGGTTCCTTTTCTTTTCTTCTCTCTCTATTAATTCTTTTGTACTGACTCTGTCACCTTTGAAATCTCTGTCACTTTAAATGAACCCACTTCTTAACGAGTACTTCACTGAGGCTTGATCAGATGTCTGAGCTTCTTTCAATGTAGTAATTCCTCAATGTTGTAGATTGACCTTGATCTTTTTCTTCTGACAGATAATACAAATATGAGATTCCTGTGACAGTCTATATACTATTTACTATTACAATCTTGTTTAAGTAGAGTTGAATCCTCGAAATACAAATAGGCTACACATATGTCTTTCAATACACAACCAAGTGGTCATACTCACTATTTGTGTTATGAATGTTACCTTGCTTTCACTATTTTTCCATTTTTTGATTTTTCCCACCATTTTTAACTAGTTTGTAAAATAAATTCAAATTAAATAAAAATATGAAAATGGCCAAATTTTGAGCTAACATCCATATACACCAAAGTAGAGTAGTCATATTCACTATTTGTGTGATGAATGTTCCCCTACTTTAACAAATTTTCTATTTTTTTGATTTTCCCCATTTTTAAATAGTTTGTAAAATAAATTAAAAAATTTAAAAAATATATAGAAAAAAGACAAAATTTGAATTTAAAATTTGGTGGTATGACTACGTAGGTATGTATAAATTCTGAAGAAAAATTGGCATTTGATGATGATTTAAACCCAATAGAACATTATTCAGAACCAATTTATTTTGATCCGAACAAAATCTGATCCGAGACAAGAGAAGATTTGAATCGATCCAACCCGAATTTAATCCATAATTTATCCGATTTTTTGTCTGAAATTAATTCGATCCGAAAATCAACCCGATTCGAACCAAACCGATCAAAATTATGCAAAACCGAATTTTGATCCGAACCGAATCAAATCCGATCCAATCCGAACTATATCAAAATAAGTTAGAACCGAAAATTGATCCGATTCAAAATTAATCCAATCCAAATTCGATCTGATTATCCGATTTGCTAGGTCTACTGATACAAGCATAAAAAAGTTAAAAAATTCCTTTATTTTTTATATTAAAAAAAATTAAATTGAAAGAATAAAAAAGGCGTGACCGTGGTTCTAAAAATCCCCGATTCAGCCTATTAATCCCCAATTAATCCTCTATAAGGTAACCACCCGATTCGATTTTTGAAATCCGATTAATCCTGTGAATTTATTTAAAATGATATGTTTAATTGTAAATTCGACTAACATATTAAATATTATATTAATATTCGATTAATACTCCAATTAATCTTAAATCGATATCGCATCCGATTTATGCTGATTAAAGATTTTAAAAACCGTGGGCGTGATGCGGAGACTCGCACCACCACCACATTTTGTGTGTCCTCCCTTATTTATTGTTTCTTCTTACGCCTCTCTCCCTCACTTTTTATTTCATCCACTCTCTCTCCTCTCTCAAAATCTCTCTCATCTCTCAACTCTCTCTCTCAACATGTTTTCATTCACTCATACTCACTCTTTTGACACACAGTCGGTTGCAAAATCCGTTGGGTTGATTTGTTCGAGGGTGTTAAATATTTCACCTACTACCTACTATGACATTATCCATGACCTCATAGTACTATGACATTATCAATGACCTCATAGTAATTACTGTAGCTAGCTGACTTAGTGTATAATTTCCTATATATTGAAACGTTGTCTCGATTGTAATATTAAGCTTCATACAAATCAATACAAGAGTTTTTAGTTTCTCTTACATTGTTTTTCCTGTTTCTTCATGGTATCAAAGCATTAGCCTCGTTCCTCAGTTGTTCCGCTGTGCCTCCATTGTTTCCGACGACAACCATTGTTTCCGGCCACAGAATACCACCAACCATATCTCTGTGTCAATTGAACAAACACCTGGCGGGTTTTCGTCTTTACTGCCACAAACACTAACCAGTAAAACCAATCTCAACTTCAAAGAAGCAATACACTTCCGGCATTACTCCGGTAATATTCAGACAGCCCAGACCAAATCGAAAACACCGATTTTAGTTACCTGTCCGAATCTCTCTCCGACTCGCCCAACTTAGTCTCTTCGCTACAAACATCTGCCAAGTCGCCGGAGGAGATCATCACGAGTCTTGCTTGCTGCTCAGTGTCTAAAGTGGTATCCCCTTAATCCCAAAATATCATATACTTATCTGTGTGCTAGATATCTCTCGGCTCTCTCACTGATATATATATAAGCTGCTCCCGTTTTAATTATTGGGCCACACCAAATCAGCCCATTTAAAACACACGGTTATAAACCAAAATTTTAAGGTACCTTAGTTATATTACATTTTAGTACCCCATTTTTTACTTATCCTCTAAATAGAGCCTTGATCTTTTAAATATACACAATCCACTCCTTAAAGTTCAATTTACATCTTTTATCCTTGAACCCAAAACTTATCATGAATAACGATAATAGTTCGCCGATTCAAACCATTTTGAATGGCACGAATTATTTATCTTGGTCTCAAGCTATGAAAAGTTTTCTCAAAGGAAAAAGAATTTGGCGCTATGTAAATGGGGATTTTACTATTCCGACTAAAGGAAAAGATGAAGAAGAATCAAAGTTCAAAGATCGCATTGAGGAATGGGATGTCAAAAATCATCAAGCTATCACATTTTTTAGAAACTCTTCTGTTTCTAAAATTAATTTGCAATTCGGAAATTTCGAAACGGCAAAAGAAATTTGGGATTTATTGGCATCTCGGTACACAACATCTGATCTTTCTCACCAATATCAGATTCTGAATTCCTTAAGTAAACAGAAGCAAGTGCCCGATCAAACAGTAACAGATTTTCTTTCCCAAATACAACCATTTTGGGATCAGCTAACTTTGTCTGAACGTAAGTGGTTACACACAGAGGATGCCACACTCTATCAAGCATATCGTGATCAACAACGGCTCATCCAGTTTTTGATGGCTCTCACTCAGAATTTCGAACCTGTTAGAGCTGCTCTTCTCCACCGTGTTCCGCTACCATCTTTGGAAAGTGCCTTAACTGAACTCATTTCCGAGGAAACTCGACTCGGGATTGGCAAAATCGGTCCCGCGAATGATTCCGTCCTAGCAGTACCTCCGGTACCCACTTATGACAAACCTTTTTGTAGGTTTTGTCGTCAAAATGGACATGTAACTAAGGATTGTGCAGCTCTTCGCAATCACACATGCCAGCATTGCCACCAAAAGGGTCACTACTCAATGCAATTCTGCAATAAAAGACCATCTTTTCGTCCAAATAAATTCTCCCAGTCTTCTGCTGCTGCAACTTCTGAATCTACATCAGAAACCACATCTGCAAGTGAGCTTGAAACCTTGCTCCGCCAGGTTTTACTTAAATCCAGCTCCAACTCCACTGCATTCTCTGTCACTTCAGGTACTTCTTGGTATTTCGATTCTGCATGTTGCAATCACATGACAAATGATCCATCCATATTTGCCACGAAAACACAGAGTTTATGCCTTCCAAATATTCAAACTGCTGATGGCTCCACAATGAAAGTGGCACATATTGGAAAAGTATCTACGGAAGATCTTTCTCTTCCTGACACATACTTTGTTCCGAATCTTTCACTTAATCTTGTTTCAATTGGCCAATTATGTGATCTCGGTTTTGATATTGTTTTTACCTCTTCTGGTTGTCATGTACAGGATCCTCAGACAGGACAAACTATTGGGACAGGACGTAGATGCGGAAGGTTATTTGAGCTCACTTCCCTTCATCTTCCTACACCAATATCATCATCCACTAATCTAGTTGGCTCTGTTTCATCTACATCCAGTACCTGGCACTCTCGGTTAGGTCATCCATCTTCCACTCGTTTACAAAGTCTTATTTCTAAAGGTCACTTAGGGAGTGTAAATGAAGACAATATTGAATGTGTGTCTTGTAAACTAGCAAAACAACATGTACTTCCTTTTCCTATTCATTATGAAACATCATCTTCTACTTTTGATCTTATTCATTCTAATATTTGGGGTCCCTCTCCAACCCCCACTATGGGGGGGATCGAGATATTATGTGATATTTGTTGATGATTTTTCTCGTTTCACTTGGATATATATCCTGAAACATCGTTCAGAATTAGGAGAAACTTACAAAAATTTTGCCACAATGATTCACACTCAGTTTAAAAAGAAAATCAAACTCTTTCGTGCCGACAATGCCAAAGAATATAAAAAATCTGATCTTACAAATTTTTTAGCTTCTTATGGTACCCTTGCACAGAGTTCTTGCCCTTACACATCTCAACAAAATGGTCGGGCTGAACGTAAACATAGACACATTCTTGACACCATTCGAGCCCTTCTCATTTCTTCTTCTTGTCCAGAATACTTATGGGGAGAAGCTGCACTCACTGCTGTTCACACCATAAACATGATTCCTTCTCCTGTTATTAATAATGTTTCCCCTTATGAAAAATTATATGAAGAACCTCCATCATATGATTCTCTTAAGGTTTTTGGTTCTACTTGTTTTGTGCTTCTTCCTCCACATGAGAGGACAAAACTTGAACCACGTGCTCGTCTTTGTTGTTTTATTGGATATGGTAGTGGTCAGAAAGGATACCGATGTTGGGATCCTATTTCACAACGTCTTCGTGTCTCTCGTAATGTTACTTTTTGGGAGCATAAAATGTTCTCATCTATGTCAGAATTTCACATTGACACCTCTACTAGCATTTCTCACTTTACAGATCCTTTTATTGATCTACATCCCAGTGATGAATATGTAGAAGATCCAATATCTTCTTCTGATATACATTCAGTAGATACTTCAATTGAGCTCACACAACCATCTCCATCTACTACTATCCCTACAGCAGGTCAGTCTGAGGATTCCAGTACCGAGCCTCCTATTTTACCATCCTCTTCAGATGAGCATGTTCCTCGATCTACTCGGGTAAGAAAACCTTCTGTTCGTTTTACTGATTATCATGTATATTCAGCTATAGAATCATTGCACGAGCCTCAAACATATAGAGAGGCAAGTGTTAACCCTCTTTGGCAGGAGGCTATGGCAGAAGAACTTCAGGCATTAGACAAAAATCACACTTGGGATGTGGTTACCTTGCCTCCTAACAAAACAGCTGTGGGTTGTCGATGGATCTATAAAATTAAGACAAATGCTGATGGCTCTATTGAGAGATATAAAGCTCGTCTAGTTGCTAGAGGCTTTACCCAGGAATATGGCATTGATTATGAGGAGACTTTTGCACCAGTTGCTCGTCTTACATCGGTTCGAAGTTTACTAGCTGTTGGAGCATCAAAACAGTGGGATATGTGGCAAATGGATGTCAAAAATGCTTTTCTTAATGGCGACTTAGATGAAGAAGTTTATCTCAAACCTCCTCCTGGTTTTGATCTCTCTCTAGGTCAAGTGCTCAAGCTTAACAAGGCACTTTATGGCCTAAAACAAGCACCTCGAGCTTGGTTCGAGAAATTTAGCAAAGTCATTAATGAGCTAGGATTTTCTTCTAGTCCATATGATCATGCTCTCTTCATTCGACGGACAAATCGAGGAATTGTTCTTCTCCTCCTCTATGTAGATGATATGATTATCACCGGAGATGACAGTGCAGGTATCTCTGAACTCAAACAGTTTCTCAGTCAGCATTTTGAAATGAAAGATCTTGGTTCATTAAGCTACTTCTTGGGTCTTGAGGTTTCTTCTGTACCTACTGGTTACACCCTTTCTCAAGTCAAGTATGCATCTGATCTTTTGTTGAAATCTGGAATTAGCGACACTAAGATCACATCTACACCTTTAGAATACGGGGTCAAACTTAACTCCAAAGATGGTGACCTACTTGACAACCCTACATTGTATCGTCAGTTGGTAGGAAGTTTGATCTACCTTACTGTCACTCGTCCTGACATTGCTCATGCCGTTCACATTGTTAGTCAATTTATGGCAGCTCCTCGCACTCCTCACTATACAGCTGTCCTTCACATACTTCGTTATGTCAAAGGCACCATCTTTCATGGATTACATTATGCATACAACTCATCACTTGAGTTACATGCCTATTCTGATGCTGATTGGGGTGGTGATCCCACTACTAGGTGTTCCACTACAGGATTTTGCTTCTTTCTGGGTGACTCTCTTATCTCTTGGCGTAGTAAGAAACAATCCCTTGCCTCAAAATCCAGTGCCGAGTCAGAATATCGAGCTCTGGCTGACACCACACAGGAATTAATTTGGCTACGATGGTTACTTGAAGAAATGACTGTAACTCATTCTCCAGCCACTATTATCTACTGTGATAACAAAAGTGCTAGGGACATTGCTCACAATGATGTCTTTCATGAACGTACTAAACATATTGAGATCGATTGTCATTTCACCCGTCAACAGGTTGAAAAAGGAACGGTTCGTCTTCATGCTATCTCTAGTGCAGATAATGTTGCAGATATTTTCACGAAATCTCTTCCTCCTGGTTCATTTCGTGATTGCAAACTCAAGTTGGTTTTTCAAACATCTTAAGTTTGAGGGGGGATTTTAAATATTTCACCTACTACCTACTACGACATTATCCATGACCTCATAGTACTATGACATTATCAATGACCTCATAGTAATTACTGTAGCTAGCTGACTTAGTGTATAATTTTCTATATATTGAAACGTTGTCTCGATTGTAATATTAAGCTTCATACAAATCAATACAAGAGTTTTTAGTTTCTCTTACATTGTTTTTCCTGTTTCTTCAGAGGGCAATGGCTTTGGCGATGGCAATTAGAGGGCTTTTCTCGTCTTGCAACTACAAGTGTCCAGGTTGCGCATTAGCTCACCAGGTACCGCTGGCGGTAGCGGCGGATGGGCGTCTTGAATGAAGTGTGTATCTCTCTCCTTCTCTCTCTCTCTCTCTCTCTCTCTCTCTCTCTCTCTCTCTCTACGTGTGTGTGTTTGTGCTTGATGTTTTAGTTATAGATTTGAGTGTTAGATTTGATTTCTTTTCTATGTTGATCTAGTACTTTCTATGGATAATATGTTTCTATGATTTGATATAGATTTCTTGTAGAGTTTGATTTGATTTTGTATTTATGTTTTTGTGTGTGATTTGATTTTGTATTTATGTGTTTGTGTGAGATTGAGTGTGTGTGTGTGTGTGTGTGTCTGTGTTCGTGTGTATTTGTGCTTGATGTTGTTTGAGTTATAGATTTGAATGTTAGATTTGACTTGGGTGAGGGTATTTCTTCTCCATTATTTATTGTTTCTTCTCCCGCCACTCTCCTCTCTTGTTTTTTTCATCCTCTCTCTCCTCTCTCAAAATAATCTCTCTCCTCTCTCAACTCTCTCGCTCTAAAATGTGGAATTTGCGCATTACTCACAGTCACAGTATGAATACGGAGTCCGTTGTTGAGTTGGTGTGTATTGTTTTTGCAGGAGCTATGCTATTCACCATTTTTTGCGAGGCATTTCTTAACCGTTCGTGCCGTTGCAAATGCAATGGTATGACGACGGCTGCTCAACCGCCGGCGCCGAAAGTTCAGCATCGTGATTGAAGTATCTATCTCTCTCCTTCTCTCTCTCTGCGTGTATATGTTTGTGCGCGTTTGTGTGTGTATTTGTGTGATTGCATGTGTTTGTCCGTGTGTATTTGTGCTTGATGTTGTTGTTTGAGTTATAGATTTGAGTGTAGATTTGACTTTGTTTCTATGTTGATCTACTACTGGATGGTATGTTTCTATGATTTGATTTGTTATAGATTCCTTGTAGAGTTTGATTTGATTTGATGTTGTATTTATGTTTTTAGGTGTGATTTGATTTGATTTTGTATTTGTGTGTTTGTGTGTGATTGCATGTGTATGTGTTCGTTTGTATTTGTGCTTGATGTTGTTGTTTGAGTTATAAATTAGAGTGTTAGATTTGATTTTGTTTCTATGTTGATCTAGTACTTTCTCGAAAATATGTTTCTATGATTTGATTTGTTTTAGATTCCTTGTAGAGCTCTGTACTGCTATATATTCATTAAATTTTTCTTTGCTTATTGCGACTTTGTAGTGTTTGTCATGAGATGGTTTCCTAGATAGAGCATTAAACCATTAACTGTTTACTTTTGTAGTATGAACATTTAGCCAGGTAATTCTTCTAAAGTGACAGTCATCCAATCTTAGCATATGTATGCTCTGCTATCTAACCAAATTAGAACTTAAATCAACTAATCTGATGGTGTGATAGCTGTTTTTTGGTGTAGTCTAATGGCTGTATAAACTAAAAACAAGTGAATTTCTCCACCAGAGTTGTCTTTAGAACTTATATTCCAATTAAATTTTGATTGTTTTGTTTTTTTAAAGTGTGTGTTCAACAGTTTTTGCCTGATTCGGTAGATACTGTGCTCTCTTTGACTCAACTCTGGTTTTCTTCTACTCTATTGCGTTCCCTAACTCCGGAGTGATATTTGACTGGTTAAAAGTCTCTAATCAATCAATTGAAGTGTGTATAGTTTCTACTTACTAGGCCGGATGTTTTGCTATTGCCAACCAACATGATTGATCAGTTAATAGTGTGTTAAGATCACTAGCAACGAGATGTTTTATATGGAAATATTCATTTATCTTGGATTTAAATGCTTTTAGACTTATGCCTTGAGACCTACTATATCAATTACTCAATCAATTTTGTATTTCTTATTAGTGTCGCTAATATAATTTCTTCATTGCACATGAAAAACAATAAAAAGAAGTATTTGATGCTTTTGATACTTTTTTGAATTCAAACGAAGTTTTTTACGAAATTAAGAAATGAAAAGTTGAACAGAAAATCAAGTTAGGTAATCTATATGCATCACAGCATGACCATTCAGCAATCTGCAAAGGCATTAAATTGGCCCGTCCAATTATTTGTTTAACATGTCCATTTTGCAACCACTTAAAAATTGATCACTTCCGGTTTTGTCTGCATTTATAGAAGGAAAAATGTGCACTAATCTTCTTTTTTTCCTATTAATAATTATTTGTTATATTATTTTCTATGCCCGATTCTGAAGACATTGCTTTAGTAAACTGAATTTTTGATTAAAATAGCATAAATGTCGTAAAATTATTTGGAAAAAAAATATAAGAAAATATAATTTTTATACTTATATATGTTTTTGTAACTATTTTAAATTTTTTGAAATTGTGCTTACGGTGCTTAACACGGGTAAATGCTAGTATGCATTATGCATGATTTTAAGATAATTGTTATTTTCCTAACTATAATCTTCTTCGTCTTTTTCTTTTTATAAATTTTTTGAATTTTTAAAAACTAATTCGCTTATTTTACTACCTTCCTGCAGAAATTTCAAATTGTTACCTTCTGGTTTATTAAATGATATAGGAGAAGACTCTTAGACGATGCTGAATAAAACAGAAGGCGATCGAGGCTAAACTTTATGAGTCACCTGAAGCATCCTTAGGCATGTAGTAAACTTATCTTTAGCAGATGAACTTAAGAGTGCTTCGAAAGGGAAGTAGTATTCTCTTCTTGTTTAAGAGGAATACGTTACTCAGCTCGAAAATCTGTCGTTTTAAACCTTGATTGTAATTTGAACCTCCATTGATACTACAAGAATTCGAAGAATTTTCATCATTTCCCATTGCATTGTCAGTGTCAGTAGGTTTTGTATCTTCCTTCTCGAGCCAATGTAGCAGAAATCTCGGTGTCTTGTAAAATTATCAGAAGTGAAACTTATTGCAGAATCGGTTGCTTGTAGTTTTGATGAGCTTGTCTTGTGCAGCTAACAGAATCATTGACGGCAATGCCTTGTGCTCCAAAACAGAGGTACTGATTCATCAGTCTCTTATTGAACGAACCATGTCTGCTGTACCTTTGTGATTTTTCACCATTAACTACAAAATTTGAGCTAGATATGCATCCATCATTTTCCGAATCGTTACCTTTTAGTTTATCGAATGAAATAGGAGGAGACTTGGACGATTCTGAATGAAAACTAGAAGGCGATTCAAGGCTAAACTTTGGTGTCACCTGAAGCACTCCATGCATTAGGCCTGTAGTAAACTTCTGCTTGGCAGATGGACTTGGAAGAGTACTCTGAAAAGGAAGTATTCTCTTCTTGTTTAAGAGGGATGTGTTTCTTGAATATCTCTGTCGTAGTGAACATTGATTGTTATTTGAACCTCCATTGATAGAATCCACAGAATCATCATCCCCCATTACACTATCCTTAGCTTTCGTATTTTTCTTATTTGGCCAATGCAGCAGAATTTTTAGGTGTCTTGTAGCATAGTTTACTGAACCAAATTTCTTGTTCCCCAATGAGTTTGGCTTATCAAGGGAATCGTAGTGACTCAGCTGACCCGAACACGTGTCATATGCTGCAGTTGAAGGATCATAACTGAAGACACTGGTACTCTCAGTATTTGTAAATGAAACTATATCTGCATCAGGAATTCTAAAAGAAGTTCCAGGGCTTCCCCCAATACCTTGCATTTTAAGATGGGAAACCACTGCATACTTGCTTTTTTCATCTTGGCAGTGGGAGATGCCTCCAACTGATTTCAGCTGCTTCATAAGAAGTTGAGAAGATGCTGATTGCGGCCTTTGCTTGAGGAGATCAAGTGGGAACATGCCATCATTATCACGGATGTTCAAATCAATTGTTTCACTAGTCAATAGAAGTTCCACTAATTCAGAATTAATGCTCTCAGTTACAGCCATGTGAAGAGCGGTTTTTCCTTCACTGTTTCTTGCATTGATGATGGATTGCATATCCACAATCTGTCCACTTATTAGTTGCTTCATGAGCTCTATTTGTCGATCCACTCTCTGAAAACCAGGCATACGAAAACCAGCCACAGCCATATGAAGAAAAGTGTCTCCATCGTTGTTCGTTATGGACGTGGTTGATGGATTTGAAGAAATTAAAATATCTACAACAGCCAAGTAACCTCTGTAAGCAGCTACATGTAATGCAGTGTTCCCTTGTTTATCCTTCGAGTTGATGTTGTCATAGGATGCAAGTAGATCTTTAACCACCTGCTTAAGATAAAGAGGGTTTATGATGCAAGTAGATTTCATGCATTATGCAATCAATGATTCTCATTGGATGAATGTTATGATACAACAATGGGCTGCTCAAGGTGTTTGTCCATAAAAAGCAATATGGCTAAAAGTCTAAAGCATATGAACTTAATATTTTTGGTTTGATAATGGTCACTTTCAGAAATTCAAATAGGCAGACACTCTCTACTGGAGTTCTAACCCACATCAGGGTATGGACTACACTACGATGCTAACAATTGCTGAACTAATTTTAGGTAAAGGAGGCTTGAAAGCCGATTGTAGGCTATGATTACCATGTGATCAACATAGCTAGTCCACAACATCATGAGCAGCAGAATTTTATACCATCTAAATACCCAAAAATAATATCGTAATCTAAAAATTAAGTGAATTCATGGCTAAAACATCACTAGTAAGATGGAAAAGAAAAACTGACCTCAATCTGGCCTCGGCCAGAAGCTGTATGTAACAATGTACATCCCTGATCATCTCTGTACTCAGATATATCCAGACAGTCCCCAAGAAGTTCTTTTAAAATTTCTAAATTTCCTCCTCTTGCTGCTGCATGAACTGCTCTATTCATCATTTCCCACTTGAAAACAGAGGAAACCTCATCTGTATTCACCTCCAACTCCCCATCATTACTCGAACTCCTCAAAGAAATCGAATATTCAAACAAGAACCTAAAGACCTCAGAGTTTTTGCTCCTAGCCGCGGCATAAAGAATATCAGTAACCCCATATTCTCCTTCACCAAACACAAGAAGTGTATCTCTTTCCAACAATTCTTTAACAAAGCCCACATCCCCAGCTGATGCAGCAGTGTAAAGAAGCCAACCTCCATAACCAGCTCTAATCAAAGAGTTATGCCCTTTCTTGTTTTCACATTCCAAGAGCAGTTTTTGAGCAACTTGGGATCTACATTTAGCTACATCATCAAACTGTGCCTCATCATCCCACACAGTTTCGAGACGACGAATTCTTCGAAGGGAGGTGAGTTTAATGAGAAGATTAGTGTCAAGATGAAGAAGCTCCCTTACAAGTTCATAATGACCATTAGCAGCTGCCCAATCAATCGGAGATGCATACCACCATTGATCTCCAGTACTCTCCCATCTTAATGGAAAATATGTTGGAGGCATTTTATTTAAACACACACGCACACGCACATGCAAAAATATGATCTTGATTTCAAGAACTCGACTCCATGCACATTTTCTTGATCGAAAAGCTCATGCACCAGAAAATCAAGAAAATCTCGAAAAGAAGATATGAACTGTAACTCTGTAACGAAGACAAATACTAATGTCTACAAATGAGATAAGGCATAGGGCCAGAGGCAGAGCAGGTAAGAAAAAGAAAGAACAAAATGAGAATAGGCCAAAAGAAACAACTAACTTTGCAAATAAAAACTTGCAGATGATAACAAAACGTAAAGGGCCACAATGTTCAACATTCATTTGCTATCAAGATGGATCATGAAAAAGAAACTAGTCACGAAAAAGTTTAACTTTTCATTATAGAGTTATTCCTTTGTCCGTGACAAGCTGGGGAGAGAGAGAGAGAGAGAGAGAGAGAGAGAGAGAGAGAGAGATTTCAGATTTGAAAGCAACTCTAGAAGTTGTCCCCACGGACCCTACAGACGAAACAGAGAATAATCACTGAACATACAGTAACTTGGTTCACTGTAAACATTCTGGCAAATTATTGTAACTAACTTTATTTACTTTTTTCTTTTGTTCAAGTAGTACAACCAAGAACAATATTTTCTTAAATGCATTCTAACAAGGTAAATAAATAGATTGAGTTAAAAAAAGGTAAATAAATAAATTAAAATAATAGAATTAGATATTGAAAAGATTGAATGGTTTGCTATTATTAGTAGTGTCAGAGTCAAACTGACACATACACATATGATATGCAAGCTCACACATTTTCAAGGCTAATTCACCGACGGATCGTACAACAAAAGTAAAAACAAATTATTTGTACCTTTTAATTTGTACCAAATTGTTTTTCGTAAGAATTTTTAGATTTTTTTTTATAATTCATCACACTCACACTTCGTAAAGAGAACGAGGGAGGTAAATTTTTAGTTTTCGATAGATTGTATGAGACAATAATATGATAGTATAATTAATGATTAATCACTGTCTTGAACAGATGTTAGCCAGGTCCTACAACGATAGAGTTATCCACTGGACTTGCAGCTTGTCTCTTGTTCAATCAACCCCATAATTCTAATCAATCAGCTTCTCCACTAGAATTTCTTTGAAAGAGAATCCAATGAAATGATGATAATTATAGAATTTATAATTTTAACATGGCCTGAAAACTTATGCTTCGTTTTGGATATGCTGTACTAGTGTACCACTCTCACTATACCCACAAATCCTGTACCTAAAATAAGAAAAAAATGCTTCGGAGGATTTTTCATCCTTCATACAATTGGTCAAAAATCGGATTCCAAACACATCTAAAATGCATTTATCTTGAAAACTTGTTCGAAATTTTATTTGGGACACCAAACATTACGCGATGTAAGTATGAGTTATGTAATTCAGCACATGACATACCACGTGGAACTGCATCTCCAATGCACATAAAGATTACAAATCATGAAAGAAGTTGCAATGTATGAAAACAGTTGCAGAATTAACCACATATATAGTAGTATTAAGTTCTGAGATCTACAATCACGGTCTGCTGATCAACTACCATTAAACAAAGGATCTTCCGATTCATCTGAGTCATGTATATATAAGAACCACGTTTACATGTTCTTATTAGTGCAACATACCATATTACACAAGTATGGGCTCTGAATTTATTGTTATGGGGAATCGATTTCTTGCTTATCGTATCCCATGCAGCAAAATTTGTACCCTGCGGAAACAAAAACCAGGCTTGCGTTTATTCTACGTAGCTTGTATATGAATATGTTACAAGTTAGGAGAATAGAGATAGAGGAGAATTTGTATATTCAGAGATGTTTATTACATGTGGAAAGATCCTATATATAGAATAAGTAATGCATCAAAGTCTATACTAGAGTTAATAAGTCTATACTAGAGTTGCAATAGTCAGATACGGTGCCAAACTTATGTTGACATTTTGACACTCCCCCTCAAGTTGATGCATATATATCACTCATGCCCAACTTGCCAATAAGTGGATGTAGCATTTTTCTTCTAAATCCCTTGGTTAACACATCAGTTACTTGATCTTCTGATCTTACAAATTGAATACTAATGATATCATTATTGATCTTCTCTTTAATAAAGTGCCGATCAATCTCGATATGTTTGGTTCGATCATGTTGAACTGGATCATGTGCAATGGCAATTGCTGCTTTGTTATTACAATGCAGCTTCATAAAGTGGGTAATGCAAGTCCTAATTCTATAAGCAACAATCTAACCCATTGTAGTTCCCGCACTCCTCGAGCCATAGCTCTGTATTCTACTTCAGCACTAAATAATGCAACTACTGGTTGCTTCTTACTTCGCCAAGTAACTAGGTTACCTCCCACAAATGTACAGTATCCCGAAGTGGAACGTCTATCATCTAGACATCCAGCCCAATCTGCATCTGTATATCTCTCAACCCCAAGATGATTGTTTTTACTAAACATCACTCCTTTTTCGGGAGCAGCTTTAAGATATCTTAATATCATATAAACTGCATCCAAATGAGGTTGGCGTGGATCATGCATGTACCTGCTCACAACTCCCACTGCATATGATATATCTGGCCCTGTGTGTGCGAGGTAGATTAGTCGTCCAACTAATCTTTAATATTTGGATCTATCTACAATTTCACCAGCATCTCCACAAAGCTTATGATTTGCTTCTATAGGAGAATCTGCAGGTCTGCATCCCAACATCCCTGTTTCATTTAAAAGATCAAGTGTATACTTCCGTTGTGAAAGGAAGATACCACCCGGACTTCTGGAGACTTCAATTCCAAGGAAATATCGTAGTTTTCCCAAGTTTTTCATCTCAAATTCAGAGGCAAGTCTCTGTTTAACATCTGTAATCTCACATGTGTCGTTGCCGGTGACCACAATATCATCGACATAAACAATCAACACTGTGATCTTTACACCTCGTCTTTTCACGAACATGGTGTTATCCGAGTTGCTCTGTTTGTAGCCAAATTTAACTACTGTTCTCTGAAATTTGCAAAACCAATCCATTGGAGATTGTTTCAATCCATAAATAGTCTTCTTTAACTTGCATACTTTCCCAATGTATATCTGTAGAAAAACCAGGTGGAATATCCATGTAGATTTCTTCTTTCAGGTCTCCGTGTAAGAATGCATTTTTCACATCCAATTGTTGAAGTTCTCAACCAAGATTTGCTGCACATGATATTAAGATTCGAATAGACGCCATCTTTGCTACTGGAGCAAAAGTTTCCTGATAATCAATCCCGTAAGATTGAGTATACCATTTTGCCACAAGTCTTGCTTTGTAACTATCAACCAACCCATTAGGTTTTTACTTCACAGTGAACACCCATTTGCATCCTACTACCTTCCTTTCAACAGGAAGATGAGTCAACTCCCAAGTGTTATTATATTTTAATGCATTCATTTCCTCAATCATAGCATCTTTTCATTTAGGATCACATAAAGCTTCCTTCCAAGTATGAGGGACAGAAACACTAGACAAGGATGACACAAAAGCAAGTGAAGAAGGAGATAATGCATTATAGGACACACAGTTTGAGATCGGGTGGTTAGTACAAGAACGTACACCCTTTCTAAAAGCAATAGGATGATTAAGAGTGTGATCAAGAGTGTTACCGTTATCAGGCTCAATTGTAGGAGCTGTAGAATCTGCCTCGAGGTCAGAAATCTCTGGAGGTGGTAAAGTGGTTATATCATTATTTTTCCGTCTAGAATATGTGATCAAATATGGCCCCTTTAATCTATTTAGATCATCCAACTCTATATTCATAAGTGGAGGGATGGATGATGTGTTTGGGCTAGTGTTTGGTACATTGATGAATGGAAGGAATTGAGACTCCTCTGTCGCTTTACTATCAAGACTGTGAGACTCCTCTGTCGCTTTACTATCAAGACTTTGTCGGTTAATCTCCCCCTGAAGCAAGGAGGAGGATTCGGGAGAGAAGTAAGAAATAGACTCCCAGAAAGTAACATCGTGACTGACATATGTGCGATGTGAGGGAGGATGGTAGCACTTATACCCCTTTTGAGTTGGTGTATAACCAATGAAAACACAATGGAGAGCATGAGAATCAAGTTTATCCCGAGAGGGAGAATGATTATGAACAAAGCATACACTCCCAAATAACCGAAGAGGCAATGGATGAGACGAAGGTGCAGGAATAAAGGACAACGGTGTTCTGAATTGTAGTACACTTGAAGGGAGACGGTTGATCAGATATGCAGCAGTCATGACTGCCTCACCCCAAAGATATTTAGGGACGTGTATAGTTAATATGAGGGACCGTGCTACCTGTTGTTAGTGACCAATTTTCCTTTCAGCAATTCCATTTTGCTGAGAGGTTTTAACATATGTAGTTTGATGAATAATACCCCATGTGTCCAAATAAGATGTAAACATTCCGGCATACTCGGTACCATTATCACTTCGCAGAATTTTAACAGAGGCATTGAATTGTGTTTGAATCACGTGGTGAAAGGATTTAAAACATCCGAATACTTCACTTTTGTGTCTAAGAAGGTATACAAAAGTAAGTCGAGAATGACAATCAACAAAGACAACAAACCACCTATACCCATCATGTGTAGGATGACTAAATGGACCCCAAATATCAGTATGAATGGTAGAAAATAGAGTAGGACTTCTCTTATTTCTAGATGGATAAGATGACCTTTTATGTTTTGTTATTCACATGGTTCACAAAAAAATTCATCCTTTTTACATTTTGATACTAAATTCGGAAAGAGATGCGACAGAACACCAAATGAAGGATGACCTAAGCGTCTATGCCATTGATACAAGGACTCTAAACTGGGATTAGATTTAGATGAAACCTGATAACTTGCCGATGGCAAAACAGAATTCTCTTCCATAATATATAGGCCATCTACCACTTTACCACTGCCAAGGACCTTGTTTGTCGCCAGATCCTGAAACACACAGTGAGAAGGGAAAAAAGTTACTGAACAATTAAGATTTTTAGTAATTTGATGAACCGATAATAAATTCACTGATAAGGACGGAACATGTAAGACAGATGATAGAGGTAGTGAAGGGAGACAGTTGGAAGTGCCCCATCCGTGAACGGGCACATGAGTTCCATTGGCAACACGGACACTCTCTGTTTTATTAATGTAGTGATATGACTGCAGTAAACTGGAATTTCCAGTCATATGTTCTGACGCTCCCGAGTCAATGATCCATGAATTAGGTGAACTGTGAGAGACAGAATGACAAGAAATACTCGAATGAAAAGTATTTGTCGGTACAAATGAGGCTGCAGTCTTCAACTTTATATCAGAAACCAACTATCGAAAAAACTTGAGGTCCGATACAGATAGGCCGGAGTGAGTTCCAGAAAAATCCTCATCATGTAAAATAAATCCGAATAAAATACTCGAAAGATAATTATTCAACAATTATAGTCGAGTCTTAACTTGAACTAAACAATGCAACGATATGATGTGATCTTGACACCTTGATGTTGACCAACTTTCAAACAACAGTGAGCCTTAGACTCAATTTCAGACATCATTATTATTTCCACCGAAAGCAAGTTTGAAATCATACTTCTTGACAATCAGCACAGTTCCTCATCACAATCTCTCCATAAACATATTTACTAAACACCAACATATTTCATATCTTAAATCCAGTACTTCATTACCTTCAAAGTCGATGGCTCCGTCTTTGTCCGATGACTACACACATTTTCCAGTAATAGAAGGCCATGGAGTCAAGGAGGGAGGCACACAAAACTCTGCATAATATATACATGCACACACGGTGTGATATACACACACACGCTGTTGGTAAACAGAAGGGAGAGATATAGTGATTAATTCGTAACTATCATCCTCAAGAACTCGAGAATCAGTGTTTATAAGAATGAGAAAGAATTGAGAGTGCAGAGAATTTAAGATGGTTTGAGAGAATGGGATTGCTGGGTTTGTGATACTCACAAAGTGTTTGTGTAATTGTCCCAAAGAAAAATCTTGGAAGAGATGAAGCTACCGGAGATGATGGCTGCCACCGGAATAACACAGGTAAGAATCTTAAAGCTCTGATACCATGTTACAAGTTAGGAGAATAGAGATAGAGGAGAATTTATATATTCAGAGATGTTTATTACATGTGGAAAGATCCTATATATAGAATAAGTAATGCACCAAAGTCTATACTAGAGTTGATAAGTCTATACTAGAGTTGCAATAGTCAGATATGGTGCCAAACTTATGCTAACATTTTGACAGAATATAATAATCTGGTAACATATGTAAATTAAGACTGACATAAGAGAAAAATCAACCCCCATCACTCATCCAAGGAAGTGCATTCTCGAGATCATAAGAGAATTCGAGCACTCAGGGTTTGAGCATTTCTAGAAGCAAACTACCCTTGAAAATAAAACCCGAAGGTAGAGATGTTTACTTAGTTAACATAATTCTCTTTCCAGGTGATGTGCAATCACAGACAAAGATAAATTACACAAAGCATGAGCATCACTACAGACAATTATAATTAGATAATCACACATTAAACTGTCAATTAGAAATTGAAGTATTTACCATACCAGTGGTTCAAATTAATGGGTAACAAGGACGTCGTTAGGCCGCATGTCATGATGGATAATACAACCAACTCTGCATTCTTTATGTTAATATCTCAGTCCTGGAGCAGCTCCAACTGTAATCTTTTGTCGTGCAGACCAACCTAATGGATCTCGGTTATGTCCTGTATAGACATTATTTATTTTTAAATGTACACAATATAGTTAGTAAGAACAAAAAAGCTCCCCAAGAAAGCCAAATAAATGTTTCTTGCTTAGCTTCCCAATTATCAACAAATAAATGGACTTCTAAAAGTAAATTAGTCTGGAAGTATTCTCATCATGCAGCAATTCTTCATACATTTATCATCTCAGTTTATGTTTCAGTCCAAACAAAAGCATTATTCACTCAAGGGAGGACAAGGCATCTGCTGCTTATAATGTTATCGATGCAAGACAGGGTAAGAGGTAACAGTTTCCAGAAGAACTTCAAATTGTAATCCTGCTATATTATACAACTAATATGCATGTAGCAACTGTATGGCCATTTGGGAGAACTCCTCTGTGAACAGACCAGACCCATAACCTCCTTCAGCCAAGAAATAAGGCTGAGAAAATCCTCTGGTAGCTAGGTCCAGTTCTGCCAAACTGAACCATCTTGGTGGTTTTCCAAAAGCAGGTGTCCTGTGCTGACATGTGGAGCATAATGGAGGGGCGCCACGAGGTGCATTTCCACTAAATTCCAAATCAGGTCTTTGCCTTATCATTCCAGTGCCAACTTCTTGATCACATCTAGAAAAGTTCACATGCAAGACCTTTGAAGTAGAAGTTTGGATCTTGTATACATATATATGCGAACTTTCTTCCATGTGTCGGGAGCCGGGAGGACTGGCATTGTGAACTGTCAATGTGCTTCATTTATGGTGGAAGAAATAAACTTGAGGAAGAAGAAGAAAGGTCGTCATTATCTGAATCTTAAGTTGATTCATCGAGATCACGATTTTCTTTTCGAGAGAACTGCCCCTTCAGTTCTTCATTGGTTTCAGGAATGGAAAATGGTTCCAGGATCAAAGCTTGAAAGAGATGATGTTCCAGCATTGGTAGCAGTGTAAAACTCTGAACAACCAGTTGGAGTAACAACTTGTTCTTGAACAGAATCTAAAGAATCAATCTTTTTGAATTGTGTATTAGAGGACTAATGTAGCACGGTATGTAACTGGCCTCCTTCGGTTTCATTTTTAGGTGATCCAACCAGGTTCAGACAGAGAACTTTAGGATGCAATCTCTTCACTGACACTATGTTGAACTGTAACTCTTCCATGCAGAGTTTCTACTGTTGTCTGAGATGCCTGAAAAGAACAATTTTAAGCTTACAAAAGCTACTGAAAGTTTACCATAAAAGTCCATCAAACGTAGCAAAAGAATATAAATACTCCATATTGGATATAGTAAAATGCAATATAACTTATCCAATACACCCCGACTAGCTCTAGTCCTCTTAGCTTCCTCGGCTACTGCTCCATATAGGGATCAAGAAAAAAGTTTTATCTTCACATTATCTGTACTAATCAAGGACAAGATTGGAACTGAAGTATCATCTGAGAAAAGGAATCTGTAATATCAATCTTCTGTTCTGAACTTGTTCGTGAATGAGACCCTCCACGTCCACTACCACAGTCCTCGGAAAACCTTTGGAAACCCTATTTTCTACCTAAATCAAGGTTAAGTGTTAGTATAGCACCTACCAAAAGAAATTGTGGATACTACTTGCACAGATCAGTTCATGCAGTAACTCGATATAAGAAAGTAGGAAAGCCAGATGGATCAACAATGGCAACTTAACAAGTATTAACATGGAAAATTAATGTTCATATCACCTGATTAGTACAGGAATACAATAACGCATCTGGTCTCGACTAACATGCTTTGTGTACTATACATATTCAGCACATTAATTTCATTATATTATATTTCATAAACAGAGTGCCCGATAAGATATCAAGTTGATTGTTCTTTTTAAGGTTTATAAGCAAAACTGAATATCTGCAGAATTTGATCCCTAAACTGAGATCAAAATTTAGTAGTTTCATTGAGTTTAAATAAATAAGAATCTACCTTGATGCTAATGCAGATGATGATAGGTTAAGGGCCTATTAATTATAAACAAAAGGCATAATTGTCTGGCAACACTAAATATAACAGTCTAAGCATCATCAAAGATGGTTATGATAATTATTCAGAGAATTGATAAAGCCAAGAAACGGTACCAGAACTCTGCAAAGGAACAGCCAAAAGCAGTGTGATAGAGTCACCAGGTTGAACAACATGAGTCACCAGGTTAAACATCATTTTCAATGCATATATCATCTGCCCCACCACCAAGAAAGGTGACACTCAGTTAATGTACAACCAACATATTCACTGCAATTTTAGGTTTCTCACAGTAAATGAGCCTGAATGATTTCAAAAACAAGACACTTACAACCAAAAAGTAAAATCAAATTTCTCAACTTAATCAAGAAACTCAACTTAAAACTTCATCCAAAACTTTGAAGCAAAGATATTGAGTATCACACAGAAAGGTAAAAGCAACAGAAACAACACCACAAAAAAGAACCCTTTTATACTTTGACATCAAAATGGCCAAAAAATCACAACTAAATGAATCAAGAACATAAATCAATACTATCCCTTCACATCAAAACATTTAAGAAACAACAAAAACTCAGTAATAATGATTCCACCCACCTACAATATAACAGCCTTTATAAATATATTCTACCCTGTGCTTAGCATAGTATTTTAAGAAGCGGTGGAAGTCACGAACCTTCCATTTCATCAAAAAATTTATGTTGATCTCTCCCCATGCTCTTCATATAAACTTGGTTAGTAAAATCTTAATTTTGATCCTCCGTTATCTACCTTCTTTTAACTTAAAACTGCAAGTGGAGTATAATTAATGCATACATGAGTTGGTAATATTGATACCGTTGGACAATTTGCGATAAATACAAACAATATAATAATCGTGCGTGTGTGAGCAACAGTAACGTGTATAATCAAAACAAAACAGAAAAGGAGACAAGAACGAAAACCCGAGTCCAGTGTGTGACTGTCTTCTTAAATCGTATTTTCCCTCACCGTATGTGCGTGCGAAACGCCTCCCAGGATAAAACGGATTGCAGCGAAGTTATAAAAGCATCACTCTCAGCGAGCTTGAAACGAGCAAGAATATCACCGAAGAAGAGAAGAAGCTACGTTTGAGAAGAGGATTTGTTTTTCGAATGAATCATCCTAGTAGACCCTAAGGGCCAAGAATGAATTAGACAATAGTGTCCGTATTTTTGAAAAGTGAGAGTTTGTTTACAATATTATCAGTATATGTTAATGATATATTGTTGTCGGTAATTAATTTGAAAAGTGGGAGTTTGTTTACAATATTATCAGTATATGTTAATGATATATTGTTGTCGGTAATTAATAAAGAAATGTCCAACAAAACTAAGTTGGAACTAAGTGGAAAAAATTAACCCTAAGGGGGTATTTATATGATAAACGAGACTTGTTCGCTACACAACTGCCTAACTTAATTAAACGCTTTAATTAAGATAAGACTGTAATGAAAAGATAAGGATAAACTTGTGCACTACACAATATCTGTAATTGAATCAAATCTTTGATTTAACCAAATCAGTCAAGCAGATTTTGATTTAACCAAATCAATCAAAATAAATTTTGATTTAACCAAATCAATCAAAACATATTTTTGATTGATTTATTTTTAAGCCCAAGCCCAATGGAAATAATAATTAGCAAAACAAGTTCGGGTTCAGTCGGCCCAATATTTTGCTGCACTCGTATCCGTAAGTCGCACACGCGGAAAGCCCACAGGCTTGTTAATTTCCACTTCTAAGGGAGCAACTTTGGATAATCATAACTCATCCATCCCTTAGTCGTTTTGAGTGTTTGAACATGCATTGGAAAGCTCTCGCGGAGGAGAACACTCTCCAAGCACAACTTGTTGCAAACGCGCACACAAGGCACACTAAAATTTGAGCTCAAAATGACTCGACAATGTGGATCTAAAACCAATATTTTCTAACAATCCCCCACATGGATGAGATTGATATCGTAGTAGTACACACCAGATAGACAGACACTGAATTTGATGTGGTGATAATTCTTCGATCAGATATAGCATACGATAGATAGAGGTTTGCTCCTTGAACCTTCGCTTGAGTAAGCATACCGACCTTACTGGTAGACAGTGGAGGTTTGATCTTTGACTGTTCGACCGTTTGTGTAAGCGATGATATACTTATCACTATATCCTTTCTGACTCGCTCAGCTCTCATGATTATGTCCATTTTGGCCATGGAACATCGTCCTGGTTCTGCAGGAGTTCTAAAGAGTTGTGCCTCGCAACTCTCCTTTGAAGCGGCCCCACTTCTCTCCCACGTAGGTGATCTTTATATTACAGAGTAACCCGCGTTTACTCAACTTAATTCCATGCGTTCAAATCTTGAACTCCATGTATTCACCGAAAGATCATCAAAAGCTTAATATCTTACCCTCGTACCTTACGGGTCTCACTGTTTCTCATCATAGGAACAGGCCAGGGGTTACCCCCATAGTGATTTGGTCATCATGATTTAGTTGGCCCATTGAACCAAGTTCTTGGGACCTCCAGTCAGCAATGGTTGGGTGTCCACCATGACGCCGTTAAGCAATAGGCTTAAGGCCCATCCCTCTCGATGATCTGTCAACCAGTTCTCTTGATAACCCTTTGGTTAGCGGATCCGCAATATTATCCTTTGACGGTATAAAGTCAGTAGTGATAATTCTGGTTGACATTAACTGTCTAATGGAACTATGTCATCGTCGTATATGACTGGACTTTCCATTATACATTGTGCTCTGTGCTCTGCCAATAGCAGACTGACTATCACAATGCAGTCCTACTACAGTCACAGGCTTTTGCCATCTCGGAACATCCTCCAAAAATTGGCGTAAATATTCTGCCTCTTGTGCGCATTTATCTAATGCCACAAACTCAGATTCCATTATGGACTGAGTTATAACCGTTTGTTTAGAGGATTTCCATGACACTGCTGCTCCAGCTAGTGTAAATACATAACCACTCATAGACTTTAGTGCCTTCTTGCTAGATATCCAGTTTGCATCAGTATAGCCTTCTAGTAATGCTGGATAACTCCCATAATGCAAACCATAGTCTCGAGTTCCTCTCAAGTACTTTAGTACTCGAATGATCGCTTTCCAGTGATCAGCTCCCGGATTACTCGTAAATCTACTCAACTTGCTAATTGAGTATGCAATGTCTGGTCTTGTACAACTCATTAGGTACATCAGACTTCCAATTATCCGTGAGTATTCCAGTTGCGAAACTCCTACACCTTTATTCTTGGATAGATGCAAAGTCAAATCCACAGGTGTTCTCGCTGTCTCAACATCATCCTTGAGAAATTTCTCAAGAATCTTGTCAACGTAATGTGGTTGACTTAATGCAAGACCTTCTAATGTTCTAGAAATCTGAATTCCTAGAATTACATTTGCTAGACCCATGTCTTTCATGTCAAACCTTGCCTTTAACATATCCTTTGTAGCTTTGATCACTTTATCATTGATACCGGCAATAAGTAGATCATCTACATACAATGTCATCATGAAATATCTGTTTTTGTTATCCTTGTAGTAGGCGCAACTATCACATTCATTGATCTTGAAGCCATTAGCTAACACAACCTCATCAAATTTCTCATGCCATTTCATAGGCGCTTGCTTCAATCCATATAGTGATTTCACCAATCTACAGACTTTCCTTTCTTGTCCAGGGACAACAAACCCTTCAGGTTGTTCCATATAGATTTCCTCATCTATATCCCCATTTAGAAAAGCTGTTTTCACATCCATTTGATGTACAGTCAAATTTTGCATTGCAGTGATAGAAAACATCATCCTTATAGATGTTATTCTCGATACTGGAGAATATGTATCAAAGTAATCAAGACCATGATGTTGCTTGTATCCTTTGATTACAAGTCTGACCTTGTATTTATCGATGGTGCCATCAGGTTTCAATTTCTTTTTGAAAACCCACTTGCTACCTAGTGTTTTACTACCGGCTGGTAAGTCCAATAACTCCCAAGTATGATTCTGTAAGATAGAATCTACTTCACTTTTGATGGCCTCTTTCCACATAGGTCCATCAGGTGACGTTACCGCTTCCTTATAGGTTTTCGGATCACCTTCTTTGAGCAAATAAGTCAAAAACTCTAACCCATAGGATTTCTCCTTTCTTTGTCTTTTGCTCCTTCTCACTACCCCCACATTTTCGTCTTCACTTGCATCACTCTCATTGTCGTCTTCTATAGACTCATGAGGTCGTTTAGATGTCATAGGGCATTCGACTTCAGGATTACAAGGAAATACATTCTCAAAGAATGACGCATTCCTTGACTCCATAATCGTATTCTTTTGAATCTCAGTAATCTTTGATTCATGTACAAGAAATCGATATGCAGTACTGTGTGGTGGATATTCGATGAAGATACAATCCACAGTCTTTGGACCAATCTTCACCTTCTTAGGTGCAGGGATTAGTACCTTTGCAAGGCACCCCCACACTTTCAGATTTTGGTAACTTGGTTTCTTTTTCTTCCACATCTCATAAGGACTTTCATCCTTATTCTTGCGGATCATCATATTTAAAATATGAGTCGCACTTAAGATGGCTTCCCCCCACATCGACTGCGGAAGTCCAGAGCTTAATAGCATCGCATTCATCATCTCCTGGAGAGTACGATTCTTCCTCTCAGCCACTTCATTAAACTGAGGGGAATATGGTGCAGTGACCTCATGGATTATACCATGTTGTGAACAGAATTCCCCAAAAGGTTCAACATATTCACCTCCAGCATCACTTCATATCGTTTTGATTTTCTCATTCTGTTATGTCTCAACTTCTTCCTTATAGATTTTAAATTTATCTATAGCTTCGTCTTTGCTTTTCAACAAATATACATAGCAGTATTTTGTACAATCATCTATGAATGTTATAAAATACTTATTTCCTCCTCTAGTTGGAGCGGATTTTAAATCACATATGTCGCTATGTATAAGGTCTAGCACCTTGGTGTTTCTTTGCACGTGTTTAAACGATGCTCTTGTTAATTTTGCCTCAACACAAGTTTCACACTTATGTTTTGAATCAATATTCAATTTTGGTATGTAATCTTTTGCACTTAAACGTCGTAAAGTGTCAAAATTAACATGTCCTAATCTAGCATGCCATAAATTAGGTGTTGGTCCCGGAGTATATTGCAGAAGGGGGGGTTGAATGCAATATAGATAATTTCAAATCTTTAGCTCAACAACAATGATAAAGATTGTAAACTATCTAGATAAGAATTGCAGACACAAGTAGTAATTCAAGATGTTCTCACAAAATAAATGTTTTATTTATTTTGTAAAGTGTTTCTACAACCTCGAGAAAAATGGTTTTCTCAAGCTTCGACTTCTTTTGAGAATCGCTTGCTTGTTACAGAAAGAATGAGAGATGTGTCTCTATATAGACTAATCTTTCTCTAGCATCTTAGTCACATGGGTGGCGGAGCTGTTGTCGTTTTCAAGTGACAGCTCCTCACAATTTGCCCACACATGTGACCTTTCCTAAAATGCTATACAAACAGAGTTATCTTTAAGCATAAGGCATTCTGGGTTCTTTCCAAAATTAGCTATAACAATTCTAGTAGATGCAGACTTGTCATACTCTTGAATTGTCGAGCCTCGTCTTGTGATCTCTCAAGCTTCTGTCGTAGTCTTGCAGGTCTGTTACAATCTTTGACGAATTGCAACAAATCTGTTTCTCGAACATCTAAACTGTCACGGGGATTTGAATGAGATAAAATCCCCAAATCAAATAATTAAGTGAGACATTAACCCTTGCCGCCAAGTTTGCTGTCAAAGGAATATTCAATAGTTGACAGTATGAGCTCCCGCCAATGTTGCTGTCGGAACTCCAAACTTGCTGTCAAGTGTGAGAATGTTGTTGTCCCCTGCTTCAGCCAATGTTACTGTCAAATGAAACTTGCTGTCGTGACCTTGCAACATGCAGTCTTCTTGTAACGTTACAATCAATGTATTGAAAGTAACTTTATTATTGCTATCGAATTGATGTATTCTCTTGAGGCTTGAACATGTCAATGAAATTCTTCCAAGATACAGACTTATTACATTTCAGCAATTATTTGATTACAAGAACACACTCTGGCTGTGATAGTATGTTCTACTTATCCTATACAAATAAACTAAGTACTAGTTAAGTTGTCTCTACGCTATCACCCATAAATCCTAACAATCTCCCCCAATTTGTTTTTATGGACAATAACAACAAATTCTCAATACAAGCACGCTGACAACTTAACTAACATAGATCAAAATAGGATTCTAGAACATTTCCAAGCATTCAGCATTACATAGGACAATGATCTAAAGCAAAACAAGTACTCCTCGAGATTGAGTAGATATGAGATTTACTTATCTTGTTATTAAGCTTTCATGTTCTGTCTGTTCTCTCTCTTTCTGTGGAGAGCTTCTTCCAATTACTTTCTAAGATCTTGCACTAGCTTCTTTTCATCAGCAGCTACAGCATCATCTTCAATCTCATCAATGTACTGTTGGATTTGTTTAGAAGAGACATACTGAACATCTTTCAGATCAAAGCATGTTTCAAAACCATAGGTGTAAGTTCTGAATTTCAAGATGTTGTTCTCAATCTTGAATCTTCTGCCAGGAAAAGAATTCAAGGTCACTCTTCTGTTTCTGTCAAGTTTTGGATCTTCATCTCTTCTACTATCAAAAATAACTTCCAATTCCCATGCACACAGCATTTCCAGTTTGTGAGATGATCCAACAACTTTCCAGTATAGACGTTTTAGTACACTGGTCCTCAGCTTGTGAAAACTATCTGCATAGATTTCTTCTTTGCCATCTATGATCCTGAGAGGATTTTCCATTGCACATGGCCGATAGTTTGGAGCTTCACTGTTCATTTGTTGACTTTCTTGCATTTTTCTTTCAGCTCAGCTTCCACTACCTCAGCAGTCTGTTTACCAAAATTAGCTTTTCTCCTAGCAGCTTCAGCAGCTAATTCGGCTTCATAGGCAGCCATAGCTTCAGGTGTATAGGAGGGCATCCTTTCTATCCAATCATAATTAGACACAAGTTCTTCCTCATCTATACTCACATCCTGATTCGCATCATCAATGTCTCTCCAGTCACCATATCTCTCATAAAATTTAGCATATCTTTCATCATGGTACTTTTGGATGTGTTCCATGGCTTTCTTAGGAACATTTTTATACGTCCCATAAACTCTACCATTCTTTCAAGCACGAAGTAATTGACTCTACGCCTTACTTCTTGTGATGTTTGTTTGAGAGTGTATCTATCTATTATTGTTGACATATTCACCATAGTGAAATCCTTCTCAACAAACATGACTTTTGCTTTATCTTTCCAAAGAATGTATCTGGATGCATATTCCTTAGAATTATCCAGCTCCAATTCGACTGAAGTGATACCTCGTGTCGTAGCTTCCCTCTGGATTTCGAAGCTGTTTGTTTCTCTTCTTTGAATAGGCTTCTTAAGAAACATCATTCCATGCTTCTTTTTCCTTGTTGCAGCCTTTGTCTTGCCCTTTCTTGGAACTGTATGCCAGGCTTTTGCTCTTTGTTTTGTCCTCCTAGACTTAGATGTCTTGACAGGTTTGCCTGTGACAGCTTCTTCATTCATGCTCTTGACAGTGTCTTTCATGACAGTGTCTTCTTTGACAGCAGCTTCTTCGATAGTAACTTCACCATTCTTGACAGCTTCCTTATCGACAGTATCTTTTTCAGCATCAAAACATTCAATAACAAATCTTAAGATACTTCCTTCCAGTATGTCAAGAATGTCTATCTCTCCCTCATCTTTAGCTTCAGCATCTTTCTTATTATCCTTGGGAGCTTCTTCCTGTGCTTCCTCTTGAGTCTGACTTGTAGTAATCTCAGCAGTTTCTTTACCACTTCCAGTTGTACCGGATCCTCCAGTTCCATCAAGATCATCATCATCAAGGATGTCATCATATATGCAGCTTCCGCCACTCTCACTTCTTCTGGCATTAGCTTCAGAAATCAATTTCTTCACTTGAGAGCTAAGACTTTCATCTTTCTTTGCCAGCAGTTTGTGAATAGCTTTGACAGCCTTGACTTTGTCTATGTTTATCTTAGATTTAAGGTTCTGTTTCAGCACTCCCATGATTGTGTTAGTGTAGAATCTGGGTTCTTCACTTAGGATCAGAAATCCAATCCTTTTAGCTCTTGTGCTTGTGGTTGTTCTGTAGCAAATACCATAGGGTTCTTCAATCACTTCTGGTAGCTTTTCTCCAACAAGACCTTTAATTTGTGCTAGCAGATCGTTATTGAAGATTTTAGAATTTGCTTTCACTTTCGTTCCCATGGCATTCAGCACTCTAGCTTACAGACTCTGCAGTAACTGCATTGTAATGAATATAGAGATGCCAGTTTTCAGATAAACATCAACTGCCCATCTTTTCTCCAGATTCACCTTCACAGAGATACTTGTTATTTTGTCCTTCAGTATTGGTGACAGTTTTGTAAATACTCCTCCTGCCTCTTTTATGGCACTATTCACCAATGCACTGAATTCTTCATCTTTGTTCTGCAAAGTACTCTCCATGTGGCTAACCATCATCGTTTCTGCCTCTTCTGAACTATATTCACTTCCATCAGACCAAATGTATCCTATTGTAGGATTTACCATTTCAGGCATTTATCTTTGCCTTTGCCGAGTCTGTTGGCTTCCTCCATTTCTCTCCAATGTTTCTGCAATGGAGTTTCCATGACTTCAGGAGCTGGTTCATTGATTTTTAGAGGAGGGAATGTTGATGTTTGAGCCCTTTGTAATTGCTCCAATATTTCTTTAGTCACCAACATTGTCTCACCATCTACTTCAACAGATTCACCAATTCCACTAGCTCTCAACTATTCACCAAAGATTCTATCTTCATTTGCATTTTGCTCCCCCTTACTTCCATCTCCATCTTCTTCCATTTGCTCCCCCTCTCTTCTAGACTCCCCCTTGCTTGTTGCTCCAACTTGTGTCTCCTTCTCTACTGGACTTGCAGTATTCTGATTTTGCACTTTATTCTGATCTACCACTTTCTTCCCCTTAGTTAATTTGACAGCACTAAGGACAGCAGAAAATGATAACAGATTTTGTTGAATCTCAGCAAAGCCAGTAGCTATCATGGTGGACAGAGCATCAAGTTTAGCTTCCATGGATGCACATCTGCCCTCAAGGGATTTCAACCTTGATTCAGCTTGTTTAGAAGGACCATCAGATCTTAACCTTTTTGATGAGAAAGGAAAAGACTGAGGCAAGGAGGCTATGGGGTGTCTCACACACTCATTGTTTTTCTGAGTGATCTCATCACTCCTCACAGAATGACTCTCAAGGCCTAGTGCCTTTTTGTGTGGGGTTCCCTCAAATTCACTCTGGACATGCTCAAGTCCCTCACCTTTTGCCAGCTCATTTGGCTGCCTCTCATTTTTATGCTCACCTCTCTTTTCTTTTATCTCTCTTTTCTTTTGCACTCCCTCACTCATCCTAGATGCATGGGTATGAGCAGTACTTACATGCATTGAAAGAGAAGGTTTAGATTTTACCTTTTTGTAAGTAGAGATTGGCACATGATCATTATCAGAAGCATCTTCAACAATTACTGAATCTTGATCAAGCTGTGCAGAGGTGACAGCATCTTTGCCCAAAATGTTACTATCCATAGGTGGGTTGACAGCAACTTTTGTGGTGTCTTTAACAGCAGTTGAAGCTGTGACAGCAACTTCCTGAAGATGTTGGTTGTTTCATTTTCTGGCAGATTGCCATCTTGATCTAGCTCATTGTTTGAGGGAGTGGTATCCATTTCACTTTGAGAAATGGGTTCTTGTGGACCACTTGATGGGGGCTCATCCATGACTTGAGATGGATGATCAAAACCTGAAGGGTTGGGACTGTCCCCTTCTCTAGGTTGTTGAGAAGAAACAATTGATGGATTAGAGAATAAAGAAGGTGATGGTGTAGAAGAGATTTCTGGCTGTTCCACAGAGATAACTTGTGGAACATCAAGAGTAGAAGTTTCATGACTCTCATTGTACCTTAACTCCATGTGCATTTCTGCAAGTGTAGGCTCCTCATGAGTGAGTACATGAAGTTGTGCTGACTCTTTACGGGATGCCTTGGGAGACAGGCCAGTTTCAATAGATACTCCTTGTTGAGAAGAAGCACCTAGGGATGTGTCTGATTCCCTTTTATCCTCCACAGCCTTTTGTGAGATTGAGGGGTGGCTGACAGTGGTTTTGTCCCTCTTAGCTCTCTTCTTCTTAGACTCAAGAGGAACCATTGTGGGTTCACTTTTACTAACATCTTTATTTGCTGCACCAGGTGCAGTTTCTCCCTAAACATTCTCAGAACTACCACAAACTCTAGTTTCCAAGGGTCTTTTCTTGGATTCTTGCAAGGCTATTTTTGTGGCTTTTGTTTGTTTGGAAGGTCTGATTGGAACGAATGGTGTAGAATGTGGATTAACTGAATTTGGGTCTAATTCAGCTGCATTTTCAAGGGAGAAATGAACATACCCAGAAGGTAGTTTAAAATCAAGATTAGGCTCTTGATCAGCCATGTGTTTGGTGAAACAGAGTGGAATATGTGCATTCAAATTTTGTGAATTGAGTGATGTGTGTGTATTTCTTTTCAAAACATTGCATTCCATGATTAGAGATGCATTATCATCAATACCACATAATGAATTTAAACACATTGTAAGAAAGCGAGGATAGATATGTACCTTCCTGCTCAGAGCTGACTTGAGTTGATTCATAAGCAGCTTTCCAACATCCAATTTGTAACCATGGACTAGAGAGTGAGTGAGCTTCTTGATGTAGGAGGGAATTCCATTCCACCCAGTGGTTTTGGTTGAGAAAACCTTCACCATGACATCAAAGATCATGCTCCATTCTTTTCTCAAAAACTTCCTGGCCATTTCACCAGTTGAGTACCAAATTGTTGTACCCTCTTCGAGGACAGGACCATAATACCAAATTTTCAAGAAAAACTTCTTCAGGGTTTCATCACTTGCAAGTTCCTTGTATGATTCTTTAGCTTGCAGTCCAGTTCCCAAAGCTTCGTTAATACCTTTTATTGTGAAGATGCAGGTCACCCCTTTGATTTTGCAGTTTATGGTGTCTTTACCTGCACCTCCTGGAACAAAGGCAGATTTCCAGAATTCTTCAAGTCTTTCTAGGTCCAAAGATGAAGTAGAGGTTATAGCATGACCTAGATAGGACTTGTTTAGGAAGGATACGAGTCCTTTGAAACCTTCACCAGCATCTCCAGCAGAGAGAATACCAGCAAAGTTTGTTTGAGAAGAGGATTGTTTGGGTGCCATTTTTGCTTTGAGTTTTAGGAGAGAGAGATTTTTGCTTTTGAGAGAGAGAGGTTATGTTGAGTGTTGTGTGTTTGACAGTTGCTTACATGAAAATAGCAAATGTTTTACTGAAGAAGGGAAAGTAGTAATGTCTTAGCCCATTAATCAGTCACGTGGTGTTATGGGTAGTTACCTTTTAGTGGCTGTAAATCGTGGAGGTAAAGTCTCAATTAAATCAGTCCACTAACCTTGACAGTAACATGTGCGCTGTAACAAATTCATTAGTAATTTAGGAGGATGACAACAAGTTTTGCTTGACAGTAACATCGGCGCAAGAACATGCTGTCACTATTAAGCAATATATATAATTTCCTTTAAATTTCATGACAGAAACTTTTTCCGTTGCTGATAAGGAACTTGCTGTCAAGGCACTTATTGACAGCAACTTGTGCGGAAATAATTTTTGTCATGAATTTTAATCGACTTTGCCCATTGCTTAAAAGTAAAATTACCAATTAGCATTTTAATCCATTTAAACGCATATTTGTTAAGCAGGCACACATCCACATACATCCATACACACAAATAAACACATGCATTCAAGAACAAATAACCAAGATGAGAAGATGATAATGAAAGACATGCAAGAACATTAAGAAGATGGAACGGTCATTTCATTAAAAAAAACTTAAAATAATACAAATAGTTCTTAAGAACTGAAAATTATTTTAAGTTGGGAAAGGCTTCCAACAGCAGCCCTTCCACAATCTTCTCAATCTCCTTTTCATCGGAGATTCCCTGCTCATCCAGATAAGCATAGAACTTATCGACCCAGAGATTAAAGGATTCATCAGAGGCTTTGATCTTCAACTGCTCCTTCAAGCTTGGCATTCCCGGCTTGACTCCTTCGGTGGCTGGAGCTTTGGATGTAGACATCTCAGACGCCTTCCTCTTACTCATTCTCTAGAGTTTCTTAGTGTGTTAAGTGAGAAATAATGGTTTGGCCTCGGTCTTATTTATAACACATTAAGTGACTCTTGAGCTTCCTACACGCTTCCTTTTAATAAAGTATTAAACTTTAAGCTAAAAGTCTGACAAATATCCGGGTATATTTCAAATGACACGACTACTCATCACTTACACGCGTGTGAATTAAGTTAATGTCACGTGACCACTCATTACATAAGTTAAAATAGGCATATAATTTGAATTTAGCATAGTCATAGCAAACATGCTGTCAACAAACAAGTAGCACATAAGACAGTAACTTCTCATGACAATAACATTGAAAGCTACGGTCACAAGCTGCGATTTAACCACTTTGAAAATGTAAAAACTAGTAAGTTAACATACCAGATTTAGCATTCCAAATTCACTTACCAACCTGTTGAAGGTTGATTCATCTAGTGGCTTCGTGAAGATGTCTGCAAGTTTCTTTTCTGTCGGAACATAAACCAGCTTCACAGTTCCTTTTTCAACATGCTCTCAAATGAAATGATGTCTGATATCAATGTGTTTCGTCCTGGAGTGTTGAACTGAATTATCTGAGATGGCTATGGCACTGGTGTTATCAAAATAAATGAGAATATTGGACAACTCTAAACCATAATCCATTAGCTAATTTTTCATCCAAAGAATTTGAGCACAACAACTTCCAGCTGCAATGTATTCAGCTTCTGCAGTTGAGGTAGACACAGAATGCTACTTCTTGCTAAACCATGACACTAATCTTCCACCAAGAAATTGACAGCTTCCTGTTTGTACTTTTTCTGTCAATCTTGCATCCAGCATAATCTGAATCCGAATATCCTATCAAATCAAATCCAGAATCTTTAGGATACCAAAGGCCTAAATTTGGGGTTCCTTTGAGATATCTAAAGATTTTCTTGATTGCTACCAAGTGTGACTCTTTTCGATCAGCTTGAAACCTTGCACAAAGACATGTAACAAACATAATATCTAGTCTGTTAGCAGTTAGATACATCAATGATCCCACCATGCCCCTGTAGGTATTAGAGTCCACTTTCTTTCCTTTAGGATCCAAATCCAGTTTGGTTGCAGTAGAGATAGGTGTCTTGGCAGGTGATGCATCTTCCAAGTTGAACTTTTTGAGAAGTTCCTTGACATATTTCTCTTGGCAAATGAAGATGCCATCATCCTTTTGATGAATTTGTAGACCTAGGAAAAATGATAGTTCTTCCATCATACTCATCTCATATTTGTTCCTCATAAGAGATGAAAACTTTTCACATAGCTTCTTATTTGTAGAACCAAAGATTATGGCATCAATATATATCTGCACCAGAATGATGTCTTTGCCATGATGCTTGTAGAACAGTGTCTTATCCACAACACCTCTTACAAATTGATTCTCCAGCAGAAAGGTAGAGAAGTATCATACGAAGCTCTAGGGGCTTGCTTCAATCCATAAAGTGCCTTGAACAGTTTGTAGACAAAGTCATACAATTCAGCATCTTCAAATCCAGGTGGCTATTCAACGTACACTTCCTCCTCTAGCTCTCCATTGAGAAAAGCACTTTTGACATCCATTTGGAACACTTTGAAGTTACAGCGTGCCGCATAGGCTAGAAAAATTCTTATGGCTTCAAGTCTAGCAACAAGTGCAAATGTTTCATAATAGTCTATTCCTTTCTGTTGACAGTATCCTTTGGCCACTAGTCTTGCTTTGTTCCTTGTCATATTTCCACCTTCATCCAGTTTGTTTCTGAAGACCCACTTTGTGTCAACAACTGATTTCCTTTTAGGTCTAGGGACCAGCTTCCATACATTGTTTCTCTCAAATTGGTTGAGCTCTTCTTGCATGGCTATCACCCAATCTGAATCCAACAATGCTTCATCAATTGACTTTGGCTCAGTTTGAGACAGAAAGCAAGAGCACATGCTATCAGCAGAAACATTACTCTTTGTCCTTATACCAGTAGTGGGATTACCAATGATTAGATTGCTGGTGTGATCTCTGTTCCACTTAGTGGTTCTAGGCAAGCTTCTTTCTTGATCTGCTTGATCACTTCCTCTTTGAGGAGTTAATTCTCCACCATTGATGGTTTCTCCTTCATGTTCTTCAACATCTTCAGACTCATTCTCATTCTGATGATTGGGAGTTATTGTTTGAGACTGAGCTGGAGTTTGAGTAAGATCATTGATGTTGACAGCATCTCTTCCAAACTCAATGGACTGAGTGCAAGTAGGTTCCTCAGCAACAACTTCTTCTTCCTCCAAGTAACCTTGATTTTCAAATCTAAGAGGCTCCATTTGACCATCCTCTTGTAATCCAGGGAACTTGGTTTCATCAAATGTGACATTTACACTTTCTTCAATTACTTTGTGATCAATGACATAGACTCTGTACGCAGTCCTTTCCAATCCATATTCCATGAAAATGCCTTCATAAGCTTTAGCATCAAACTTTCCTTTCCTTTCATGGTTGTCAATCATTATGAAACATTTACTCCAAAATACATGAAAATATTTGACAATTGGTTTCTTTCCTGTCAATAGATAGTAAGGAGTGTTTCCATGAGTCTTATTGATCAAGATTCTGTTCTGTGTGTAGCAAGCCGTGTTAAAAGCTTCTGCCCAGAAATATGTTGGTAATTTAGAATCATTCAACATAGTTCTCGCAGCTTCAATTAGAGTTCTATTCTTCCTTTCTACAACTCCATTTTGTTGTGGTGTCCTGGCAGTGGAGAATTGTTGGACAATGCCTTCTTCCTTGCAGAAGTTTCCCAATGTGGCATTTCTGAACTAAGTACCATTGTCACTTCTCAGATATTTAACTTTTGCATTCGGGGTTCTATCAAGAACTCTTATGTGATCAATGATTTCTTGAACAGCTTCGTCCTTTGTTTCTAAGAACTTTACCCAAATGTACCTCGAGTAATCATCCACCATTACCAGGGCATATCTCTTTCTTGCAAGAGATTGAACATTTACTGGACCAAACAAATCCATATGAATTAATTTTAGTGGCTCGGTGTTGGTATTCACTTGCTTTGACTTGTGCACTGATCTTTTCAATTTACCCATTTAACAATCCTCGCACAATCCTTCTTGACATAATTCCTGTTGAGGTAGTCCTCTCACCAAATCCTTCTTCATCAGAATATTCATATTCTTGAAATTAAGATGGGAGAGCTTCTTGTGCCAAAGCATGCTTTCACCAACTGATGCTTTACTATAAAAACAGTAATCCTTGTCTTTCTTCAGAGAATTTAAGTCTGCAACAAACAAGCTTCCTTTCCTGACTCCTTTCAAGGAGAGGCTTCCATCCTTCTTATGATAAATGTTTCAAACCATCATATCAAAGTCAACCTTGAATCCCCTGTCACTGAACTGGCTGACACTGAGTAGGTTATGCTTCAATCCATCTACAAGAGCAATGTCTTCAATGACAACATTCCCAATTTCCAAACAGCCATATCCCATAGTGTAACCTTTGCTGTTGTCTCCAAAAGTTATGATTGGGCCGGCTTTCTCCACAAAATGTGATAGCAGGGCTATATCACCTGTCACGTGCCTAGAACATCCACTATCGATGATCCACATGACTTGCTTCTGCTTTTTGCCCTACAAAATAGATGATTTTAATTTGCATCTGGTACCCAAACTCTGTTGGGTCCTGCAGTTACAGCATTATTATTCATATCATTCTGTTTCACATTTGAATCAATACTAAAATCCTCCTGTTTGACTTCTTTCACAGTCCACTTAGGCCTAGAGTTAGACTTGGTCTTTCTCTTGGTGGATGTTGCCTTTCTATCAACATAGGCAGGCTTAGAAGTCTCAGCAATTTGCATATAGGAACATCTTTCAGTAGACAGAATAGGAAAATTGAAACAAGTACTCATAACAACAATCTTGCATGGCATACAGTCAATATTATTACAGAAGTCCACTTCTCTTTGCATGATGGGGGTTCTATGTAAGTTACCACTAACATTGGTCGCATTAACCTTGTTCTTGTTGGGTTTCTTACAAACAAATGTTAAATATTGAGATGAGCCAAAATTATTGCAAAGCTTCCTAGGAGCATTTTTAACATGAGCATAGCCATTCTTCTTGTCAATTCCTAACTTACCATTCCTATTCTTAGGCTTGTAGGCATTTGTCTTAACAGTACATTCTGAAGTTGCTGTCGAGCTACCTTTGACAGTATCTTTCTTTCCCTCTGTCTTGATAGCAGGTTTGAAAGTTGTTGTCTTGGGTTCTCTCTTGATAGTATCTTTTGAAGCTTTTGTCATATCCTTGTTGACAGCTATTTAAGAACATTCTGTCTGATTGGTTAGCAAAGTTTCTATCACGGGAGACTTGGCGGTATCTTTCCCTTCACCTAGTGTGCTGTCAACGCACTAATCCTCATCAAGAAGCTCTTGTTTGATGAACAGGGAGGTTTCATCAAAGTCAGCTTGAAGATTTTTGAAAATCGGTTTGTAAACTCTTTTGAGAGTATGAGGTTTGACAGCATCACTATCATCAAGAACAATTGCCTTTCCATGCCTCCTACCATACTCGAAGCCTATACCTACCTGTTGATTCTCAGTGTGATTATCATGATATTCCTGGACTAAATTAGAAGAGTTTCTAAATGCTTTGAGTTTAAACTCATTTTCTGTAATTTGATTCCTGAGAAATTCTTCTATTTCCTTAGCACAAACAATATCATTTTTCAATCTAGCATTCTCTTGAGCTAACAAATCTCTTTTTCAGATTTGAGAGTCTCATTTTGTTTGGTTAACTTAGCAATTTCTTCGTGAGCAGCAGATAAACTACCATGAATGTTAAACATCTCAACACTTAAATCTTCAATGGTATGCTTGTATTCAGTTTTAGACATATCAAGTAAGACTAGAGATGGTACCTGAGTTGAGGAACTAGAAGCTTCATCATCAGATTTAGCCATGAGGGCCAAGTTTACAAACTCTTCTTCTTCCTCATCTTCAGAATCATCCCAGCATTTCCCTTCAGCCACATAGGCTTTACCTTGATTCCTCTTAAACTGATTTCTAGATCCTTTTCCTTGATTCTGTTTTGGTCTTCTGCATTCAGTAGCAAAATGACCTAGCTCATTGCAGTTGTAGCACCTGAACTTCGACCTATCCACCATTCCTATCTTGTATCCACCTCTCGTGGCACCACCAGCAGCTTTTGAAAAACTCCCCTTGTTGAACTTAGATGTTTGACCCTGTGGCTTGTATGACTTGTCCCTTCTGAACTTGATGTTCTTGAATCTCTTAGTCATATAAGCCATGGTTGGATTATCCATGTTTTCAATCTCTTCTATTGTATAGAAGTCTTCATCTTCAACGTCTTTGAGCTGCAGAACCACCTTCTCCTCGTCATCCAACACCTCTTCAATCTTCAATGATGGTACTTGTGTTGGTTGTGAACTTTGTGAGGATTCACTTGGACAAGCTACTTGTGGTTCATGAGCTACAAGGGCTCCTGACATGTTTGCCAACTTTCCTTTGGTTCAAGTTTGAATAGCTCTCTTTTGAAAGAGTTCGAGTTCATATGATTTGAGCATTCCATAAAGAGTTTCTAGAGAGACATCGCTCAAGTTCCTTCCCTCTCTTATGGCTGTGACTTTGTGCTCAAGATGCTCAGGGAGAGTGAGCAAAAATTTGATGTTGATCTCCTTTCTATCATAGAACTTCCCATGAATTTGTAACTCAGCTATTAGCTTACTGAACCTTTCAAACATGTGTGTGAGTTCTTCGCTTGTCTTGGCCATGAAGGCTTCATATTGTGATACAAGGATTTGCCTTTGATTTTCTCGGACCTCTTCACTTCCTTCACACAGCAGCTCTATCTTGCTCCACATCTCTTTTGCAGATGAACATCCCATGACATTGCCACACATGGCTTTGTCTAAAGTGAGAGAGTCGAGGAAGATAAGTTGTAAGTAGTCATCCAAGGCTACTTTCTCCTTTTCAGTCTCTGTGTATTCTGAAGGCCTCTTGGCAACCCAATGGGCTGAAATGACTTCGTCATTTACAGTAGCAGCAGCTACTTCCTTTTGAGGAATGAAGGGGCCGTTCTCCAGGATTCCCAAGTATAGTGGATGGGCAACTTTGATAAATAACAAGATCTTTCTTTTCCAGAAATTGTAGTTCTCTTTATCAAAGACTGGAATCTTGATACCACTTGACTTCTGAACACTCGTCATGATCTTCAGATTTGTATATCAATCTGTTGCTCTGATACCAGTTGTTGGTCCCGGAGTATATTGCAGAAGGGGGGTTGAATGTAATATAGATAATTTCAAATCTTTAGCTCAACAACAATGATAAAGATTGTAAACTATCTAGATAAGAATTGCAAACAAAAGTAGTAATTCAAGATGTTCTCACAAAATAAATGTTTTATTTATTTTGTAAAGTGTTGCTACAACCTCGAGAAAAATGGTTTTCTCAAGCTTCGACTTCTTGTGAGAATCGCTTGCTTGTTACAAAAAGAATGAGAGATGTGTCTCTATATAGACTAATCTTTCTCTAGCATCTCAGTCACATGGGTGGCGGAGCTGTTGTCATTTTCAAGTGACAGCTCCTCACAATTTGCCCACACATGTGACCTTTCCTAAAATGCTATACAAATAGAGTTATCTAAACTGTCACGGGGTTTGACTGAGATAAAATCCCCAAATCAAATAATTCAGTGAGACGGTAACCCTTGCCGCCAAGTTTGCTGTCAAAGGAATATTCAGTAGTTGACAGTATGAGCTCCTGCCAATGTTGCTGTCGGAACTCCAAACTTGTTGTCAAGTGTGAGAATGTTGTTGTCCCCTGCACTAGTACAGAAATGACCTATAGCGTCGCCACCTATAGTGTCGGTTATTGACCTATTGCGTCGCACTTTTACTTATTGCGTCGGTTGTTTGCATTAATCGACGCTATAGGCCTATTGCCAAAAGCTTTGGCGTTGGTTGTTTGCATCAACCGACGCTATAGGTATAGCCTATAGCATCGCCCCTTAAAAGGGCGACGCCATAGGTACCTATAGCGTCGCCATTAAAATACCGACGATATAGGCTATACCTATAGTGTCGCCCCCTAAAATGCCGACACTAAGGTATAGCGTATAGCGTCGCCCTTTGAAATGCCGACGCTATAGGTATAGCTTATAGCGCCGCCCTTTGAAATGCCGACGCTATAGGTGTAACTCAAAAATAACAATATAGCGTCGCACCTATAGCGTCGGTTGTTTGAATTAACTGCCGCAATAAGTGTAGCTTATAGCGTCGCCCCTTAAAATGCCGACGCTATAGGTATAACTTAAATAAATAAATAAATAAATATAAGAATAAAGGCCAAAAAATTAAATAAAAATAGGAAAAATGACAATTTTTGAAAATAAATACATACACACCAAAGTAGTCATACTCACTATTTGTGTGATGAATGTTACATTATTTTCACTAATTTTCCATTTTTTTTATTTTTTCCCCATTTTTAACTAGTTTGTAAAAGAAATCAAAAAATTAAATAAAAATAGGAAAAATGCCAATTTTTGAAAATAAATTCAGACACACCAAAGTAGTCATACTCACAATTTGTATGATCAATTTTACCCTACTTTCACTAATTTTCCATTTTTTTTATTTTTCCTCATTTTTAACTGGTTTGTCAAATAAATCAAAAAATTAAATAAAAATTGGAAAAATGACAATTTTTGAAAATAAATTCATACACACCAAATTAGTCATACTCGCTATTTGTGTGATGAATGTTACCTTATTTTCACTAATTTTCCATTTTTTTTATTTTTCCCCATTTTTAACTAGTTTGTAAAAGAAATCAAAAAATTAAATAAAAATAGGAAAAATGCCAATTTTTGAAAATAAATTCAGACACACCAAAGTAGTCATACTCACAATTTGTATGATCAATTTTACCCTACTTTCAATAATTTTCAATTTTACTCGATTTGGTATTATTTTTTTTGACTAATTTGCCCGATTTTATCATTTTTTGACGGATATTGGTAAATTTTATAAAATCGTGATTTATAAAATGATTTTCTGTATTTAATGATTTTAAAAATTCCCTCACCCCTTTAAATCCCTAAATAGGCGCTGTTCTTTCCCAATTCATTATTTTAGCAATCTTTCGAGTTCTCTCTCAATCTCTCTTTTGAACTCTCTCTCTCTCACACACACCAAACACACACACACACATCGTCTCACTCCTAACGCGATCTCAAAACAAACAAATCAATGGCGGCGACAACCACAAAAACGACGAGCAACGAAGAACAAACAATCTGAGGTTTCTGAGTTCAATTAGGGTTCAACCTGGGTTTAATCGAAGCAACCTTCGTGTTTCTGAGTGTATGATATCAATCTGAGGTACGAATCTCTTTTTATATACTTCAATTTGTATATATATTTAGCATAATCTGTGTTGCCACCTTCGATTTTTATGTATCTCTCTATGTCTCTCTCCCCCTCTATGTTTCTCTCTATCTCTCCCCCCTCTCTGTCTCTCTCCCCACTCTCTCTTTCTCTTTCTCCATTTTTCTCTTTTCTCTATCTCCCCCCCCCCTCTTTCTCTATTTCTCTCCTCTCCCCCCTCTTTCTCTATTTCTCTCCTCCCTTACCTCGCTCACTCTCTTTCTCTCTGTATCTCTCTCCATCGTCTTGCAAAAAGTTATTACGTGTGTAGTGACCACATAATCTGTGGTGCGGTTCGTCGCTCTTCTAGGTATGATTCTGAGTTTGACCCTTTTTGGATTTTTTTTTTCATGTTGGTTAGGATTATTTTGGATTCTGCAGGGTGTGATTGGTTTTTTGTGTTGACAATGTGGATTAGGATTCTCTCTCTCTCTCTCTATCTCTCACACATAAACACACAGAGACACATATGGTTGAAATTTGGAATTTTGTAGTGTTTGATAGTTTTAAGTTTTTTTAAGTGGTTAATTATGTAAAGAGGGGTTGACCTAAAGTTTTTTTTTGCTTTGAGTTTTATTTATTAAATTTTTGGAGTTTAATAATAAATTTGGGTATCTTTTGAAGTGGGTAAGTGTGCTAGAGTGGGTTAAGAATTGGGATTTGAAAAAAGAATAGAAATTTTAGTTATTTGGTGGATTTGAGGGGGTAGTTGTGCCCTGTAATTCAAAGTGTTTGTGAACTGGGTGTTTGCCATTTGGCTTGTTTTTAGTGGTTTGCTGCACGTTGCAGCTAGTTAAATTCTAACAAAACAGAAAGCATGCTTGTGGGTCTCCAATTAATATGCTTCTTATGTTTGTAAATTATTGTTCTTTATAAAACAAAACCAATTATGAATGCCATAATCTGAACTCTCTTTACTAGAATGGGATCGACTTCACAAGTTTACATAATGATTACTGTTATTGTGTTTTGAGAGGGTTATATCTACTCTCTTTTGTGTTTGTGTTGGTGTTTTCAATGATAAACAGGATACATTAATGGTGTGCTTCATGAAGGTGATCAGATAGTTATTTGCGGTATGCAGGTAATCAACTAGTATTATTATTGTGTAAAGTTTTAGACGTTAAGTCGATGATGGATGTCAGGGAACTAAATGTAAATTCTTTCACAGGGACGTATTGTTACGACAATACGAGCATTATTTACTCCCCATCCAATGAAAGAACTCCGTGTCAAGGTGAGATCTCTCTTTATTGTTACTTCTATGAGTTTCTATTCTTGTTGTCTTCTTCCCCCTGCCAAGTTTTTAGTGTTTGTTGTGTCTTTCCCTCTTGACTATTTAAGATGTCTCCATCATCTCTGTCATTGTAAAATAAGAACGAGAGAAAGGAACCTAAAGCGGTAAAACTGACTAGTGAAGTAGTTAGATTCTAGTAGAAGGATTTAGTTGCAGTGACACTGTTGAGATGTACAGTTTGCAAGATCAGTAAAAACTAAAGCTTCCTACACTTGTACTTGTACACTGTGTAGGTTAATCTTCTAAACAGCTTTTTTGGGCAAGGTCTAGGGATTTTTTTTTTGCTTCTTTGGGTTTAGTACTCTGATAATGGCCCATAGGAGTGCTTATGTCTATTTAATCTGGATCTTACAGTATATGTATCAGATTAACATTAGGAAGTCATCAGAGATCCATGATAGAAGGGAACTCAAACATTTAAAATGCCTTTCAAAGTAAATATTATGGTATTAAGTCTGAAAAATGTTAATCATCGGGAGTTTATGTGTATTAAAAGGTTTTTTTTGTGGCCTACATTATTAAATGAAGAAGAAAATATTTTCTACCTTGCAACTTCTCATCTGTTTGTAATTCAGAAGAACAGTTGATCTCTGTTTGCTACTGAATTTTGTGATTTTAAAAGTAAAAATGTTTGTTTAAAATAATAGATTCATATTGCAATTATAAGTACACATCTTAAATGTTGACATCTAAAGTGGACTTTCTATTTGAAATTTTAATCTGTATAACCTGATGACATATATGTTGTACATATGTGTCCAGAAAAATCCTAACACGACATATGTATTTGAGTATGTGACAGATACATCTTTTTGATATCGATATTCTGGGTCAGATTACCTTTAAAGAATCAAAGACCCTTACAGCAGGGGAGACTCTAATAATTGTTGATACAGGTTCGTTTTTCAAAGTTTACTTCAGAACACAATATCTATTTTTTTCTTTTTCTCCATTAAATTTTCTTATCACATTTATTAAAGCGTACATCTACCAAATATACATATTTCTGATGAAATATTTTTGGGTGTGTCCCTTGGTTATCATGTTTTGTTGTTACTGAAGGAGTTCCTCCAAAAGGACCTCTGTTAGATATAATTGATGTGATTTAATGTCAGTGTTTAAGTGTTACAGGTAAAGAGAGTTTAACTTGTTATTGAAAGCAGTTGTAACAGAGTTTGAGTATACGCTGATTGCTGGAAGCGCAAACGCTGACAGAGGAAAGCGTAAACACTGATAGCTGAATACATGGAAGCGCAAACACTGTTAGCATGGAGAGAACAGAGTTTGCTAAAGTCTGTCTACTGGGAGCGTCTACGAGTCAACAGAGTTTGAAGATTAATTTAATATTAATATGGAAGCGATATCTTTGAAGATTGGATAGCTATCAAAGAGATTGAGTTGACTTAGAAGACGTGTAGCAATCGTAATTGATATCAATTGTATAGCTTAATTTTAGGAGAATCAATTTACGATTGTACGTAGCTGTATATCTTATAAATACAGTTAGGTTAACCCTAGAAGGGTATCCATCGTGAACGAATAACATTCTTGTAACCTAAGCAGCTCTCTGTGATACTTTACATCACCGAGAGAGGAATTATCTATTCCAAACAGTTTTAAGAGTTAAAACGTGTGTTCTTGTTACTTATTCATACAGTACTTGATTATATATTGTGTATTCGACCTAACAAGTGGTATCAAAGCCAAATCTGTTACTTTATTACAGTTAAAGATCCAAACGCAATAGTAATCAATGGCAGAGATACCTCCACCATCTGAGAAAGCTCCTACTACTGTTAGTAGGTATGAAACAATTAGGGTTCCTATACTAAGGCCATTAGAGTATGCAATTTGGAAGGTGAAGATGACCATGTTTCTGGAGGCTACAGATCCAGAATATCTGGACAGAATTTATGAAGGTCCTCACAAACCTACAAAGTTATCTACTGCTGCTGCCGGTGAGGAATCAAAAGTTATTCCAAAAGAGAAGAAAGATCTAACTGCTGAGGATCTTTCATCTATTGCAAAGGATGCGAAGGTAAGGCATTTACTTCACAGTGCGTTAGACAATGTTATGTCTAATAAAGTGATAAACTGCACAACTGCAAAGGAGATATGGGATGCACTTGAGGTTAGATGTCAAGGAACTCCTGCAATTAAGAAGAACAGAAGGAACATACTCACTCAGGAGTATGAGCATTTTGAGGCAAAATCTGATGAAACCATGACAGAAACATTTGACAGATTCTGTAAACTGCTCAATGATTTGTCATTGGTGGACAAAGAGTATGATTTAGAAGATTCAAATCTCAAGTTTCTTCTCTCTTTACCTGAAAAGTGGGATGTGAAAACAACCACTATAAGAGATAATTATGAACTTGGTGAAACAGAAATTGATGAAATTTATGGACTACTCAAAACCCATGAATTGGAATTGGAGCAGAGAAACAAAAGATCTAGTAGAAAGTCAAAGTCTGTTGCTCTTAAGGCTGAGAAGAAACCATCAAAGAAGGAAGCATCAAGAAGAAAGGCAAAAGGAAAAGCTTTAGTCATTCATTCAGAGAATGAGTCATCAAACACTGATGTTGACTCAAACACAGATGAATCATCTGATTCTGAAGATGATGAGGAGATGATGCAAATGGCTGCATTGATGGTAAAGACCTTCAAGAAGATGGGATACAAGAACTTCAAGAAGGGAAAGAGATTCTCCAAGGACTACTCAAAGTTTGACAAGAAGAATTTCAAGAAATCTGAGGGAAAGGACTTCAAATCTGGTAAGAAAGATAAGTCTGAGATTCAATGCTACAAGTGTAAGGAGATGGGTCACTATGCTCCTGAGTGCAAGAAGGGTAAAACTGAAAAGGCACTCTACACCAAAGGCAGAGATTGGGCAGACACTTCAGATTCAGATGAGGAAGTCAACTATGCTCTCATGGCTACTACTAAGACTGAAAATGATGATCTCAAGGTACCTCCAACTACCTATGCTTATAACACTGATGATATAACTGAATTGAGAATTTATCTTAAAGCATTGCATATCAGTTATAGGGATCAGACTTTAGAAAATGAGAGGATAAAGTCTGAGTGTTCTCAACTCAAAGAAAGAAATAAACTTGTTGAGGAACAGCTAGAGAACATGAATAAAATTCAAAAAGAGAGAGATGATGCAGTGTTTATTGAACAGGAGTTGCTAGGTAAGTATAAGCAACTAGAATCTGAATTGGAGGATACTAAACACATCATTAAAACTTGGACACACTCTGGTAAAGACACTCAAGAAGTGTTTCAGTCAGATACAGTAGGTCTAGGTTACTCTGTAGGAGATGAACTTAGATTTGAAAATCAGGTAAAGGTTAGACCACATTGTTCATCTGAGGGTAATGTCATGGGAACAGGTGGACCTAAGACTGAAGCACAGAAAAAGGCTGTTAAAGAGTCATATGCTAAAACTTTTGTTAAAGAGGCTAACATTGGTTTAATGACAGATAAACAACTCAAGCATAAGCTTAAGGAGATAAAATCTGTCAACAAACAGAGAATGCCTAAGAAAAACAGAAATGGTAAGGTAGGCATAACATCAGGAATAAAGCCAATGCTTGCTTCATTAGCTCCTAGGAAAACATGCTTTAACTGTGGTAGCACTAATCATCTTGCTAATTTCTGCAGTAAGAATAAAAACATTAATTCTTTGCCCTCTAAAACTGCAGTAAAGAGTGATTATGTGAGAACAAGACCACAGACTTTATGCAAACACTGTGGAAGTACTTGGCACTCTATTTACACTTGCAGAGATTATCATGCTATTTACTATAATTACTATGAACCCAAACCAAATTTGAAATGGGTTAAAGTAAACTCTGCAAATGTAAACTCTGAAAAAGTTAGCTTAAACTCTGTTAATGTGAATTCCGCTGCAAAAGCTAACAGAATTAAGAAAACCAAAGGATCCAAGCAAGTCTGGATCCTTAAAACTAATAATCAGTGATTGTTTGTGATTGCAGGGCACCAGGGTCAGTACCCTAGTCGTGGACAGTGGATGTTCAGGACACATGACTGGAAATAAAGCCCTGTTATCAGAGTATGAGGAGAAGGCTGGCCCAGAAGTTTCCTATGGAGATGGCAACATAGGACATACACTGGGATATGGCAATATTAATCTTGGAAATGTCATCATCACAAATGTAGCTCTGGTTCCAGGACTCAAGCATGATTTGCTATCTGTGAGTCAAATCTGTGACAGAGGATATCATGTAGATTTTCAGCCTGAATATTGCCAAATGATCAGTAAATCTACAGGGAAAGTTGCTCTAGTTGGAAACAGACACAACAACATCTATGAAATAAAATTATCAACCAACTCAGATGGAAAAGCAGTGTGTCTGTCAACAAGAATGTCCAGTGAAGAGAGTTGGAAATGGCACAAGAAACTCTCTCATTTGAACCTGAACAACATCAATGAGCTAATCAAGAATGATCTTGTAAGAGGTCTACCAAAGTCCTTGTTGAATGTAGAAGGACTGTGTGATTCTTGTCAAAAGGCTAAACAGAGAAAAGTCTCCTTCAAAAGCAAATCTGAGTCTTCAATTGTTGATCCTTATCATCTACTACATGTTGATCTTTTTGGTCCAGTGAATGTGATGTCTCTTGGAAAGAAGAAATATGCATTAGTCATTGTTGATGAATATACCAGATTCACATGGGTATATTTTCTTGCAAAGAAGGATGAAACATCATTAACACTGACAGAACATATAATCCAACTGGACAAAGGGTCAGAGCATCAAGTGAAGATAATCAGAAGTGACAATGGAATTGAGTTCAGAAATTCATCTATGGAAGAATTTTGCAAGAGTAAAGGGATCAAACAAGAGTTTTCTGCACCTGGCACTCCACAACAAAATGGTGTAGTGGAGAGGAAGAACAGAACTTTGATAGAAGCTGCTAGAACCATGCTAGATGAAGCAAAGTTGCCAACTTATTTCTGGGCAGAAGCAGTTCAAACTGCTTGTTTTACTCAAAATGCAACACTGATCAACAAGCATGGTAAAACACCATATGAAATGGTGAAGAAGAAGAAGCCAAATCTAAAATATTTTCATATTTTTGGATGCAAGTGCTTTGTGTTGAAGACTCATCCTGAACAATTGACCAAATTCGACCTAAAGGCAGATGAAGGAATTTTTGTTGGCTATCCACTGTCAACAAAGGCATTCAGAGTTTATAATCTGAGAACCAGAGTGATCATGGAGTCTATTCATGTGTCATTTGATGACAAGAAAATAACTGGACTTGAAGATGTTAATGAGCATGATCAACTGCACTTTGAAAATGAAGATTTATTAAACTCGGATGATATAGATCTGACAAACACTGTTGAGGTCAATTCTGAACCTCTACTGGTAAAAATTGAAGAAACTTTTCAATCAGAAACAAGGGAAGAACCAGTTGAGGGGGAGCATGAAGAATCACATCAAAGTGATAATTCAAACACTGATAGTGACTCAATTTATAACTCTGAATCAAACACTGTTGATTCAAACTCTGAACATTCAAATTCTGAGCAGTCACATTCAGGGGGAGCATCAGAAAGTGAAGAAAGGCACCAAGAAAATCAGGAGAGCATGGATCAAGGGGGAGGATCACATGATGACAGAAGCAATCTGCCTTCTGCAAGAAAATGGACTAAGTCACATACACCTGATTTAATTATTGGTGATCCAGATGCAAGAGTAAGGACAAGAAGTGCAACAACAAATGAATGTCTGTTTCATGCATTCTTGTCACAAACTGAGCCAAAGAAAGTAGAAGAAGCTCTGAAAGATGCTGACTGGATAACAGCAATGCAAGAAGAGCTAAATGAATTTGAGAGAAATGAGGTGTGGACCCTTGTACCAAGGCCAAAGAACAGATCTATTGTTGGTACTAAATGGGTTTTCAGAAATAAAACTGACAGTGATGGTGTGATCACAAGGAACAAAGCAACACTGGTAGCTAAAGGCTATTCACAGCAGGAAGGAATAGATTATGATGAGACTTTTGCACCAGTTGCCAGGTTGGAGGCAATAAGGATGTTTCTTGCCTATGCTTCTCACAAGAAATTCAAGGTTTTTCAAATGGATGTGAAAAGTGCTTTTCTGAATGGAAAACTTGAAGAAGAAGTATTTGTTGAACAACCACCTGGTTTTGTAGATCCAAAATATCCAGATCATGTCTACAGGTTAGACAAAGCACTATATGGACTCAAACAGGCACCTAGGGCATGGTACGAAACACTTGCTAAATTTCTACTAGAAAGTGGGTTTCACAGAGGTACTATTGACAAAACTCTGTTTTACTTTCAATCTGGTAATGACCTGCTCTTAGTTCAGATATATGTAGATGATATCATTTTTGGATCTACTAATGATAAACTCTGTAAGAAATTTGCCAAGCTCATGCAGTCTAGATATCAAATGAGTATGATGGGAGAGTTAAGCTATTTTCTAGGCTTACAGGTGAAGCAAACAGATGATGGAATTTTCATTAATCAAGCAAAATATACCAGAAATCTTCTCAAGAAATTTGGTATGCTTGACTGTTCATCTGCAACAACTCCCATGGCAACTGCAACAAAACTGGACAAAGATACAGGTTCATCAGTGGATATGACAAGTTACAGAGGGATGATTGGTTCTCTACTCTATTTAACAGCTAGTAGACCTGATATCATGTATGCCACCTGTCTGTGTGCAAGGTTTCAGGCAGATCCAAGGGAACCACATTTAACAGCTGTGAAGAGGATTTTCAAATATCTCAAGGGAACTGTAACCTTAGGACTGTGGTACCCAAGAGAATCAGATTTTAAGCTACTTGGTTACTCTGATGCAGATTTTGCTGGCTGTAAGATTGACAGAAAAAGCACAAGTGGAAGTTGTCAATTTCTTGGTGACAGACTAGTGTCTTGGTACAGCAAGAAACAGAAGTCAATATCTACATCTACAGCTGAAGCAGAGTATATTGCTGCTGGTAGCTGTTGTGCACAGATTTTATGGATGAAGAATCAACTACTGGATTATGGGTTGAGGTATAGTAAAATACCTATTTTCTGTGATAATCAAAGTGCTATTGCAATGACAGGTAATCCAGTACAACACTCAATGACCAAGCACATCAGCATAAGGTATCACTTTATCAGAGAGCATGTAGAGGAAGGCAATATTGAGCTTCACTTTGTGCCTACAGATCAACAACTTGCAGATGTTTTCACAAAGCCTCTAAGTGAAGCAACATTTACAAGATTGGTCAATGAACTAGGGATGGTATCTGGTTTTGACTAAACATGTTGGTTAGACTCAAACTCTTTCAAATAAAATGTGTTGCTCATATTTCTGTAAATTGCTAAAGTGCTATGTGAACCTTATTAATTAAATTCTGTCAGCATGATTGTTGGTCATACACTGTTAATACGTTTGTTAAACTCTGTGAATTCTGAGTTGATTTTTGTCTGAATGAAAAGACCGATGAAGAAAAATGTATAGAGCATGATTTTCAGTGAATCAAGATTCTTTTTGAGTCACTGTAATCTAATCAGAAACTGCACAGTAAGTTAACACAGCATGATACTGTTTCATATTTAGAGCATCTCTTAGTTTATTTGATCCTAAACTCTGAATCTATGAATACTGCATGCATTGCCTCTCATGAATAACTCTGATATTGATGAACTCTAAACTCTGATTAGTGACACTCTGTTTTCAAGTCATACTTAATTCTTGATGATTCTTTGTTTGCACTTGTGAAAATTTTAAAACTTGAGATGTGTCATTGTTTATTTTGGTGAGAAATAGTTCATGTCTAAACCCTGTGAGAATTTGAGCTGAATTAGTGATTGATACATTTTATATCAATCAGACTTTATTGTTGTGTGATGTTCATCAGTAAGTATGTTGCTCTAGAACTTGCATTAAACCATTTTGGGACTACATGATATATGTGTGCATGAAGATGATAAAGGCATTAGGATTAACCATCTTTCTTCAAACACTGTTCATAATAAAACACAACCCTTAGTAAACCCCTTTGAGCCAAATTAACTGCTCATTTTTCTTGAATACTGAAGTATTAAGAGCAGTTATATTCGTTTGTTAAATCAAATTCAAGCAGGTGAGTATTTCTTAAGAAAAGATATCTTACTCAGTGTATATATATATATATAAAAAAAAAGAAAAAAAAAGGGGTATATATATACTGATCATCTTGTACAAATATGTACTAATCATTTGACTGAATATTTTGATCAAATAAATTGTTCAGTTAGAAATTCTCATCTCTTCTCATCTGTTTGATTTCACTCAATTATAACCCTGAACAAAGTCCTTTTGATTTGTGCATAAATATAATCGAAGTGGTGTAGATATGGTGGACATTCAAGCTTATGGTAGCATCTGCCTTTACTGAATGAATCTGAGAGTAAACACTTCACCTAAACACTTGTGTGATGTGAGAGTTTGTGAGACAATCCTTGACATGTAACTCACTGAATGATGCTTTGATGTTTATCTCTTGTTATTTTTGTCTATAATGACTGTGTGCTTACTTGGATAATCATGAACATAAACTGGAACAGGGATATTCAGATTTCTGTAATTAAGGAACTACAGAGTTTAGCATTCATCATATACTCTGTGTTTAATATGAGAGTTTGTGCATTCAGTGTTTATTGTTTTGATTTATGGATTTTATGAAATATTAGATGCTATAAAAATTGATTTGGTAAACTCTGCTACTCACACACGAAAATCACGACTGTGCATTTTTGAAAGGGTTTTTGTGATAAAGATTGAGTATTGGACAAACACTGATTGATTGTGTTATGTACTCTAAGGTAAATTTTCATTAAGATAATTTGAAAATTTTGGAGTAAATGGAGTAAGTGACAACTGTTAATTGGTGTAATTAGTGGTAACGTGTCTTGATAAACGGAACGACAGCGGTAATAATGGCTTTTACTGCGCATGTATTAAGTGAACCGTTGCATGTGTGACACGTGTCCCACTCACTCATCAATGTGTCTCATTTTTTACACTTTTCAAGGGAACAGTTGTGTGTTTTCAAGTAAAATCTTTTGAGTTTAGTTTTTAATTAAAACTCAAATTACTTTTTCTCACAATCACTTTTACCCACTCGTATTCACTTTACCAAAACAGAAAACATCTTTGTTCTTCACTTTGGCATTTTCACAAACACCTTTCTTGCAAAACATTTTCACAGTTGCTTCTTGCTTATTTCTTGATTCAATGGCAACTAAACCTTTCACTGTTTTTGGTCTACGTTTTGTGCCTAACAATTATGCAGCTTTACTTGAGAACGGCCGGGCTCCAGAGGCGTTCCATCTAATGCAAAATTTTCTTCGAAATTCTGAGATTGGGCAAGCGCTGGTTGAACCGGCTACTCTATCTGCTTCCCATGTTGTTAGTTTCTGGCAAAATTCAAGATATATAGAAGGAGGAGCGAGTGAAACTCCGTCTATCATCTTCTCTCATGAAGACCAAGAGTTTGTGATTACTCCACAAACTGTTCGTGATGTCATGGATTTCGACACACATACTTCATATGAAGTTGTCTCTGAGGAAAATCTGAGGGAAATGCTAACAGAGATTGGGTACATGGAATCACTTGCCAAGCTGGGCAGTGTGAAGAGGCCAAACTTGAGAAAAGAGTGGAATTTTTTCTTTGATTGTATCACCAGGACATTCCAAAAGAAGATCACCAACTGGGATGCTATTCCAATGGACAGTCTGCAAATTGGGTATTCTCTACTCTATGGCAGTAATTTTGATTTTGGTAGATATGTTTTAATGAATTTGGGTGATAAGTTGTCAGAGTCTACTACAGTTTACTTTGCTAGATTTTGTCAACTTCTGTTCAATGCATGTGTTTCTGGGTTAACTATTGATGAAGCTGATAAAATTCAACCTTTTCAAGTCACTAAGAGAATATTCTCTGATATGACTAACAAAGATGTTGGAAAAGACATACCTCCTTTAGTATTGCCACTTGCTTTACAGAACTTTGTCAATCAACCACAAGATTCTTCATCATCAAACCATGACTCACATGAACCACATCAACCAGAACCACAATCTATGGCTGAACCTTTAGCCACTGATCATACAGAAAACATCCCATCTCAACCTACTCAATCACCTGAGCCGATACCAACAACCACTGATCAACCTATATCACCTCAAACACAAACAGAACCTCAACAACAATCTGACCACATAACTACTGAACCAACAAACCCTGTCACTACCACTCATCCACAATCATCACAAAAGCCAAAAAGGAAGAAACATACTGCAATCAACACCAAACATGCTAGAAGATTCAAACAAAGGGCAAATAGACCTTTTAGTGCAGAAGAAGAATTTGTTGTAGTACCTCAAGCTAAGAGGAGAAGGCTTATTTTAACTGATTCTGATGATGAGCATGTTGAAGAGGCTCAAGAGAAAATCTCTTTTGATATTCCTACTGGTGAGCCAGAGGTTATCATAGAATCTATAATACCAGAATCTGAAGTCAAGCTTTCTGAACCAGAGGTTGTTATGGTTCAAGAAAATGAAGCTGTTAGAGATGTTTTGTCTCCAATGGAAGAGTTTGCTGAAACTCCACTTTCTTTTAATCATGAAGCATCTACTCCACCACTCATGGAGGTTACAATTTCTATCGATACTGGTGTTGCTGATGGGCCTACTGTTGTTCTTGAAGACACTGTGGTTGCATCACACACTGAATTGAACTCTGATGCTAATCATGGTTCTGCTCATAATGAGGAGGTTGATAAACCAGAAAAGGCTCTTTCTTCAGAGCAAACTCCAGTTGATAAAGGAAAACAGGTTGCTCAAGAACCTATTTCTGCTCAAGAACCTATTGCTTCTGTTGCCTCTACTAGTGAGTCAATCAGTGATTCAGTTGAAGCTAAGAGTACAGGAGTTGCACAACCACAAAATCAGACTGATGGTCAGAAAACAGGAGAAAAACCAGATTTTGCTGGCCCTTCTAATAATGAAATTGATGCTGGTTATTTGGCCAAGCAAACTGCTGATTGGTACAAGTCAGAGTGTATTTTTCCTCCTGGAAGGGCAGAAAAGTTTCTTGAAGTCAATTCTAAGAAGATTAAAAATCCAGAAATTTTCACTTGTTTGCAAGGCACAGTGATTCAAATCAAAACTTTGAATAATAGATTTGATGATACTCAGAAATCTATTGTTGATCTTCGAACAGAAGTTGCTACTCATGAAGAGACAGCTCAACTAGCTAATGCTAAGCTCTTTCAACAATTTGCCAAAGCTCAAGCAAATTTAAATGACAGACTGAGCACAGTTGAAAAGAATCAGATTTTACTAAATGAGAAGGTTGATTCAATTGCAAACTCTCTTGAATTAATCACCTCAATTCTGATTCAAGATGATGATGATGATGTCAAAAAGGGGGAGAGAATTGCTAAAACCAAGTGTAAGCAAACTCAAACTCTGCCAAAGAAAGATCATCTTGATGATGAAGGTACCAATGCTGAGAAGGGCTTAAGAAATGCGAATTCTAGACAAGGACATGGGAGGTCTACAAGGTCAAAGCCTAATTTGGTGATAGATACAAATGCTCAGAGTACTTCTGGTTCAAAGCCAAAGGATTTGTCATTCTCTGACAATCCACAAACAGATGAAGAATTGGCTGTGAAACTATTTCGTGAAGAGAATGCTGAAGCTACACTTGAGGATATTCAAGCTGAAGAAAAGCTGTTGCAGAAAGAGCATTTAAAAGCTCAAAAGTCCAAGAAAGTGAATAAAGTTGTTAAAGCTTCAAAGTCTTCAAGGCATGAAATGAAAGGAATTGAGATCAAAGAGAGATTATCTGATATTCAAGAAGAAGAAGAAGAAGAAGAGGATAAAGGAGAGCTGATTAGAAAGTCTTCTATTGATGCCAAGCTGAAGTTAAAAGAAGTGATGGGTGAAGAGAGCAAGAATAAAATGATAATTACAACCTCTGTTGGTACACATGTTGTACAGAAGAATAAAGACACAACCTCTGTTGCTACACAAGTTGTGACTACACCGATACTGTCTTCTCAGTTGAAATCAAGATTTCGAAAAGGTGCTCTTCATGATTCGAGTCTTGCAGCTACAGCTCCAGCTACAGCTTCAATGGATTTTACTGATGGTAGAGCTTTATCTGGTAAAATTGCATATAACAAAGGAGGCATTGGCTCACATAGAGATAAAAGACAGAATGTTGCTCCCAGAGATTCTTCTTCATTGTCTGTTCCAGGTCGTGGTGTCACTCAAGAGAGTTTAGACAGACTGGAGTCAGTACAGCTTGTTCATCAGAAAAGTTTAGGGAAGGATTTCTTGTTATACTTCATGACTGATGGAACGGTGTTCAAGATTGCTGAGAATGATATTGATTTAAAATTCTGGGAAGAACTAGAGTATGTTCTGTACATTTTCAGAGTAAGAAATCAAAGAGCTCAATCAGTTGCAAATGTGCTCAGACAAAAGATGATACAGAATCTTGCAAATAGACATATGAAATACAGCAAGTATGTTCCAAAGTACAGAGACTGGAATGGGAATTTGATTGAAATGCAGAAGGGAACTACAAAGCTGAAGACTGATCTTGGGATTACTGTTCTAGATTTTAATGTAAAGTCTGAAGAAGTGAAGTTTATCAGATTGGGAAATGAAATGAGAAGAAACAAGATCTATGATCTCAGAGCTGCTATTTTTCAAACTGATGAGAATGATCCAGATTTAAGAGAGATCAAGGTAGCTATGGAGATTGAACTTGAGAATGCTGAGAGGAGGTTGTTGATTGATTATCTCAGAACAACTCCAGATCTTGAGGAGGTTAGGTAGACAGAATCTGTAAGTAATTCAAATTTTCTGTAAATTTTGCTAAGTCAAGTTTAAACTCTGATTATATGTTAAACACTGTGTTTTTATTTGTTAGTTTTGACATCATCAATTATTATGAACTTGTACATTTTTCTAATGAACAAGTTGGGGGAGATTGTTAGATATAATTGATGTGATTTAATGTCAGTGTTTAAGTGTTACAGGTAAAGAGAGTTTAACTTGTTATTGAAAGCAGTTGTAACAGAGTTTGAGTATACGCTGATTGCTGGAAGCGCAAACGCTGACAGAGGAAAGCGTAAACACTGATAGCTGAATACATGGAAGCGCAAACACTGTTAGCATGGAGAGAACAGAGTTTGCTAAAGTCTGTCTACTGGGAGCGTCTACGAGTCAACAGAGTTTGAAGATTAATTTAATATTAATATGGAAGCGATATCTTTGAAGATTGGATAGCTATCAAAGAGATTGAGTTGACTTAGAAGACGTGTAGCAATCGTAATTGATATCAATTGTATAGCTTAATTTTAGGAGAATCAATTTACGATTGTACGTAGCTGTATATCTTATAAATACAGTTAGGTTAACCCTAGAAGGGTATCCATCGTGAACGAATAACATTCTTGTAACCTAAGCAGCTCTCTGTGATACTTTACATCACCGAGAGAGGAATTATCTATTCCAAACAGTTTTAAGAGTTAAAACGTGTGTTCTTGTTACTTATTCATACAGTACTTGATTATATATTGTGTATTCGACCTAACAACCTCCAACAATAAAATTGTGACCCCATGCTGGTTATACTGGTGAAATTTTAGCGCATTATGTATGCCTTTTAAATTTTGCAGAGGTTGGACGAATTGGTATTGGCATTTGCTATGATATCCGCTTTCAGGAACTGGCAACTTTATATGCAGCTAGAGGTTTGTTCAGTCTTGCTCACTTTAGTAATTACACAGCCATCTCCAAATAGTTGTGAGTTCTAGTAATTCGCTAAGTATGATTAAGTTATCCTTCTTAATCCGGGTGAGGTTAGTAATGACTTAAGGAATGTATCTCAAGAAGGATGACCCGAAGCTTATTGCATTATTGCAACACAGAGAACACTAACCACTAACCAGAGTCTTGAAAATGGTTGGATGGTGAGGAAATTAATATCTTGTAATATTTCAATTATTGTATGTCAATTTGGTTAAATTTGAACTCAGTGACTCAAACTGAGAAATCTGATTTGGGATTCATAGTCTCTAAATAACCCATATTAAGTAAACACGTGTATGTTCTTCTTAACTTGTTATTTAATACTGAAGTTTTGATTTTTAAGCATTTGATCTTACAAAAATTGAAACTTGTTTTGTAAAAATGCAGGGGGCTGAGGTTTATGTGTGTTTTTCGGTTCAAGATGGGTGGATGTCACAAAGAATGGGGACTTATGGCAAAGAAGTGCCTTTAGAGACTCAATTTTTGTTAGTTGAAGCTTCAAGTGATGAGTTGGGAGATTCTAAAGCAGTGTATACTGTTTTCTTACCGATTCTTGAGGGTGATTTTAGAGTTGTGCTTCAGGGAAATCAAAATGATTACTTGGGTAATTTTTTATTTAGAAATTGGTATGTAACTATGTGTGTATTATATTTAGTGCTAAAATAATGACAATGATGGTGAATTGGAGGAGATCCAGCACGTTGATAGATTTAATAATATTAAATTTATTATTATTGTGTGTTATTATTGTTGTTTTGGACAGAATTGCAATTTTTATTTTTTTTAAAAAAAAATTGACTTTAGGCGTCGGCCATTCAAATGACCGACGCTATAAGCTATACCTATAGTGTCGGCATTTTAAGGGACGACGCTATAAGCTATACCTATAGCGTCAGCATTTTTTGGGGCGACGCTATAAGCTATACCTATAGCGTCAGCATTTTAAGGGGCGACGCTATAAGCTACATCTATAGGGTCGGTCATTTAAATGACCGACGCCTAAATCACACTTTTAGCGTCGGTCATTTATTTGACCGACGCCTAAAGTAGAATTTTAGAGTCGGTCATTTAATTAACCGACGCAATAGTAAACAATCAGCGTCGCCATTTTAACCGACGCTATAGGCCTATACCTATAGCGTCCCCTACATATACTACGCCATTTGACCGACGCTATAGGTCAATTTGACTGACGCAATAGGTCCAGTTTGTACTAGTGATGCTTCAGCCAATGTTGCTGTCAAATGAAACTTGCTGTCGTGACCTTGCAACATGCAGTCTTCTTGTAACGTTACCATCAATGTATTGACAGTAACTTTATTATTGTTGTCGAATTGATGTATTCTCTTGAGGCTTGAACATATCAATGAACTTCTTCCAAGATACATACTTATTACATTTCAGCAATTATTTGATTACAAGAATACACTCTGGCTGTGACAGTATGTTCTACTTAGCCTATACAAATAAACTAAGTACTAGTTAAGTTGTCTCTACGCTATCACCCATAAATCCTAACATTAGGAGACTCAAGCAAGCAGAAGAATTCTTTATTTCATTATCGTCCTTAACGGACATCACATTGAGCTTAAAAAGCCCATCGGTTACATAGCCCTTGCCTACAAACATACCATTCTTAGACAAAATAACTTTATCTGACTCTATTACAATACGAAAGCCATGCTTATTCAACAAGGAACCAGACACAAGGTTCTTGCGAATATCAGGCACATAAAGTACATTCTTCAAAGTCAGATCCTTCCCAGAAGTCATCTTTAGAATCACCGTGCCTTCCCCTTCAATGGTAGAAGTTGTTGAATTCCCCATGTAAAGCTTCTCACCAGCATTCGAAGCTTTGAGGCTAGAGAAAATTGCCTTGTCCGAACAAGCATGCCTTGTAGCTCCCGTATCAATCCACCATTCCCTTAGATTAGAGCCAACCAGGTTCACCTCAGAAATCGTAGCACAGAGCTCTATGTCACCCATCTCCTTAGAGATATCATCGACCATGTTTGCTTCTTTCTTCTTGTTGGCCTTCTTAGGCTTCTTGCAATCAGAAGACCTATGACCCACTTTGTCGCAGTTGTAGCACTTCCCTTGAAACTTCGTCTTCGAAATTCCTCCCTTGGGTGCCAGCTTTGCCCCTTTACCACAATTGTTCTTCTTGGGCTTATGTTCCACCATGTTTGCCTTTTCAGTGGCAACATCCATCTTCTTCTCGGATCCCCTGTTGTCTTCTTCAATGTGAAGTCTAACGATTAGATCCTCCATAGACATCTCCTTGCGCTTATGCTTAAGGTAGTTCTTGAAATCTTTCCATCCGGTGGCAGCTTCTCAATCACAGAAGCAACTTGGAAAGACTCACTTATGATCATCCTTTCAGCATGAATTTCATGGATGATCACTTGCAGCTCTTGCACTTGACTGACCACAGTCTTAGAATTCGCCATCTATTATAATCAAGAAAGCGGCCAACAATCCACTTTTTAGCCCCAGCGTCCTCGGTTTTGTACTTATGGTCAAGTGACTCCCATAAGACCTTAGAGGTTGGCTTGTTACTGTACACGTTATACAACGAGTCAGCCAAACAATTCAACACATAATTCCGACAGATATAGTCGGCGTGCTTTCAAGCATCAACATCATAAATTGCTTGCGTGTTACTCTCAGTGGTAAGCAACGGTGGATCCTCCTTAAGGCAGCGATCCATATTCAACGTGGTCAGATAGAACAACATCTTTTGATACTAACGTTTGAAGTCCGTACCACTGAACTTCTCAGGTTTCTCAACATGTGCAGCAGGCACTGCAGGAACCGTAGGCACAACAGGTGCAACATGTGTGGTAGCTACTCCAGATGGTGGTACTACCGTCGATCCAATCGGAACAGTAAACTGTCCAATGACAGTATGTCCCAAAGGCACATGTCCCGTAGGCACATGTCCAACCGGCGTCGCACTCACATCAGATGTTATAATCTGTGCGTTAGAGTTTGGCGGCGGCTGGTGATCCCCATCAGATGTTACAATCTGTGCATTGGGATCAACCACCATGTTCGTGTTGTTCATAGTTTGATTCTCCATTAAATCTGTCACTCAAACAAAAAAGCAACTACGTAAGTACAGATCACAGATATATAAAATACGCTTTAAGATTGTTGGACAATCTGCGATAAATACAAACAATATAATAATCGTGCATGTGTGAGCAACAGTAACGTGTATAATCAAAACAAAACAGAAAAGGAGACAAGAACGAAACCCGAGTCCAGCGCGTGACTATCTCCTTAAAGTGTATTTACCCTCACCGTATGTGCGAGCGAAACGCCTCCCAGGATAAAACGGATTGCAGCGAAGCTATAAAAGTGTCACTCTCAACGAGCTTGAAACGAGCAAGAATATCACCAAAGAAGAGAAGAAGCTGTGTTTGAGAAGAGGATTTGTTTTTCGAATGAGTCATCCTAGACCCTAAGGGGGGTATTTATAGGATAGACAAGACTTCTTCGCTACAAAAATGCCTAACTTAATTAAACGCGTTAATTAAGATAAGACTGTAACGAAAAGATAAGGATAAAACTTGTGAACTACACAATATCTATAATTAAATCAAATCTCTGATTTAACCAAATCAGTCAATCAGATTTTGATTTAACCAAATGAATCAAAATAAATTTTGGTTTAACCAAATCAATCAAAACATATTTTTGATTGATTTATTTTTAAGCCCAAGCCCAGTGGAAATAATAATTAGCAAAACTAGTTCGGGTTCAGTCGGCCCAATATTTTGCTGCACTCGTATCCGCAAGTCGCACACGCGGAAAGTCCACAGGCTTGTTAATTTCCACTTCTAAGGGAGCAACTTTGGATAATCATAACACATCCTCTCGCGGAGGAGAACACTCTCCAAGCACAACTTGTTATTGCAAACGCGCACACAAGACACACTCAAATTTGAGCTCAAAATGACTTGACAATGTGGATCTAAAACCCATATTTTCTAACGGATACAAGCTACAAATATTCATGATAATGGCAGTTGGATTCAACTTTTTCCAGTAGTATATATGTTTCAAAGGTAAACAACTAGATTACATATTACACAAGCACCTCATTGGTACATATCTTGATCCATACGATTATACCTATGTCAGAAGTCGGACTATATCAATTACTCTACTGTTTACACCTCTCTCCAACGAATTGTATGTACAGCAGTTAATGTGTCATTGTGCCTCCTATCTTCTTCTGTCAGATGCGAGACCCTCTCCACGAGGCATTTTCTTCGATCCAGTATCTTCTACATCCTTTAGCTGGTAGAAGTGAGGAGCTACTTCAATCAGCCACTCGGGTTTTAGTTCGCTCACCTGCCGCATGTACTCTGTAGTTGCGAGTACTAATTCATGGTACACGACCCATCTTGGAAGTACCTGTGCTAAACCTGAACTAGGATGGATATGTACAGTTTGAGGATGTTTTAAAGTTGTGTAGGTTCCATTCTTCTGCAGCCTTGCACAGTTGGGAAAGTATGCCGATGTTATGGCTTTCCTTATAGCTTCCAAATCACCCGAACTTGACATCACTTCAATTTCAACCCTCTCCAGTAACCCCTCCAACTGATCTCGTATATCTCTGGCACGCTTCATGCTCCTGACCTGGATATAATTCTCATAACACCACTGAGTTGAGAAGTTGGTTTCTTTCCAAGAACTGTATATCCTGAATAATGCAATATGATCTCCAACATTACCCATATAAAAATTCATTCGTGCATTGTCAGCGTGAACCTGTTTGTCCTTTGGGCGATAAAAGATTGAACTTCCAATTGAAAGCATCGCAGCAATTGATATGATCTCATCAGAACATTTATACTTTTCGGAAGCAACTATCATCTTGGACAGCATTGGATCAAGAGGAAACTCAGCCATTTTTCTCCCCACCTTAGTTAACTCGCCTTTTTGGTTAAGCGCACTCAATGCAAATAAAAGCTCCAGAGCTTTCAACAAAGACGCTTCTGGTGGTGGATCTATGAAATCAAAATTCACCAGGTCATCAATGCCAAGGCTCTTTAGATTGAGAACAACATTTGCAAGGTTAGTTCGTTGTATTTCGGGTACAGAATTATCTTCCAAGTCATTGTAATAGTTGTGGGAAGTGTAGAGTCGAAAGCATTTCCCGGGACCTGTCCGACCAGCCCGTCCAGCCCGTTGATTTGCCGATGCTTTTGAAATTGGGGTAACCAGTAATGACTCCATCCCAGTACGAGGACTGTAAGATTTCGTTTTCACAAAACCTGGATCAATGACATATTTGATCCCATCAATTGTCAGTGATGTTTCTGCAATATTTGTGGCCAGGATAACCTTCCTTGCACTTTTCGGAGTAGGTTCAAATATTTTTGCCTGCAGCTCCGTTGGAAGGTTTGCATATATTGGGCAGATAATCAGCTCTCCTATTTTTGTTCCTAACCCCCTTGTCCGACGCTTAAGAATCTCCTCAGCCATCTCAATCTCCTCCTGACCGGTGAGAAAGACCAATATATCACCATCTCCAAGGGGTTGAGTCACGTGAATTTGAAGAGCGGTGACAATTGCTGCATCCAAGTAATCCGCCTCTGGTGCTTTTGTGTAATTTATTTCAACAGGAAACCTCCTTCCCGGTACGTTGAAAATTGGAGCACAGTCAAAATAATCACTGAACTTCTTGGCATCAAGAGTTGCACTAGAGATAAGCAACTTGAGATCAGGACGAGATCTTGCTATATCCTTAACTAAACCAAACAAAATGTCGGTTGAAAGTGTTCTTTCATGAGCCTCATCCACCATCACCACGCTGTAGCTTGAGAGGCCAGGTTCCCCCAGAAATTCTCGTAACAACATTCCATCTGTCATATATTTAATAACTGTCTTCTCAGATGAGCAATCTTCGAAACGAATGGAATAACCAACCTCATGTCCAAGTTTAACTCCCATTTCCTGAGACACTCTTGCGGAAACACTCATAGCAGCAACACGACGCGGCTGCGTACATCCAATCTTTCCATGTTTTGTGTACCCAGCCTCATGGAGATACTGAGGTATCTGAGTAGTCTTTCCGGAACCAGTTTCTCCAACGATAATGAGAACTTGGTGTTCTTCAACTGCTTTAAGCAACTCCTCTCGATATGGGTAGACTGGTAAGCTTTTCCTATCAGCCTGAAGCTTCTCGAATGCTGACTTGGCCATAGATTTTTCAAGTGAGTCACCATAGGCCTCTCCGACACAACTTGTCCCATTCATTACTTCATGTTTTATGAACTCAATCTGGTTCTCAAAGTCAAAATCATAATCATCACCCTTTTGCTTTCTTTCTTTTGAGCCAAATTTCATAGTTGCCTTACCGATCTGCTGATCCTCCCATGCTTGTTGCTCCGCGTACGGGTTCATTGTCTCTGCAGCACTTGTATCCCTGTAACGCTCCACGGCCACAGATAATCTTTTCTCCTGATTTACACCACCTTCCTGATCATAAGCATCAGGCATTCTGTACTCATTCATGTCATCGTAATTGGTCTGCTTCTTAACAACATCATAAATTTGTTTCTTATATCTTAGCTTGCATATTTCTGCTTCCGTCAATTTCACATTCTGAAACAGATACTCCTCATCTTCAATCTCATCTCTTAATTCATCTACTTTCTTCATCACCCTTTTCTTCAGATACTCTTGCCGAGAATTTTTTCTTGAAACCTGCCCCAGAACTTTTGTTTCCGTGGCTGTTAATTTTCGCTTCTTGTTCGACTCAGAAACATCTTCATTATACAATAAACTATGCTTCGCCATGGCTCCCAGTGAACAGCTCTATGTGCTCTGAAAAGTTGTCTAATTTGTGTATATATATACAGATACAGGCAACTACAATTTTTTTAATCGAGTTGGAGACTTGGAGTTGGATTTAATTGCAGTATATGGAATCCTTTATCGACTTGATTTCTGGATTGACTTTCTAATAAAAATCCAATCCTAATATGAATAGAATTCATTTTTGGTCATTAAGGCCATTTATATGTCAATTTATCCAATGTTGGCATACTTTAAAGATGTCAATTTTGTCTTTTACATATTCCTTTTTTATATCATTTTTAACACTATTTTTTGAAAAAATACCCCAATAATTGATAGGGTTAAGCATTTAGTTCGATTAACCAAATATTGAACCAAAATAATCAAAATAACTCGATTTGATTAACCGAACCGAAATAATTCGGTTATGAAAATTTTGGTATTCAATTATTTGAGTTTTCGATTTTTTTACCGAATTAACCGAAATATATAAAATGTAATATTTTTTATTATATATTTATAATATTCATATAATATTCATGCTATATATTCATATTATATTATATTTATATACATATATCATATATTATATGTTAATCCTAATTTTTTTTCTTTTAGTTTAAGTTTTTTTTTTTGTTGAATTCATCTATCCAGACTATCTTACATGATGTAACTTATTGATTAATATTTGAAGTTTTTAAAATAGGCAGCTATGAATGGGAATATGCTTCTATTTAAATTAAAGTTGTTTTATAATTCTTAATTGTTTACTATTAAATTAAAGTGATATTTACAAAAATAACTAACTTTTTGAAAATATTTTCAAAAATACTACATAAAGTTGCAAATGAGGTTGCAATGCTGGCACCGCAGGTGAAAATCGGTTACAAATGTTGCAACCGTATTTTTAAAAACAAGTTTTGCAACCTGGTTATTTTTGTAAAAAGCCTTAAATTAAACTTGATAGTAAATTCTAGAAGTCATTTAAACCAGATTCTATTTTTTCATAAGAATTATTTTTCAATTTATCTATTATTTTATGGATTAAAATATATGACCACACAAATTGTCCAAAGTTAGGTTACATTCATGTTTAATATAAATATAAAATGGTTACAAAAATTAGAAATTAAATATTTATTTAGTTTAGAAAAACTTTGTCAATATGTGTATGATGTTCCATTCAATAATCATATTTTTTAACTTTTTTTTTTTAAATAATATTTTTTTAGCTTTATTTCCTAGTTATAAATAATATAATTAATGATAATAATTTTGAATATAACCACTATTAACTTGCAGTTTTTTTTTACAAAGATAAAGCAGTTATCATAAATAGAAAGAAGATTGAGCCGGACAAACCCCCAATTGTCGATACGATACAACCAGGTTGGAAAATAAATAAAAGAGCTAAACACTTAATCGCATTATTTCCTGATCGTTTTACAAGTTGAATATTTAAAATATTCTTGACCAAAAAAAAATGATTACACTAGATTCTCAAACAATTCAAACAACTCGGACATCCTTTAAAGCACTGATATCACAATTGACCTCCGCACAATACAAATCATTATTAGACCCTTGTTCATAACTCTTAACATCCCAGCTATCTATATGTCGGATACGGGATATCGACTATAAACATATCGAAAGTGGAAGTCCCCATAGGATGAACAATTTTCGGTTATGAAAGGTAAATTTTTGCAATAATCTTCACTACTCCAGCCATGATGCGATCTTTCCGGATCTCCAAACAACTTGTAAATCATCTCAAAAGAACCAACATATGACAAAAAAAAAAAAGACAAATAGACGTATGCATAAAACGATACATACACATAAAGTGATACTTCGTTAAAGGCGATACAATTCGAAAAATCAGAGATCTCGGATTGATACCAGATTTTGATATGATGTTAAGAACGAGATTTTGAGTTTAAGAAATGTGTTTATTTGATATTTCGAGATTTCAATTGAAGTAGATATGAGAAGAACTCGAATGGTTTTTTTCGAATTTTTTGGAAAAAATTCGAATTTATGGAGGACGAAAGGGATTTCTATCGACAAACTTTCAATATAAGAGCATCTTCGTATAATGGTTGGCTAAAAAATTTTAAATTAAAAAATAATCAAATTTTTACATAAGAGTGGCAAGTAGAACTCCAATAGATATAATTATAATGAAAGTTGTGTATATTTTTGCAAATGAGTTAAGTTGGTTGAACAAATATAACATGATACTTCTTAGATTTTGATGATCACAAACAGTAAGCAATTGACTTATTAGTAGATATAAAACAGGCTATTCCTGTATGTACTAACTTGGTATTGCAGGGTATTTTCGCTTACTAATTGTTTAATCAGTTGATCAAAAACAACAAGCTAAAGTTGAAATACAGTGACAGTTTGGCAAGCCAATTGTGGAGAGACATATCACAAACAGCACGCCACTTGTCAGCAATCTAGAAAGATTAAAAGTTCGGAAATCAAGTTTTTTTTTTATATATAAATGGCCTTTTAATCAACTGTAAGAATTGTTTAAATAAGGAATACGTATATTATATATATTTGAGTTTATCTTAAACATATCTTTTCATTCAAATTTGATTTCTAAATTATAGGAGTTTATTTTTATTCAAAACTCTTCTTTCCTTATTCAAAACTGCCTATACTATTTTACTACTTTATTTTATAGAAGAACAAGTCTTATATTTTGTAGTATCTCTCTTTTACTTCTTCTGTCAAATGTTCACATAACGTTTGTAAACAATTCTAACAACTTGAACGTTGGATTGGATTCAAACATTGCAAAATTATTTGAATAGTTTATGACCGTTTATGTAAATCTATTTATACTTTGTTCTTGTTTTAAATGTCTGATGCTGAAAATCATAACATAACAAAAACATATACAACTCTGTTTTACTTTGCAAAATCTTTCATCTTGATTCTCTCGAGCTCATTTATATATCCTTCGTATTGTTTATTTAGAGAATCTATAGTTTGAGTTGTATCTTTGATAAATTGTATTGTTCGGTTTGTAAGTATTTAGTTGTTGGACACTTGGCTTGGAATAGTAGGGATTCGAGGTTTGTGCTAGATAAGTATACTAGGGATATAGCTTAGAGAGCAGAATCTGTTTTAGGTCTATTCAGCAAGCCATTTGTGTCAGCAGTTGGGTTAAAGGCTGATATATTATTGTATCTTGTAATCGTTTATTAATTGATCAATAATATATTCTCTTACCAGGTTGGTAAGAGACCCGGACGTAAACTATAGGGGATTAGGGATCGAACCTGGCTAAGACCATAGGGGATTAGGGATCGAACATAGCTAAAAGATTATGGTGTTCTTTATTTTTCCTGCACTTTACCTACTGCTTGTGCATTTAGCTTACTGTTTGCATTTGGCGTGCCATTTGTCTCTGCATAAATTATCAGTAAGCTGTTTCTGGTAATTATTAAAATTGAACTTAGTTAGCCATATACACCTATTCACCCTCCTCTAGGTTTGCACTTTCATACCCAACCAAATATGATTATCTATAATTTTTGCTAAAAGCAATTATGCATTGAAATGTATTTTTTTTAAATGGCTAAAAGCAAGTATGATTGTTTATAATATTGTTGAGTGCTCTTCCCATTGGTGTCTAAATTTTACAAATTATAATAACTAGCTTATAGCCCGTGCTTTTGCACGGGTTACTTTTAAATACTTTTAAAATTATATGATTAAATAAAATAGAGTATAATAATTTATTATGGATATAATTTAACTTTGTAATTAATTAATAAAATTATTAGTAATAATAATAGTTATTTAATAAATGATATGTATTGATTAGAACTAATAATATAAAATCTTAATTTAAATTTGTTGTTGACTGGATTTGAACTTTGGATCTTTAGAAGAGGGATTTAAATATAAAATATTCTTTATTATTAGATTTAACGGCTATCATCTATTTACTAAATATCTAACGGTCACTATTCTTTTAGATGATTTAACCAAGTTGAACCAAACAACCAAATTATACCCCTATTTGCTTATTATATAATACTAGTTTTATACCCGTGCGATGCACGGGTAACTTTATTAAAATTTTGTAGTGTAATTTTGATTATAATTTTTTTTCTTTGTAAAATAAATTTTATAACATTTTGAATTGTTTATTTTTACTTTTAATGATTGTAATGCATATGTGTTATATGATTTGTAGTATACATATGATTTGTAGTATAAATTTATTTTTTTTGTAAATGATTTTTCTATAATTTATATTTTAAAGTTTAGGCTAACATATATTTTAGTATATCATAATTAATTTTTATTTTATTAGATCACAAATTATATGCTTAAAACATATGGGTACCATATTCGTGTAATAATCTATTCTTTTTTTTATATTTTTGATTATGTAATCTAATAATTATTTAAAAAAAATTAGATATTTTGTTATAGTGTTTTATAGTTTTTAAAGACATTTTTTAAACTTGTTTGGAAATATGTGTGGTATAAAAGTTTTTATTTGTTTGAATATTGATTATATTTACATGTTAATTTTATATTTTTGACATGTGTGGTATTTATTATGTGTTTTTGTTTAGAGTAATCTTACGGGTTTTTTGTATTATATTTAGATACTAATATAAATTTATTTTGTGGGTGTTTGGATTGCTTTCTAATTTAAAATATGTTCATTTATTGATTTGTGTTCACTTTTTTTACTTTCAAATTTTTCTTTGCAAAGTAAAAATTTGTTTATATGTTGATTTATGCTCATATTTTTTAATTTAAATTTCAGCAACATATTTGTTGTCAAACCTAAAAATAGAACATTTAATGATTTTTATGAAAATAATTTTTTCAAAGCACTTTTATTTAGTAAACAACTGTTTTTGTAAATTATATGTTAAGGTTTAGCCTAACATATATTTTAATATTTTATATTGTTTGGGGTGTTTTCAATTTTATTAGAATATATATAATATATTTAGATACGTGGGAAATTATTGGTTTAACTTGTTGTGAACACAAATACATTTGTACTTTTTTTAATGAAATTTTGTACTATCTTATTTTTGTAAGTTGATAAAGCCGCGCTTCGCGGCGGCATTACAATATTTTTTAAAAATTCAATACATTTACGTTTATTTATAATATTAATATTAAATTTTAATAATTAAATAATCTTCTCTAATGAATAGATTTCTTGTTAAATACGATTATTTCGATTGAGCCGCTCTCTCGTTAAAACCGAAATCCCAACTTTAACATATATTATAAAGACTTATATAATATTTTTTATCCATAAAATCGAACCGTAAAAATAAAAAAAAATTATAACTTCGGTATCAAATTCTAATTGCTAATACAATCTTTTCTAGCGAGTCGTCTTCCTGTTAAATACGTTTCAAGCCGCTCTTATTTGAAACCAAAATTCTAACTTCATTATATAAAGAGAGTAAATTTCAATTTTTATATTGTTTAAACTTTCTAATATTTATGGAGTTTTAAAAGATGAAAATACATCTTATATTTTCTGTATATTATAGATATTTTTGTATTTATTTACAGTTTCCGCATGGGAATGTCTTTCTGTTATTTTAACATATAAAAAAAAATACGAAGATTTTTCGTTACGGGAATAATATTACATTTATGGATATATTTTTGTAATGCAATTATAATTAACTTGTACAAAAAGTTAAAATAAAGGATTTCTAGGAAAAAAGATGTATAGCTTTAAAAAATCGTATAAGACGTCTCCACCGTCCTCGTATTCTACTTCCAATAAAACATTTTATTTTATGTATTACTTATATATTTAAACATCTTTTATACGGTCTTATCTAATGAATCGCTTTCTTGTTAAACACGGTTATTACTATTGATCCGCTCTCTCGTTAAGACCAAAAACCTAACTTTTACATATATTACTTGTATGATAATGTTTATCCATAAAAATCAAATCCTAAAAATAGAATAAAATTTATAACATTAATATGATATTTTAATGGCTAGTACAATCTTTTATAGTGAGCCGTCTTCCCGTTAAACACGTTTCGAGCCGCTCTCGTATGGGATCGAAATTCCAACTTCATTATAATATTGATGATACTTATCTTACACAACAATTTTTTTTTCTTAAAATCAAAACCTAAAAAATAGAGTGAATTCCAATTTATACTTTCTCTAGACTTTCTAAAAATTTTGGAGTTTTAGAAAATAAAAACACATCTTATTTTATCTTTATATTATAGATACTCCTGTATTTATTTAGGATTCCTCCGTGAGATTGTTCTTTTATTATGTTAACACATCAATTCTTTTCTTTTTAAATACGGTGACTTTTATATGACAATAGTATTGGATTTATGTATAAATTTTCTTAATATAAGTATAATTAACTTATATAAAAATATATAATTTAAGAAGATCGCACTTTCTATAAAATATTTAATTATATGTTTGCGCTATATATTCAAACACCTATTTTACTTCTAGTAGAACTTTTATTTATATATTTTTTTCTATAAATTCGAACTCTTATTCTCTATAAATTCGAATTCCTATTCTACTTTCAATAGAACTTTTAATCGTATGCCTTAGAAATACTTATTATACTTCCAATAGAACTTCTAATCATATATGTATTCCCTATAAATTCGAACTCTTCTCCTCTATAAGTTCGAACACCTATTCTACTTCTAATATGTTAATTGATATTTTTATATTTATTAGTGTTTAAAATTCTAGAAAATTAGAAAAATAGATTGAGACGATCTTAGAGCGCCACTGATATGGGCTAAAAGTAAGCCTTAAAGACACCTTTAATGTGGTATTAATTATACCCGGAATGGTCCAAACGTGGGGCCCACCAGATGGGCCCAAACCCTATTTATAATATTAATTTCGTAATTAATATTAAGGGTAATAAACAGCTCAGCAAATAAGAGTTGGATAAGGATAATATCCCCTTCAGACTTATCCACCAAGGCATCCAATTCAATATGGAAACTGATTCCTATAAGGAATAGATCTAGAACCTTCCTCAAAGACTTGTCCACCAAGTCTCTAAATCCTACCATAATTATAAGGCTTCTCAGCCTATATAAAGGGCCTGACCCCTCATTCTCAGAACTACGTTGGCTTGATTCTCAATACGAGATACGTAGGCACTCTGTGAGGACCGATTAAGTCTCGAACGCAGAAACAGCCATTAAAGCACGAAGCTCACATACCTTTGCATTAAATACGTCAACCCTAGCCGCAATATTAGTAACCTAGTTTTTATTCCACAACATTTGGCGCCGTCTGTGGGACGACAACATCAACCATGGTTCAAACACGAAGAACAACATCAACCGAGGCTGTGCCCCTTAACTCTGCTTCACCAGCCACTTCTGATCCGCTCATCGTCACTGAGGAAGGACAAATACTCCCATCAACAGGGGCGGTCATTCAACCTCTGCCCATTCAGCCCCCAGGGACGACTCCCCATGCAGAGGGGACCCACTCAGTGATTGTCCATCAAAGTCAAGAAACTAACCCTCTCCAGATGGTGGTTTCTCCTCTTGGTAACGTTGATCGCACGGGGGTACAGATCCATACTACGGATCTCCCTTTAAACACCAACCCTATGTATGGGCTGCCTAACTACCCCCCTCGACGAAGGGAACCTGGACCAAGCGGACACGCCTTACAGATCCAGGATCGAGAATATGATGATTACTCTGGTCCCTATACTGATGATTCATCATCATCTGAGGATGATGATCGAGATGAAGCACCGAGGAGGCGACGTGCTAGCAAGGAACCTCTAAGAAGAACACGAAGAATCCATGATGGACTCCCCTTGACAACTGCTGAGAAAATCAAGGCTTATGAGGCAGAAATCTTAAAATTGAAGGACGATATTGCAAGAGAACAAGATAGGTTGAATCAAACTCAGCCTCCTCCAACTGCAGAGAGGATCCCCATTATAAATTTGGAGAGGCCTTCAAGAAGGCAAAGGAGGGCTGATACCCGAACCGAAAAATCCACAAGGGTGGAGACCCCCAGAAGCAACCCCAAAGATCTGATGCCACTTGGGGACCCTGACGATCCCACACCTCCGTTTACTGAGGAGGTGATGAATGCCCACATCTCAAGGAAATTTAAGATGCCAACTATTAAGGCCTATGATGGAACGGGCGATCCCGCAAATCATGTCAGAACATTCTCAAACGCACTGCTGCTGCAGCCTGCTAGTGATGCCTTAAAGTGTAGGGCGTTCCCTCAAACTCTGTCAGGCATGGCTCAAAGATGGTATAGCCGTCTACCTGCAAACTCGATTGGCTCTTTTAAGGAGTTGAGCGCTGCCTTTATCAGCCAATTCATCAGTGGGAGAATTCATGAGAAAAGTTCTGCATCCCTTATGTATGTGGTGCAGGGAAAGAATGAGAACTTAAGGGATTATCTCAAGCGATTCACCAAAGAGACGTTGAATATCACCGATCTGGAAAATAAGGTGGCCATGGTAGCCCTGGAACACGGAACCACCGACCTCTTCTTCAAAAGGTCTTTGGCAGAACACCCTCCTGAGAACATGGCCGAGCTCCAAAGAAGAGCCGATAAATATATCAAGGCTGAGGACAGCATGAAGAAGGAAACCACAGGAGGTAATGGCAAGGGCTCTAATGATTCAAAGAAAAGAAAGTCAGAGCAAGAGTACGACGCTAGGGACAAGTATCCCCGGGCTGGCAAGGACTCCGAGTCATCACCCAAGAAGGGTTTTGGGCCAAGGTTTTCTGATTATGCAAGGTTGAACGCTCCTAGGAGCCAAATTTTGTTGGACATTGAGAAGGATAAGGACTTTCGCTGGCCTAAACCACTCAGGGGTGACCCCGAAAAGAGAAACAAAGATCTGTATTGTAGATTCCATAAGGATGTGGGGCATGACACAGATGACTGCAGACAGTTAAAGGATGAAATTGAATTTTTAATCCGGAAGGGAAAGTTAAACAAGTTCACCAAGGGTGAAGATCGTGGAGCCCAGAAAAGGGATTATGATAGAAGAGACAATGATAGGAGGGATAACGATCGTGATCGTAACCCACAGCCTCGAGGGCCAATAATCAATATGATTTGGGGAGGACCAACAGCGGCCGGCACTACCCGAAACTCTCGAAAGGCTTATTCCAGAGAAGTAATGCACATCACAGGAGAAGCCCCGAAGCGTGCTAAGACTGAGACAGTTATTGGTTTTGATGATTCAGACCTTGAAGGGGTGAAATTCCCCCATGACGACCCGTTGGTCATAACTCCTGTAATTGGAAACTCGGAAGTGAAGCGGGTCCTGATAGACAATGGAGCTTCTGTCGATATCTTGTTTCATGACGCTTTTGTGAATATGGGGTATACCGACTCTCAACTAACCCCGACTAACATGCCGATCTACGGATTTAATGGAGTTGAGTCCAAGGTTGAAGGGACCATTCAGCTGCCCATGACAATAGAGCAAGAACCTAAGGAAGCCACCCAGATGCTGAACTTTCTAGTAATTAAGGCTGCCTCAACGTACAATGCAATCTTAGGGAGGACCGGACTTCATGCATTCAAGGCTGTTGCCTCTACTTATCACATGAAGTGGTGTTGGGGAACAGAAAGGAGATCAGAAAATGGCCAGGAGTTGCTATGTGGCTGCTTTGAGAGCTGATGGAACCGGGGGGCAGGTACTCCCGATTGAAGACATGGATGTCCGTGGTGATGATGAACACCGAGGAAAGCCAGCAGAGGACTTAATACCTATCCCTCTGGAGCTAGGCGACCCTGAGAAGGTGACTTATATAGGAGCCTCCTTGAAAGAACCCCTGAAGGGCAAGTTGATAGAGTTCTTACAAGAGAATAGCGACGTTTTCGCTTGGACAGCAGCTGATATGCCAGGAATCGATCCCCAACTTATAACTCATAGATTGAATGTCGACCCTAATCGGAAGATAATACAGCAGAAGAAGAGAAATTTTGCTCCGGAAAGACAAGAGGCCATTAAGCAAGAAGTGGATAAGCTCTTGGAGGCTGGTTTTATTGAAGAAATTCAGTTTCCCGAATGGTTAGCAAACCCTGTGATGGTCAAGAAAGCGAATGGGAAATGGAGGATGTGTATAGACTTCACTGACCTGAATGATGCATGCCCAAAGGATTGTTTCCCCCTGCCAAGAATAGATATGTTGATAGATGCCACAGCTGGACATGAGATGTTGAGCTTCATGGATGGATTCAGCGGCTATAATCAGATTAAGATGCACAAGGATGACATCCCAAAGGTATCTTTCATAACTGACTTTGGTGTTTTCTGCTATCTTGTTATGGCGTTTGGTCTAAAGAATGCGGGAGCTACTTACCAACGATTGGTGAATAAGATATTCGCCCATCTAATTGGAAAAACCATGGAGGTCTATGTCGATGATATGCTGGTTAAAAGCTTGGTCAAAGCGGACCATATTAAACACCTCAGAGAGGCATTTGAAGTGCTGAGGCACCACAAAATGATGCTGAATCCAGCCAAGTGTGCCTTTGGCGTTGGATCAGGCAAATTTTTGGGTCTGATGGTTTCTAAAAGAGGCATAGAGGCCAACCCCGACAAGATCAAGGCGATCTTAGACATGGAACCCCCGCGCTCTATAAGAGATGTGCAGAAGTTGACAGGCCGGGTAGCGGCTTTAGGAAGATTCATCTCCAAGTCTGGTGACAAATGCTTGCCTTTCTTTCAAGCATTGAAGAAGGTGAAAAATTTTGAGTGGACCCCTGAGAGCCAAGAGGCCTTTGAGCAACTGAAGAAGTACATGGTTGAAGCCCCGTTGTTGACCAAACCAAGTCCTGGAGAGACTCTTTGTCTATACCTGGCGGTATCTGAACAAGCCCTGAGTGCTGTCCTTATTCGGGAAGAGGAGAAAGTCCAGAAACCTATCTACTATGTGAGCAAAGTGTTGCATGGGGCTGAGTTGAACTACTCACCCATAGAAAAGTTTGCTTTGGCATTAGTAACTGCCTCAAGGAAATTGCGACCTTACTTCCAGGCACATAAGATTCAAGTTCTGATGAACCAGCAGTTGAGGAACATATTGCATAGCCCTAAGGCCAGTGGAAGGCTAATTAAATGGGCGATTGAGTTAGGAGAATTTGATATCACATACAAGCCTCGAACAACCATCAAGGCTCAGGCATTGGCTGACTTCGTGGTTGAATGCACTATTAACAACCAAGAAGTCGGGGGGCAAGAGATAATGACTACCCCTGGGCAAGAGAAAAAAGAAGAGGAACTTACACCTGATCTGAAGGAATATTGGGTGCTCTATTTTGATGGAGCATCAAAAACAAAATCTAGTGGTGCAGGTTTGGTTTTGCAAAGCCCCGACGGGTTCACAGTTGAGTACGCTTTAAAATTGGATTTTCCTACTACCAACAATGAGGCGGAGTATGAGGCATTAATAGCTGGTTTGGGTTTAGCTAGAATCATGAGGGTCAAAAATCTCAAAGTTTGTGGAGATTCACGGCTTGTGGTATCCCAAGTAAATGGTGAATTCGAGGCTAAGGATGAGACTATGGCGAAATACATTAGAGTGGTAAAGGCTGTTATGTCTCAGTTTGAGGAGTGTTATGTTGAACACATCCCGAGAGAAGAAAACATTAAGGCCGATGCCCTGTCTAAGTTTGCTTCTTCTGAGATAGAAAATTATGCTGGGAGTGTCTACTTTCAGGTCTTGAAGGCTCCGACCGTTAACGCAAAGCTAGTGGCACCAATTGATATAGGAGGCTCTTGGATAGATCCTATCAAGGCACACCTTGAGACCGGGTGGCTCCCAGACAATGCCATGGAGGCACGAAAACTTTCAGTAAGAGCGTTGAGATATACTTTGATTGAGGGTATTCTGTACAAAAGGTCGTTTGTCATCCCGTACTTGAAGTGTCTAAGGCCTCAAGAGGCAAGGGAAGCATTGGAGGAAGTTCATGAAGGGATCTGTGGGCAACACTTGGGGGGCAGAGCCCTAGCTCACAAGATAATTCGTTTAGGGTTCTATTGGCCGGAGATGTTGGCTGATGCACAAAACTATGTCAAGAGATGTGAGAGATGCCAGAAGCATGCCCCGATTGTGAGGCAACCGCCTGAGATGTTGACCTCGATTAACTCTCCCATTCCATTTGCGATGTGGGGGATGGATATACTTGGACCCTTTCCCATGGCTTCAGCACAAAGGAAATTCCTGATAGTGGCCATTGATTACTTCACTAAGTGGATTGAGGCTAAACCCCTGGCCAAGATAACAACCAAGCAAGTTTCCCAGTTCTTTTGGGAGAACATCATTTGCAGATACGGAATCCCACGAATCCTTGTGACAGACAATGGAACACAGTTCAATAATGAAGAGTTTAAGAAGTATTGTGAAGAGAATGCGATTGAGCTCCGTTTTACCTCAGTGGCACATCCACAAGCCAATGGTCAAGCTGAGGTAGCTAATCGAATTATCCTTGATGGACTGAAGAAGAGGGTCGAACGCTCTAGGAACACTTGGGTAGATGAATTACTGCCCATACTTTGGGCATATCGTACCACTTGTAAGGTAACAACTGGAGCAACCCCATTTTCGCTGGCTTATGGAGCCGAGGCGGTTGTGCCTTTGGAGATCATGCAAGCATCACCTCGAGTCGAGGCATATGAGCCAGAAACTAATGAAGAAGGGATGAGACTTGCCCTTGACTTAATTGACGAGGTTAGAGATGAAGCTAATGCTAGGAATGCTGAATATCAGAAGAAAGCCTCTTTTCATTACAACCAGAGAGTTAAGGAAAGATTCTTTCGACAAGGCGACATACAAGTTAGAAACCTTGGATGGGGTTGAGGTGCCCCGAACTTGGCATGCTGTGAACCTCAAAGTTTATTATGTTTAAGTTCTTTTGACAAAGGCTTAGACTTTTATCTATTTATTAGAAATAAGGTTCGAATGAAACCATTATAGAGCATGTTGCTCCCAGTAGGAGATTGAGTATCTATGTAAGGGTTGAACCCATTTTATTGATGTCCTTTGACAGCATAATGGAATTTATTCTGTTTTCTCTATTAGTTATTCTTCCTTGTTAAAACAAACGAAAGACGAATGTTGAACCAACTCGTGAGTTTAGTACCAGCCAGGAGGCCAAGTACTCGAAAATTCTAAAGTTTAACAAACTATGAGCAAAAACAAGAAAAATGAACAGAAACTAACTGCATAAATAGTTAAGTTAAAAGTTACAAAGGCCCGAAGGCTATCAAGTCAAATGGTGGAAACCCAGAGTTCAGAAAAACAAAAGATAAATAAATAAAGCCTAAGGGGCCTTAGGGGCCTCCTTAGCAGGAGAAGCATCCTCAGAGCTAGTCTCAGTAGTAGACCCATCATCGGCAGAGTTAGCAGCACCAGGCTGAGCTAGAGGAGGCTCGGGATCCAAAGCTGAAGTGGTGGCGGTAGCATGCTCCTTGACCAAAGCATCATCCTCCCCGAATAGCTCTTCACTGGAACCAGGCTCATGTGTCAAGGCACTGGGAAGGTGAGGGCTAGGAAAAGCAGAAGGCAAGAATAACCCTGGATGCTGCCTCAGAACTGCTTCAAGGGCTTTGGTCCACCCATCAGTAAACTGGCTAGGAAAGAGCATCTCATCATGCTGATCCATGAGAGTCTTATACTCATCCGAATCCAGATAATCATCAATATGCTTCTCCTTGTCATCCTTCAGGGCAACTAGCTCCGCATGCATCCCAACCATCTCTTCATATTTCTTCTTTAGCTGCTCTTCCAGTCGGTTAATGTGGAGAGTCTTCTTCTGAGACTCGGACTCAAAACCTTTGGACTTCTCCTTCCAAGCTTTGGCTTTATGAACCAAGCTTTGGAAATGGACGTTAGCCTGCATGAAAGGTTAGCATTAAAATCAAATAATGAATCTAAGCCGCTAAGGTATTGAAAAGACAAAGTTCGAGACTCACCACAGCAATAGCCTGAGCACCAAGCGCCTCTGACTCTCCAATGCCTCCATTAAGGACCATGTCCTTATAGTCAGGAGTGGTTATTGAGTTCAAAGACCGATCCATGGAGTGTTTGGTAGAGCTCACCACAGAATCCTGCTTTCTGAAGCCCCAGGGAGGCCTAAAAACTGTCGACTGGACGTTAACCTGGGAGCTCCCCTCCAATCCAGCTATGTCACCATACCTCAAGTCTCCTTTCTGGACCTTGTGAGGGCGTAGAAAAGAAGGCTCTGTGTTTTTCCCTCGAGGGTCAGCAGCCCTCTTAGCTCGAGCCATCCTGGAAGTCTCTTCATCAGGAGAGGGCGCAGCCTCCACAATCAACTTCGCAACTGCAAGAATAACCAAAAATAGAGTTGGAATAAATTCAGTAAAAAAGTAAATGGCAAAGATTAGTAAGAAAATTACCCCGTTCAGAAACTCTGGAAAGGCCTACTCCCCTTAGAGATTCCTCATTTAAAAGGCTTAGGCACGTAATAGAACTACCGTCTGCCTGGGTCAGAGTATTATAAGCGGCCTGTTCCTCGGTACTAAGGACGATTCCCTTAGCGCTTCCGTCTGAAACTCTCGAAAATGTCTGCCTAAAGAGAGTGCCCCAATCACCTCCATCCCACTCTAAGTATGCAAACTCATTTTTCCAGCCCGTATTATTATCAGGGATTGACTTGCCGTTAAAAAGTGGGGGAACTCTAGGGCGGAGCTTAACATATACCCAGCCAGGGTTCGTGGCAGGACTATTGTAAAATTGATATTTTTTGCGAAAAAGCGCAACAGATAAAGAGAGTTGTTGTCTGAGACACAAAACCATGAAACATAATATGATTCTCCACGCATTTGGCGGGAGTTGACATGGACTAATTTGAACATCAGCTAAAAGTCTAGGAATGAATTCATGAAACGGAAAATGAAGACCAGCTACTAAACTCTCCCTATAAACACACAAAGAATTGGGTTTCCAGTGACAAGGTCTGTCACCTGGCTCAGCTGGGACAAGTTTATAAGGTGACTTGATTTTAAAAAGTTTGTTATATCTAGTGATTTCCTCAACATCATGATACGAGCTACAGCAGTCATACGCATCTAATTCTGACAAAGAAGGGTAATCATCTCCACGTTGATTTAACATATCTACTAGAGATGTGTAAGAAGAGCGAATGGTGATCGTACCTTTGGAGGAGGCAAAATTCATTTTTGCAAGACGGGACTTAGCTTTGTCCTCCATTGATGCTCCTGGAAAAAGGTTTGAAGCTCCGCTAAAACCCAGAAAATATGAAGGTTTGAAGAAATCTTCAAAGCAAACCCAGAAACTATGAAGATTTGAAGAAATCTTCAAAGAAAACCAAGAAACTATGAAGATTTGAAGAAATCTTCAAGGAAAAACCCAAAAACCACCGTGAGGGGGAGGAGCTTCGATAAAAACTCTCGCCGGAAATCGCCTTGAAATAAAGAGAACTATAGAGAGAATTTCTAGTGAAGTGTTTGAGTAGAAGTGAGAATGAGAAAGTGAATTCTCCACTCTCACTCTTATATACAACTTCTCAGCCGGTTAAAATTCCTCCAAACGGTAAGAAAACCTACAGTGACAGGTCAAAAAGCCCATGAAACCGGCCCAAATTAAGGCCCAATTCTAGGACATTCTTAGAAAAATATCTTGGAAAAATATCATAGATATTTTGAAAAAAAAAATTATAGATATTTTTGAAAAATATCATAGACAAAAGATCCTAAATTTGGATTTGAATAGCCCGGACAAGCCCAATAACAGCCATGAGGTCAAGCCCATTCTAAAAAAAAAAAAAAAGAGAAAAAAAAGGAGGTATTTTTATAAAATACGCAATAAACCTATGAGGCCCAATAAGAATAGGCCCAAAGCCAAAGTAGCCCTTATTTCAACCAGAATCCTGGTCGAAACGACCAAGAATCCTGGTCGAAAAACCCTTCAACCAAAGCGTTGGAAACGCCCTTATTTCGACTAGAATCCTGGTCGAAACGACCAAGAATCCTGGTCGAAAAACCTTTCGACCAAAGCGTTGGAAACGCCCTTATTTCGACCAGGATCCTGGTCGAAACGACCAAGAATCCTTGTCGAAAAACCCTTCGACCAAAACCATTCTGAGGCCCTTATTTCGACCAAGATCCTGGTCGAAACGACCAGGAATCCTGGTCGAAAATCCCTTCGACCAAAACAAAATTGGACCCTTATTTCGACCAAGATTCTGGTCGAAACGACCAAGAATCCTGGTCGAAAATCTCTTCGATTAGGAAACTAAAGAAGGCCTTATTTCGACCAGAATTCTGGTCGAATTCCTGGTCGAAAATACTCAATCCTGGTCGAAATTTGCTATAAAAGTTGATTCTTTGACAGCAAATCTTCACGGACATGGAATTTTGATACCTGTGGGCACCATAATAGGATAAATATGGAAATACGAGGAATTTCATAGATAATTCCTTGAAGAAAAATATTCTGTAACTGAAGTTATGGAAGATAAATTGCTTAGCCTCGAATAAGGCATATCGTCGTAAACGTGTCGGTCGCTCCACACTTTGCATCAAGACGACATTTGTGAAACACTAGTGTACAAAGCCCTGACCCAAGTCTCAAGAAAGGCAGTTAAAACTTCAAGGAAAACCTGATCAGTTTTCCTAGAAGTTGGGGGGCAAATGATATGGGCTAAAAGTAAGCCTTAAAGACACCTTTAATGTGGTATTAATTATACCCGGAATGGTCCAAACGTGGGGCCCACCAGATGGGCCCAAACCCTATTTATAATATTAATTTCGTAATTAATATTAAGGGTAATAAACAGCTCAGCAAATAAGAGTTGTATAAGGATAATATCCCCTTCAGACTTATCCACCAAGGCATCCAATTCAATATGGAAACTGATTCCTATAAGGAATAGATCTAGAACCTTCCTCAAAGACTTGCCCACCAAGTCTCTGAATCCTACCATAATTATAAGGCTTCTCAGCCTATATAAAGGGTCTGACCCTTCATTCTCAGAACTACGTTGGCTTGATTCTCAATACGAGATACGTAGGCACTCTGTGAGGACCGATTAAGTCTCGAACGCAGAAACAGCCATTAAAGCACGAAGCTCACATACCTTTGCATTAAATACGTCAACCCTAGCCGCAATATTAGTAACCTAGTTTTTATTCCACAACAGCCACCTAAACTCCCGCTATCCTCCTTTATATTGATATATATTGATGATTGTTTTGAATATTAAGGTTTATTGTTGATTTTAATTTTCTAAAATTAGATTTTTTTTTGAATTGGCATTAGTTTTGTGGAATATATTTTGTTGAATTTTGGTGTCATTTCCAATTATGACATATTTTTTTTATTACCTTTTTATTATCTTGTTTTACCATATATTTTATTAAAGACTTTTTTTGATTTGTAAATAATTGTAAACTCTTTTTTTTTTAAAAAGTTATTTTTTGAATTGAAATTCTGATGGTATGCTTTATTTACTTGTTTATTATATATAAAGAATGAATTTGTGACTCATTTTTAATTATGCTTTTTTGCTATTTTATTCTTGTTTGTTATTTTAGAAATATATTTATGTCAAACCTAAAATTAGAATCTTTAATGATTTTTATAAAAATAATGTTTTTCTTAAAACATTTTATTTGGTAAAAAATTTTTTTTTTGAAAATTTTATTTTAAAGGTTTAGCTTAACATATGTTTTAATATTTCATAGCATAATTTTAGGATTTAAATGGTCCATAATATTTCATAGCATAATTTTAGTTTTTAATTCAATATTCTGGCCCAACTCTTTCTATGGCCCAATTCTAATTTCTAATAAAATTACCTTTTAATCCCTGACGACCAAACGAACACTTAAACCTACATGCGCCAATTATATATAGGATATATAATAATATAGATTCATTCGTAAAATGGCATTTACAATTTTTCATTTTATGCCCAAAATTTCCCTCCCATTTGTTGCCGCTTTTGCAATGGGCGAGAAAATCAAAGTAAAAACAAAACTGTACTACTAACAAACAAGGGTTTCTCTAATCTCTCTCTCTCTATATGTCTCTCTCTCTCTCTATGTGTTTTTAAAAATAATGGCGAAACAGAGAAAGGATAAACACAACAACATCATAGCTCTCACCGGAGCTGCTGGCGCCGCCGCTCTTCTCGCTTTCGCTCTCAAATTCGGCATTTCTTCACTCAATTCGAGAAATAAAAAGAAAGGTTTGTTTTTCGATTTGTTTTTAATTAATTAATTAATTATTGTGCATCTGATTTAAATTGTGTTTGTATTTGACTGTTTTGTTATAGTGTTGAATTAGTTTTGTATTTGACTTTATTGTTTCAGAACTTAAAGGCTCTAATGTGCAAATTAATCTCTCACCGTCTCGAATTATTCGATTAGCTGACCAGTTAATTGCGAAATCGAAAGCTGTGCACGATGCGGTTGCTTCTGTTCCTCTCGATAAGGTACGGACTATGAATGCATACAGTAGGTTATCGATTAATGAATAATCTTGTTAAATGAATTTCCGATAAAGAAATGTGTAGTTATTAACATTATGGATTGAGTAATGGTTACAAATGAAGCGACTTCGGTGCATATTGAGTGTGACTGATTTACGAGTTCTATTCTATACGTAAAAAACCGAAGTTAACATCACAAACTATGTGTACTACACTCTTGTTAATGTTGTACATTTGGAATGTGTAACTGATTTACAAGTTCTGTTCTATATGTGACTATTTGCTACAACATAAACAGTCAACCGAAATTAACGTTAGGAACTACATATACTACACGCTTGTTACACATTTCGAACATGTAACTTATTTACAAGTTCTATTCTATCTGTGACTATGTGCTACTACGTAAACAGTCAACCGAAATTAACATTACGGACTACATATACTACATGCTTGTTATACATTTTGAACATGTAACTGATTTACTAGTTCTATTCTATATGTGACTATATGCTACTATGTAAACAGTCAACCGAAATAGACATCACGAACTACATGTCATACACGCTTGTTATATGATATAAACAGTAGCATTCATTTTGAGGTTATATATCAACTCGATTTTTCATGAACTTATCTTCCGTGCCTCTTCGTTTAGCTGCATTGTATTTTGTACAAGCGATATTGCCCCCTTCCCCCGGTACATGCTACATCCTGTCAATATCTAAAATTATAACCAATTTAAATATTAAATTGCTTTCATTAGATAAAATGTTGTTGGAAAATCGGTTAGGTATTGAAGGTGTTAGTTGTCTTTGTTGTACCAGATTGATATTTAAGATTGGGTTAATTTAGCTTTGCAGGTTAGCTATAAAAATGTAATATCACCATTGGTAGATTTGGAAGCACAGCAATTTCCGTTGATCCAGTCTTGTATCTTGCCAAAGATGGTATCGTCATCTAAAGATGTGCGCAAAGCAAGTGCTGAAGCTGAGCGAAGAATAGACGCTCATGTTTACAATTGCAGGTCTAATCTTCTTTCGTTGATTCAAAAACTATTAATTTGATGGTGCCTCTTATGAGGTTCCCCAAAGATTGTTGAGTCTTTGTAGTCTTTTGATGTCATTAATCTGTTATTGTTACTAAACTAAGTACGTACTTGCTATTTAATTTTGTGTAAATTTAACAGTAAGAGGGAAGATTTGTACCGTGTCATCAAAGCCGTCGCAGTGAAGGGGGAACGGATGAGCCCCGAAGCTAAACGATATATGCAGTTTCTGGTATGAAGTTTTGGTTGTTTTTGCATTGGAATAGTTTCCTAAATTCTTTCTTCAGTCATTGTCATGTCCACTAATTGCCTGTTGGTCAGCTTACGTAATTGAATTTGTGAACTACATTTATTAACTTTGTTGATGCTTTACATGTTAAGCAACCTCATTTGTACTTATTTAGTTATTTTCCATCCATATGTTGGCTCACTTGGGAGAACAGCAGCATCGCTTTGGTAGGTAGTCACTTTTTATGTTACCAAGACATGTAGAGCAGCATTCTTAGTCCATTTCATCATCTTTACCCTCTTAAATCACTTCGTTTTTAGTTTACCAGATCGTTAGCTGTCAAGTCACGGGAAAATATGAGTTCAATTAGCAATTGTGATATATTTTAGGGTGTGGAATTTTCAACAATTGTATATTTGTTAATGCATGTAGCATTTTTACATTCAACTACTTTGTAATCTTGCCTAACTCAATTATAAATTCTTATTTCCAGTGTAAACATATAAAACCTGTATTAATGTAACATTTACATTATCAGGAAGTATATATACAGTAATGATCCTGTCAGTGGGAAATTTAAAGCAGTGTTGGATTATGATATTTAATCTTTGGTCTTGTTCAATACTGCATATCCTTCCAACACTGAGCTTAGATGCTCTTGCTTTTTGGCAAATGCATTAACATATTAGGATTACAATCTATGTAGTATCTGCTACCACTCCACCAGTAGCTATATTTTTCTTTTTAAATTTATGCAATGGCAGCATAGAATTACTTTCTTATATATGATCAACCGATCTTATCCTTTTTTCTAAAGCAAATAGTACTTTAAACTTTTGAGTACTTGATAACGGAGAACAAGGATAATTATATACTTTTCTTCAACATAATATTAGTAATTAGTTTCTCAGTGTTTTCAGAATTATGGATTTTTAGATGTGAATTTTCTTTCATTTGTGCTCTCTTTCTCTGTCTTAGTTTTAGTCTCTGCTATCATTCTTCATCAATTTCTTAATCTATTTCTTTTGATTTTAAGGGGTAACTTGCTGTATTATATATTTTCGTACAAGTATTTATTGTCTAGTATCCAGTGACAGGTTAAAGACTTTGAGCGGAATGGTTTGAACCTCACATTAGCTAAGAGAGAAGAGCTGCAGCGTTTGAAGACTCAGTTAGACGATTTAAGCATGCAATATATCCGAAACATCAATGATGATGTTTCATTTCTCCTCTTCAACGAGATGGATTTACTAGGGTTACCACCTGAATTTTTACAGGTAAATTGTTGCATTATCAGTTGCCGAGTGCTTGAGTTTGTAACTCTTTGTCTTTACACTTAATTTTCATGTTATCTGAGATTGACATACTTTTCTTGCATGATTAATAGGATAATTTTGGCAACATGACCAGAACTTCTTCCACAATGATTTACAGTGCTATCTTGATGTGTGAAAGTTGAGATTCTTAAATTTTTGTTGTAAAGAAAACTACTAGAGTCTACATTGTACATAACACTTAATGTGTGTGATATACTGCTATTATGAATGTAATATGCATACATGACTACATGAGCAAATATGTGTATGTAGAGTAATACTCTCATATTTACTGGTTTTTTTGGCAGTTGAAAAGGTCATTCGAAAAAGTATCTGCATTTATTTAGATTATGACTTTTCAGTCATTTGCATTTTTTCTGTCAGTTTGACTTTTGTTTATTTTTAGCGGCTTTGAATACAAACAATACCATATAGCTATGTTATTTTAACTCTCCAGTTTTGTCCTTTAACCCGTGTCGACCAGTCATGACATGGGTGTGGGCATGGGATATGAGTCGGATCTTTCACATTAAAGCTGGACACGTCATCTTGCAGAATTAATATTCAAAATGATATACAAGGCCTTACAATAACTTGTTACAGAGAGTGAGCTCCGTGTATGACTGTTTCTATGTTATCCATCTCACTCTATATGATGACTTTGATATATAATAACATTTATGGTGGAACACACTATTTTAAAAAATGTAAAATGGGTTAAGATTTAAGAATGTTTAAAATATTACTGATGTTAAGCTTACATGAGAGTCGCTGCACCCGTGTCCAATTTTGGATCCATATCCAAGAATTCTAAGGTTATTAAAACAAAGAACTTGACACTTGGATCCGCACCTGTGTCTGTCTACCATGCTTGAGTCCGGGTAACATAGTCATGTAATAGAATTTTTGGGGAACATGAGATGTAATTATATGTTGTATTTATCATCAGTTATAGACTTATAGTTCAGAGCAGATCTGTTTACCATGTTACATATCATATTATTTTGCTTTAGAGTTACCGTATGATTTGTGTTTTCTGTACAGAGTTTAGACAAAGCAGAAAATGGGAAGTTCAAGATTACACTTGGAAGTCACCATCTTTTACCAGTACTAGAATTTTGTAAGGTACACACACAACATTGAACCTTATGTATGTCCTGAAAGTGTGGAGTCTGTTAAGATGATGAGTTCTTTTTTGAGTGAGGGCTCGTGAAAAATCAATTTAATTATAGACCAAAAGTATCTACACATATGACATAACTGCAAAAGTTTCCTTTTTGTTGTTGGGCAGCTAAAAATTTAAGAGTTTCAGTAGATGAATTTGATGTATAATATGCCAAATTTACATAAACTTCCTTTATTTTTTTAAATTATTATGGGGGAATAGGTCCTCTCATATCTTATTTCTAATTTACATAGTATTTTCATATTCATAAAGCTGACTGATATGAACTTTAGTCGATTTTATTTTTTTTCCCTAAGTTCTCTTTTTTTTTTGGCCATACTGCAATACTATTAATTGGTGAACTAATCTCTAATTTGCTTGAATTATTTTAGAGGTACTTCAGCAGGTTTTTATTTATTTATTTATTTAGGTAGGTGCCACAAGAAAAGCCGTGGCTGTGGCATATGGGAGGCGGTCTGAGGTTAACCTTTCTGTATTACAGAATCTGGTAATGTAGAATAGAAGAAGTATTTTCTTGAAATTCCTTGAATGATAATATACAGATATTTTTTGTTCATTAGCTCACCTGCATGTTTGTACTCTGAAATTCAGCTTTTTGGCGTCTCTTAAACATTTATTGCTGAACTGTACCCTTCAATGTTCTTCCTCATATTTATTCATCTGTAATTTATGTACTAGTTTGATAGACCAAAAAAATTGGTTCTTTATTTTGCCCATATTTTATAACCCAACATTATATAGATAATGAGTACCTGAGTTAATCAACATATATACAGTATACACTAACCGGATATTGTAACTTATGCCTATATGTCAAATTATTCGTGTTATGGACAGATTAATTTTCCTTTATCACCACAGGAAACTGTTTGAAATGGGGAAAAAAAGAAATGTACACGTACTCTTAAGTCAAGTGAACCTTATATCGAATTTGTTTGATTGGCATCAGCGTGGGAAGTACCACGATATATGTATTTATGTAATACACAATTTACAATTCTCTTGGAAAACTTTATATGTAAGGAACAAATTATGTGTCCTAATTTAAGTCCAGTTCTCAGTTTGGGTCTCAGAGTGCAATCAGTCTCTTACTTGATAGAAGTTGCTAGACTTCACTGAATGTTTAAAGGAATCATAATGCTGGCCTCTTGGTCATAGTTTGAAAAATATTTGTTACATCATTGAGATTCGAAGAGTTTGTGTAAAAGTGAAGATAGTGTTCCATATTAGAGGTGGATGTAGGGGGTTGCACACGCAGTTGTGGCCGCCACCCCGAAGTCCAGAACTCTTAGAAAATTATCTATTCAATACATAAGTTTTTTCCTGACAAGAAAAAAATACATAAGTTTTTTAATTCTTGTGAAGTCCAGAACCTTTTGATCCTGCCTCTATCCCTGTTTCATGTATAATTCTATGCAACATTGAGTCTATATTCTAAAGGATCAAATGATAGAAAATTAGATAGTACCAAACTGATTATGAAGATGAAAATGTATGCAATGATCTTTACACTTCTCCCTTAATCAAAGAGATTACTACTGTCCTGTAAGTGATAATGGGACCATCTCTTATCAAAATGATCCACGGTGTCCTGGATACAATCAATTAAATCTCAATAATTAGAAGGCCAACTTGTTAGCTACATTGCCGAAAAAAACTATTTAAATAATTAGGATATTAAAACTGTCATTTTTTTATATATATGTCACACATTTTTTTTCCTCAGCTGGCCGTACTGGCAAATCTCAAAATGGTCACATTACAGTGTTGTAGTTCTTGAATTTTTTAATTACCTCTGTCTCTGTTGTCCATAGTACTGCTTGAAAGTCAGTATTATTAAACAATTTAAACTGTTCAGGTTCAGTTGCGGCATAAATTTGCTAGATTGCTTGGTTATTCAAACTATGCCGACTACGCTGTTGAACTCAGAATGGCAAAATCTTCATCCAAGGTTGGTCAATTATGTATGATACCTTCTGAGTGATAATTAGAATGTATGTAATGTTTGTTATGGTTAATATGTGTGTGTGTGTTGTGTGTGTTAATATATGGTTAATATATGGCAGTTCCTTTAATAGGACAATTGGATCAAGTACAAGGTAAGTTTTAAGTTTCAAACAACATTTGTTTTCAGAGACCTATAGTTTACTCAACATAAATATATATACCTTATTTTGTGGGAATTTGTCAAACCTGAATATCTTTCATATGTTCCACTTGAGAATATTACATTGGTACAAACTTGACTATTAATTATATATCAATATTGTGGTGTACGGTTTCATAATGTGCTGCTTTCTAGCAATGGCTCAAAGAACTTTCATGATGAATGTACTACTTCCTTTTTCAGGTTTTCGAATTCTTAGAGGGCATATCTGCTGGTTTGACTGACTTGGCCACTAAAGAACTTGGTCTTTTGAAAGACCTAAAGGTCAGTTTTGTCTGTTGTATGTCTGATCTGGCTTGAGCTCATTAATATGAATCGTCAGTTTTTTTCCTAATTTATTAATCATGATGTCTTACTAAACCTTCATAATTGTTTATCCTGATGGTTCAGAAGGAGGAAGAAGGAGACCATCCCTTTGGAATTGAGGATCTACAATATTACGTGAAGAGGGTAGAAGAAAAACAGTATGACCTAGACTTCAGTGTTGTTAAGCAGTACTTTCCTGTGGATGTCGTTCTATCAGGGGTCCTTAAGATATGTCAAGACCTTTATGGTATGATTTAAATATTCATTGTTGGTTTGTTTTATTTCTTTTCCACTGTAGTTCATGTTGGACATCGTGTTGAGTTTTTTTTTTTTATAAAGAATTTGGCATGTTTTATGTTAATTTACAACACGACATGGAAGCAGAACTTATCTGTTGCTTTTTCCGCGATTCCATATCTAATTATTCCGCCCATAGTTTTCAAATTTCATTACTTGAGAGCAAAGTCATATCAATGCGAATATAGAAAATCTTGTGGATCACCCAAGTCATGTGAAGTTAAATCTTATATGCTTGCCAAAAGATCATCTCTGTCAAGCCTATAACAACCAGGAAAAGGAGCTACCAGTTGCCACATATAGATACAATTGTATCTATCTTTGTCGTGTTCTTTAATCTGGGGAAGAAGATCTTGTTTGGAGTGTTGTTTAAGGTCAAATGGTGTCTGGTGAAGGCAGATTATTGGCAAGGAGAGTTTGTTGATTCTGCTTTTAATCACTATTGGGGTCACCTGAATTAGTTAGAATAAGAAGTAAAGTTCTTGATCTTCATTGTTAGCCTGTTAGGGATTGAAATGAGATGATTGATATAGTTTGATAGTTTAAAATTTGATATTTGTGGGCCTGCCAAAGTTGGTGATTGAAATGCGTGAATATTATCTTCTGTTTCCTTTGTCCTCTTCCTTTACAGTTTTATCAGTGTTGCTGTACCTATTCGTGTTATCAATAAGGCTATACAGTGTTATAAGTTTCTCATCTCATTTGTGATATAACTCCCTCTTTGTTTGCAGGATTAAGATTCGAGGAAATTGCAGATTCTATCATCTGGCATCATGACGTTAATGTTTATTCAGTTTTTGACTTGCGTTCTTGTGAATTGTTGGGTTATTTGTACCTCGATTTGTATAAAAGGTTCATTATCGGATATAAAATTGTTGACTTTTTTTCAATTTTTTTTTATTTATTAACAAGCACTTATGAAAGTAAAAATTTATCCACAGGGAAGGCAAGTATGGACATACATGTGTTGTTCCTCTTCAATGTGGTTCATTTCATGATGGTGCAAGACAGGTAACCTCAACACATACCTTCTGGCTGCAATGCTTAGTCTTGGTTACAACTTACAAGATCCTTAAGAGACACGAGCTTATAGGTTGTAATTAAAATGACTCCTTGTTGCTCTTATAGTGAGATACCTAAATATTAGTAATATGTTAACATCAGTTAGCTTAACACCCAGTAATCTAAGATAGCATGACATAAAATTGATAATATAGTTAGAAGTTCATATCAATTCTATTTCTACGGTTCTAGAAGTAGTTGGACTAATGGATTAAAGATTATTATTATTATTATTATTATTATTATTATTATTATTATTATTATTATTATTATTATTATTATTATTATTATTATTATTATTATTATTATTATTATTTCAAAGTTTATATGCAAGGGGAATGGACAGTAAGTAATGATTGTGGTCAATTATGGATTATGGATTGAGATTCAATGTAAACAAGGCTTTTTTTTTTTTCTAAGCGTAAACAAGGCTTTGCACATATTTAGAAAGAGTCAAGAAGGCAATAAGCAAAATTGAATTAAGCAAAATTATGAAAGTGAAAGTTGGACTGCACGAGCCAACAGTATCTATTATGTATTAGTATTACATTCCAATATTTCATGAATTAATAAGAAAGTATTGAGTTGAAGGCATTACTTCTTGCGTGTGCTAAACATTGTGTCATGTTTATACAGATATGCACCATTTTTAATGCGTACTAAAAACAGGAATGTTTCATATCCAGATTCCCGTGGCATTGCTTATCTGTCAGTTCCAAAAGGATGTTGGTGGTTGTTCAGGGTTATTGCGATTCTCAGAAGTAGTTAGCCTTTTCCATGAGTTTGGACATGTGGTATGTTTAACCTCTACGTGAAGCATACTTCCTGTACACTGATACTAGTTTTATATTCCTCTACTATCATTTCCGTGAATATTGTATTACGAGTCTTGCAAATATTAGTGATGCAGACTAGTGTAAACAAGAAGCTTGCCTAGTACTGTAGGTTCCTAGACAGAAGTAGTGTTCAAGTTTTACATATGAATTGACTTGAATGGATGCAAGCGCAAGCTTCAAAGATATCGGCGTTAACTTCAATATTCTATCAAGTGTGTTATGTGAAATTGTTGGGAAAGGGGGGTAAAGACTTTAGGTCAGTTTATTATTATTAGGACCTTTCCCAGATCCTGCTGATGTTGGTGCCATGCTCACTGGGTACAACTTTGTGTATATTTTATTATTACAACAATAGAAGGTGAAAAACAGCTAAGGGATCAATTTTTAAGTATTGCTCGAGGTGATTGGCGAGTAATGGTAATTTGTGGTGAACTTACAGGTCCATCAGATTTGCAATCGTGCATCATTTCCTAAATTTTCTGGACTGCGCCTTGACCCTGACTTTGTAGAGATTCCTGCACAGGTTTTGGAAAACTGGTAAGAACTTGAGTTATTGTTATCGATTAAATGCTATGTCTTTGAAGGCAATTCCCCTTGCAAGTATACAGAATAAAAACTCATGCTAACATGTTTTATTGTTCTCTCTTCCCTTCCCCCTCCTTCCCTAGGTGTTATGATAACATAGCTCTAAAAATGATATCTGGTTATCATCAGGTATTTCATCCATGTAAATAGTTTATTATACTTTATATTATACTAGTTAATAAGTGTATTAAACAGTGACCTGTTTTACTTTGTTAGTTTGTTGTAAGCTTGTGTGGTCAGTGGTGTATATTCTGACATCCTAAAGAAAACAGTATCCCCCCCCCCCTCTCCACAAAAAAAAAACATATATCCAATCTTATTATGTTTGTGCAGGATATTACGAAGCCCATCAAGGATGAAATTTGTGAGTCACTTAGGAGATGGCGTTCTTCCTTCTCAGCGCTTAAATTGAAGCAAGAGATTCTTTACTGTAAGCCCTACTGGTTTTTTTTGCATGTTAAATTATATGATGTAACCGTTGTTCACTGTACTCTGAAGATAAACTTAAGTTCACATCTCATGCTATCACAGCTTCAAATTCCGCTTTGTGTGTTTAATCACATTCATGTATTTCCAACCAAGTGGAAACATAAAATTGTTGGTTTCAATATTACTTGGTGTACATGTTGAGGCATAAAAGTTCTACTCTGTTGTGCACAATTATTGATCAATGTATAAGTTGGTTTTTTATATATAATTTAACATCAAATTAAGTTCCATAAGCTTTTTTCGGCAGGTCTCTTTGATCAAATTATACATTCCAATGAGAATGTTGACATTATCGGTTTGTTCAAGCATCTTCATCCAAAGGTATCACTTGCTGATTTAATATGACTGTGAAGTAAGTTCTATATGTGTATCATAAACTTGGTTTGAGTCCCCAGGTAATGGCCGGCTTACAGATGCTAGAAGGAACCAACCCAGCTTCATGTCACTCACGTTTGGCAATAGGCTATGAAGCTGTGTGCTACAGCCGCATTTGGAGTGAGGTCCGGTCACAATATATGTTCATATCATAGCCTCGAATTTGCTTTACTAGTTTGTTCTGTATACTGTTACACACCTTTGGTCACCACTTGGCTGCATTTTTAGGTTTTTGCTGCAGATATATTTGCCTCAAAGTTCCGTGACAATCTTTTCAACCAAAATGTGGGCACTCAGTTCAGAGAAAAGGTAAATTAAACCTACAAGGCTGCAATACATTTGTTCCAAACTCATTGATCTTTTTTTGTATTTTAAACCTTTTTTCTAACTCTAAAGAAGCAGAACTAGTAGTTCAAATAATTGACTTAAATTTTACGGATTAACAGGTATTAGGTCCGGGAGGAGCAAATGATCCTGTTGAAATCCTGATAGATTTTTTAGGAAGGGAGCCTTCAATCCAGGCTTTTACTGACAGCAAAAGCGACTTGATCTAGTAGAGCAAAAGCTAAGCAACAATGTAATTACAATTTTTGCATGAATTCTTTTCTTCAAGACAGTGCCTTCATTCTGAAATTTTGGCCAGATTATACTTGACAAACCATTATCCCGAATTTTTGGCCAGATTATTTATCAGGAGTTTATCAGCTGCACATGGTGAACATCTAAACTTTTACGAAACATAGCTCAACATGAGATAACTGGAATACATATTGCGAAGGTTATACTTGGATTTTACTCTAAGAATTTCAAAAACAACATATGATTCGAATGATATGCAATTCTGACATCTATTTAAAAGGTAATTTAGATATGTTTTTAAAAATCGAAAGTAATTTATCTTTGTTCTAACACTTCAAAAGGAATGTTTGCATGCTAGCAATAGCATTAAAATAGACAAATTAGCCGTCCCGTTCTAAGGTACCTGCTTCTACGGCTTACTTCTTATACCACATGAAAAACAAAGAAACTATGGGCCTGTTTGGCATAACTTATATTATGGACTTATGGACTTATTTTTGGATAAAAATTTTATATTTTGATAATTTTTTTTATACAAGTATTTAATGTATGTTTGAGATTAAATAAGTTGCAAAAATAAGTTGGAAAATAAGTTGGAAACTTAGAAATCTCTAATTTTGTCTTAAAATAAGTTGACTTATTCCGGGAAAAAATTCCCCCAAACACCCCTATATTTAACAAATACTCAAAGCATACTACAGTTGAACCTCGATGAAGTAATAATCAATAAAGTAATAACCTCGCTATAGTAATATTTTTTACCGGTCCCAACATAATAGAGACAGTGTATTTTTACTCTCGATAAAGTAATAAACTCGATAAAGTAATATTTTTTCCCGATCCCAAGCGTATTACTTTAAAGAGGTTTAACTGTAGCTATTTCGGCAAGTTATTCTACTAGTATATTGATACAATGTTCAGTAGTATAAGAAATCAACATCAAGAATTAGCAATAAGCGTATACTAAGATTCTAGAGATAACAGAATTAAAATGGTAAACTAACAGAGAAAGAGAAAGAGATAAGAAACTTCAATTTTATTCATAATCCCCCTTGTACAACTGATTGTTCTATTTATACAAACATTTCCCTCCACTCATCCATAACAGAATTTTAACAAGTATTTGAACAAGTATTAGAACAAGTTTTGGCGCTAATCTTTATTTATTTATTAAAGAAATAGTTCTTTTTATTAAAAAGAACTTAACTATTAAGTCCCTTATCATATCTCCCCTCTTATGAAAGACTTGTCCTCAAGTCTGTTGTGGAATAGGAAAGTCAGAGAATTTCGAAATAAAATTAGCTGCCACCTCCCAAGTAGCTTCATGAATTGGACAATCAGCCCATTGAACTAAAAACTGAACTTGCACTGCATTCTGGAATTTGACCACCCTCCTGTCCACAATACTAGCAGGGACCAAGTCCTTTCCATCACTTGCAGATTTGAACCAAGTTGGTATATTAACTGTCAGAGGTGGTACTCCATGAAATTTCTTCAATTGAGACACATGGAATACATCATGTATCTTGGCCTCTGGAGGAAGCTGAACTTTATACGCCACTTTGCCTACCACTGCTATCACTTGAAAGGGACCATAATACTTGTAGGCTAGTTTCTGATTCTCCCTAGATTGGAGAGAAGATTGTCTATAAGGTTGCAATTTCAACCAAATCCAATCCCCTGGTTGAAAAGATCTATCAGATCTTTTCTTATCAGCTTGTTGCTTCATTCTAGATTGAGCTCTTTCCAATCTTATTTTCAACTCAGAAATCATATGTTCTCTTTTACTCATACTCCTGTCTATAGCTTCAACTGCACATTCTCCAGGTAGATATGGCAAATGTAATGGTGGTGGCTGGTTGTAGACAATCTCATAGGGTGTCAACTGAGTAGCACTGTGATAGTGTGTGTTGAACCACCATTCAGCTAATGGTAACCACATAGACCATTCCTTAGGAAAGTCTCCACACATACATCTAAGATAGGCCTCTAAACATCTATTTACTACTTCAGATTGACCATCGGTTTGAGGGTGGTAAGATGAAGATAATAACAGACCAGTTCCATGTAAAGTAAACAACCCTTTCCAGAACTGGCTCAAAAATATGGCATCTCTATCACTGACTATGGATCTAGGCCAACCATGCAGTTAAAAATGTTATCCAAGTAAGCTTGAGCAACTTGAATTGCAGAAAATGGATGAGACAGAGCAATAAAATGTGAATACTTGCTTAATCTATCCACTACTACAAAAATAACTTCCTTTCCATTAGATTTAGGCAAACCTGTGATAAAGTCCATTGAAATATCCACCCAAACTTCCTCAGGAACAGGTAATGGCTGAAGGAGTCCAGGATTTGCACTAGTATCATACTTAGAAGCTTGACAAATTTTACAATTTCTCACAAAAGATCTGATCTCATTTGTCATTCCCTGCCAATAAAACAGATTTTTAATCCTCCTATTAGTTAAATCTCTTCCAGCATGTCCTCCTTCTGGAGATGAATGGTGCCATTGAAGAAGCATGTCCTTGATCTCTTGAATTGGTCCAATCACAATCTTGCCCTTCCTTTTCAGTAAACCATTTTGCAACTGAAAATTTTCCACTTGCTGATTGTTGGACAATTGATCTACTAATTGCTTCAATGCTGCATCCATATTATAGCTATCTTGAATTTTGCTTTGCAATTCAGAATTAACCACAGTTAGAGCTAGGCATAATACTTCAGTTCCTTGTACTCTTGAAAGTGCATCAGCTACTAAATTTTCCTTGCCCCCTTTATATTGTATCTCATAGTCAAATCCCATGAGTTTAGATAACCAAAAATGCTGAAATGAAGAAGATATTCTCTGTTGAAGCAACCATTTTAAGCTCTTTTGATCAGTTTTGATTATAAAATGGTTTCCCATGAGATACTGTTCCCATTTCTGCACAGCACATACTATTGCTAAAAGCTCCTTTTCATAGACAGACAATTTTTCCCACCTAGGTCCCAATGATTTGCTCATAAAAGCTAATGGGTGATTATTCTGCATAAGAACAACCCCAATACCCTTTTGTGAAGCATCAGTCTGTATAATGAATACTTGATTGAAATCTGGAAGTGCTAAAACAGGTGTTGTACTCAATGCTTTTTTAAGAGTATCAAATAAATTTTGTGCTTCATTATCCCAATGAAAAGCTCCTTTCTTCAATTGATCAGTCAAAGCTTTGCTGATTAAAGCATAATTTCTAATAAATTTCCTATAGTACCCTGCTAAGCCCAGAAAGCTTCTCAACTCCTTTACCCCTTTAGGTACAGGCCAAGTAGAAATAGACTGAATCTTCCTAGGATCAGTTTCCACACCTTTTTCTGATAAGAAATGACCCAGATACTCCACTTTGTTCATCATAAAACTGCACTTACTGTCCTTTGCAAACAACAAATTAGATCTCATTACCTCAAAAACTTGAGTCAAATGCAACCAATGATCCTCTTTATTTCTACTATATACTAAAATATCATAAAAAAACCAAAACAAATTTTCTCAGAAATGGTTTAAAGACTGAATTCATCCAACTCTGAAATGAGGCAGGTGCATTGGTCAAGCCAAAAGGCATGACCAAAAATTCATAGTGTCCATTATGTGTTTTCAAAGCAGTTTTGAAAACATCTTCTTCACACATTCTCAACTGATGGTACCCAGCCCTTAAATCCAACTTACTAAACACAGTAGCTCCAGCTAATTCATCTATTAATTCATCTACCACAGGTATTGGAAATTTATCTTTAACTGTATTTTTATTTACCTCCCTGTAGTCCACACACAACCTCCACGATCCATCTTTCTTCCCCACCAATACCACAGGAGAAGCAAATGGAGATGCACTGTTCTGAATTATCCCCATGTCCAGCATTTCATCAATTATTTGCTCTATAACATCTCTCTGCTTTAATGGGTATCTGTATGGCCTGATAGAAATTGGATTTGTTCCATGCTTTAATGGTATCTTATGATCAAACACACCCCTTGATGGTGGTAGTTTATCTGGCTCCTGAAAGATGTCAGCATATTTTTCTTTTAAAACTGTCAATTCAGTATCTTGTGCACCATGTTCTTGTTTCTCAATTGACTGAATACCCTTATTCTGTATTGACTGAACTTACACTAAACAAAGCTGAGCAGCTCCTTGCATGAGTTTCATAGAAGGTACTCCTTTCACCACTTTCAACTTCTTTGGTTTAATTCCATCTAACCTTACAATTGTATCCCTAATCACAAATTCCATCAAAAGATTTTTAAAATCCCATTTCACTGTTCCTAAGGTGCTTAACCATTGCACTCCTAAAACCATGTCACAACTCCCCAATGCAAATGAGTAATACATCTGCTTTAAACACATGCTCTCTAAACTTCCAAGTAAAATCCTTCACCATTTTCTGACAGCTGATATGATTTCCATCTGCAACAATGATAGATTGTTCCTGAATTTCCTCAATTTTACATCCCAGTTCTTTGGCCTTGTTAATGTCCACAAAATTGTGCGTGCTTCCTGAATCTACCAAGATATATATATAGGTGTATTCTGAACTACTCCCTTAACCCTCATGGTTGAATAATTTTGGTTTCCAGCCAAAGCATTAACTGATATTAATGGTTCCACAATATCTGTCTCATTATCAGAATGCTCAGTATCATCAATATATTCAACTTCATTTCTTAACCCTTCTTCATCATAACTAGGAATTTCTACAGTAAACAACTGTGATTGTCTGAAAGCACATTTATGACCCCTCTCATACTTTTGATCACAGTAATAACAAAGCCCTTTTGCCATCTTATCAGCCCTGATATCAGCAGGTATGAACTTAAATGATCTTGGCTGCTGTTTGAAATTTCCAGGAACATCAGATTTGACTGGTGGATTAGGCAGTAAGGGAGGTTTACTGGCATTTGGGTGATTTGATAAGGGTACATAGACTATAGATTTGTCAAATTTTTGACTATTAAACCCATAAGCTTTATCACCCTTTTGAGAACTTAACATCAAAGACTCCTCCTGTAACCTAGCATACTTAATAGCTTCTGTTACGTTGGTAGGATTAAATGCCTTGACAAAGGGTTTAACAGCTGGTTTTAGACCTCCCACAAAACTTTCCAAAATATATGTATTGGGTAATACATGATTACACTGCTCCATGATAGACCTCAAATTGTCAAATTCATCTATATAATTTTCAATTGTATTAGTCTGTTGCAGCCTATTAAATTTCTCAACCACATTAGATCCTATATCATCCTTAAATCTTGCACTCAAATCAATCACAAAATCAGTCCACTCGACCCTTCTTCCAGACAAGTAATTTGTCACCCAAATTTCAGCCTTATCTACCATATATAGTGATGCTAAATCCACCCTTTGTTCATCAGGAATCTTGCATAAAGTAAAATATTTAACAGCTTTCTTTACCCAATTTCTAACTCCAGACCCATCAAATTTTGGAAATTCTATCTTAGGAGTAAACCCTAAAGATCGAGAAGTGAAATTACCTCCATTATGATCTTGTCCATTAAGAATTCTTCCATTGTTCTCCACATTTTCTCTGTTTCCTTCTGTCGAACGGTTGGTGTGCATATCTGGTACCGCTTGTACTGCCTTGATTAGTTCATTGATCTTGTCATCATATTCTTTTTTCTGATCAGCTAATCGTTGATCCATTAACTGTAAGTGATTTCTCATCTGTTCCTCCATTGACACCACCGTTGTAACCGTTTTCTGAGTTCTTGGCATATAGTTTCTTGAAGAAAAAGCGAAAAAATTGAAGGACAGATCAAGAACGATATGAAAAAGGATCCTAATGCTCTGATACCATTGATACAGGACTGTTATGTTCAGTAGTATAAGAAATCAACATCAAGAATTAGCAATAAGCATATACTAAGATTCTAGAGATAACAGAATTAAAATGGTAAACTAACAGAGAAAGAGAAAGAGATAACTGGAGGGAGAGAGAGATTCAGAGAGAAAGAGAGAAAGAGAGAGATAAGAAACTTCAATTTTATTCATAATCCCCCTTGTACGACTGATTGTTCTATTTATACAAACATTTCCCTCCACTCATCCATAACAGAATTTTAACAAGTATTTGAACAAGTTTTGGTGCTAATCTTTATTTATTTATTAAAGAAATAGTTCTTTTTATTAAAATGAACTTAACTATTAAGTCCCTTATCATATATCACAAAATATACCAACATCGCTGGAAGATGAAGCTTCAAATACGACCGATAAATCTTGGATAGGTAAAAATTTACTGAGCGACGCAAGCCCATTGGAGAACAACACTAGATACTTCACTAGTTATTTTTGTTTAGGAAAATTTGTGTATAGGGCGATCCATTAGAGTTGTTCTCATCATAAACCAGCCCTGGGAAGTTAGTCAGCTAGTCAAATTTAGCTAATGAATTAAAATTTACTAAAATATTATAGTCATGTAATTCTATTTTTTTTGAAAGGAAAAATATTCTATTTTTTTTTGAATATTTTGGCTTACAATGTTTCACAATGAGTATCTGTTCATTGACAAATCTCGTGGTAAGCGAATATCGAACCCAGAACTTCTGGGTCGACTAGAGGTAAGCTCAACCAACTGAACTACCTCAACTTGCTTAATACTCTATTATTGATAAGCCATATATATGGTATCTATAAAAATAATCAGAATTTAGGATTAAATCAAAATTTTTAATCGAGTAAATTTCCTACTATGGAACATTACAGCCTTCCTTCTTCAATAACATGGAGTAATTAGTACAAAAATATCAATATTCTTTGAATTAACTTAAACAAGTCAACATCTCTTTGACAGCTTAACAGGTTATCAATCATCAACAAATTTGAAGCCCCTAATTCCATCTCTCCTTAGACATCCATCGAATCTGATTCTTAAAACCAGAACTAGGTGATTAATGGTGGAATGCCAGTTACAGTTACCCAAGGTCAAGGACGCCCTCGAAAGCAACAATAAGAGATATCCAACTTGCCTTGTTCCCGATATAACAACACAAGTTATGCCCATGCAGGTTATCAAGTATTGCACCAACCCCGATTCTCGATTCGTCGAAGATGTTGATCCAGTTACTCTCTTTGATATTATTCAGGCAACTCCTTAATCTTGTTTTTGTTAGGATCGCATCCACTATAGATCAACGTTAATCAAACACAATAACAAACACGAAAGTAAAGAATACAACAATTTAACGTGGAAACCCCTCAAGGGAGGGTAAAACCACAAATCCACTAAATATGAATGTATTACAAGATTGGAATCGCTCCCTCACTTAACACTCTTGAATACAATCACCTCACCTTGATTACAAAAGTCCTCTCTTGTGTATCGCACACAACTCTCTAACTTTTGCAATACTCCAAAATTCCTACAAATATCTATATTTATAGGCATCACAAATATTCTAATCCTATTCTATATCAAATCCTATTTGTGACAATTACCATATTTTCTTATCTTGGATAGAATTCCATCCACATTTATATTCCTACCAAAAATAAGAATTACCTCAATTATCACAAATTAGAATTCTGCTCATAATAGGATTCTTAACTTAATTAGGAATTCGGGACGGACCCCAACATATCCTCCCTCGGCTCGAATTCCATAATACCTTAACCGATTCCGAGAATCTTACCTTTTTCTTGGTCTTCATCATCGTTGCTTCCCCATCTAAACAATAGATGTTCTTATTCATCATCCCTTGTAGAATCAAGCACTTTCCATTATACACCTTGCAACTTCGCCCTCGTCCAACGAATTCGTACCCACGTGATGCCAACACATTCTTTGACGCATCAAGTATGTATCCCACATTGAGAGCTTTCTTGATCGTACCATCATGGAGTTTAAGACGAACAGTTCCAACTCCTTGAACCTTCATCTTCTCATCATTCCCCATAATGATATTACCAAGATTTTCATCAGTGCATAAAGTCTCAAACATCGCTCGATCTCTACATATATGCATGAAAGCAGCAGAATTAATCCATCACCCAATCTGATTTATTCTTCGCCGAACCAGAAACAGTATCCTCACTCGCCATCAAAAACTCTCCATCCTCGATCACATGTGTAGAGTTCGCATCATCAACTTTGTTCTTTCCCTTCATCTGCTTAAAGGATTTCAGATCTTCTTTAAAGCTTGTACAGAACATTCGCATAAGACCTGTTTCACCACAATAATAGCACTCAACAGTGCTCATATCCTTCTTACTCGGTCGAGATTTACTTCTTCCTTGTAGGTTATTGCGACTGCGACTCCTCCCTCTTTCAGCACTTTGGACAGCTAAAACTGCCTCACCACTTTGAGAAACAGCATCCTTTGTCATCCTCTCATTATCTCTTAACACCTTTAACACATCATCCAGCGTAAGAGTTGTCCTCCCTACTAACAGCGTCTGCTTAAAATACTTGAAGGAACTCGGTAGTGATGACAACAGCAGCAGAGCTTGTTCCTCGTCTTTCATCGGCTCATCAACATTAGCCAGATGACATATCAGCTGATTAAAACAACTAATGTGATCATGGAGACTACCTTCTTCATCCAGTTTTAAAGAGTACAACTCCATATTCAAATTAAGTCGGTTGGTCAACGACTTCGACGCATAGATGCTTGCTAACCTGTCCCATATCTCCTTTGGTATCGACTCCTTCAACACGTTATATCTCACATCGGGTGCAAGTGCCAGCCTGACTGTACTCGCCGCTCTCTTCTGGATTTTTGCCCAATCTGCATCACTCATCTCTTTTGGCTTCTTCTCCTCCAAGGCATCATCAAGTCCTTGTTGAATTAACACATCCTTGACGGTTAACTGCCACATAGTAAAATCCGTCTTCCCATCATACTTGGGTGCATCAATTTTTAGCGACTTTAGATCCTCCATCAAGCCAAGAAAATCAATGCAAGACCAACTAATAACGTGCAAACAATTGATAAGTGAATATTTTTACATATTTTTATTACCTATTTATTGTTTGAATTCGTATTTTAATAAATTATTTTGTTGCATTTCAGGAAATTCCAGAAAAAATGAAGAAATGGCAAAATAAAGAAATAAAGGTCAAGGAAGAGAAAAAGAAAAGAAGAAGGACCAAAATAGAAGAAAAGGAAAGAGAAGGGGGTGTGGTGCAAAACCAATTTTAGAAAAATGGATGGATATGATTGAACCACACCAAACAAAATAAATGGTGGGGATTAATCCACACCAACCAAAATCCCAAATTTTTTCCAATAAATAGCCTCATTTTTTCTCTTGTAAATCATAAATACAACCCCCTTAGACCCATTAGTATCAGTACACTCCTAAATTAATAGTTGTAAATTTTCTTTGTAGCTCTTGTAAACATTTTTATTTTTAGAACGTATTTTTCCTGCTCTAATTGTTAAAATTCAAAACTTTATTTTGTGTTCCTCCATTTTTATTCATAACCCTTTCCCTGTTTTATTTTGACAATATAGACCCAGTTCCTGCAAACAGTCTCCTCTTCTCCCTCTTTCCTTTTATTTTCAGTAAAATCACACACCCTTTTCCCCCTTTCCTTTCTTCATTACAAACAAACGCTCCCCTGCATCTTTCTTTCCCCCATCACGCAGTCCATTGTTTCTCTTCTTATTTTCTTACCTATTTCGACAAAGACCCCCAACCCCTGCTATGTTTTCGTTTCTAGTTTTTTTTTGTGTAATTGTAATCGTTGCTGTTGGTATCATTATTGATTGAGTAGCTGCGGGTGTTTGTGTCTAGTTTCTTCTTTCCTCTAAATATAATTTTGTTAAGTTTGAGTTCGTTGAGTGGACTCGTTAATTGCTGGGTTTTTGACTATTAAATTGTTGAGTTTCCAGGAATCGAGTTCTGTTGTTGGGTTTATTGCGTTGTTGAGTTGCGTCTTTTGCTGTTAATCGAGTCATTGTCGAGCTCTGTATTGTTTATGCCGAGTTTTTTGCTTTTGATCACAAACCCAACCGAGCTCCTTTTACTTTCTCTGCGATTTGAACCCCAGTCTTACCTTCTTTTCTTTTGTTTTCTCCTTTTAGCTTTGTTGAATCCGAGAGTTGTGGTTGTGCCGTCGCTTAGTTTCATTAACGAGTTGTGGTTGAAATTTCGGTTTACTGAGTTGTTGTTCTTTGTCCGTGAGTCTGTGCTGAGTTGTGAACTTAATTGCTGAGAGTTTATCATTTTTGTTCGTTACATATTTTCAAGTTGTTGCTTCGAGTTACTATTTTTTTTTTCTGCGCAAGTCGGAGTCCAGTTCGTGTCTCTGTGTTTGTTTTTGCGTTTTGTCTCGGCCGAGTCTATTGAGTTGTGTTGCAATTTGCTGGAGTTTTTTTTTGTATTGGTTTGATTTTTGGCTAGTCGATTTTTCAGTCACATCATGTCAAATTTTTCTAAGATTTCCTGTAAATAAATTTTCTTAAAAAAAAGGGGTTAGTTTAATTTGAATAAAAAAAAATAGTTTTAGGTCTAGTTTTTAATTCGAATGTAGAATTTTTAAAAATATAGTTTTGTTATTTTCATTTTTAATTAGTTAGTTTAAAATTAGAATAAATGTAATTTTTCAAAAATAATTTAAATTTTCTTTTAATAGTAAAATCTAATATTCCAAAAATTCAAAATTTTGAAAACCCAAATTGTTCTAGTTCAATTAAATTAAAAATTAAGGATTGCGAAAATAATAAGTCTCTGTGGATCGAATTTAAAATACTAAAACGAGATCGTGCACTTGCGATTTTAATTGCCATATTTTTAGCACATCAAGTTTTTGGTACCGCTGCTGGGGAACTAATTATTTTTCACGCATTAATTTTTAATTTTTCGAATTATTTTTATTTCTTGCCTTATTTTTATTTCGTTTTTTTAGAAAAGTTTGAAATTTCGGGAATCTTCTCACGGAGCTTGGAATAAATCGGAATTTTTGGAAGCGTGCTTCGGTAACCTGTATCTCACTCTTTTCACCTTTTTATTTTTATTTTTAAAAAAAAATAAAAAAAATCAAAAATCACAAAAAAATTGAAAATTGGAAAAATACAAAAAATTAGTTGTGAATACATAATTTTTGCATCATGCATTTAATCACTTAGGAGCACATCATCTAGAGTTTTATTTTCTTGTTTTTAAATTTTCATACCTTATAATTGTGGTGATTGCAAGAGGACCCAAAGGTACGTTAAATTCTTCTTTTCTTTGATTTAGGACACTTAGTGTAAAACATCCATAATTGTTTACCACTTTCGTATATATCTCGTTGCTTGTTGCATCATTTTAATAAATTCTAAGGGCAAAACCACTCACAAGATAAGGGAAGGGATTTCATCACTCTTTCCTTGGTTCACAACAATTAATCCATCATTTTGCATGCCCTTAGCCTTTAATAAAATTAATTAGACGTTTGCCCCTAGGAATTTCGCGCTCAATAAGGAAGGTACCTAAGAAACGAAGTAATCATTAATTATTCTGACTCTTTGGTGTCTAGGCAAGCGAAAGCTTACCTGGCCAATTAGGATTTGGTGTCTAGGCCAGTGTTTAGCCTCTTGGCAATGCCTGCACTTACCTGGCCAAATCGGTCCGAATAAATTATAATTTACCGAGTTTTTGGTGGTCCTTAAAGTTAGGAGCAAGGTCTAGTTTATTTTATTAAGTAACCCTAGATATAGGATTTTTCTTTTGAATTTTCTCCCTTTCTTTTGTGTGTTTAAATTTTTCGCACTTACTTACTACGTGTTTCCTTTCGTTCTATGCGCACTACTTGGGTTAAAGATAATTCTTCTAGGTTAGTGAGACCAATCAAGTGTTTATCCTCTTCGGAATCCGAACCCGTAGAAATTCTCAAACCCGTAGAAATTCTTGACCCCGTAGTGACCATGGCGGTTTCGTTAAAAGACCGTTGTTACCCCACCCGATCATCCCAACCTTCTTGCATAACCCTACCTCCCGTTAATGGTAATAATTTCGAGATTAAAGGTCATCAAATTAGCATGTTACCTAATTTTTGCGGGAGTGACGGTAAGGATCCTTATCTTTTTCTACATGAATTCGAGGAGGTTTGCGCTTTGCAAAAACTCCAACAACTTTCCGATGATGCCATACGGCTTAGACTAATCAACTTCGCTTTAAAAGATAATGCTAAAAAATGGTTGTACAGTCTACCCGTCAATTCAATTTCCACGTGGGAGGGTTTCGTAGTCATCTTTCTAAAAAAATTCTTTCCAAGCCATAAGACTACGAAACTCACTAATGAGATTAATCAATTTCGTCAAAAACACAACGAACCATTTTGGACGTGTTTTGACCGCTTTAAAAATCTTTTATCCCAATGTCCCCACCACGGAATCGAAAAATGGAGGCTCTGTAAGATTGTGTACGAGGCCTTAGATGGTTCAACAACCGCATTGTTGGAATCTATGTACCAAGGAAAATTCATGGAGAAAAACGAGGATGATGGAAGAGAGTTTTTCGAAGAGTTCGCGGAAAAGACTATGTTGTGGGAATCGACTAAGGAGCCCACTCGAGAACCCGAGAAATCAAACGACTCAATAGCCACCATGCATCAAAGGGGGTTACATCAAGTTGGTAACTCTATTGCGACCGAGGCTAAATTAGCCACTCTTACTCGACGTTTAGAAGCCTTAGAAACCAACGGGTCCCCCTCCCATGTATCCATGTGCTCAAATTTTAACTCAACCAATCAAGGGATACAAAATCTTCAAGATTTTCAACAAGTCAATGTGATGTTCCAATCGGGTCCTCGAAATGATCCTTATGCTCCTACTTATAACCCCGGCTGGAAAAATCACCCGAACTTTTCTTGGAATCAAGGTCAACAATCTCACCCCGCACAATTCCAAAATCAACCTCTGGTTTTTCATAAACCTCACGCGAATTCATTTTTCCCTCAAAATCATGCTCTTTATCCGACTCAAGCTCCTACCCACCCTCCCGGTTTTTCTGAGTCAGATAAGCGACTTACATCGTTGGAGAAAAGTCTCGATGCGCTTCTCAAATCCACCACTAATTTGGCTCAATCGTAACAAACTTTCATGCAAACCATGACTCAAAATAGGCAAATCTTAAATGCTAGCACCCAGGCCATATCTAAGTTAGAGGTTCAAGTGAGCCAATTAGCTAATGCCATCCATGAACGTGAGAAGAATAAGTTTCCAAGCCAACCCGAGGTCAACCCTAAGTTTCCTCTTAATCAAAAACCTCATGACAATGTAAATGCTGTCATTTCCCTAAAATCCGGAAAGCACGTTCATAACCAAGTAGGAGTCGAATCCCCCGAAGAGGAAGAAGAAGAATCAAACGTTGCACCGACACCTATTCTCGATCCTTCTAATCAAACCCCGATTCCCGTCTCTTCTAGTCAGCCGTCTTCTTCGAGTGGAACAACCCCGGAGCCCGTTCCCGAAGAACAAGTCTATAAACCAAAGGCTCCTTACCCCAACGCCTCGTTTCTAATAAGCAAACCGCTCAATTAGACAAAATCTTAGAGGTTTTTAAGCAAGTTAAAGTCAACATTCCTCTTTTAGACGGGATTCAACAAATTCCCTCTTATGCGAAATGTCTAAAAGATTTGTGCACTCATAAGGGAGCCACCTAAGTCCCTAAGAAAGCCTTTTTGACCTCTCAGGTGAGCTCAATTCTTTCTAACCAGATTCCCGTGAAATATAAGGACCCCGGTTGTACCACAATTTCATGTTTCATAGGTAATTCTTTTGTGAACAAGGCGTTACTCGATTTAGGCGCTAGTGTGAACTTGCTTCCATTTTCTGTCTACCAAACCCTAGGGTTAGGAGAACTTCAAAAGAGGAATGTTACCCTTCAATTAGCAGATCGCTCGATCAAAATTCCTAAGGGGATCATCGAAGACGTGCTAATTAAAGTTGGTGATTTCGTCCTTCTTGTTGACTTTGTGGTACTAGAAACTGAACCGGTTAGGAATCCGACATACCAAATTCCTGTCATTTTAGGGCGTCCTTTTCTAGCCACTTAGAATGCTTTGATTAATTATAGAAATGGATTAATGAAACTAACATTTGGAAACATGACCATTGACCTCAATATCTTTCATGTTGGGAAACAACCCGATGATTTTCATGATCAACCTATGGATGTCAATTTAATTGATGAAATAGTTGATCAAAATTTCATGACTTTTAACGAGGCCCTCGACTTTTGTTTAAAACACTTTGGCCATGATTGGGATGTTTCCGAATATACAAATGAGGTCAACCAAATGTTAGAATCCACCATTCCTGCAAATAATCAAGATATTGAACCATCTCCCCCGTCTCTTCTCGAAACTAGTGAACCCGTTGAGTCAACGCCGCCCGATTTAGAACTCAAACCTCTTCCCGACACTCTTAAGTACGCCTATTTAGGTCCCAACGAGTCTCTTCCCATTATTATCGCCTCTGATTTGACCAAGTCACAAGAGGATGAGCTTGTTTGGGTACTTAGAGAACATAAAGAGGCCATATGTTGGAGTATCTCTGATATTAAAGGAATTAGTCCGACCATTGTCCAACATCGAATTCACTTAGTTGATGATGCGAAACCCTTTCGAGATCCTCAACGGCGTTTAAACCCCACCATGATGGAAGTCGTTCGAAAAGAAATTCTTAAGTGTCTCGATATTGGGATCATTTATCCCATTTCTGATAGCTCTTGGGTTAGGCCCATTCAAGTAGTTCCTAAGAAGTCTGGTATTACCGTTGTCACCAACGAGAATGAAGAGCATGTTCCCACTCGTGTTCAATCCGGGTGGAGGGTGTGCATAGACTATAGGAAACTCAATTCTGCCACTAGAAAAAACCACTTTCCTTTGCCTTTTATCGATCAAATGTTAGAAAGGTTAGCTGGTCATTCGTTCTATTGTTTTCTAGATGGTTATTCTGGCTATTTTCAAATTCCCATTTCTTCCAAAGACCAAGAAAAGACCACTTTCACATGTCCCTTTGGAACTTTTGCCTATCGACGTTTAGCCTTTGGTCTAACCACTGCTCCAGCCACTTTCCAAAGGTGCATGATGAGCATCTTTTCTGACATGGTAGGGTATTTTCTCGAGATCTTTATCGATGACTTTTCCATCTTCGGTTCGTCTTTTCACCAGTGCTTAAACCATCTTGAGTTGGTCTTAAAAAGGTGTAAAGAAACTAACCTCGTTCTCAACTGGGAGAAATGTCATTTCATGGTTAAGGAAGGGATCGTTCTTGGTCATAAAATTTCTGAAAAGGGGATAGAAGTCGATAAAGCCAAAGTTGACCTCATTGCAAATCTACCCCCACCCAAGTCAGTCAAAGCCATTCGTTCTTTCCTAGGCCATGCGGGCTTTTATAGGCGTTTCATTAAGGATTTTAGCAAGAAGGCTAGACCCTTAACCAATCTTCTCGGGAAAGATGTCAAATTCGATTTCAATAGCGATTGTTTATAATCTTTTGAGCACCTTAAAAAAGAATTGACTTCTGCCCCAATCATTCGATCTCCCTATTGGAATCTCCCCTTCGAGTTGATGTGTGACACTTCTGATTATGTGGTAGGAGCCGTTTTAGGGCAACGAATCGATAAGATGCCCCATGTCATTTACTACGCTAGCAAAACTTTGAATGATTCCCAAATTAATTATTCTACCACCGAAAAGGAACTTCTAGCCGTAGTCTTTGCTCTCGACAAGTTTCGGTCTTATCTTATCGGTTCGAAAATCATTGTCTACACCGATCATGCCGCACTTCGTTATATATTCTCTAAGAAAGATTCTAAAGCCTGATTGATTAGGTGGATTCTCTTGCTTCAAGAGTTTGACCTAGAAATTAGGGATAAGAAGGGTTCTGAGAATGTTGTCGCCGATCATCTTTCTCGCTTGATAGTGGAGTCCACCATCGACTCTCCTGTAAACGAATCTTTTCCGGACGAGCAACTTCTGTCCATCTCTACTCCCCCTTGGTTCACCGACATTGTCAACTATCTTGCAACCGGCGACATTCCCTCTCATTGGTCCTCACAAGATAAATCCAAATTCTTTTCACAAGTCAAACACTTCTTTTGGGATGACCCGTATCTCTTTAAATACTGTCCCGACCAAATCATTCGAAGGTGCGTCCCAAACCATGAATTCAAGAATATCCTCTCTTTCTGCCATGACCAAGCTTGTGGATGGCATTTTAGTGCTAAGAAAACAGCCGCTAAAATCCTCCAAAGCGGTTTTTATTGGCCTACTTTGTTCAAGGATGCTGCCGAATACTGTGCCGCGTGTAATAGGTGTCAACACTTAGGAAAGATCACTAGAAGAAACATGATGCCAATGAGACTAGGGATGGGCATCGGGGCACTTCGGGGCCGGGGAGTGCTATCCCCATCCCCATCCCCGAATTCAAACCCGATCCCCGTCCCCGGCCCGATCCCCGTCGGGGATTATTTTTTATTCCCCGTCCCCGGCCCGATCGGGTAACGGGGATCCCCGCGGGGAATCGGGGAATTTCATTTTAAATAAAAAAATTACATTTTAAACAATTCTAAACACTAACTAGTGAGTTTGAAACAATTTTTTAAGCACTAAATTAAGATAAAAAAATATTAATTAAATAAACAATTATATGAAAATGAAGTTATTTAACTACTAGAAAGATAAATATATAAGATTAAAATATCATTTTATTTCCAATATAAAGTATTGGAAACTTGTATATATTAATATATGATATATAATTATTAATATATATATATATATATACACACACATATATATATAATATATAATAATGTGGTGGAATCGAGTCGGGGATTGAGAATCGGGGCGGGGGTCGGGGATCGGGCCGGGGAGACCTAAAATCCCGGCCCCGGCCCGCTCCCCGATTTTTTTTGAAAATTGTCCCCGCTCCCCGGCCCGTACCCGAAAAAATCCCCGATTCCCCGCCCCGTTCGGTGCGGGGATCGAATCGGGATCGGGCGGGCCGGGGTGAATGACCATCCCTAAATGAGACCCATCTTAATCATTGAGATTTTTGATGTATGGGGTATCGATTTTATGGGCCCCTTTCCTAGTTCCTTTGGCAACCTCTACATTCTGTTAGCGGTCGATTACGTGTCTAAGTGGGTGGAAGCCATTGCTACTAAGTCCAATGATAACAAGGTCGTTCTTAAATTCCTCAAAGAGAATATCTTTTCTCGTTTCGGTACACCTAGGGCCATCATTAGTGACCAAGGCAAGCACTTCAAGAATCGTCAATTTGAGTCTCTTTTGAAAAAGTACTCAATAACTCATAGGCTAGCCACCCCTTACCATCCTCAAACTAGTGGTCAAGTTGAAGTTTCGAAACGTCAAATTAAGCAAATTTTAGAAAAGACTGTCAACTCGAATAGGAAGGATTGGCCAACTAAGTTGATAGATGCCTTGTGGGCTTATCGGACCGCTTTTAAAACAATTTTAGGCATGTCCCCTTATCGGATTGTCTTTGGCAAGGCCTGTCACTTGCCCGTTGAGCTCGAACATAAGGCCATGTGGGCCATTCGAGAGTTGAATTTTGACTTACCAACCGCCGGTAGTCATAGGAAGTTGCAATTGTCTGAACTCGAGGAGTTGAGGAATGAAGCCTACGAGAACGCTAAAATCTATAAACAAAGAACTAAGCTTTTTCATGATAAATCTATTTTAAAAAAATCTTTTTCTCCCGGTCAAAAAGTCCTTTTGTACAATTCTAGGCTTCATTTATTTCCCGATAAATTGAGATCTAGGTGGGAAGGTCCTTACATTGTTAGGATTGTTTTTCCACATGGTGCTGTTGAAATTGAAAATCCTAAAAATGGTGATATATTTAAAGTTAATGGACAAAGACTCAAACCATTTTTAGAGCTTCCAATTGATCCCGAGGAAGAGGTTATCCACCTCATCGATCCATGATTCAACTAAGTTCTTTCGGTTATTATAAAAATTCTCCGTCACCCTTTATCAGGTATATTCTCACTATTATCCTTTGTATACTTCTATCTTCTACATACATTGAGGACAATGCATGATTTAGGTATGGGGGAGGGTTTTAGTGTAAATACATAAAATTGAAAAATCCAAAAAAAATTAAAATTTTTGAAAAATCTAAGAAATAGAGATATTTTAGCTTAGTTGTCCTTCCCGCTCTTTGAACTTTAGAACTAGTTGGTGTTAACTGTTTCTAAAAATTATATGTATAATGCCTTTAGATAATTTGAACGTAGTCAAGTAAGGTTTTCCTCATGAAACTTGTGTCGAACAAATTTTTGCTTAAAAGTCCAAGACGACACATTTGCACAAGACTTTTGATGGAAAAATTGTATAGGAATGTTATTCGATACCTGAGAGAGAACCCACATGTTAGAACAATGTCGAATCAAACCTTTGCGAGATTTGTCCCTATAGTGTCTTTAAAAAAAAGAGTCAATAAATATTTGTAAATTGTAGAGTGCTAGTGTAAATTTGTAATAATGATTTCTTAGTAGGGAAATCAGCTAGGTTGGGCTCATTGATAATCCGAGTAAGTAAGTCTGAGGGGACTTTGTGCCTAGCAACCTAAGGTCCTTTGTGATATGGGATTGTTGACCTAAAACTCGCTAAATGGGTATCGATGTAAAAGTCTTTTGGGACCTCAACCATTGCACAATCGGTCTAACTGCTAAGAACGTGAAGTTTGGCTAGATACTTGTTTTGATAGAGATTGGGTCAGTTCAATATTGGTTGAAAAAGAGAAAATGTTCGTATGCACTTATCCATCAAAGGCCTTAAAATCACTACACACCTTGGGATTTTTTTGTAAATTTTTAGAGTCTAATCATGTGGATTGTGGGAACCTATAACTTGGCTATTATTAGAATAATCTTTAAGGCATATATTTTCCTACAAAATTGTTTTGTTGACACCAATGAAAGCTAGGTTGAAAGAGGAAAGTTGGATACTTGCTGACTTACCTCAAAGATTTTATGGGTATATCTTCTGTAAACCCTTAGGAGACAACACTCCTCTTGTAGAGATCGTCTACGAGTTTAACGGGTTGGTAAACCTAAAATTACCCGTGATTCCTATGACAGTGAGTATAGGTTTTTCATTCTGCATTTTTCTTTTTGTTTTACTCGAGGACGAGCAAAAGATAGGTATGGGGGCATTTGATAAGTGAATATTTTTGCATATTTTTATTACCTATTTATTGTTTGAATTCGTATTTTAATAAATTATTTTGTTGCATTTCAGGAAATTCCTGAAAAAATGAAGAAATGGCAAAATAAAGAAATAAAGGTCAAAGAAGAGAAAAAGAAAAGAAGAAGGACCAAAATAGAAGAAAAGGAAAGAGAAGGGGGTGTGGTGCAAAACCAATTTTAGAAAAATGGATGGCTAGGATTGAACCACACCAAACAAAATGAATGGTGGGGATTAATCCACACCAACCAAAATCGCAATTTTTTTCCTATAAATAGCCTCATTTTTTTCTCTTGTAAATCATAAATACAACCCCCTTAGACCCATTAGTATCAGTACACTCCTAAATTAATAGTTGTAAATTTTCTTTGTAGCTCTTGTAAACATTTTTATTTTTAGAACGTATTTTTCCTGCTCTATTTGTTAAAATTCGAAACTTTATTTTGTGTTCCTCCATTTTTATTCATAACCCTTTCCCCTGTTTTATTTTGACAATATAGACCCAGTTCCTGCAAACCGTCTCCTCTTCTCCCTCTTTCCTTTTATTTTCAGTAAAATCACACACCCTTTTCCCCCTTTCCTTTCTTCATTACAAACAAACGCTCCCCTGCATCTTTCTTTCCCCCCATCACGCAGTCCATTGTTTCTCTTCTTATTTTCTTACCTATTTCGACAAAGACCCCCAACCCCTGCTATGTTTTCGTTTCTAGTTTTGTTTTGTGTAATTGTAATCGTTGCTGTTGGTATCATTATTGATTGAGTAGCTGCGGGTGTTTGTGTCTAGTTTCTTCTTTCCTCTAAATATAATTTTGTTGAGTTTGATTTCGTTGAGTGGACTCGTTAATTGTTGGGTTTTTGACTGTTAAATTGTTGAGTTTCCAGGAATCGAGTTCTGTTGCTGGTTTATTGCGTTGTTGAGTTGTGTCTTTTGCTGTTAATCGAGTCATTGTCGAGCTCTGTATTGTTTATGCCGAGTTTTTGTGCTTTTGATCACAAACCCAGCCGAGCTCCTTTTCCTTTCTCTGCGATTTGAACCCCAGTCTTACCTTCTTTTCTTTTGTTTTCTCCTTTTAGCTTTGTTGAATCCGAGAGTTGTGATTGTGCCGTCGCTTAGTTTCATTAACGAGTTGTGGTTGAAATTTCAATTTACTGAGTTATTGTTCTTTGTCCGTGAGTTTGTGCTGAGTTACGAACTAAATTGCGGAGAGTTTATCATTTTTGTTCGTTATATATTTTCAAGTTGTTGCTTCGAGTTTCTGTTTTTTTTTCTGCGCAAGTCGGAGTCAAGTTTGTGTCTCTGTGTTTGTTTTTGCGTTTTGTCTCGGCCGAGTCTATTGAGTTGTGTCGCAATTTCCTGGAGTTTTTTTTGTATTGGTTTGATTTTTGGCTAGTCGATTTTTCAGTCACATCATGTCAAATTTTTCTAAGATTTCCTGTAAATAAATTTTCTTAAAAAAAAGGGGTTATTTTAATTTGAATAAAAAAAAATATTATAGTTTTAAGTCTAGTTTTTACTTCGAATGTAGAATTTTTAAAAATATAGTTTTGTTATTTTCATTTTTAAATAGTTAATTTAAAATTATAATAAATGTAATTTTTCTTTTTAAATAATTTAAATTTTCTTTTAATAGTAAAATCTAATTTTCCAAAAATCCAAAATTTTGAAAACCCAAATTGTTCTAGTTCGATTAAATTAAAAATTAAGGATTGCGAAAATAATAAGTCTCTATGGATCGAATTTTAAAATATTAAAACGAGATCGTGCGCTTGCGATTTTAATTGCCATATTTTTAGCACATCAACAGTCTACTTCGTGATTGCCTTCTCTTTAACGCCGAATCTACTTCTCGAACCCAAGCTCTTGATACCACTTGTTGGACCGCGGAACACCCATTAACTCCACATTAGTATGATATTGTCCGCTTTAAGCTGTGGCCACGCCCGCATGGATTTGTTTTTGGGCTCCTTCCAAAAGGCCTCATACTAATGGAGTTGTTTTGGCTGCTTATATTTAAGATAATTCTTCTTTATCATATCGATGTGGGATTTGGGTTGACACCCACTCTATAATCTCCCCTCAATCCAAGAACCACCAATCTTGTGACTCTTATACCGCCGCTATTCATTTGTTGGGCTCCTCATTTTGCGGGACACACCTCCCGACCACCTCAATGTCAGGAGGACTTTCGACACAAGCCGTCTAAGATCTCCAACCGCAGTTCTGGAGAGCCTCCCACACCACACAACTTACAGCCCATAACCCCAGGATCAACTTCTAACCATCGGCTTTGATACCAGTTTGTTAGGATCACATCCACTATAGATCAACGTTAATCAAACACAATAACAAACATGAAAGTAAAGAACACAACAATTTAACGTGGAAACCCCTCAAGGGAGGGTAAAACCCTAAATCCACTAGATATGAATGTATTACAAGATTGGAGTCGCTCCCTCACTCAACACTCTTGAATACAATCACCTCACCTTGATTACAAAAGTCCTCTCTTGTGTATTGCACACAACTCTCTAACTTTTGCAATACTCCAAAATTCCTACAAATATCTATATTTATAGGCACCAAAAATATTCTAATCCTATTTGTGACAATTACCATCTTTTCTTATCTTGGATAGAAATCCTTCCACAATTATATTCCTACCAAAAATAAGAATTACCTCAATTATCATAAATTAGAATTCTGCTCATAATAGGATTCTTAACTTAATTAGGAATTCGGGACGGACCCCAACAGTTTTGCACTGTGTTCCTTGTTGGAAACAACTCTTGTGTTTCTCTACCAAATGTTGGAAACAACTCTTGTGTTTCTCTCTTTTATTTCACTTCACTTGGTATATTTAAAATACTAACAACAAGCCTTATTTATAGGCTTGAGATTACAATAAAAACATCATTGCATACATCACCTAGTTGATATATTTGACTAAGTTTATTTGAACACATGTGCAAAGCTTTACCTACCATAGCTTCTTTTGTTGAATGAAGATCTTGAATATTCTAACACTCCCCCTCAAACTCGACTTTCCATTCCGAGTGATTTCCGAAACTCATAAATCTTTGCTGCAGATAAACTCTTCGTAAATATATCTGCAACCTGATTTTCGGTCCTGACTGCCTTCATGTCAATATCTCTTTTAAGTACTTTTCTCGTAAGAAATGATAATGTACTTCGACATGCTTGGTTCGAGCATAAAAGACCGGATTCTCGGCCAAACGGACTGCTGATATATTGTCACAATGTAATGGAACTCCATCTTATATTGGTTGGTTTAAGTCCTTTAAGAGTTGAGTCAACCAAGCACACTCTTGTGCTGCCATCGCTCCCGCTCTATATTCCGCTTCAGTGGTTAAGAGAGAAATAGTAGGTTGTCTCTTACTGCACCATGATATAGCTCCTGACCCAAGATTAAATACATATCCTGTAGTCGACCTCCTCGTGTCATGGTCCCCTGCATAATCAGCATTATAGTAGCCGCTGACCTTGCTTTGTACTCCATTCTTGTAGAAGAGTCCCCAATCAATTGTACCTTTAACATATCTCAAGATTCTTTTAACTGCTTCAAGGTGTGTCTTCCTTGGGTTCTGCATGAACCTGCTAACAACACCTACTGTAAAAGCTATGTCTGGTCTAGAAAGAGTCAAATAGATAAGACTACCTACTATTTGCCTATACATTTTTGTATCCTTCAAGTCCTTTCCATCGTAGGCACATAACTTTAAGTTTGGCTCCATTGGGGTAGAGATCGGCTTGCACTCAGCTAGCCCATACTTTTGAATGATATCTCTTGCATATTTTTGTTGACCAAGAAATATACCAGTTTCTGTTCTTTTCAACTTCCAATCCTAGGAAGTGCTTCAACTCACCAAGCTCCTTCATTTGAAATCGAACTGATAAGTTTTTCTTTGTTCGTTGAATCTCATCTTTGTCATCTCCGGTGATGATTAGATCATCTACATATACAAGGACAACTGATAATTTCCCCCCTTGAGATTTCACGAACAAGCTCGAATCTGCTGGGGCAACATGATAACCACTTTGTACTAGGAACTCATCAATCTTCCCGTACCATGCTCTGGGTGCCTGCTTCAAGCCATATAATGCCTTCTTCAACTTGCACACGTATTTTGGCTTTTCATGATTCACAAATCCTTGGGGGTGATCAATATAAATGTCACGATCAAGTTCTCCATGTAGAAAAGCATTCTTCACATCCATCTGCCATAATTTCCATGACTGACTTGCGGCTAAGGCTAGTAAGACACAAACTGTAGTAATCTTTGCCACTGGACTGAATGTCTCATCATAATCTATGCCATATTCCTGAGCAAACCCGCGAACAACTAATCGAGCCTTGTATCGCTTGATCGTACCATCTGGGCGAATCTTTAACTTGTAAACCCATTTACAGGATATGGGTTTAACAGCTTCAGGTTTTGGCACTAAATTCCATGTTTGATTTTGTTTAAGTGCCAAAATCTCTTCTTCCATGGCCTTTCTCCACTCTGGACTCTTTGATGCTTCATCAAAGTTAGTTGGATCTTTGACCTCAGCATAGGAAGCATTTATATACTTTGGATTTGGCTGTCTATCTCTGTTAGACCTTCGTACTTGATGTTGTGAAGGCTCTTGTTGTTGCTCTTCCGGTTGATTAGTCTGTACTTCATCTGGTGTTTCATGAACACCTGTTCTCCAAGGACTTCTTGACTTGGATCGTACCTCCAATTGATCCGTCGGGGATTGTGATTCCTATGTATCGCCATTGTTTTGAGATGAATCTAACTGTAACTTGATTTTTAGCTTCTCTTGTAGCTGCTGTGTATCTGGCAATGATACCTTGTTTGTGTACCATGAAGATGCCTCATCAAATACAACATTTCGTGAGACATATATCTTTTTGTATTGGGATCACAGCATCTCCAACCTTTCTTTTGTTCATCGTATCCCACAAAAATGCAGCGGATAGATTTCTTATCAAACTTACTACGATCTTCATCTGCCATAAATACATAACATACACAACCAAATACCCGAAAATAATTGACAGTTGGTTTTATGAAATGGTGAAACAAATTCCAACCTTGGTTGAGGTAGTCTGTTAGTGATATAGACCACCGTCTTCATGCATTCTGCCCAAAATCTTGTATCAACATTCTTGGCATGTAGAAGACTTCTACACGTTTTTGCACAAGTGAGTTGTCTCCGGATGTTGAACTCCTTGAGGTAGTTGTTGAACTCATTTGAAGTGTATTCTCCTCTATTATCAGTGTGAAGGCACTTGATTTTTCTCCCGAGCTCGCATTTTACCTTGTCCTTGAATTCCCTGAATTTTTCAAAAACCTCATCTTTATGTTTTAAGAAGTATACCCACATATACCTCGAAAAATCATCAATGAAGGTTAACAAATATTGATAACCACGAGCTGATGGTTATTTAATTTTTCCAAGAACATCTGAGTGCACCAGCTCCAACGGCTCCTTTGCTCTAAACTTTGACTCCTTGTACGGCAATTGATGCGCCTTACCATATTGACATCCAGCACATACAGTATCATGGCGGATCTCAATTTGTGGGAGTCCCTTCAACATTGACTTTTGCATCATAATCTTCAATTTTCTGTAGTTGACATGCCCGAGTCGTGCACGCCACAAGTCACCTGTGTCACTTTTTCTGGCCTTGTCTAGATAAGCCTCTTCAGTTGACATCACATAGATAGCCTTCATTTTTGGTCCTTCTATGAAAGGTGTACTTATGACTTTTGATTCTTTATACACCTTCACAACATCTGGGCCGAATAGTACATAGTTACCTGAAGTTGTTAGTTGGGGTACTGACAATAGATTCTTCTTCATCCCTGGGACATGATAAACATTTTCTAGTTGTATTTCTTCATGTCTGTACTTTTGTGACAGTTGCATCTTGCCAACATGGGATATTGGCAAATGTGTGTTATCTGCTGTTATGATAACACGATCTCCTATGTACTTTGTTATGCTCGACAATTTTGACTCATCTGCGGTCATATGATTGGAATAGCCTGAATCAACGATCCAATCATTCTTGTAGTCGACTGACTGCTTACATACAGCAGTAAGTGCATGTTCTTCTGTTGGGCCTTTCCCTCGTGCATCAACAATGCCTTTTTCTTCCACAAAGAAAGAAGTGTCGAAGTTCCAATCTTCTTCTCCAGCGTCTTCGTTTTAGAAGATGTTGCGACATTTCCTTCAATTTTCTTGGACCAGCATTTCTTGCGTAATGTCCCTTCTTGCCACAATTAAAACATTCCTCACTTTGAAAATCCTTTTGTTGCCACCGGTTCTGACCACCCCGATTATTCTAAGCTCCTCGAGTTCCTCCTGACTGGAAACCTCTATCTTGGTTTCCTCGAACATCTCTTTCTTGACTATTGAATCTCCCGGCACCACGTCCTTGTCCTCAACCTCTACCACGACCACGACCGCGTCCTTTGCCGTCTCTTCTGTTGGTGAAAAGAGCCGTCTCTTCATGAATGGTTGGTTGACTAGACATGGGTTTATCTAGATCCTCTTCGTTAATTAGCAAATTCTCCAGATCTGCTAAAGTTGGCTCGGTGGCCCTGCCCCAAGTTACCGTGATAATACTCTTGTACTCCGGCTTTAGTCCATGGATGATAATTCTTTTCATCCTGGTTAGTGTAATACCATTTCTCGATCTAGTTTGGAAATCTCGTCACAGAGAGATTTTACCTTTGAGAAATATTGACTCACGGTAATATTTTGCTGGGAGATGAACAAAAGCTCATTTTCGAGCCTTTGTAATTTTGCGTCATTCTTCTTAGCGAAAACTCTTGTTAATATGTCCCACGCTTCTTTCGGCGTTTGGGCATCTTTGATTAGCTATAAAAATTCATCCTCCACAGCTACGGTTAAAGCGTACATGGCTTTTCCCGCATTAACCTTCAATTTCTTTAAAATGTCAAGATCAACTACTAGTCTTTGAGGTATAGCCTCTGGTCGTGCCGGTGTTGAGGTTGAATCGTCGGAACTTGTGACTATACTTCTGGCCTCCCTTGGTGGTGTTGTATCACTGCCATTTACAACATCCCATAAATCCTGTCCAAGAAGATAAAACTTTATACGGGTACTCCATGACCCATAATTATTGTTGTTGAGTTTTTCAATAGAGTTTGTAAAATCTCCCATGATTTTTACAAAGCTTCCCGAAATAATTTTTCTGGAATAGTAACTCGCCGGAATAATTTCCAGATTTCTGAAAAAAAGTTTTTTATGAATAGTACCTCGTCGAAATAGTAAATTACTATTTGCTACTATTCATCATCTTCAACCATCGTCGGAATAGTGACCGCCGGAATAGTGCTTGCCGGAATAGTAACTTCAGGAATAGTAACTTGCCGGAAAATTTGTAAAATTTTCAGAATTTAACAACCAAGCTCTGATACCAAATGTTGGAAACAACTCTTGTGTTTCTCTACCAAATGTTGGAAACAACTCTTGTATTTCTCTCTTTTATTTCACTTCACTTGGTATATTTAAAATACTAACAACAAGCCTTATTTATAGGCTTGAGATTACAATAAAAACATCATTGCATACATCACCTAGTTGATATATTTGACTAAGTTTATTTAAACAAATGGGCAAAGCTTTACCTACCATACCTTTTTCTGTTGAATGAAGAGTTTGAATATTCTAACATTCGTTTCATGCATGCTTATTTTTTCTATGTTCATATGTGTCACACGTTTGAATTTCGGAACTATTTTACGGTACATACAATCGTTTGCCTCTGACCATGTTTCATGATTATAATGTTTTGTAACTTTGTTTATCAAGTATCTCAAGTTTTTAAGATTATTATGTTGTTTTTAGAATGTTTACCATTGAAACTTTTAGTTCCTGTATTGTTTACGTTCCACATCAAGTTTTGCATATTCTAATTTCATGCTTTCTGATGAATAAAGGATTGTAGTGTGACAAATAGTTGCAGATTCAGAAATACATCAACTGTAGTTTTATCAGAAATTATGTACGTCCATGAAGCTGCAATTTGGTTGACTTAATTGCTTACATGTTTTCTAAACATTGTGAGACCTATAGCTGTATTGTTTTAATTTTTATAAATCCAGACAGCACACCAATTTCAGATGAAGAGCGTAATCGATTCGACATGTCAAACATTGGTGAGCATGGTCAAGGGAAAAAATATCGAGGAGATCAGGACAAAGTTTATCATCAACCAAGAATATGACTAGATTAGTAATAGGAAACAATCTAAAAGGTACTTATATAACTATCCAAGATCGATTTTTCCGAGTCTATTTCGAATAGTTTGTTTTCGCTATTGTTATAGCCAAAATTCGGTTCGGGTATTCTAAAAATGGATTTGGGTCAAATACGGGTTTAATTTGTGGGAAATTCAAGGTTAAATTAGGGATTTGGCGAAAATAGAGAAGTCAGGCCGCGCCCTATCTTGCTCAATAAAGAGGGCGCGCCCTAAATGCTAAAAATGATGATAAAGTTGATTTTCCAAGAGCCATTGAAGAATTCTATTTTGGGATTCCAATTAGGCTGGGATTCCAGGAGTTATTGAAGAATTCCCTTCTGTCGTATCTCAGGAGGGGGATGTCCGTCGCAGAAGGCCTCCAGGGGTTTGCCTGGATATAAGGACCCTTCTTAAACACTAAGGGCGCGCCCTAAGGTGAAAAGATGGGGACTTTCTGGTGTGTGCTTTGGGAGCTTTGTTCCTGTATTCAATGGGCGCGCTCTCATTGGGGAACTTCGGAGTAATCCTGCACTTTGCACCCAAAAGCTTTGGATCACCTGTCCTGCTATCTGGTGGGTGCTTCTCATTCGGGGGACAGGGATGTGTTTTGCACTTGGGGTAAACCATGGCTATACATGCATCCTTGAAATCAAGAAATAGCTTGTAGCGGATAGGACTAGTCCTCGACGGGGGAAGTTTCCTTATCCGTGAAGTCTTGAGATCTTGGATGAGCCTTGGGCCTTTGTGGTTAGGTCTCATAGTAGAACATTCCGGATGCTGGACCTACAATCCAAGCCCATTTGGGTTTCTTGCTCTCCAGGAACTACGTATGGCTTGATCCCCTATAAATACCGGGGTACGTAGGCCGATTGAGGGTTTGGAAGTCGAGAGCTCTGAAATAGCCGCCACTAACCCTATCAATCTCAACCACCAATTACGCTCAACAACCACACACCACCGTTTTCTCCAGCAAAGAATCATCGCATCAGATCTTGTTTCCGGCGACGTACCTCGAATTTTGTTGTTCCCAAATTCCTCCGTCAACAAATTGGCGCTAGAAGGAGGGGAGCCAATCAAGATCTACATCTTAGGAGGAAAAGATGTCTCACAATCATGGCAGAGGTTCTCAAGAAGAAGATGGTTACGATTCTGATGATAGCTTGGGAGATAACCAAGCGCGTCATAAAGCTTATGTTCCGGATAATATTGCTGCTCCTTCGCGACATCATGGAACTCCGGCCGCCATCGGTGGACAGCCGCCCGTTCTTATCAATAATTCGGCATTAATGGAACAATTGTATGTTATGCAAGATGCCATAAATAGTTTCGGGGCGAGATTAGGTTCTGTGGAGGAAGAGCAAGAATCAAGGAGAAAATCTCGGAGTATCCCACGAAATCATTGCCGATCAGGGAAATCCCCTTAGATCGAGGAAGATTCTCAAAGGAGGGAGGAAAATCAGGAAAGGAGATTTCAGCTGGTCACTCCTCGAAGGTTAGATTATTCTGATCTTATTGTTGAACATCCTAGTGAAAATAATTCTGAGCGCAGGTTGTTGAATCCTCAAGAGAGGGCGCGCCCTCATCCTCACCGTTCAGGGCGCTCTCCTAGTGAGATTCAAGTCGATGAGGAGCAAATGGCTTGAGAGAGGAGGGATTTTGCCAGCTTGAAGGAACGCCTTGGAGTAAGGCTTAATGATGACGATTTGAGGATGGTACTCCTCGAGCTTCAGAAGAAAGACAAATATATGGAATCGAGGCCCCATGATTCACAGCGCGTGCCCCCTGATAACAGATCGAGGCCCCTTCGACATGAGCGAGCCCTTCCACAGAGTCATGATCCACAGCGCGCGCCCCCTGACAACAGGTCGCGGCCCCTTGGACATGAGAGAACTCTTGCTCGAAATGATAATCCACAGCGCGCGCCCCCTGACAACAGGTCGCGGCCCCTTGGACATGAGAGAACTCTTGCTCGAAATGATAATCCACAGCACGCGCCCCCTGTTCATAACAGGTTGCGGCCCCTTGGATTTGAACAAGCTCCTCAGCGTGATAACACTGGAAGAAGGAACCGTGATAACGGTGATAGAAGAATAGATTGGTACCAAGGAAAAGGGCGTCCCCGTAATCAGGGCGCGCCCTCAGGTGGAAGATCCCCTCGTATCCATCAAATTCCCTCAAGCACCTCCAATGAATCCAGGTCGAGGACGTACCCTCACTCAGGAGAATAATATCAGAGAGGTTCTCAAGGAAATTCGCAACTTCATGAAAATACTGAGGGTCAGCAAACTCCGACTCAAGAGAATGTGATTCAACCACCAGCAGGGGTTCAAGGAGGCATTCAGACAGCGGCTCCACCGCCGCCTCCACCCCCGGGGGGTACTCAAGCTGTGGAACAACCAAATATCCAGAATATTCCTGGAGTGGGAACATTCAATGTGGATGATTTAAAGAAACTCCTTGCCCACCTGGATGGAGGAAGAATATCTGCAACTGTGCCAACATCCTCTCCCTTCTCGACCGAAGTTAGAGAGGCGCAGCTCCCTGCGGGGTATAGATCAATGACAAATGATTTGCGATTTCATGGGAATGTAGACCCTGTGGAATTCCTTGGACGTTTTGATATCGAGATGGATGTCTATCAAGTTACAGAATTGGCTAGATGTCGATTGTTGGCGGCAACTTTCAGGGAGAGTGCTCAACAATGGTTTCAGAAGCTTGGTGCAGGAGTAATTACATCATGGCAGGTGATGAGGAACTTGTTCTTGACTAATTTCCAGGCCGCAGTAAAATATGCTCCCCCAGTCATAACCTTGGCCAATATCAAGCAAAGGGAAGGAGAGAGTTTGCAATCCTATTTCAAGAGATTCAACTCGGAATCCACTATGGTGAGAGGGGAAACAGATGAAACGCTCAAGAGTTTCCTGATAGCCGGATTGTCAGTAGGAACCGATTTCTGGAAACACCTTCAAGGACGGGATCCACCTACGTTGGCTGATGTGTTTGCACAAGCTGAGTCTTTCAAAATTGTGGAACAATCCTTGGCGAATAATCGAAAAACTGACAGTCAGAACAGTTCTAAGGGAAAGGCTGGTAAGAAGAAGGATAAGTCTCCTAGTCCTACTCGCCGTATAACAACTGGTGAAAATCGGGTGAATATAGCCGAAGCTGGAAGGAATTGGGGTCCACCTGATACATACACTTACGATCAAAGGCCGGGTAACTATACTCCTTTAGCAGCTTCAATTGAACACATCTTTGAAGTGAATAAGAACAAAGGGTTCTTCAGAAGGCCGGAACCGTTGACCTCTTGGCAGGGTAAAGATAAGAAGAAGTATTGTGAATTCCATGAATCTTCAGGGCATAACACTCATGAATGTCGTCAGCTCAGGGAGGAGATTGAGGATTTGATTAAGGAAGGATACCTGACAGAATGGATTGTTAGGGAGGTGAAGAAGCATAAGGAGAATCCTGATAGAAGGGATGAAGGGCGCGCCCTCCACGGAGATGGTAAGCCCGAAGAGAAAAAATTTGTTAAGGAAGGGAGTATTCATGCTATCTTTGGAGGACATCACCTGGGTGGTGATAGCAATCATGCTATGGAAAGATATGCTAGAGAATCAAGATACAGGCCTCTCACAAATGTGAACAGTTTGGAGCTAAGGCCGCCCAAATTCTTCAAGGGAGAATATGCAGATATTACTTTCACTGAAGAAGAAGCTAGATGGGTACATCATCCACATAATGATGCTCTGGTGGTGGCAATTCAGATTGGTTCCAAGAATGTACATTGGGTTTTTGTTGACAATGGGAGTTCGGTGAATATCCTGTATTACAGCACTTATAAAAAGCCGGGACTTCTAGATAAGGATATGATTCAAGACAATGGATGGATCTATGGTTTTTCGGGCAAATCTGTGAAAGTCTTGGGAGCCATCAAGCTACCGGTAACCCTTGGGGAAGGAGTTCTTTCTGTAACTCAAATGATGGATTTTATGATTTTGAATGTGGAATCGTCGCATAATGCCTTGGTAGGGCGCCCCTTGTTGAAGGAAATGAAAGTTGTGACCTCCATTTATCATTTTGCAATGAAGTTTCCTACACCCAATGGTGTGGGGACTATAAGGGGTTCTCAACATGATTCCAGAGATTGTTATCAAAAAGCAATCAAAGGGTTTATGAGACAACAAGGTGGAGGGCGCACCCTGACTGTAAATAATTCAGGAGTCATGAGCATTGCTCCGGGAGAAGTTAAAATTCATTATCTCGTCCAGGAGCCGGAAGAAGAAGTGCCTCTTTACAGGGTACGCCCAGAGGAAGATGTCCCAGTTCTTGGCGATCTTCAAGAAGGGATTATGGAAGAAATTGAAGAAGATTCAGAGGATATAATCTCTATCAACATCAGAGGTGAACAAGTTGAAGGAAGACGAATGTTACTTGAAGGCTTGATGCATACCCTTGTTGAGGAAGACTTCCCTCTTAAAGAGGACGCGCCCTCCAAGGATGAAGCACCAATCGAAAATCCTCGGAGTATTGATTCCGACCTTGACCCAAGAACACCGCAGTTGGTTGAAAAGACTAGCCCTGCAGAGGATACAATTTCAATTTTGGTAGATGAAAAGGATCCAACTAAGGTTCTGAAGATTGGATCGCAGTTGAACTCCAAGTTAAGAGGCATGCTCACCAACTTCCTTTTAAACAATCTGGATGTTTTTGCTTGGAGTCATGCTGACATGGTTGGAATTGATCCAGAGGTTATGTGTCATCGCCTGAATATAGATCCTACCAAAAAGGGAATCCACCAGAAACGCCGGCCAGTGAGTGGAGAGAGAGCCATAGCATTGAAAGAAGAGGTGGATAGACTTCTAGATGTTGGGCTGATCAAGGAGTCATATTATCCAGATTGGTTGGCTAATCCAGTTCTCGTGAAAAAACCAAATGGAAAATGGAGGACTTGTATGGATTTCACAGATCTGAACAAGGCATGCCCGAAGGATAGCTTTCCACTCCCAAGGATTGATCAGTTGGTGGATGCCACGGCAGGACACGCTCTTTTAAGTTTCATGGATGCTTACTCGGGTTACAACTAGATCCCCATGTATGAACCAGATAAAGAACACACTTCCTTTATTACGGATCGAGGATTGTATTGTTATATTGGGATGCCTTTTGGGTTGATCAATGCTGGCGCAACCTATCAGAGGTTGGTAAATATGATGTTTAAAGATTTGATAGGGAAAACCATGGAGGTATATGTGGATGACATTCTTGTTAAGTCCTTAAAAGCAGAGGACCATGTAAAGCATTTGGAACAGATGTTCGAGATTTTGAGGAAGTTTAGGATGAAGCTGAATCCTCAAAAATGTGTCTTCGGGGTAGAGTCCGGGAAGTTTCTAGGATTTATTGTCAATCATCGTGGAATCGAGGCAAATCCAGCAAAAATTAAAGCTCTTCTTGACATGAAATCTCCATCTAGTGTGAAGCAAGTTCAGAGTCTCACGGGAAGGATAGCTGCTCTTAATCGTTTCGTATCAAAATCATCGGATAAATGCAGAGAATTCTTCAAAGAAATTAAGGGGGCAGCCAAGGATTTTGTATGGACTTCTGAATGTGAGGAAGCTTTTCAGAGAATAAAGGAGCACCTGGGAAATCCTCCACTTTTAGCTAAGCCTGTGGAAGGAGAGACGTTAATTTTATACTTGGCCGTTTCGGAACATTCCATCAGTGCGGTGTTGGTAAGAGAAGAGGTTGATCATCAGTCTCTGGTTTACTATGTGAGTAAGCATTTGCTCGATGCAGAAACCAGATACACTAGCATGGAGAAGTTGGTCTATGCCTTAGTTCTAGCATCCAGGAAGCTTCGGCCTTATTTTCAAGCTCACAAGATTGAGGTTCGTACGACATATCCATTGAGGGGAATTCTCCATAAGCCGGAAACCTCTGGTCGAATGTTAAAATGGGCAATTAAGTTGGGACAATTTGATTTGGAATATACTCTAAGGACTGCTATCAAGGGTTAAGCTCTAGCTGATTTCATTCTTGAATTCGAGTCAGAAAATGAAGAAAAATCGATTGTATTGGTTGAGCCTGAAATTCCACTTAAGAGGGCAAGCCCATTTGAAGAAGTTCCTCAACCTTGGTGGAAGTTACAAGTAGATGGAGCTGTCAATAATGGGGGGGCTGGAGCAGGTGTAATCTTGTTTACCCCCGAAGGGAATCAACTTATGAGTGCCATTCACTTCAAATTTCAAGCAACCAATAATGATGCAGAGTATGAAGCCTTGATTAATGGGTTGAAAATGGCATTGGAGATGAAGGTGGTAAATCTTATTGTGTTAAGTGATTCAGAATTAGTGGTTGGACAGGTAAAGGGTGGATTTCAGTGTAGAGGTCCAAGGACAGAGCTTTACATGAGGTGCGCTCAGCGGTTGATCAAAAAGTTCCGAGAAGTACGGGTATAGTGTATTCCACGGGATGAGAATTGTAGCGCAGATGTGTTAGCCAAGTTAGGGTCCCAAAAAGATGCTATGCTGTTGGGAACAGTTCCTTTGCAAATTCAGGAAGTACCTAGTATTCCAGAGATAGAAGTCATGGAAGTGGAATCAACTCCACATGTTACTTGGATGACTCCCATTCAAAAATATATCCAAGGAGGTATACTTCCAAGTGAGAAGCTTGAGGCAAGGCGGCTTCAGTATCAAACGGCTAGATTTGTGGAATATGATGGAATATTATATAAGAGGGGTTTCAATCAACCACTTCTCAAGTGCATAGATGGAGATGAATGTAATTACATCCTTAGGGAGATTCATGAAGGGATTTGTGGCAATCACTCGGGGGGTGGTTCGTTGGCAATGAAGGTGTTAAGGCAAGGATATTATTGGCCTACCTTGAAGAAGGATGATTACGAGTTTGTTAAGGCATGTGACAAGTGTCAGAGGTTTGCCAACTATTCTTCCAGCCCTGCTACTACCTTGACTTCTTTAATGAGTCCATGACCATTTGCTATGTGGGGAATAGATCTCATTGGAGAACTCCCTAAAGCTAAGGGAGGTGTGAAGTATGCTGTTGTTGTTGTGGATTACTTTACCAAGTGGGCGGAAGCAGTGCCCTTGGCCACCATTACTGCAAGGAAAATTCGAGATTTTGTTTTTAACTCTATTGTGTGCAGATTTGGAATTCCATATAAACTTGTGTCGAATAATGGGAAGCAGTTCGACAGCAGAGAGTTACGGAAGTTGTGTGATGACTTGGGGATAAAGAAAGAATTTGCAGCTGTGTATCATCCTCAAAGTAATGGGCAGACAGAGGCTATCAACAAAATAATCAAGCATACCTTGAAGACGAAGTTGGAAGAAAGCAAGGGGAATTTGCCTGAAGAACTTCCCATGGTGTTGTGGTCATACAACACAACTCCGAGAACTACTACTGGAGAGTCTCCTTTTTTGTTGTCTTATGGATGTGAGGCGATGGTTCCGGTAGAAATTGGAGCGGGATCATTCAGGAGAGATTTCTATGATGAAGAAACCAATATGGTAAATCAAAGGCTGGGCCTGGATTTTTTTGGAAGAAACAAGAACCAATTCACAGCTGAGGTTGGCAACTTACCAGCAAAGGGCTGCAAGGTATTATAATCGAAAGGTGAAGACCCGTCTTTTTAAGGTGGGTGATTTGGTTCTTCGGAAGGTCATGCCAAATACAAGGGTAGCTGCTCATGGAGTCTTTGGTCCCAATTGGGAAGGTCCTTACAAGATCAAATCTATCATCTGGGAAGGCACTTATCACTTAGAAGACTTGGATGGTAACACGATTCCAAGGGCATGGAATGCGGAGCATTTGAAGAAGTATTATCAATAGGGTGCGGCTTCGGCCCCCTATTTTATGAAGGCTTATATTTAAGTTATAGACTAGTATCAATAATTCTTCTCCTAGTCTAGGGGGGTAGTGTATATATGCCTTCCTTAGAGTTAGTCTAGACTTGCTGATTTTTATACTTTTCAATAACCATTCTCCTTAGCTAGGGGGGTAGTATTTTTACACCTTCCCTTGTTCTGAAGAGACTCAAGTTTAATGAAGATTTTCAAATTTTTTCAAGATTTTTAATGTATTCGAAGATTGTTAGAAGAATATTGGTTGTTGAAATACAAAAGGCCACGCCCTAATTCAATAGGGCGCGCCCTACGTTTACTCTGAAGAATTTACAAGTGTTTTTAAATAAGCTTATTCATTAGTACTCGAATAAATTCGATCTGGAGGCCGCCCTCTATTTGTCGGCAAAAATACTTTGGCAATAATGATGCAGAAAACTTGAAGAAACATAACATGTTAAATATTCAAAGTTACCAGAAAACACGGGTTAAAGGGATAAATTCAAATTACAAATTGCAAGGTTTTACAAAGGACCTGCACCTTAGAAAATTAATAGTTCAAGCAAAAGTTGGGTTGATTAAAACTTGGGAAAACATTTTTGATATCAAGGCGCGCCCTTTGAGGCAGAGGGGGACGCGCCCTGGATATCATCAGGCTGAGTAGGGGGGCTAGTCATCTCGAGAATAGAATCCTGGTTGGAGGTTACAGTAGGAGGTAGTTGGTCAGAATTGGTTGTGGTTTGAGGTACTTGTTCAGGATTGTTAGGAACGTCTTCTGTCGAAGGCGCGTCCTGAGAAGTTTCCTCCAGCCCCAGTTCAATTCTTTTTGCTTTGATAGCCTCAGCATTCTTGATCTTGAATGCAGTTATGTCCTCAGCACTGTCAGCCCCAAACTTTTCAGCCCAATTATAATCAGGGTCATCCCGCTGCGCTTTCAAGTCTTCATTATCTTTTTCCAACTTATCATTCTTGTCGGCCAGGAGTTGGCGATGGTCAACAGCGTCTTGCAAGTCATGTTTAAGATCTTGAATAGTAGCATCCCTGGAGTCACATTCTTTTTTCCATTTGTTGTCACTCTCCACTATCATTTTTGCGTATTTCCTATTCTCAGCCTCGAGCTTGTTGATATGAAGCTTTTCTTTATGAATCCTCTGGGCGCGCCCTAAGGATTGAACCAAAAGCTGAGCAGAGGCTTTGATCATGGAATTCGTCTCGTCATCAGCATTCATATTTTGCCAAAGATCAACCTCCTTTTCGTTGACAAGTGATGCAGCAGCTGGCCCAATAAGAGTTTCGACATATGAGGGCGCGCCCTCAGTTCTTTGCCTTTTGCCCTTATCAACAGGAGGATCTTGGGTCTCAGTATTCCTCTTCGAAGATCTAGAAGAGGGTGGAATTGCTTGGTTAGACTCCTGCTGTTGCTGTTGAATAGGACGCGCCCTGGTGTCAGAGGTATCAGCTTTGTCATTTTGCTTCTCTTTGTCTTTTTTTTTAGCTCCAAAGCCACGAGGAATTTGGGGGGCCATATCTGCAAATAAAAAATGTGTTAAGTTGTGAAAGAAGTTTTTCATGTAAAGACAAATTACAAGATATATCAAGTAAAGGATAAAAGATAATGAAGATAAAGCCAATAGGTTAGGGCGCGCCCTAATTTAAGATTTCATACCTTCATCCTGATCAGAGTCGAAATTTTCATTATCACTATCATTAGAAGAAGACAGGGGAACGGCAATACCATTTCTAAATTTCCTAAATTTACAGATTGATCCAACTCTGTTAGAAAGGATTCCAACCCTTTTTAGGTTTTCCTCGGTAATTAGGGTTTGAAGGTTGAATTTCTCTGCTGCAATTTTGAGGACGGCAGTGGCCCGAGATGAGGCCGCGCCCTGGAGAGTCTTTTGGATTCTTCTATCTGTTTTAACTTAAAGGAGTTAATAAAAACTTAAAAGGAAGAAAGATAAGAGAAATTCAAGACGCGCCCTCACTTACAAGGGTCTGTATTGAATTGAACGCGAGCTCGAGGAACGTCCCAAACAAAGAAATAAGGCTCTTTCCATCTTTTGATGTTGCTAATTTTTCCTTCAGAAAAGCCTTTATTATTGTGAAGTTTGTTGACCACCAAGTAATAATAGCCGATATTCGATTGCCGGATACTAAAGATATAGCTGACTTCTGGCATGGAGGGAGTCCCAAATCCGAGGTCATGATAAAGAATGAAAAGAGCTAGAACAAGCTTGTAGCTGTTAGGAGAAAGTTGAATTGGAGCAAGGTTATACCACTCGAGGATCTCTTTCAGGTATGGATACATGGGCGCGCCCATACCAAGAGCTACGAGTTTTGGGCTTAGGACCATCCTTGGAATTCTAAAATTTCCCCCGTAGTTGAAGATGTGGGGCCGATGGTGAGAGTGTGGAATGGCCCAAAGTCCTTCTTGGTTGTAATATTTCATAGTCCACTCCACTTCATCATTTGTAGCAGTAGAAGACATGCTTACGCAGGCTAGCTTGCCTTGTTTCTTTCTGAGTTGATTCTTCTCCTTTTCAGACATGTCTCCGTATCTCCCCCACTCGATATCAATTTCTTCATCAAGGATTTCCCAGTGTTCAAACGGGACTGGTGAAGGGGGAGGAGATGTTGGCTCGGAATTAATCATGGGTGAAATGGAGGACGCTAAGGGCGCGCCCTCAATAGAATAAGTATCTGAGGAGTGGGTATCGTTAGAAGTATGGTTGTCTGGAATAAAGTCATAATCAGAAGGATCTGAAAGGGGTGAGTTTAGAGTTCTTTTAGGAGTTGGTGTTTTTATGGAAGGTTGAGGGTTTTGAGTTCTTATGAGGCGTGTACTAAGGGGGACATTGTCTAGGGAATCTTCACTGGAGAAACTCATTCTGTCTTCGTTAAAATCCTCTATAAGACGCGCCCTGGTTTCTGAAGGTATTAATGAAAAAAGAGGCCTGCAAGGAGTTGGAGAAAGAGGAGCTGGAAAGGGAGAGAAGATTCCAAGACTTTCGTTGAATTCCTTAAAAGGATGAAATGGAGAGGACGCGCCCTGTCTTTCCAGCTGCAAAATTGAAATAAAAGCACTAAGGGCACGCCCTGAAAAGGAATAAGCAGGAGAATTTCTCTCCGAAATATGATTTACAGTCTTTCTCGATTTCTATGACTAAAACTTTGGATTGAAAGAATTCAAGGCACGCCCTGTGAGGGAGGCGCGTCCTGGAAAATATAAGCTAGGGTTAATTAATAATAGTACGATTTCTAAAAGTCTTGTGGAGGAAAAATTGTAACAAAACAAGATTGAAGACGCGCCCTGGGTCAAGAGCACGCCCAAGGGTCATATGGAGTTGGTAGTTATTTTCTAGAAACATGTTTTATGGAAGTTTTAGCAGCAAAAAATAGATCTAACATGTATACATACATATACATATAAAAGGAAAATGAAGAACACGAAGAAAACTAATAGTCAAATGGCCATATCCAATGAAATATGTGGTCAAAATCAAAGATTTGTGCATAGGAACATACCTTGAGAGTTCTTGAACAAAATTTGTGAGAAGAAAGCACCAGAAACGATCGATTTTGTCGATTTTTTGCTCGGAAAATTGAAAATCGCCGGAGTAGTGTGTTCTTTGGGGAGAGAGAAAGGTAAAGAATAAAATGAAAGTGATAGTTGAGTATTTATAGAGGTTTGAAGAGAGTGGAAAACAGCTGTCAACCACTCAAGTCGATTGAGATTCTAAGGATGCGTTCTCTGTTAAGGCGCGCTCTGAAGGGAATTTTTGAGGGAATTTTGGGTTTTTTAAAAGAAGAATTCCATACATCATCTTTGATTTCATATGGAATTGGGGGGTAGTTGTTATAGCCAAAATTCGGTTCGGGTATTCTAAAAATGGATTTGGGTCAAATACGGGTTTAATTTGGGAAATTCTAGGTTAAATTAGGGATTTGGCGAAAATAGAGAAGTCAGGCCGCACCCTATCTTGCTCAATAAAGAGGGCGCACCCTAAATGCTAAAAATGATGATAAAGTTGATTTTCCAAGAGCCATTGAAGAATTCTATTTTGGGATTCCAATTAGGCTGGGATTCCAGGAGTTATTAAAGAATTCCCTCCTGTCGTATCTCAGGAGGGGGATGTCCGTCACAGAAGGCCTCCAGGGATTTGCCTGGATATAAGGACCCTTCTTAAACACTAAGGGCGCGCCCTAAGGTGAAAAGATGGGGACTTTCTGGTGTGTGCTTTGGGAGCTCTGTTCCTGTATTCAATGGGCGCGCTCTCATTGGGGAACTTCGGAGTAATCCTGCACTTTGCACCCAAAAGCTTTGGATCACCTGTCCTGCTATCTGGTGGGTGCTTCTCATTCGGGGGACAGGGATAAGTTTTGCACTTGGGATAAACCATGGCTATACCTGCATCCTTGAAATCAAGAAATAGCTTGTAGCGGATAGGACTAGAACTCTAAAATTGCCGCCACTAACCCTATCAATCTCAGCCACCAATTACGCTCAACAACCACACACCACCGTTTTTTCCGGCAAAAAATCACTGCATCAGATCTTGTTTCCGGCAACGTACCTCGAATTTTGTTGTTCCCAAATTCCTCCGTCACCATCTATCTCACTTTATATTCAATCAACATGTCCTTATTTTGTCAAGAAATGTAATAATTTTATCTTCTTCCTATATGTATTCTAGAAGCACTAATATGTGAACAACTGATTGATCTTATCTGTATGATGTGGCATAGTGTGTATTAATAGATAGTACATTGACTTAACAGTTTTCATTGTTTTTCTTCAGCGCTCAATCTTCCGTTCGTAGCATAATGAGACAGCGCGAAAAAGACACACACATAAAGCCAATGAATTTTGTCTCTGTGCAGCGTTCTTGTCATGTCGCTGAAGCAGAAAGCAATAGCAATAGCTTCACCAGGAGATGGGTATGTACGCACAAATGTAGTATATATACAAATATATTGGATTTTGCTCACATGAGAACCCACATTAAAATGAGTTATGACCCTATATATAAATCAATACGTTCAAGTCTCCTGATTTGTTATATGTCTCTCTTGATGCGATTAGTCCATTGATTCCTATTTGTAGATTTTGTTAAGTGGTTGCAAATTAAGTCAAATACTTTTTATGTATTGTGGTTTACTTCTGAGTTCTAACATATATGCTGATACTATATTTCAGATGTTCCGTTTCGACTATTGTATTTTCAAGCTCCTTAATCCTCTAAGCGATGAGGACCTGTTAGTGACCACAAGAGGATTAGCAGCTTATTGTAGAGGTAAAAGATTTTTTGTGTATTTATTCTATTTCTTAGCTATTTAGTACAAATTGTATACTGAGATAATTATGAAAAACAGACCAGGTATTGGCAGATTGTCTAGAACATGATCATGTGATGCTCCTTTTTAATATCTTGGAGCAGCAGACGTCGCGGAAAGATATCCAGGTCAAGTGTGCTCATGTGCTGTGTACATTCTGAATGTTATTAGCAATCTTTTCTATTTGAACGGCACGTCTCTTAAACAATTTCGCACTTGTATCACAGAGTGCGGTTCTTCGAATCCTCTCGCGTGTAAAATTTTCTGCACATGAGAAAGCAATGGAAGGAGCGAGAATTCAACTACTTGTGAAGGTTATTAATGAGAAGGTGTTTTGTAATTATGACTATCAAATGACGCACCGGGTAATCATTACTAAATAAGATACTCACTTTCCCCATATCGGTCAATAAAAGCATGTGTAGTTAGTTAACTGGTGATGCAATTCAAATGTGCAGGCCGTGTTCACATGGATGAATATAGCTAAGGCTCTGCCCAAGTTTGTAGCAGATATTCTAAACACCAATGTTTTGGAACGTGTGAAAAGGGTTATTTTGGTGCGTTGTACAGATGAAATGGTGAATATTATAGCCAAGTTTTTGGCAGCTGTTTGTCTCTTAGAAGATCTTTCTCATCTTAATAAGGTTATTTGATCGGATGTTGTTAATCTGTTTGAGTGATTTTCTTCTGTAGAGCCGTTTGAAAGAACCCGGTGAACTCATAGAGAACTGCAAATTATTTGCAGGTAGATTTAGCTCGTATCACATTGCAAGTACTTGGAGCAAGGACATATAGTGAACACCATATAGAGAAATCATGCCACGCATTCCAGTATCTTACTTATGGAATGGAGCTGCAAATTGAAGAATTAGCATCGAATATGCCTTTTAAAAAGCTTATTGAGATCATTCGGTAAGCGGGTTTGGTTTATTTCCTATTGTTGTCCATATTTACATGCAATTTTTACTTAGGCTATGTTCACTTTACTTGAATGGAATGGGGGAAGAATGGAATGAAATTTATACTCTTATTTGGGAAAATTGGGAAAAATGTTTAAATTTTCATTCCTTACTTCATTCCTTTCCACATAATTTAAACTAAATTTCTAACCCACATATTTTGGAAGGAATGCTCCATTCTCTATCATCATCATTTTCCTTGCAATTTTCATCATAACAAACTTCTTCTCTCTCATATTTGTTCATTATTTCTCCCAACATCTCTTCTTTATTCATAAATTTTGTTTATAATTTTCATTCCATTCCTATCTCATTCCATTCTCCCCAAGTGAACACAACCTAAGTACTTGTTATGATTGATTGTGTTTCAGTATGCCTCCACGTGGTAGTTGTCTATATCCTGGTTATGCACTTGGAGTACTTGGAAATATTGTGATATGGGGAAGTCTTGACCAAATTAAGGTATGATCATACAACGAACTTTTTAATGTAATTAAATTACAAATTATGATGTGCATGTGTTATCATTTTCCACCTAAAGTTTCTTTTTAGTTTTGCGTGATCGTAGACTGAAGCCCCTGGGTTCGTTTATTTTACTCGTAAACTAATTACAATTTTTTTCTTTTAGTTGCCTGTGCTGGTCGGCTAAAGGCTTTGATTCTTGTATTTCCCTCTTAATCTTAGATATCTTTATATCTTAAATATCTTTATATCTTTTATTGATTGATAGTTAAATTACCATTAGATTGTTTTGAAGATAATGATAATAAAACGATTCTTAATAGTACCATTTTAATACTGGTTTTTGACAATGGTGACATTGCCTTTTTGCTCAAGTACCCTTGTATTTATGATTTTGTATATATACAGTACATTTTCGTTACTCAAATGTCAATAAAACATTAATATAGTATGCTTAAATGATTTATGTACCGGATTTAAACTAAAATTCGTCTCTTTTATTTTAATATTCAATTCATCAATTGTATGCATAAAGCCCACATTTACAAACATAACTACCCCATTTAAAAGTAAATTACTTCCCAAGAGTAAAAAGAAACATTTATCCTGTACCTGCGTTTGGATACGAATATTTTGAAAGATGAAATATCCTTTTCATCACTGTTGAGTTTGTGAAATGTGTTGATCTTATGGTATATTCTTCTTGATGGGTGTTTGCATTGTTGTGTCTAATAACTATACGTTTTTTCAAATTTTGACTTCAAATCCCATGTTTCTGGAAAGCCTTGAGATGGTCATGAAGGCTGGTTCCAAGAAGATTCAGAAGGAAGCTTGCTAGATAATTTCAAACATAGCTGCGAGAATGGAAGCATTAATAGAAGTTAGTATTATATATTATCAACGACCAGATTATGGAAGTTATATCTTTTGGAGTAAAGTGCACTTTGTGTACCTGCACTTTTCCCTTGACACCACTTGCAATACCCAACTTCAAAAGTGAGCATCTGCAATACTGAATTTGTTTTTTTGTTATATTTTGTGTACTTCCGTCAGTCAAGCGTTAACTCCGTTAAAAAGCCAGGGGTATCGTTGTCTTTTCACTGGCTGTCTGTGCGCGCGTTTTTCAGCAACCTTCAATGGCAGGAATGGATTGTGTAAGTATATATACATGTTTGGAACCCTAATTGACTCAATTCTTCCAATTGATAGCTCTCCCTCTCTCATTCACTTCTCCCCACCCACAAAAATGGATTCCAGAAGACGTACATATGAAGAAATTGATGCTATAATGGACCTTGCTTGCTACTATGATCAGATGAGTGTGACAAAGACACAGTGGTTTTGCCCAAACGCAGGTAGGAGGTACAGGGCCTGTTGGAACAATAGCTGTGGCTATCAAGTGTGGATTGATGAGGAGCCGCTTGGACCTCGCACTTTAGAAATCATCAAGGAGTTGCAGGAGCGTGCTTTTGAGAGGGAGGAAAAGTACAGGCGCCGGATTGATCGCATGAGAGAGAGGCATGAAGCTCAGATGAATGAGTTGAAGACTAAGCAACAGTGTGTTGTTGCTGGGTTGTTTGTACTTGTTCAGTTGATGACAAATATGGCTTTCAACACAATGAGGAATGAAGTGGCAGCTGAGGATGAAGAATACGATTCTTTTGATGAGTGAATCTTTATTTAGTTTGTTATATGACTGTAGTACTTTTGTTAAGGTTGTTGTGTTTGCTTTTGTTAAAGATGTGTTTTTAATGTTCTTTGTGCACTCGTATTAATGTTCTTGTGTTGAGTAGTGATTGTGTTTTTAATGTTCTTGTGTTCTTGTGTTTTTAATGTTCTTGTGTTCAGTAGTGATTGTGTTTGTACCAAAGCAAAAGACATAAAATCATAGAGGGTGGCAAAGTAGTTAAGTTTACCATACAAGAGAGTAACACAATGGTTCATAAAGACCATTAATTAAAGAGTTTACAGGCCATTGCCATAATACCATCTATTACATCCATTGCAAAATAAACAGTTTACCACCACCATCAAAAGAAACAGTTTACCAGCACCAAGTAACTAAGTAGCGAAACAAACAGGATAACAGTTTACAACTTCCACACAGGCTTTTTCTTAAGCCTACTTGCCCTTCTCCTCCTAGCTAGCTCCAAATTCTTCAAACTAGTCACTGTGGCTTTCCCTGTACTTGCAGATCCAAGGGGTTGTATACCTAGAGGAGTATTTGATGTTTGAGGGGGGTTAGAGTTCATAAAGACCCCTCCTTGGCTACCTTGTACAACTGTTTGAGGAGCATTTGTTCCACTCCCTTCCTTGCCTTGATCAGCATTTGTTCCACTCCCTTCCTTGCCTTGATCAGCATTTGTTCCACTCCCTTCAGTCCTTCCCTCTTCAGCTGTCTTTGCCTTCTTAGCCCTTGTCTTCACTTGCTTCTCACAACCATTAGCTTTGTCATGTGCCTATGAAGACAGTTTACAAAAAAACGGATTAAATCAAATAAATAAAGAAACACTATGAAAATAAATGAATACCTTTGCAGGACAAGTCCTAATGTTGTGAGATAATTGAGTACAATAGCTGCATTTCACTTTGGTGTTTTGCCTCTTTAGCCTTGTTGCAGCAGGATCAATAGTATTATTCTTCTTGTTTCTAGATTTTTTTGGGTCTTCCAGTTTGAACTTTTAGCACTGGTGAGAGTGGCTTAGGGTAATCTGTTGACTCCCATTCTTCTTCACCAGAAATAGGTTCAATGATGTGATTGTATGTGGCAAGAAAGGTATCCTTTGAGTAACAAGTATGGATGTAGTCCTCATAGTTTTTCTTAGACCATGCAATGCAAGCACATGCATGGTAACAAGGTATACCTGAAAGTTCCCATTTCTTGCATGCACACTTTCTTGCTTCCAAGTCCACCACCATTTTGTATCCACCTTCTGTCATTGTAACTAGGTACTTGGCACCCCCAGACCATGTAACATGACAACCCTTGACTAGGTCAACAGCCCTACATTACAATGTTAACACAGTTAGATGTAAGACACAGTTACATGTAAGACATTAGGGTTTTCTCATGAAAACCTAGTTGAGAAGACTTACTTATTCAGCCTTCTCATTGCATTAGGGCATATGGGGTTCAAGGCATAACTATTGAGCATCTTGTCCCTTCTTTTTTGAATCCTTTTCATGACATCAATATGGATGTTTTCAAGCATAGTCAGAATAGGAAGGTCCCTATATTTCCCAATTGTGCTATTAAATACCTCACACTGGTTATTCACAAATTGGTCTGACTTAGGTGTCATTCTGAAGGCACTTCTACTCCATTGAGTTCTTGGTTTCTCATTTAACCAGTCAAAGCATTTCTTTGATAACTGACAAGTTAACAAATGCCAGGAGAATAAGTTAATAAATGAATGAGTAAAAAAAATGCCAAGATAATAAGTGAGTGAATACGTTTTTAAGCTCCTCCATGTGTTTATTAAAGGTGTAGTCAGTGGTGGCCCTGGCTGCCTTCCAAAGTAGCATCCTCACACCAATACCCTTGTGATCTTTCCACATGTTCCTATATAAGTGCATAACACAGAACCTATGTTCTGAATTAGGCACAATGCTGTCCAAGGCATTAATCAAGCCTTTCTGCCTGTATGAAATAAAGGTCCAGCTACCATCATTATCAATATGTAAATCCTCAACTACTTGCTTGAGAAACCAATGCCAGCTCTCACTATTTTCTGCCTTAACCACTGCCCAGGCTAAGGGGTACATACCATCATTTGCATCTGTTCCAATGGCTGATAGCAATTGCCCACCATAAGGGCCCTTCAAGTGGCAGCCATCTAGCCCTATTAATGGCCTACAACCATCCTTGAATCCTTTCTTTACTGCTTCAAAACAAGTGTAGAACCTCTTAAATCTTTTCTTCCCTGCATTTTCTGCATCCACTACATCCTCGGTCATCACCAAGACAGTGCTACCAGGCATAGCTTTTAGTAACTCATTAGCATAGTCCCATACCCTACTGAACTGCTCCACATGTTTGCCATTAATTTTTTCCAAAGCTTTTCTTTTGGCCCTAGCAATTGCATAAATGGTTACATGGCAGCCCCAATCATTGACAACTTTCTTCAAAAAGGCAGACAAAGGCCATGTGGGGTTCATCCTTATATCATTCTCATAATAATTTGCAATCCACCTTGAGTTTATTTGCTTTTGGTCAAATGTTTGAATGCAAGTATGCACAGGTTTATACACTTTTATCTGATATGTGTCAGAGTTTGCCATCTTAGAGGCATATATTTTCCACTCACAACCATTTGAACAAACAAACCTAACCCTCATACCATAATTTCTGCATTGCACTATGGGCCTTCTTTCAACTATTGCTTGTTTCTTTACTGCATCCCTAAAATTTTTTGTAGTGGCAAACTGTTGACCCAACACAAACTTTGGGTGTCCCATCTCACACTTCTCATCAAAAACAGGCCATTTTATTTCATCCTCATCTGTTGAGTTAGCAGCCATCCTCTCCTCTTCACTATCATAGTAGTATGTAGACTCACTTGAATAGTCCACATTCCCCTCAGTACCCTCAGTCCCTTTAGTCCCCATGTCATGTTCAGTACCAGTTGTTGTACTCTCCTTCTGCTTCTCTTTCTCAGTTACCTTTCCTTTGCCTTTTTCAGTTGTCTTCCCTTTGTTCTGTCTTTTCTCTTTTGCAGCTTTCTTTTTGGCCCTCTCAGTCTTATAGTAACACACATCTTCATCGGTTGAGTCCACATTTGAAGAGTCACTGTGAAATAAATCCTCACTGAATTCATAATCCTCATTGAGTTCATCTTGCCCCACCACATAATCTTCATCATCTGAATCACTGTCCTCACCAAATTCTGCATTACCAAATTGTGCATTTTCCTCTTCATTTTCTACATTTTCCTCTTCATCTGCTTGATTTGGTTCCCAATCATATTCATCATACATTTGCCTATAAAAAGCCCTATCATCCTCAGTCTCCACAAACTCCAAGTTGGGATCTTGTGAAGGGTTGTACTCTTGAGTCAGATTACCATCAGATGTCACCGTGGCTAAAGGTTCGAAAGCAATAGCAAATACAAACACCAACCTTGATGGTGGCACAAGCTCACACATTTCAACAACATCACTATCTGACTCCAAATTCCACACTCCCCTAAACCAGTCAGACTTAGGATATTTATAGGACAGAGTCTGAGAACCCAAAACCCCACATTCTTTTAACATACTATTCACCTCTAGCAGACTCATCTTGTCTACATTACATCCATCCACATAATCGTACCCCCCACCAACATATTCCTTTGTTTGTGTGTCGAATAGCCCACCATGAAACAGTTTAATTGTAAATAAATCCAAAGCTGAAACGAATAAAAGAACAAAATGAAGTGGGGAACAAGAATCATGGACATAAACATAAAGAAAGACATAAACAACTATTTGAACACATATGGGACCACTGTCAAACATCAAACCTAATTTTTAAACAACCAAAACCCTAACAGCGTAAACAATAAAATAAGATTCACATTTAAAACATATAAACCCTAATTTACACATGAAGAACCCTAATTTAACCCATATAAAACCCTAATTGAATTATAGCCGTACCCGTATATGTTGGGCACTCATTTGGAGAATAGACGTCCATGTCTTCCTTTGCACGAACCAACCAACTCATTTCTTACCAGATTTGATCTACAATTTGCTTAATTAACTGAAGATTAGGGGTAGGTTTAAGGTTTTGTTTAAGGTATTCTTTAAGGAGGAGCGTATAGAGATACATACAGATACATAAAGTGAGATGAAAAGGCGGAGTAAAAGGCCGCGTACAAAAATCCCACTGAAAAGACTACAATACCCCTGACCTTTTAAACGGAGTTAACGCTTGATTGACGGAAGTACACAAAATATAACAAAAAAACAAATTCAGTATTGCAGATGCTCACTTTTGAAGTTGGGTATTGCAAGTGGTGTCAAGGGCAAAGTGCAGGTACACAAAGTGCACTTTACTCTATCTTTTGAGTATAAATGTACATTTGGCTAGTTGAAGCAATCTAATTTTGTTGCTGAAATTAACAGGGTATGCATACCGCAGGATTGATGGAGGCTCTCTGCGGACTGCTTGAAAAGGACGAGGCTCTTGAAAAGGATGAGTCTGGTGTAAAAATGGAAGCAGCACGGGCAATAAACAATGGCATCTATGGTTCTCTATTTCCCCCTCTCGCGCTCCACCTTGCACCTTGCCCCTTGATAATGAAAACCAATAGAGCAAAATGGTAAGCCGCAATGTAATTACATTTTCTTGCAGGAAAATATCTTGTTCAAGACAATGCTTTCATTCTAAAATGTTGGCCAGATTATACTCAGACAAGTCTGTATCCTGAATTGTTTGCCAGATTATTCGTTACGAGCTTATCCACTGCACTTGGCGAATTTTCAAATTTTTTGCGAAATCTAACACTACGTGAGATTATTGGAATGGCATAATGTGAAGGTTAAACTTAAATCGTATCCGAAGAATTTCAAAAATAACACGTTAGAATTTAAGTATTAGAGTCGAATCAAGGCCAAATTATTTTTGTTCTTACACACTTTAAAAAGAATGTTTACATGCTAGTAATATCATTATAATATAGTAACAACAAATTAACCATCCTGTTCTCAGCTACCTGCTTCCACAGCCTAATTCTTAAATATTTGTATTTGATATGGGCTGAAAATAAGCCCTAAAGACACATTTAATATGGTATTAATTAGACCCAGCGTGGGGCCCATCAATGAGGTCAAAATCCCTATTTTAATATTAATTTCGTAATTAATATTGGGGAAATAAACAACTCAGCAATAAGAGTTGGATAAGGATAATATCCCCATCAGACTTAGCCTCCAAGGCATCCAATTCGATATGGAAACTGATTCCTATAAGGAATAGATCTAGAACCTTCCTCAAAGACTTGTCCACCAAGTCTCCGAATCCTACTATAATTCTAAGGCTTCTCAGCCTATATAAAGGGCCTGACCCCTCATTCTCAGAACTACGTTTTTTGGCTTGATCTTTGATATTCATCAAAGTACGTAGGCATCTTGTGAAGGCAGATTCAGCCACGAGCACGAGAGCAGCTATTAAAGCACGAAGCTCACACACCTTTGAATTAAATACATAAACCCTAGCCGCAATACTAGTAAACTAATTTCTATTCCATAACATTTGGCACCGTCTGTGGGAAGACAACATCAACCATGGTTCAAACACGAAGAACAACATCAACTGAGGCTGTACCCCTCAACTCTGCTCCACCAGCCACTTCTGATCCGCTTATCGTTACTGAGGAAGGACAAATACTCCCATCAACAGGGGCGGTCATTCAACCTCTGCCCACTCAGCCCCCAGGGACGACTCCCCATGTAGAGGGGACCCTCCTGGTGACTGTCCATCAAGGCCAAGAAACTAACCCTCTTCAGATGGTGGTTTCTCCTCTTGGTAACGTTGATCGCACGCTACCCCCGGGGGTACAGATCCATACTACGGATCTCCCTTTGAATGCCAACCCGGTGTATGGGCTGCCTAATTATCCTCCCCGACGAAGGGAACCTGGACCAAGCGGTCATGCCTTACAGATCCGGGATCGAGAATATGATGACTACTCTGGTCCCTATACTGATGATTCATCATCAACTGAGGATGATGATCGAGATGAAGCCCCTAGGAGGTGACGTGCTAGCAAAGAACCTCTAAGAAGGACACGAAGAATCCATGATGGACTCCCCTTGACAACTGTTGAGAAAATCAAGGCTTATGAGGCTGAGATCTTAAAATTGAAGGACGATATTGCAAGAGAACAAGATAGATTGAATCAAACTCAGCCTCCTCCAACTGTAGAGAGGATTCCCGTTATAAATTTGGAGAGGCCTTCGAGAAGGCAAAGAAGGGCTGATACCCGAACCGAAAAATCGACAAGGGTGGAGACCCCCAGAAGCAACCCCAAAGATCTAATGCCACTTGGAGACCCTGATCACCCCACACCTCCGTTTACTGAGGAGGTGATGAATGCCCATATCTCAAGAAAATTTAAGATGTCGACTATTAAGGCCTATGACGGAACGGGCGAT